>JALIGW010000013.1:11930000-12582500 GCA_023053685.1 Diadophis punctatus similis | reverse complement strand
GTGCCATGGTTTGGCCACCCCAGAAGTAAATGTTCGATCTACTACTTAGACTCAGGGTCTATCTATACTATAAATAGGGTCAACTATACTGTAATTGGATGTAAATACTGAACAAATTCTGGCTTTAACCCAATGTAAAAAATCTTCATGCCTGGCTTTTATAGTCAATGGGTTTGCATTTCTAGATAATGAGGATGTTAACATTTGGTAATTAGCACGATGTAATAGTTGTGGCCTCTTCTGATCAAAGTGAGTGGCTTTTGTCATCCACATTCTGTGAACGTCCATATTAAACCATGGACATTATTTTTGCCTTTTTATATTGGTGTTAAGCTGTGGGTTCACACTTAGAGCTGGGTCACTAAATTCTATGATTTTTTTAACTGAATCACATTTCATCAAATTTCCTTATATTCTCTACATCTTTCCTGAGAGCTTTTCAAGCACACAAAGAAGAAAACTGGTAAGTATCTGATTAACATAAATCTATATCTCAAAATATAAATGAACTGGCCTGATGAGAAATATTCCATTTTACGTAGGTAGAGGAAGATGGGATAACCCATTTTAATGTCTCAAATGTTCCTCAACTTTGAAGATAAACAGAAGCAAAGTGATCTCTTGGTGGACCAAAAATAGCAGTTTGTCATACATAGAGAATGGCATGGATATTGAAGAAAGATAGAAAGACAACTAAATCAACATTTGATTTTATATGCATTAAGCTAGCCTTTTCCTATAATTTTCAGCCATTTTACTATCCTCAATAAATACTAAAAATAGCCCATGGAAAGATTTGAAACAGCCATGAAATCTCTCAAGGACTCATTTGTCCTGGTTAAATGTGGGCTTGGATATTGGTGTGCTTTTTCCATGTCCCTGAATATTTGGAGAAATTAAAGGAACTCATTAGAAACTCTAAAATTTCATTATCCATGTTACAATAATAAATATAAAAGATGTTTTGTTGCTATGTTTAAAAGTATGCAGCAGATTGTTTTTCATTGTTTTTCATTTGCCAGGGCTTTGCCTACTATGTATGCAGTGGCACTTGATCTTCGAATTTTTGCCAACAGTGTAAGTATTGCTGCTTGGGCCAAAATTAATAGATGCTGAAGGAATGGAAAGATTGGGATGGACTGGGTAACAATTGGAGATGCTCTGGGCTTGGCCTGAAACATGTTCAACAATACACAAAGATATTTGCTCACTACATCTAAATTCTGCGTGTGTATGTATTCTGTGCCAACTTAGTGATTGGAAACCTTAAGTGTGATTGTATCTCACTGTTGTGTCATGATAGGCTGATCAACAACTAGCAAAGAAAGGCAAAGGCAAAGTTGGTGACATGTTGGAAAAAGCAGCTGAACTTCTTATGAGCTGTTTCCGTGTATGTGCAAGTGACACGTGAGTATATCCTTAGTCCTAGGTTAAATTGCTCGGAAATGTAGATTACATTTTTTTAATACTTTGTAAACTGGTCTGTAGGCTTGTTATATACTAGTCTTTCTTGGCTTGGGAGACAATTATGAAATTGCCCATAAGTTGAATTTGGAATTCTTTGATAGCTTTATTATGGCAAATTATTAACCATATTTTCCTTAAAGCAGAGATTATTTTTCTTAAGACAAAGTTTCCTCAGTCTTAAGATTTGAATTCGTAGGGTTGAAAATTAATGTAAATATTAATTCATTGATAAATGTCACAATTGAAACTGGCCTTCATAATATTTATATTATTTATAAATATTATTATTATTGTTGTTGGTTGTTGGTTGTTGTTGTTATTATTATTATTATTATTATTATTATTATTATTATTAGTAGTAGTAGTAGTAGTAGTAGTAGTAGTAGTAGTAGTAGTAGTAGTAGTATTATATACACACAAAAACAGTAATACACAGCAAACAAGATTTATATGCTGGATTTCGTATCACTATATCACAAGTCGAACACTTCCCAAGCGTCTAGGACTCTGTGATGTATTTTCTTATGATGCGCGCAGATCCAAGTACGGTGACCTTTTGCAACTGACATCATGATTTTGTCAGTGTTTATTGTTTTCAAATTCCGGCTGAGGTTTTTGGCACAGCACCCAGTGTGCCAATCACCATTGGGACCACCTGTATTGGTTTATGCCAGAGTCGTTGCAATTCGATTTTAAGATCCTGATATCGGTTAAGTTTTTCTTGTTGTTTTTCATCAATTTGGCTGTCACCTGGTATGGCGACATCAATGATCCACACTATTTTCTTTTCCACAATCGTGAGGCCCGGTGTATTATGTTCCAAAACCTTGTCAGTCTGAATTCGAAAGCCCCAAAGTATTTTGTCATGTTTGTTTTCAACTACTTTCTCAGGTTTATGATCCCACCAGTTCTTTACCACTGGTAGGTGGTAGTTGTGGCACAGGTTCCAATGAAGCATCTGGGCCACGTAGTTGTGCCTCTGTTTGTAGTCCGTCTGTGCGATTTTCTTGCAGCCGCTGAGGATGTGATCAATTGTTTCATCAGCTTCATTGCAAAGTCTGCATTTTGGGTCTTCAGCTGATGATGATGATGATGATGATGATGATGATGATGATGATGATGATGATGATGATTATTATTATTATTATTATTATTATTATTATTATTATTATCCCCCAATTGATAGATGTCAAGGTCCTCTTCGAATACGACGGACGAACATCATTATTTATTATGATTTTACTTATTACATTTTTATGCATCTCATCTCCCCTCTAAAGCGACTCATATATATGCCACTTTAAATCTAATGAGCTCAGTAGAATGTTTCTGAATATGTGTAAAGAGGATTATGATGTTAGTACAGACCTCGGTTATGATTTTGGTATGCAAAAACACTTGTTTAGGAATGTGGCTCAAAGCCTAATATGCGTGTTAAAGGATAAAAATTGATTTTGATCATTTTTATAATATTTGTTACAGTCGAGCCAGCATTGATGATTCAAAAAAGTGGGGCATGTTGTTTCTGGTGAATCAACTATTTAAAATATATTTTAAGGTATGACAGGAACTTAAAAATCTTAGCATTAATTCTTTCTTTTTAACTCAAGATTGTTGTCACACGTGTAACTTCCTCTCTGCTAACAATGTTGCTCTTTCCAGATCAATAAACTTCACCTATGTAAACCATTGATACGAGCAATTGATAGCTCAAACCTTAAAGATGAATATAGCATGGCACAAAGAGTTACATACAGGTACTATGTTGGAAGGAAGGCCATGTTTGATAGTGATTTTAAACAAGGTATTTATCATATTAATATAATAAATGGTTTTTGCTATAAACGTTTGTATATTAATACATTTGAAAAGTTGGTTTGATAAGTCTGATCCCAGTATCATAAGAATACTGCAGGTTAAGATATATGACTCTGGATAAATTCATTGTCAGTAATTAATTGAAATTAAATTGCAAATTTCATTGTTAATTAATTGAAATTAAATTGCAAATTTCATTGAACTGTGTGGAGAGAACATCATTTCTATTATTTAGAAGGTCAAATATGTGGGCTTTCCTGGTTTTTCTACTTCCTTTCCCATTTTGATATTCCTTCCACCCATTTGGATCTAGCTAGTATTTCTACGCTGATGTTTTTACTAGTCATATATGTTGAATTAATACTAGCTTTCGTTGATGCTACTGATGATACTATTGACCACAATTAACTTCTAACCTGAGAGATGAATATCTATAGAAGGTTAGGGGAAAGACGAGCATATGCCGAGGTGGCGCAATGGTTAGAGTGCAGTACTGCAGGCTACTTCAGCTGACTGTTAGCTGCAGTTTGGCAGTTCAAATCTCACCAGCTCAAGGTTGACTCAGCCTTCCATCCTTCTGAGGTGGGTAAAATGAGGACCCAGATTGTTGGGGGCAATATAAATATACATTGCTTAATGGTGTAAACCACTTTAGAGAGTGCTTGCACTATGAGGCAGTATATAAGTCTCACTAATAAATAAATTCTACTGTAAAGAGTCTTAACATCAAATTCAGAAACATACAATTGTTTTATATTCTTTTGTTTTGAGGTGTGCCTTGTGATATAAAAATTGATGTCATTTTGTTTCTTATTTCCAGAGTTAAAAGTAGAGTGTGGGAAAAATGAAATGGCCTGTTTCAGGTTAAACCAAACTCGTAAATTAGGTTGATTAAAACCTAAGCATTCCTTTCTACTTTGAGCATTGTCTTGTTTTCAAAATGCTTAAGTTTCTGACAAAGATTGGGAGGTTGACATTTGCTGCTCTTCAGAAAACTGTTGTAGCAAAATTCAGGAGTTCATATGATTTGGGAGAACCATTCTATTAAACTTGAGTATTTGTACAACCCACTATTGAGAATAATCATTATGGTCTTTCTCTCTAATACAGTGATGGCGAACCTTTTTCGGCTCGGGTGCCACAAGGGTGTGTGCGTGCGTGCCCACACCCATAATGCAATGCCCTGCACATGCACACAACCCTCCGCACTGCCCCCCCCTCCCCCGCGCATGCGCACAGGCCTCACTGAAGCCTCTGGACTTCCAGTAGGCCCGTTGGGCTGTTTTTCGCTCTCCCCAGGGTTCAGGAAAGCTACCTGAAGCCTGGGGACGGCGAAAAATGGGCCAATTGGAAGTTCGGAAATGAAAGAAGTGGAGCTGCCCTACTACTTACCTTCAGATGATTGCAACCAGGTCTCGCACACCTCGGCCTATTTCTTCTGCAGCCGGGAAGGCTTTCTTGAAGGCCTGTGTAGCTGATAACAGAGCTTCGGATCGATCCGGAGCTCTGTTATTGGCTGCAGAGGCCTTCAGGAAAGGCCTTTAAGAAAGGTCTCTGCAGCTGATAACAGCTCCAGATCGATCCGGAGCTCTGTTATCAGCTGCAGAGGCCTTTCCTAAAGGCCTTTCCTGAAGGCTTCTGCAGCTGATAACAGAGCTCCAGATCGATCCGGAGCTCTGTTATCGGCTGCAGAGGCCTTCAGAAAAGGCTTGTCGGCTGCAGAAGAAATGGGCTGAGATGTGAGAGGCCTGGCTGCAACTGTCCAAAGCAGAAGAAGTTCCTGAAGACCTCTAGCAGCGAAAAGGAGGCTGAGGGTGAGCATACAAGTGAACTTCCGATTGGCCCGTTGGTCCGTTTTCGCTGTGGGGAGAGCGAAAACGGCCGAAAAGAAGGCTGAAGATCAACTGGCCAGCGTACGCATGCGCACTGGAGCTGACATAGGGCAGCGCCTCGTGTGCCCTCAGATATGGCTCTGCGTGCCACAGATTCGCTATCACTGCTCTAATGCATGCCGGCTGGGGAATTCTGGGAATTGAAGTCCTCCCTCTTAAAATGGCTAACACTGAGATACATTGCTTTTAATGTACATAATGTATACTGAAATCTCAGCTGATTTTATTTTTGCTTTGATAATGGCATAAAAGACATACATGTTGAAGAGCTAGATTTTACACTTAACAGGATATATGCAATCTTCCCCAGGACTGGCTATGGAGCCACATTTGGAAAGATTGCTAAAAAAAATTATTGTGGATAAACTCACCGTAATTCATTGTTAGTACAAATTATTGAAATAGATAAATTGCTAATTTCATTAAACTGTGTGGAGGAAACATTATTTCCTATTATTTTTTTAAAAGGTCCAACATGTTGTGGATTCTCTTAATTTTTCTACCTTTTTTAAGCCCAGTACTTGCTCCTGGTCTATGCTGATAAGTTATGGTCTTCCTCTTCTTTGTCTTCTTGCAGCTGAAGAGTATCTGTCTTTTGCCTTTGAGCACTGTCACCGGTCTAGTCAGAAAAACAAAAGGATGATATTGATTTATTTGCTGCCAGTGAAAATGTTGCTGGTGAGTGGCATTTGAACTTATCAGTCTTCCTCCAAGAGAGATTCCAAACTCTGACGAATAGTGTAAGCATTTGAAATAATGAGAATGTGTTCTGGATGTTCTCAAATTAGCTGTTGGCCTGCCCCTTTCATCCATTCTATCTTCTATTCAAGGTTTAGTCTTTTTTTCTGGGCCAGGTGAACACGTTTCTGCAAAGCTTGGACTGGCAACTGTCCATTTTTTAAAGGAAGACTAGCGCTCTGTTTGGAGTTCATTCAGTGTAATGGAAGAAGCTGGCACTTCGCTTTGTAGCATGCTGGGGTTCCTATTTTTATTCTTGCCAACCCAGTGAACTGTTTGAAAGAAATTATATAAAGAGCTCAGGACTGTTTCTGTTGTCTATCTGTTTGGCAACAGAATGACTCTATAAACATTACACAGAACGGGACAAATTTGGAAGTCAGAAGAAAGATAGTGTTTAGAAATGGTCCAGAGCTGCCTTGGAACTGTAGGAGAAAAAAACCCAACCATGTAGGAAGGCTTGTAGGACATGGTTCTGAATGCTGCTGACTCCACTCCTATAGGCCAACTTCCCTCCTCCTTTGTGATTATGCGATCCAAAGTTGAGTATATGGCAGCTCACATATACACAAACACAAATGCAGTTTAAGGATAGAGCAGAAATACAGTTGCAACTTGTTAATTCATTACCCAGACAAAAGTACAAATGCTTTCTAAGGCTACTTCTGGTAAAGGGGTTGAAAAGAATCCCAGAAGTCACACATTATTTCCTACCTTGTTTAAATGAAAATGAATGTTAATGTAAAAATGATGATATGTGGTTTTGATGGATATCAAGTCAGGCATCAGCAGAGTGCCACATTAGAATCTCTGGTCTTAAAGTATGTTCTGGTACTTAGTAAACAATTAGGGAATGAACCCTTTCTTGACCAGAGATTTATGGAGTTGCCCATCATAAGTATAGTTTATGGAAGAAGGCATGTAAGATTTGGGACCCACTAGGCATATAAAATTGTTAGCTGTGTACTTGTTACACAGCTTTTGGTGTTTTGTAGCTCCAAATAGTCAAGGAAAACTTGAAACTGGATTGAGGACATAGTATGCTATCAGATGTGGTTTGAGAATGACAACCTGGATTCCAGAGAGCCAGAATCATTAAAGAATTTCCTGAACTGCTTAGTTGGAACTTCTGTTGCAAGCACTTAAGAATAAAATGCCAACTTCTCCATGAGGCAGGAACTGTAGTTCAAGCTTCAGAACACAGGAAGAGGAGAAAGAGCAGTTCTTTGGTACCTTTTGCTAAATGCAAAACTCCAACTCCAAATCCAATGGAAAGTGACTGCTGTCAATAGATTCAGAATTGGTCTTTCAAATTGGTCTTTCTGTTAAAAATGGCATTATGACTAGGAGTAATATGTAATATAAATGTGCTGTAGGGCACTTTAGAGATATGACTTTGGTCTAATTTGACCCAGTTTGGGATCCCATTAGGATCCTGCCTACATATGATGGATATTATTTGGGTAGTAGGCAGCCAAAAATAATCCCTTTTGTGCTAGGAGATTAGCTATGGTGATAATTGGCAGAACAACTCAGTACAACTCTGTTTATAGCTGTAGGAAAAAACTGATTATTGGTGTTTCTAATTTTTGGCATTGAGTTTAAAATTATGCTTGGATTTTCAGGGCCATATGCCAATGATCCAGCTTTTAAAAAAGTATGACCTCATGCAGTTTGCAGAAGTTACAAAAGCTGTGAGGTAAGTTTCATTTATGGAACTGCATACTTATAATCCTATTAGTGTAGTAAGACTGCAAACTATTTGTCTTACAATGTAGATAACACGAACTGTTGAATGTTGCTTTGCTATTATGTTAAAAAAATGCTCTTCTTCGTCCCTAATTTCATATTAGTATAATGAAATAATGACAGTTGTAATGCAGATTAAACCAACATTCTCCTCTCCTCAGGAAATAAATGGAACATCCCAACCATAACCACATTTGAGCTGTAACTCTGCTTGCTTTGTACTAATGCCCTGCCATTGCAGTCTCACTCTTTGCAAAGTAGATCCCAGAATCCAAAATGTTGCCAATCCATTTGCTCAATATTGGTGTCTCTAAATATCGGTTTAGTGTGATATGTACCAACAGAAACATCCCAGGCAAAGTCATGGTTTGTGGACTTTCTACTCCATGAAACCAGGAGGAAGAACAAAGTAAAATTATGTTTTCCTTTGACTAGATCTCTTCTTTCATATAAACCGGAATGTTAATTTACTGATTTGGTCTGATTTTTGTAAACTAGTTGTTAATTTCTTTCTGAGCTTCTTTCTGAAGAATATCATGCTTGTTGCTGGTTCTAAGTTAACATGCCCTTTTCAGGCAATTGAATGCTGTATCTGTTGTATCTCTCCTTTTTGTAGCAGAACGGTTGCTTGCAATGGGAAGTTATTAATAATGTGTAGTGTGAAGTAAAGGGGCATGGTGGCTCAGTGGCTAAGATGCTGAGCTTGTCAATCAGAAGGGTTGGCGGTTTGAATCCCTAGCGGCGTGTAACGGAGTGAGCTCCCGTTACTTGTCCCAGCTTCTGCCAACCTAGCAGTTCGAAAACATGTAAAAATGCAAGTAGAAAAATAGGGACCACCTTTGGTGGGAAGGTAACAGCGTTCCGTGCGCCTTTGGCGTTTAGTCATGCCGGCCACATGACCATAGAGATGTCTTTGGACAGTGCTGGCTCTTCAGCTTTGAAACGGAGATGAGCAGCGTTCCCTACAGTCAGGAACGACTAGCACATATGTGCGAGGGAAACCTTTACCTTTATCTTAGTGTGAAGTAATTATGCTTTCATTAGGTTATGAAAGAGTTTTGGTGCCTTTATAGCACGGGTATCAAACTCGATCGTGTCACGTGACGTATTGCAACATTTTTTGCCTTTGCTGAGCCGTGGTGGGCGTGGCCTGTGCATGATGCATCCGGCTCACAAGCCGCCACTTTGACACCCCTGCGTTTAATGTAGGAGGATCAAGGTGGGAAGAAGTAATTGACTGACTACTTAGCAGTAATGATAGTTACTTAATTGAGATAACACCTCTGAGTAAAAACAGGAAAGGAAAGATTGAACAAGTCTATAACTCTTGGACGGTTACATTAGAATTCCACATTTTCCCATAATAAGGGAATAAGGTTAAAGTGAAACAGAGTTTTAGTTTACTCTTCCTCTTGGCTATGGGGGAAATGCCAAGATACTGGAAAAGTCAAATAGATGACTTCCTATGAAGCTACTTGTTGCTCATCACTCAGTATATGATTATGCATCCCAAGTTATATGTAGATACAGTCACTGAATTTTTTGGAATGTTCAAAATCTTTATTTTTTAAATTCCTTTAGTGAAGGGAACCTTCTTTTATTAAATGATGCTCTGGCAAAACATGAGACGTTTTTTATTCGCTGCGGTATCTTCCTTATTCTTGAGAAGCTGAAAATCATCACCTACAGAAATCTCTTCAAGAAAGTGTAAGAGTTTCATTTATATTGCTTGACATGTCTAAGGTGTCATTAACTCTGTACAATATGATGTTATAATAGGGAAAAAGTCAGATCAACGAGAATTACAGGTAGTCCTCGACTTATGACCACAGTTGAGGCCAAAATTTCTGTTGTTAAGTGAGATATTTGTTAAGTAAGTTTTCCCCCACTTTCTGGCCACAGATGTTAAGTGAATCACTGCAGGTGTTAAATTAGTAAAACAGTTGTGAAGTGAAGCTGGCTTCCCCATTGACTTTGCTTGTCAGAACTTCGCAAAAGGTTGATAACATTACCTCAGGACACTGCAACCGTCATAAATATGAGTCAATTGCCAAGTGTCTGAATTTTGATCCCACAAACATGGGGATGTTGCAATGGTGTAAGTGTGAAAAATAGTCACAAGTCACTTTTGTAGTGCCATTGTAATTTTGAACAGTCATTAAATGAACTGTTGTAAGTCAACAACTATCTGTATATTGTTTATTTTCTCTTTATTGTAAGGAGTACTTTTTGAAATGGCAAATTTGCCCTTGTTGAGCAAAGAACCTCTGGCTTTTGACCATCTTCCTAAATGGAAATTTCTACTAGTAAAATATTTTAATCAGTAATATGTTTGCCAGAAGCACCTGGAATCTATTGTTTTAAATGTAAGAACCATGCTTTAGATTTTCAGAGACTTGCCTGTTATTTTAAATATCTGGCAAGAGAAAAACTCCCTGTGTATTTTTTTTAAAAAGAGAGGTCTCTGAGATGGGAATTGGAAAGCTATCTTTTCTGACTGTAGTAACTATACAGACTAGCCGAGAAAAGTCATATTCAGGGAATAAAGAGAATTGTTTGGTTTATATGAATGTTATATTCTGTTTTGATTCAGCATGTATAGCTATTAATAGAAATAATGCTTTATTTGAGCTGCATTATTCTGGAATAAGCAGACTTGCTTATTTGGATTAACCCTAATCTATTAGTAAATAGAGTCAAATAAAGTAATAATAGGGCAGTTTGGTTCCAAATATTAGGGACTAACTAGTCAACTCATGATCCATTGGGTCATCCTTTCAGATATATTTCCTTACCAAAACAGAGAATGCAAGTCCAAATCTATCACCGTGTTTCTGTCAGTAGCCCTGATCACATGATCCCCATTGACTTTCTCCCTGCAAGCTTCCCAGGCTTCCCCATTGACTTGTGGGAAAGTGTCAGGGAATGTTGTAAATGAGGATCATGTAACCATGGCAGCAGAGCAGTGACACTGAACAGCAGCTCAGTTGTGCTGACACGGCAAGAACTTTCCAAAATTTCATTCCCATGGGAATAATGGGTCCTCACATTCTAGAACAGTGGTGGCGAACCTTTTTTGGCTCGCGTGCCAAAAAAGGGGGGGGCGCGCTCGCGTGCCCACACCCATTCCCTCCCCCCCACGCATGCGCACAACACCCCCCCATGCTGCCCCCTGCGCATGCGCACCCCCCCCCACCCCTGCACAAAGGCTTACCGGAGCCTGGAACGACGAAACCGGCAAACCGGAAGTGCGAAAAAACGCACTTCCGGTTTGCCGGTATGCTGTTTTTTGCACTCCGGAGGGTTCAGGGAAGCTCCCTGAAGCTCCGGAATGCAAAAAACTACAAAACGGACAAACCAGAAGTGCGGAAAAGTGCACTTCCGGTTTGTCCGTTTTGTAGTTTTTTGCATTCCGGAGCTTCAGGGAGCTTCCCTGAACCCTCCGGAGTGCAAAAAACAGCACACCGGCAAACCGGAAGTGCGTTTTTTCGCACTTCCGGTTTGCCGGTGGGAACCCTCGCATGCCGGCTTCTATGGCTCTGCGTGCCACCTCTGGCACGCGTGCCATAGGTTCGCCACCACGGTTCTAGAAGTTAGCCCCTTTGAGGTATCTTGGTTGAAACGGTTTTCTCCTATGATGCACTGTTTCTTCCAGTTAAAGGTTACATATATATGTGTATGTGTGTGTGTATACATATACACATTCATACATATACATACATGCCTGCATGCACGCATGTGCACGCGCGCGCGCACACACACACACACACACACATACTGTAATATTTTGCTACAGTCCTTTACCTGCTAGGTTGCAGTACTCACCTTCAACTCAAGTCTTAATCAAAATGAAATTTGGCTGGATCCACCAGACTATGTGGCAGAATCTTTTATCAGAAAAGTAAAATATATAGATGTTTCCATTCTCAGAAATATGAGTAGGCAGTGAGGGCATAGATCTGGAGGTTGAGGCATAGACTAGGTTGGAATTACTATCAGTAATAGCAACTGTGATGGTTTTTTTTCCCTTTCCTTCAGATATTTATTACTTAAAACTCACCAGCTAGCTCTAGATGCCTTTCTGGTTGCCCTGAAATTCATGAAAGTCACTGATGTTGATATTGATGAAGTCCAGTGCATTTTAGCTAATCTCATTTACATGGTAAGTGTTGGCATTCATAACATGGCATGGATAAAAACAACATATGTTGTTGTCGTAGGCTTACCATACTATAACATTAATGTCTCTGAATCCTACTTTTATATACGTACTCTGTATATTCATAAGCATAAAAGGATAAATGGTTACTCAATGGACAATGGAATTGGGACAAGTTTTTTTTCTCCATTATATACAGTATTTCTCCAGCATTGTATTAATGGTGTATTAATAACTAGCTTATGAGTCATAGAAACATTGCCAGTTGCCCCAGGTTCTGTGTTAGGGTGAGAGTACATCAGCCTTTTTCGGCCATGTGCCTTTGGGCTTCACTGAGGTAACAGATCCCAAAATTCCCAGCCAGCTTAATCAGTGGCCAAGGTGGCAGAGAATTCAGAAATTCGTGGTTTTGGTATATCTGTAAGGCAGCAGATTCAGGGAAAATAGACATCCACGGTATCAGCAGCAATGATGTATGTAAAGGATTATATAACACAATGTTGATTCAAGAAAAGGAATTCCTTTATACCTGCTTGATACCTTTTAGTGCATCTTTCCAGGTCTGGTGCCTTCCAACTGGTGTTGAATTTTAGCTGCCCAAATTCTTACGTGGCTTGTTGAAAGATCACCTTGATTTGGAATTTTGGGATTTAACTTTATAAATAAATGTGTTTGTATTTTGGAAATCTGGAGGATGTCAAGTTGACTTAGAACAGCAGTTCTTAAATTGGAGGTAATTTGGGCCTATGTTGGGAGTGATGGAATAATTTCTAATTGCTGAATTGTGAGTTAAGGATCCAGTTTGGGATTATCTTTCTCCAGATATATTTGTGCAAAACAAGATAATCTGTTTTTGGGGTGAGTGGGTGGGTGATGGGATAATGACATTATTCAAGACCAGGAAAAAGAGCATTAATTCAGAATATGGCTTAACACTATTTTGTTTGCAGTGACTTTGTTTCCTGCTTGACTATTGATGCAAAATAATCTGTTACTCTTATAATTTAATTTATGTTACCTACTCTCACTCATTTCACCACACATTTATCCCTGTGCCCTGTACATGCTTTATTCAAATTATCTAGTGCCTAAATCACACAACCTCGCACAACAGCATGTCCCTGTGTATAATATTGCTTTGATCTGTTATTAATCTTTCAAAAATGACATACATTGAAAAATATACATAGTTAAATAAATATTGAAACCCAAGAGATTTTATTTATTTATTTATAAGAGTTCTTATAGGCCGCCCAATCCCTTGGGACTCAGGGCGGCTTATAGCAGAGATTAGAACTACACATTTAA
Source organism: Diadophis punctatus similis (assembly GCA_023053685.1). Classification (NCBI taxonomy): domain Eukaryota; kingdom Metazoa; phylum Chordata; class Lepidosauria; order Squamata; family Dipsadidae; genus Diadophis; species Diadophis punctatus. The sequence continues at coordinate 12,569,369 of JALIGW010000013.1, read as the reverse complement.
AAAGGCATTTAAAAACATCATATTACAATATAAAAAGCCATTCATCCTTGGGGGAATCATCTCTTCACCCCGCCTGCCGGAAGAGCCATGTTTTTACTGCCTTGCGGAAGGCCAGTAGGGTGGGGATAGTCCGGATCTCTGGCGGGAGTTGGTTCCAGAGAGATGGGGCTCCCACAGAGAAGGCCCTTCCCCGTGGGCCCGCCAGCCGGCATTGTTTGGCTGACGGGACCCGGAGAAGGCCCTCTCTGTGGGACCTCACTGGTCGTAGGGAGGAATGTGGCAGGATGCGGTCCCGAAGGTAACCTGGCCCTGAGCCATGTAGATATGTAGATAATGTAGATATATGTACATTATTCTAAATTTGCCAGGCTGATGCTTCTGGGTTTTTCTCCCCAAACCAGGGTCATATTAAGGGCTATATATCACATCAGCATCAGAAGCTTGTTGTCAGCAAGCAAAATCCTTTCCCTCCACTTTCTACTATCTGCTGAACTGAGGTGGAGGAATGTTGCTCCTGGGCAGGGATTATGATTGGAGGAGCCCTCTTTAAAAGGTGGAACAGTCTTACATTTAGGACAAAGAGGGGCATGTTGAAGAGATTGCTGCAGCACAGAAGGGAAGGAATGGCTCCACTACTTTCTTCCACTCAAAGGAAATGATTATGATCCCCTCTCCGTAATCTTCAGAACCACCTTCTGGAAGGCAATTTTCAGAATAGGTACAGAATGAACTATGTATTGTTCCATCAGAATTTTTTGTGTGTGTGTGAGGATTTTTCTTGATAAAAATCCCAAATTGAATAAACAGCATTATATTCTGTTGATAACCTCTGGTGAACTCTGTGTTCATAACGTGACCATAATTGATGTTTTCAATTTTAATATTGCTATAATATTTTGTTAAAAAATGTAATGACTTAATGTGTTATCTTTCAAAGTTTAATTAAGTGTAGTAAACGAAAAATAATAGTAAAAACAAAACCCATTGTTGGATGTTTTACATTTTTTTGAATGGTAAATTTAGGGTACTTTCAGTGAGGCTGGCTGTTGTGTTGTTAATATAACTTCAGCACCTATAAGGCAATTTAGCGTCTCATTAAGTAATTATTTGCAGGGCACATACAATGAATTTAGTTTACAGTGGTATGATTTGCTAAATTCTTGTTGATGTCGTGCTAGATTTTCTCCTTTGCATTTCTTCATGTCTATATATTAGAAACAATGATCTTGGAAATTATTCTTCTGAAGAGAATACAAAATTAAATACACATTACTGGGGAAAGATAGTCAGATTTAATACCAAATCTCACAATCAGTGAAATGAGTACTTTGAAAATTGATTTATACTGGGAACAAATACTGATTCTATCTCTGGATGTTATATGAAATCTTTCCACAGAGGCAAATGAAATGAATATTGCTTTGTTCATGGAAGGCAAAAAAGTTTTATTTTCATAGATAGGCATACATCATATTTACAGTAGTGGTTCAAACCTGAATATGTTATACGCTGGATACACATTCTCTATTTTGTGTTTTTATATTTCATTATCCCATTATTCGCTTAAACCACATTACATATCTTGAGGTCTTGGTAAATATAAAGGTTTTCCAGTTAACTGTTTCGGTTGCCCATGGTTCTAAAACTCCGGTAAGAAACCATGTGCCTTTATAGGGAACAGCAATAAAACTTCCTCCCACAGGCATCTCCTTGGCTTGCTCTTGACTGTAGCCACAGAATTCCCTTGTTATCAGATTTCTGTTGAGAATTTGCTTGCAATCATTCTCACTGAGGTAGGAAATAGGCCACTGTACCAGGGAGGGTGTGAGGTGACTTCTGTTTGCATTCCAGCCACTAAGACTACCTTCCATTTGTGAAATCAACACATGCTCTGCAAAATCTCTTTCTGGAATGCATATGGGTAGATGGTTCCTGTCGCAGTCAATTTGGCTGCTAAGCTCAAGCAAAGCCAGGTTGTTCTCGCCAGTGGTGTTGTCATAGCGGAGGTGTATATTTGACTCTTTCACTGGTATTACTTGATTCAGTCCTTGCAGCTTGTTGATTCCTGAACAGGTAAAAGTGTATTCATTGGTCATTACAATAGCTTTTCTTTCGACTGCATTTACATTAAACAAATGAAAAACGCCATCTTGCTCATGCCAGTTATGTTGCTAATGTTATGGAATAGAGAAAAATAAGCATAGGGAAGAACGGTGTCTTGAAAACATTTAAATATATACAACTGAAGTTATTAGCGCAGTAATGCTTATAGATTATGCATCTCTTTTGGGATCTGTGGGGTTCAGTAAAACAAAGATAGCAAAATGTATTTCCTTTGCTCAGAAGTGTAGACAATCACCTGGACAAAGTGTAGGGGAAAAAAGAAATACATGTTGGCTCTAGACCAGGGATGGGTTCCACTTACCTTTCACTACCGGTGCGCATCGCAACATCCCGCCATGCGATTCTACTTCCGCGCATGCACAGAAGGAAATTTGAAGCCGAAACACAGCTGAGAAGCCATCCAAACCAGGAAAAAAGCGCCGATTCTACTTCCGCGCATGTGCAGAAGGACATTTCAAGCCGAAAAAAGATGGCGGCGCACACAGACTGGGAAAGACGGCACCAGAGCCGTCACGCCTAAATTGCATCATCAGTGGGCTGCTACCAGAGCACCAGCACCAGACCTCACCAGTAGGAACCCATCCCTGCTCTAGACCTATTTAACTAGGGCTGAAATAAGAATTAATAATGTACGTAGCCGAAGCTGGTCCTACCAATAAGTGGTGTGAAACCACTAATTTTATATAGCATCATGAAAAGAGAAGATGTGGCACCAATTTCACATAGTGGAATATCTATGTCTGCAACATTTGTCACACTTAGGAGGATCTTGTGGTTGGGGGAGGGGGGAGCTGCAGTGACTGGAACAGTGTCGGCAAAAATACCTATAGTCAGATGGTAGCAAACACACTGTAACCCATAATTTCTTGCATAATGCAATTTGTATGAAAGGAATTGCCACATAGGGAATAATAACATAATGATTATATCCACTATCACACCGGACCACAGCTTGACAACTTTTCTACATCACGTGACCTTCACCTACACTAGGGAGGAATAAATAAATGGCCACAGATTACCAAATCAGGTGAGATTTTAATACCCAGTCTTATCTCGTATGAGAAGACAGAAATCTCAGTAATCTTGTGACATTTCAATTAATATGATTTTTTTTAGATAAGTTTCTGGGTGATTTTTTAGCATCACTGTGGCTACATGATGCATGTTTGCGCTGGGGAAATGCAAGGTTGCTATTCCTTAATTTTTCTTCGTTGTTCTCTGTTTTTTGCCTAAAATGAAAGGTCAAAAAGCTTCCTTGATTCAAGCTTGATTCATGGTGGTATGGATGCACCATGCAATTTTCTTGGGAAGACTGAAAAGCACTTTGTCATAACTACCTTCCACAATGTTCTTGGACTTTCTAGAATAGCCCTGGGATTTTAAATTTTTTTAAAATAATTTTATTCATTAACATTTTTGAATACAGTGTATTGTCAGGGTATACCATTTACACAAAAAAAGACCAGAGAGAAGATAGTAATAAATATTAACACATGAACTAATAACAATAACAACAACAACAACAACAACAACAACAACAACAACAATAATAATAATAATAATAATAATAATAATAATAATAATAATAATAATACTACAATAACACATATACTGATAACAATAGTAATAGTATAACCAGGTAGCTTTAACTAAGTTTCTTTTTATACTAGCTTATTTACATTTTTGTTCATTATAGTGATTGTAGTTATAAACCATCTCTATTTTTAATACATACATTCAGTCTTTCTCTAATTTTTACCTCTTGTCCCTAACCACTCATAAAATCTATTCCATATCAAATAATATTCTGTGTCTTCTTTATCTTTTATTTTTAAAGTTAGTCTGTCCATTTCAGCACAATCTAAAATTTTTCAAATTACATCCTCATCTGGCGGGGTGTTCTCATTTTTCCAGTATTTTGCAAATGTAATCCTTGCTGCTGTCAATATATGTAAAACTAAATATGCGTCCCTTTATCATAACCCTCTGACATTTTCTTATGAAGTCTCCCATCCAAATTAATTCATTAATGATGGCTGACAATAACTTTTGAGATTAGGCAAAGTTGGCTGAGTGTTAGCCATTAAGGTGATAGTGTCTGACTATCATCCATACATCCATACAGTAGCATCGCAAGTTTGCAGATGAATATTCTGAGTCTACTCATACTTTTACTTGATGTATTTGAGTTTTTATTTCTTTGAAATTCCCAATACCAAGAGAAACAGTTATTAAGTTACTTACCAACTACAACACTAACGGGAGACAGCAGCGCACATTCAGCTGTAGTCAATACAAAGTTAGTTTTCAGGAGAACACCTCCACAGATCCATTTTTCTTCTGAATTTAACAGCAAGACCTTAAAAACAAAGCAAACCAGCATTTCTTTTGCTCCTTACAGGTAGCCTGCCCATTATGGTCATAAGTAGTAATTGTAAAGCAGTCATCATGTGGCTGATTTAATTTTATGACCTTTTTGTGGCAGTTAAGCAAATCACCATGGTCATTAAGTTAATCTGCAGTCGTTAAACAAATACTGTGGTCATTAAGCAAGCCCATTATATGTTGTTTTTTCCCCAAAAGCTGGAAGTAAATACCTGTTTCTGGCAAAACCATCATAAATCGTCATGACAATGGGATGCTGCAAATGGCCATAAATGTGAGCTGGCTGAATACACGAAATACTGTCACATAACCACAGGTGAGCCTAACTGTCAAAATTCAGGAACTGGGTTATAGCTACCTTTTTGGGATCTGTTGTTACTTTGAATATTCACTAAGTGACAATTGTAAGTCGAGGACTACCTATACATCCATGATGGCGAACCTATCATAAACAAGTGGCACACGGAGCCATATCGGGCCTTCTGGGCCCACTGGGAGTCGGGAAACAGCCTGTTTTCAGCCTCCAGAGGGGGTGGGGAAGGCCCGTTTTTTGCTCTCTCCAAGCTCCAGAGCCTTTCTAGGAGCCTGGGGAGGGTGAAAACAGCCTTTCCCATCACCCCGCAGGTGCTCCGGAGGCTAGAAATGTTCCGTTTACCGACTTCTGGTTGACTTCCAGTTGAACCAGAAGGCCCGTTTTTTTTGCTCTCCTCAAGCTCCAGTGCCTTTCTAGGAGCCTGGGGAGGATGAAAATGGCCTCCCCCGACCCCGGAGGCCCTCCGTAGGCCAGAAATGGCCCATTTCGTTTTTGTCCTCCCCAGACTCCTAGAAAGGCTCTGAAGCCTGGGGAGAGTGAAAAATGGGTGTGCCATCGCATGCCAGGAGGGGAGGTGTCATATGCGCATGTGCGGGGGCGCATGGAATTATGGGTGTGGGCATGCATGCACGCGCGCCCCGCCTCCCCTTTTGGCACGTGAACCAAAAAAGGTTCGCCATCACTGCTATACATCCACTAGACAGGATATGTTGCTATTTCATTCCCCATTGCTGTCGATATTGCAGTTTTATGGAACGTTGATTCATAAAGAAATCTAGCTAGCAGCTGTAATCGTCTTTATGAACTGGATAGTTGGTAAGTCAATATAGGAGAAAAGTTGTGCAGCTTATAGCAGCTTTGGCCTTTTAATAAAAAAATTGTTAGTTGGAAAAGTTGCTACCAAACTCATGATTTTAAGCCAACATTTGGGTTATGCTGAATTATGGCCAGCTGGGATTTAGTAAGGAATATGGGTAGAAAATCCAGATTAGGGAACTAGCAAAAATGCATACAAATCACAAATGGATAAGAAGAAGGATTACCCAGCTTTAATTCTCTTAAAAAATGTTGTTTGCCACCGTTTGAATAGAATTCCAAAAATAATACAATTGGATGCTCTCTCTGATGCCACAAAGTTTTAAACAGTGCACATTATACTTCATCTTAGCCAAAAGGTCAGAATTAGCTCTCTAATTCAGATTGCCATGAAATCTGTGAATTATTTGAATATGTTAACTCTTCCCAGGCAGAATCCTTTAGAGCTACATACAAGATAAAATATAACACTTATACATGAAATATGTCCATGTGATTTTGGAGGGGAAAAAATTGTTGAGTACATCTACCCGCTTTACTGCGATTACTATAGACAAGTGTGAAAGTACTATATATAGTACCAGTCCTTAAACAATTTCCATGCAAAACAGTTGTTTTATACTGTACTAAATTATTATCTGATGCTAAGATGAAATAAGGAGAGCTGCCACCTATTGGTGGGCAGCAGGAAAGACATATCAGTTGACCTCCTAAACCAGGGTTGTCAAACTCACGTCACGGCGTCGTCACATGATGTATCGGGACTTCCCCCCCTTCGCTAAACCGGGCGTGGCCAACGTGTGACGTATCCGGCCCATGGGCCGGGAGCCCTGCCCTAAACTAATTTAATTTTGTTTTGTAATTTATATTTTAAATTTTACTTTTCTGATCTACAATCATGATTTGGATTTGGATTTGACCACCTGTAAGCATTACAAGTTTCCATTTGAGTCCCAACAGCCAGACCAAATCAGGAGCTCCTCCATTACTTTGGGTACCTGCCAGGGGAATTCTCTGTCAGCTGGATTGACTGGACATGAAAGAGGTTCCTGAAATCTTCCACAGGCACATTCGTCTGGCAATATATTGCAAGAAAAGAAAACAATGTCATTTTTAATGGGTAGATTTCAAAAGCAACTATTTTTGTTAAATTTTATTAAAATGTTTTTTTTAAACAAGAAATTGGGTCTTTGGTTGATGAAAGCAAGCACACCTTAACTATTTCGCTACCATTTGCAGTCTGTATAGTGTAACATCTTTGGAATTAGATTATTCCCCCCCCCCCCAAAAAAAAACCTTGGTATTCAGTTTAGGGGAAGCGCCAACCATCTCCCGAGCTTTATTGCTTTAAAATGTAGAAATAGATAAATTTTAAATAAATCTAGAAAGAGTGCAGAGAAGAGCAGCAAAGATGATTAGGGTACTGAAAGTTAAAACATGAAGAACAGTTGCGGGAATTGGGTATGTCCAGTTTAATAAAAAGAAGGAGTAAGGGTGACGTGATAGCTAACGAGTTGCCACAAAGAAGGGAGTCAAGCTATTTTCCAAAGCACCGGACGGGCAGGACAAGAAGCAATGGATGGAAACTAATCGAGGAGAGAAGCAACCTAGAAATAAGGATAAATTTTCTAACAGCGAGAACAGTTGATCAGTGGAACACCTTGTCTCCAGAAGTTGTGGGCGCTGCAACACGGATGTTTTTAACAAGAGATTGGGCAGCCATTTGTCTGAAAAGGTATAGGGTTTCCTGCTTGAGCAAGGGATTGGACTAGAAGACCTCGAAGATCCCTTCCAACTCTGTTATTCTGTTATGTGTGCTCTTGTTTTCTGATAGTTGATTTTTTTTCTGTAGACATTGTAGAGCAAAGCTGCAGTAGGATCAAAACTGTTCATTATTCCTTATGACTGGAGACCCAACCTCCTCTAAAAGGAGTGGCAGTGAGTGGTGTTTACATTGCCTGTTACGTTTAGAATGAGCTATATTTTGCACAGGTACTCAATGAAGGGATTATTGCAATGCGTAATCTCCCAGTCCTTAATGCAGTGTTTCCCAACCTTGACAACTTGAAGATGTCTGGACTTCAACTCCCAGAATTCCCCAGCCAGCATTCGCTGGCTGGGGAATTCTGGGAGTTGAAGTCCAGACATCTTCAAGTTGCCAAGGTTGGGAAACACTGCCTTAATGCAACCTCAGATACTGACAAATGAACCAGAGATCATTTCAGTTCATTTGTTTAATATGCATACAATACTGACTCCTGGCTTACCTCCCAAGATCTCTTTTTAAAAAAATTCTACATACCTTCTGCAATGCATGATTTATCGTTTTCCCCCAATTTATAGCCTTGGGCACATGAACAGCGGTAAAAATTGAATTCTGGATAGCAGAAGTGCTGACACCCTGTGTGGATTTCATGACGGCACTCATTTTTAGCTATAGAAAATAAAATGTCACTTTTACAAGGTAAACATGAAATGGGAAGTAAGAAATCAAATTATTCTGCAAAAAACCAGCAAGGACTTTGTTTCTCTAATATTTGTCCTTTTTTTTAGCGGCTATTATTTGTTTCAATTTATTTCTGAGAATACCATTTACCAGACTCTATTTCTGTACAGATGTACAGATTTTTGGTAACTGCCATAAGTTATTGGTAAGGTGTTTTTTTGGAATCAAAAGCTGCAGCTGTGCTCTGGAGAATGATGAGTGGCACCCAGATTTAGTCATAGAGAAGCTTCACTGAAATCATTGTATAAAGTCCCATTGTTATTTGCCATCCTTCTCAGACTATAGTATGACTAATTTTGGAATGAATCGCATGTATAGAGTCAGCTTTAAATTTTGGTAGTAGATTTGAGAAACTAAGAGTGGGAAAAGCCCCACAATGGACTAAAATGGCTGGATTGTATCTAGTTGTGGGTATTCATGGCAAAAAGATTTTGTATCTCCAGCCAAAACATTCCACATTGCCGTAATTTTCAGTGCACCGATTAAGCAGAGCTTCAATCCATTTACAGTATGAATAAAATACAGAGACGACAGTGTAGTTTTCTGTGAAGTGTGGCAAGATAGTGATATCATTAGATGGGCTGTGAGTAATTCTTTTTCAATCATTTTCCCCTTTCAACTTTTACTGCCCTCATAAAAATAGATGACCTATTAAAGACCAATTGTACTTTTCATTTTGCAAATGCATGTGCACAATACTCATGGAAAATCTTATGAGTGTTATTGTGTGGTTTGTCTTCAGAGAGACAATATTGGAAGGAAGAGGTCTGTACTGTAGTCCAAAAGGGGGGGGGAAAGGCAAAGAGAAGTGAGAGTTCTTCAACCATGGCAAGAGATTTGGGGAAAAGAGAAAGTACTATTTATGTTATTTTATTAGGCTTTTATCCCAAACTTATTATTCCAGGCAACACACATACATAATACCCCGTCATCAGCATTCTTGTCCTTGTTGCCACCAAAACAATGTGGCAGCAAGCTTTTTTTCTCCTAAAAATCTATTGTTGGGGGTGGAATCTCCTGAAATGCTGCAGAGGAAGGGGAACTGGGCAAAATCAGGTCCCCACTCCTTATCTAGTGAGCCTACAGTGGATCCCAGCCCTTCTTTTGCAGTAGAGTTCTTCTAGACCAGTGTTTCTCAACCTTGGTTCCTGGCTGTGGAATTCTGGGAGTTGAAGTCCACACATCTTCAAACTGCCAAGGTTGAGAAACACTGTTCTAGACCTAGACAAATACCTCTGCTGGCAAAGCAGAAGGATTTAAAGAGGAAAAATGTCCATTGTGATTGTATATTGCTTATAAATTCTTTTATGACACCTAGTATTGGAAAACAGCAAACTATATTCCTTACAGTACCTTCATTATTGAACCATTACTAATTTCTCATAAGAATTAATGGCACACGTTCTGGTTGATTAACAAAAACTGGTTTTTACCAAAAGCGCAGTTTATTCCTTCAAAGTCATCTCTACAGTCACATGTGTAGCTGCGAATAGTGTCCCTGCATACACCATTATGAAGGCAGGGGCTGGAAGAGCACCGGATACCATCTGAAAAAAAAAACCACCTGCATTTAGAGCTTTCTAACAAGGGAGCTTATATTTTGTTCCTCTTCATATGTTTATCTGTAAGCTACTAAGCAACTTTTCCAAAAGCGTTTCCTAGACTCAGTTTAAATTTTTGAAACCATTTCTTCTATGCTGTGTGCTTTTTTTACCACTCAGGAATTCTCTAGATGAGTTGGGAATCCCCCTCCCCACAAAAAAACACCTTCTAATCAGCAGGGCCAGTTGTAGTCCCAATACATATGGTTGTTGGCAACAAAACCCTTTATTCGCTTTCTGATATAATGGGCTTCACCCCACCATTGGTTCCTGTCCTGTGACCCCTGAATGTCAGTAGCCCTAAAAGACAGGATGCCTGGTAAGGCTGCAACACATCTGCCAAAATACTCTTATGAAAAAAAAAGCAGCAGCAATAAAAGTGCAACAATAAGAGCCGAGGTGGTGCAGCGGTTAGAGGCAGTACTGCAGACCACTTTAGCTGACTGTGATCCGCAGGTCAGCGGTTCAAATCTCACCGGTTCAAGGTTGACTCAGCCTTCCATCCTTCCGAGGTAGGTAAAATGAGGACCCAGATTGTTGGGGGCAATATAAATATACATTGCTTACTGGTGTAAACCGCTTAGAGAGTGCTTGCACTGTGAGGCGGTATATAAATCTCACAAATAAAGAAAATAAATAAATAAACAAAGATCAGATCTCAGATATTCTGAAAAGAAACCAATGGGCTCAGGTAAAGGTGGGTGAAAATCAACCATATTCTGAAAAATAAATTTTCTCTTATAACTCAAGCAGATCAAATTCTGCTTGCATAATTTCTGTTCTTAGTTTTTATATCAGCTATAAGCAACTTTTGTTAAGGGAGAAAACATTTTTTGAAACAAAAAATCTTCATCTTCTAAGAGTTGCAGGGGCAATGATTTAGGAATGTCACTTGGGGAGTAGGACTGAAAAAAATGTTCTTTTTCTACTGTTTTCTGATACTGTTTAGAAATGAAATAAATGTAAGCCTGGTAGAAAAAGCTTTTGCACATTTGCTTGTTTGTTTAACAAACTCCTTAACTTATGGTCATCACTTCTTTTGCATTTTACTGTAATAATTAGGCAGCATAATCTGCTGCCTAATCTTGCATAGCTTCTTCTCTGGTATACTGTACTGCTAACTAGAGCATACAAAACATTTGCAAGACCAATTCTCAAATACAGCTCATCTGTCTGGAACCCGCACTACATATCGGACATAAATACAATTGAGGGAGTCCAGAGATATTTCACGCGAAGAGTCCTCCACTCCTCTGCTCGCAACAGAATACCTTATGGCACCAGGCTTGAAATTTTGGGCTTAGACAACTTAGAACTACGCCACCTTCAGTATGACATAAGCGTAGTACACAAAATTATCTGCTACAACGTCCTACCAGTCAATGACTACTTCAGCTTCAACTGCAACAATACATGAGCACACAATAAATACAAACTTAAGGTAAACCGCTCCAAACTTGATTGCAGAAAATACAACTTCAGCAACAGAGTGGTCAATGCCTGGAATGCACTATCTGACTCTGTGGGTTCCTCCCCAAAGCCCCATAACTTTAACCTTGGACTGTCTACTGTCGACCTCACCCCATTCCTAAGAGGTCTGTAAGGGGCATGCATAAGCGCACCAACGTGCCTACCGTCCCTGTCCTACTGTCCCCAATTTATTCGTATCCATTTCCTGTACTCATAATCGTACTCATATCAATAATTATATCTGTTACCTTATACATGCTTGACAAAGTAAATAAATAAAATAAAACATAAAACTACTGCCTGCAAAAACAGGGTTGAGATTGTCTTTAGCTTGCAGACCAGAGTTTGATCCTCTGCTTTGTTCAGTGGTAGTTTCACCATGCCAACATTTGGATTACTTCCAAGCGCAACTAGATAAATTATTTTTATTATGATTAAATTTTAATAAATGTGTACTTTTAGTCAGTTCCCTTGTTTTGCCATCAATAAAATCAGCCTGAATTTCCCTTGTGAAGGAAATTCAAGGTAATTTTAAAAACTATGCATAAATAAGATTATTTTGAAATGCTTCTCAGATGATTTGAGATTATTCTGTTAGTAAGGCCTCTGAAAAAGCTTAGTGTTTTTCTAAAGAAAAATTTGATGTATTTTTCTGGAAAAAAATAAACAAGAAACAAAAATGTATTCCTAGGGATAAATTTGTTGTAAAAATAAACATAACAAACTGAGTGCAGGATGAGTGCAGGATCCATTTAACTGGAGAGCATGATTTATGAAAAAATTAAACATTTAAAAAACAATCTTCAAACATCACTATTCTTTTTAAAAGAAAATACTAAATTACAACATTTCTATGTTTGTTTATTACTGCTGCAAGACTAGCCTGGAACTGTTTGAAAACTCTTTCATTTTAAAGCAATGAGTCTGGATTAATAGCACTGATTGGAATTCCTTCCTTCCTTCCTTCCTTCCTTCCTTCCTTCCTTCCTTCCTTCCTTCCTTCCTTCCTTCCTTCCTTCCTTCCTTCCCTAAGAATAAAGAAGCAAAGTTTTCATTAATGGCTGCATCTTCTCTTGGGCGTCCTGTTTAGAATAGTAAATTATACCAGCACAGCCGGTGATTAAAAAGCTAACATAAACATTGAGAATTCTTCAGTTGCAAAGTATTTCTACATTTCTACTCACCAAAGTAGACACTCCAAAATTCATCCTGGAAAAAAGAAATGTAATTGTTTTCTTGTGCAACTGCAGACATATAAAAATGGCTAATTGTAAGGGACATAAGACAGCTGCTCTATACTGCAGTGTAAAGTTTACCAATCTCTAGCATTCGGTCAACATCTTTCAACTCTCTGAGTCCTATTCCCAAATAGACATAGATGTGATTATGCCATTTTTTTTTGCAGAAATAGGCTGCAGCAAATCACAAACATATTATTGCCCTTGTACATTTTCTCTGCTCTGCAGAACACTAACTGTACTGTCTCCCAGTCTGGGGCTCTTCCCCACAGCCAACTTAAAGTACCCCCCATCACTCCCTGAAGTGACCAAAAAAACAACATAAAATATGCTGCTTTCATAGGAACAGTACTGGCAAATGGTGCTGCGTATTATGAGCAGGGATTGATGGATTCCTCCAGGTTTTGTTTGCTTCCTCCCACTAAGCATTTGGTCCAGTTTGGTTTAGGGGTTAAGGACCCAGGCTAGAAACTGGGAGACACTGAGTTCTAGTCCTGCCTTAGGCAAGAAAGCTGGCTGGGATGCCTTGGGTCAGTCATGCTCTCTCACCCAACTGTTATGGGGAAAATAGGAGGAGGAAGGAGTGCTAGGTATGTTCACCACCTTGAATTATTTATAAAACATAGGAAAATATTTAAATATAAAAATTAAAACCTTGGAGAAGGCATGCCTGCATTAACCCAAAGTGGTCAACAGGTGTCAGGCTGAGTTATGTGGAATGCAAACATAACACCCTGGTTAAGCGTTTTGCACTTGTATAGAAATGGTTTAGAACAGTGATGGCGAACCTTTTTTTCCTCGGGTGCCGAAATAGTGCACGCACACGCTATCACACGTGCGTGTGTGCCCACACCCATAATTCAAAGCCCTCCACTTGCCCCACCCCCCTGCGCATGCGTGAGCGACCCCCCCCTACTCCCCCGTTTCCCGACTTCAGTGGGCCCAGTAGGCCCATTTTTTGCCCTCCCCAGGCTCCAGAGGCTTTCTTGGAGCTTGGGGAGGGTGAAAACGCTCCCCCCCGCCACCCCAGAGGCCAAAATCGCCCTCCCAGAGCCTCTGCGCAAGCCAAAAATCAGCTGGAGGGCACGCACATGCGCGCTGGAGCTGAGCTAGGGCAACAGCTCGCGTGCCGGCAGATATGGCTCCACGTGCCACCTGTGGCACCCGTGCCATAGGTTCGCCATCACTGGTTTAGAATGATTCCAGAATGAATTGTCTGCAGATATTACTGTGGACATACTTCGATTGAAATGCCATCAAGGGGGCTTGGCTCATAAAGGAATTAACTTGTCTGTATGGGAAATGTTGGTTTTGAAAATACATACAGTTTCTTCTGTGTTTTCAAAAGCCTCTCTTGCTTCCTCATAGGTACACCTTTCCTCGAGGCATTCTCTTTCTAAATCCCCTCGGAGAATTTCCTCAAAAAACATAAAAGCAGCACGCCTGGATCTTGTCAGGACTTGATTTGCATCTTCTGTTTTCAGGAACACTTAAGAGAAGGACAAGGGAAAAATCAGAAACCTAATCCATCCCCATCTCAGCCCATCTGCTCAAGTGTGGAAAGGATTTAAAACAGTCCCATGCCTTTGTGCCGCACCAGCTGCTGTGGCCTAGAGGTAGAGCTCTTGCCTCACAATCAGGAGGTTGTGAGTTCGATCCTAGGTAGCGACAGATGTAAGGGTCTCCTGTTTGGGCAGGGGGTTGGACTAGATGACCTGCAAGGTCCCTTCCGACTCTGTTAATCTGTTAACCCTAAATTACAACTGGAATTGACTGAAAATATCCTTCCTTGGAAGAGGACTGGTTGGATGATACTGTAATACCATGAAAGGGGGAGATGGTACACAGGAGGATTACTTATCTCATGGTTTGCATCTGCAAAAATTAATATGGTAATTCTGCACAAAATTCTCCAATAATGGAAAAAATGAAAATGTTTAGTGCTGGATTAAAATGGTAAATTGGATGGGATGGCAACAACTTTGAGCTCCACCTATGTGCTGAATAACACATAAAACTGAATGGGGATGGGAAGGCTCTCATTTTTGTTCAGAAATATGTCTCTAGGTACGAGAAGCTATTCTTTTAATGCTTCATATGAAAACAAATCTGCAGGCTTCGTTTACCAAGCACACCTCCCTGGAACTGGTAGAATAGCAATAGAGAAAATAAGACAGAAAAGAACAAAATATTTCGTTTCCTTCCTATGGCCCACTTCTTTCTGGTAAAACCCAAAATGCAACTAATTTAGTTTTACAACTGAGGCTTCTGTCTCAGTTTACCTTTAACTAGGCAGTATGTCTTATGGCATTCAATAGGACAATTTCTAAGTATCATGCATTGAATTGCATTCCCACTTTATTATTAGGGGGTAAATGGCATGAGTCATTTCTGGATGTTAGTACTAATATAAAGTTTCCTTCTTCTAATGTATTTTTCCCTCCTGTGCAATAACAAAAATTATTGGGGAATTAACTCTTAAAGGTATAGAATAATAAGAGGTTAGTATATCCTTTCCTTGTGCTCTTGTTTCTTTTTTTTGAAAAGTAAGAGTTAATATTATGTGAGCAAAACTTCCTACCTGTCAGGTCTACGGAGTGAGCCATAAGTACAAATAGGAAAAAGCATATTATCCATTTGCGAATTCCCATTTTGGTTCCCTAGGCGTAGTTTGCTGAATTTTGTCTGCCTAACTGTGGCCCTTTGATAAAGACACAGAGTGAACAAAGTTTAAAGTGCAACTTTAGAAGCCCGCTTCAAAAAAGAGGAGGCAGAGCAATGACAACACAGAGTGTCAACAATTAGAGATTTCACTTAAAAGAAACCTTGAGCAAAAACTTGTGGCATTTATACTACCTTTTATCTGATGAACCAACATGCATTTTCAAACTGCACATGTGCATAAATGTCCTTCTGATTTTGTCCTTCGATAAAAATGCTGTATCGTAAGCACTGTATCAACTGTATCTGTACTGTCTCTGTACTGTATCAACAGATGGGTAGAAGATGCAACCCATAGCAGCCTCTCAGAGTCTTATCCATATAGAGGGACAAACTATTAGAAATATTCTACTAAGGGTTAAGCACAGAGATAAACATCATTGATGGCAAAGTCCTAAGTTTCACAGGCAGAATATTTTCCACATTGCTGTTAGCTAGACAAGCAGGTAACACTATGCTTGTGACCACTGTGGGAATGGTGTTGTACTGTCATACTTAAAAAAAATTCTTATCCTAATGTGCTTCACAAGGATCAATTGCATTTGTATTTATAATATGGGTGACAATTTTAAGCTACTAAAATAAAGATAGTATTGAGGTATAATAAATATGTAATTCAGGTCCCAGTGGTACCTCTGGTTTCTAGTTTTCTGTTAAATGTCTCTTGTTCACTACTTTTTGCTGTTTCTCTTTGGGGGTGTTTGTAAAGAGTTTAACTGGAATTTAGCTGCAACTGCGCTATGAAGGTTAGCATCAGCATTGCCCTTGTGAAGAAATTGGACTAAGAGAACCTGTTCCTTTGGGGGAATCAGTGCCCCATTTCTCCAGCAGTAAGTTAGAGCTTAAACAGTAGAGAAGGTAAGGAAAGGAGGGAGTATTCAGAGTGATTCATTTACAAAGGCTGCACTTAATTCTGTGGGTGAGTGAAAGGCTTAGTTAGAAGAATCATTTAGAGCAGTTATGGCGAACTTTTTTTGGTTCGTGTGCCAAAAGGGTGTGCGTGCGCGTGCGTGCGCATACACACATGCCCACACCCATTCCCCCTCCCCCACGCATGCGCACAACCCTCCACGCTGCCCCATGCGCATGCGCACACCCCATCTCCGCGCAAAGGCTTAAGCCTGGGATGGTGAAAAACGGCAAAATCGGCAAACCGTAAGTTCGGAAAAACACACTTCCGGTTTGCCCGTTGGGCTGTTTTTCGCACTCTGGGAACCCTCCGGAGTGCGAAAAACAGCCCAACGGCAAACCGGAAGTGCATTTCCGAACTTCCGGTTTGCCCGGTTTGCCATTTTTCGCATTCCGGGGCTTAAGGAAGCTTCCCTGAACCCTCCGGAGTGCAAAAAACAGCCCAACGGCAAACCGGAAGTGCGTTTTTTCCGAACTTCCGGTTTGCCCGTGGAGCTGACATAGGGCAACACCTCGCGTGCCCTCCGATATGGCTCCGCGTGCCACCTGTGGCACGCGTGCCATAGGTTCGCCATCACTGATTTAGAGGGTTTAGAGATCTTGTAGTCTGAAAATCTTGTCCTGACCCATTGAAGGAATCCCTGACCATCACAGACAAATGGCTGAACTTTTGCTTGAAAATCTCCAGTGACACAGAGTACCAATGACTTCAGACGGAAAGGTGTTTCACTGCTTAGTAGCTCTCAGGAAATTCTTATTTTGAGTCTGAATGTCTTTCTCTGAAGCTTCCATCCATTTGTTCTCTCCCTCTCCTTCTCCCTCTCCCTCCCCCCTCCCCCCTCTCTCTTACATTCACTTAGCAACCATTTTGTTTAATGACTTGTTCATTGAAATGTAACATAGTCACTGAATGAGGACGGGTACAAACATATTTGTTCTTTCCCATTTTGTGATTATGGTGCTCCATTTCTCTGCTCTTCTTGTCTCTTTTTTCTTGACTTCTACGTAAACCAAATGTATGAATCTCCTAAAGCCTTGGCTTTCCTCCATATTTATCCAGGATCAATGTCTGCTTTTCTACATTCTGTTCCTTCTGCAGAAATCCAGAATTATATTTTCTATTCCCAACTGCATCACTTGTTCCTCTTTCTCCTTTCACAAGGATTCTATATTGCCCAGAATCCATCTAATTTTTCCATTAACGTATCAAAACTGGTAAAAAAAAGATCTCTAACACTGTATTTGTATTTGTTTATTTGTCAAGCATATATGATTATAAGCAAAGTATAAACAGTAAAAACATGATTGAATATATATATAATAGTACAAGCATGAATAAGAGTAAAAGAGGTATGAATATATGGGTACATTAGGACAGGAACGGTAGGCATGATTGTACGCTTATGCACGCCCCTTACTGACCTCTTAGGAATGGAGTGAGGTCGATGGTAGATAGTCTAAGTTGAAGTTTGAACACTCAACTTTGAACATTGAACACTGATTTAATGCAATGGTGGACATGCATAAGTCTGGGCTGCAAACATGATTAGCTTATGTGAGTTTCCTCTTGAGATTATTTTGTATGTAACTTGGCTTGGTCCTGTATCCACTTCCCCTTAGCACTACTTAGTTATGCCTTGGCAGCACCCTTTTCAGCTTTGTTCCCACAATGTGGCCTTCATCTCAATCTCAGCCTATGAGTGAGATAGGCATAAGTCATAATTAATTGTACAGTACAAAATAATATTTCCTCTTATTCCAACACTATCCAAGAACAACCTCAAAGGTATATAATTATTCTCAATTTGCTGGTTACTATGTAGATCCTGCCTCAACCATTTCTCTCTCTGCTTTTGGTCCTTCCTCCCACACTTTTTTTGTGTGAGTTCCTTTCACACCCATCACTTTGATTCACTTCTAGGTTGTCTGTTTTTAAACTAACTTCTGCCTAGGATTCAAAGATGGTACAGGAGACCCATCGCTATTTCATTTCAGGAAGAAAAAACAGCATGCTTTTGCTTATTTGCCATTTTCCCCATATTGGTTACCTTCTCTTCTGTAAGTACTAGAAGATAACCAATTGCTCAGGAGCAAGGCAGCTTGCATTCCCATTCAAGGAATCTTGAAAGTTACATGATCATTTTGAGTGTTGCCCAAAAGCATTATGGAAGGAGGATGAGGAAGAACAGCCAGAAGACCAGGAGACAAGGTCTTTAAGTAATACCTTCTTCATTCTTGCTGCAATGCCTTCATTGGTGGACCCTTCCCCAGGTGAAAGGGAAAGACAGTGAAGTCAGAGGCGAAACCCATCACATATAACAACCCATATAACAATTTTTGGACAAAAATTAAATTCCTACTTTACATCCTACATCCACAGAGCTGTAATTTCGGGCTGTAAATAAACAGATGTGTTTATAAATATGCACCTTACTAGTCTAACTGGTCTTTTATTTTATTTTCCCTCTTTTCTATTGTCAAAATGTAATCATTGTTCCTTGCAGCAGTGATTAACTTGGATGGCTTTCTAACTCTGCCCAGTGTTATATGGCTGTGTCCTTGTTTGCCATGCATTGCTGAGGATACCGTATTTTTCAGAGTATAAGACGCACCTTTTTCCTCCCTAAAAGTGGCTGAAAATTTGGGTGCGTCTTATACTTCGAATGTAGCTTTTTTTTCCAGCCATAACTAGGTGCTAACAGATCTTCCCAGCTCTTACCTTGCAGGCTTTTTCATTGTTACTCTTTCCAAAGAATGTTTTTCCAGCCCTAAGTCTTTGCAGAATTTTTTTCCATTGCTCTACTTGCTCCGAATAAGTTTTTTTCTAGCCCTAACCAGGTGCTAACTATCTTCCCAGCTCTTACCGGCTTGCATGCTCTTTCATTGTTACTCTCTCAGAAGAAGATTTTTTAAAGTCCTAACCAGGGGATAAAATAATGTGCTGAAGCTGCTCCAAATAAGGTTTTTTCTAGCCCTAACCAGGTGCTAACTATCTTCCCAGCTCTTACCGGCTTGCATGCTCTTTCATTGTTACTCTCTCAGAAGAAGATTTTTTAAAGTCCTAACCAGGGGATAAAATAATGTGCTGAAGCTGCTCCAAATAAGGTTTTTTCTAGCCCTAACCAGGTGCTAACTATCTTCCCAGCTCTTACCGGCTTGCATGCTCTTTCATTGTTACTCTCTCAGAAGAAGTTTTTTTAAAGTCCTAACCAGGGGATAAAATAATGTGCTGAAGCTGACCAGACTAAGGACGCTAGCGAGATGAATACCTGGTAGGCAGATTGTTTTCCCCTATTTCCCCCCCAAAAAACTAAGGTGCGTCTTATACTCCGAAAAATAGGAAGGCTGTCAAGATGCTGCCTTTCCATAAAGTCTTCGTAGCAGAAGATACCATATAATTGGCAGTAGCTATTTGTGCTGCAATTGATCACAGTAGATATAATACTCCACATATATGTTGTTTTAGTGTATAGTTTTATCATTTTTATGAAATATCATTCCGTAGAATTTTCAGCAAGGCAAGTTATTAGTGATTATAATGAAATAAAATATGGTGTATCATAGCACGTACAGTATATATCAATACATTTCTAGTGCATATTGTTCCTGGTTTTGTCTTATGCATCCACCAGAGGGAGAAAACATATAAAACACATTTCAGGGCTGCTTTGAATTTGCTTTTACTGTGATAAAGAATTAAACAAAATTAAACGGTTTTTTAAATCACTAGTGGAATACTGACAATGATATTGACATAATTAGAACGAAATTTTAAGGATCTAAGTTTTCAGAGATGGACGCTTGAGGTTCTACAACTTGGCAGTTTCATGTCACTATTTTATTACCAGAGGTTTGGGTGAAGTGTTATCAATATATCGTTGGTACTCTATTTTTTCCAAAACATCTAAATAAGTAAAGCTGCACATGTTCTGAGTCAGTTCTTGACTCCTTGTAGGGAAAGGGCAGGCCAATAAACTCAGGTTGACTCCTTAACAGGATGGAGACTTTTTGTGTGGTGGTTGACTTGTTCTAAATCAGCGGTCACCAACTGGTGGTCTGTGGACCACTGGTGGTCTGCGAGAAAAATTTGGTGGTCTGCAGAAAAATTATTTGCATTTTTTATATTGCACTAAATCAGGGGTCCTCATACTATGGCCCCTTGGCTAGATCCGTGCAATGAATATTTGTGTTGCTGCAGAGCATCTCCCCCTTCGGGGTCTTTTTGTCCGGGTCGGGGGGGAGAAATTCCGATTTGGGGTCTGCTTCAGCCTCCTGGTGCAGGGCTTTGGGTGAAGGCTGGAGGGAAGTGCCGCTGGTGGTGAAGAGCCGGAGGGCCTTGTTCCAGTGCGACTGCATCATGTCCTGGAACTGGCTGACCATCTTAGCCTGATGAGACTTCAGGCGCTGTTACCTGGTCTTGTACTCCCGCAGGTCTTCACTCTGCTTGGAAAGCCTATGCTTGTAGTCCTCAGTGAGGTACTTTTGCTGAGCCACCTTCTTGGTCAGATCCAATTTGAACTGAGCCAGCTGTTTTGCCAGCTCTTTCTCATGGTGGCTGCTTAGCGCCAACAACTGCTTCCTGTTGGGGCCCTAAGGAGCCCGGGCAGGCAGAAGAGGAGGGGTGGGACGGGCGAGTAGAGGCTGGCGAGGTGTCCCTTGACGTGCGTGACACCCACCCAGTCACATGACCACCTAGCCACGCCCACCCAGCCGGTCATTAGGCAGATCATATTAGTGGTCCGCGGAATTTAAAATTATGAATGTAGTGGTCCCTGAGGTCCGTAAGGTTGATGACCCCTGTTCTAAATGGCATTGCAGAGAATGTACTTAGGTGTTCTTTTAGAGTCAGCTTTGTCATTGAAGATTCAAGTAAGTGGGACCATCTCTTGCTCTACATAAACTAATATTAAATATATAAACTAATACATAAACTAATATTAAATAAACCCAGACATTCAATAAGTGTTAATGATTGGCAGATTAGTCTTCAAACTATTTGGAGCTTTGGAAGCAAAAGCAGCAATTTATGTCTAATTCAAATATTTGCACTCAGACTTTTAGAATCAAATCCTCCTAGGAGAGCTCCAACATGTTAACATATGAATATGAAAATACATTCTAAAACCATATAGCATAAACAATCAGTATAGTTTAGTGATGGTGAACCTTTTTTTCCTCGGGTGCCGAAAGCGCATTTGCGCACGCTATCGCACACACGCAAGTGCCCACACCTATAATTCAATGCCTGGGGAGGGCGAAAACGGCCTCCCTCGCCTCCCGGAAGCCCTCTGGAGGCTGGAAATGGCCCATTTCCCAACTTCTGGTGGGCCCAGTAGGCTTCCCTGGAGCCTGGGGAGGGCGAAAACGCCCTCTTCTGCCTCCCTGGAAGCTGAAAACGCCCTCCCAGAGCCTCCGCATGAGCCGAAAATCAGCTGGCCAGCATGCACATGTGCATTGGAGCTAAGCTAAGGCAACAGCTCGCGTGCCGGCAGATATGGCTCCGTGTGCCACTGTGGCACACGTGCCATAGGTTCGCCATCACTGGTATAGTTAATAAATAGTTATAACTAAAATTGTGCCATATATACAAGTTCTGGTTAGAAAAAAATCAATTTCAATAGAGTAAGCACTCAATATCTTTTCATGTTAATTTAGTATTAAGATGAGGTTATAGTGATATAGAATCAGGAGACGGCTATGTGACAACATCATTGAGGGAATGTGATCCTAGTTAGGACTGAAAGCAAGGTTACGACCAGAGAAACATTTTGTGTGATGCCAAAAGTGTGCTGAAAAGGGGAATAGATTTAGTTAGCCTGTTGGAAATATGCATGAAAAATCATTTTCAGTCATTGGTGCCATGACCTACTTCATATAATTCTTTCTTTCCCAGAACTGCACAGATGTAGTGGGAAGGTTTTGTCCCAAGCAGACAGCGTAATTTTGCTGATAACATTGGAAGAATGTTGGACTTTGCTATTGATGCATAGGATAGAATGTCAACAAGTGAATTCGGTGCTCAGGAGATTATAGTTGAAAGAAAAACAATCCCTCCATTTTGCAAGAAGGAGAGACCTTGTCTAACATGCCTTGAACATACAGATGAAGATTGATTTTCTTGTGCCCTTTCATCTTGTCCCATTATTTCATTATTAAAGCCCAGAGAAGAAAGCTTAGAAGAGATCTGAGCTCTGCAAATCCTTGCATGAAACATTTTGTTGTAAATTTACCCAAGCCATCTAAAAAAAAAAAATATTTTGCTCTCCTACACTAAAATGGGGATATTCTTCTGCTGAGTCAGATGGCTAGCTATGATATGCATTTTCATTTTGTTTTTAAAAGAGTAAAGCTGAAAGTGGAGTACTAACATTCCCTTCTCCAATTTTTCCATGCCACAACCACCTGTAAGGTAACTTGAACTGGGAAATAATGACCCTGAAAATCATCTAGCAAAGTTCCATGGTGAGGATGACCCTGGTTAAAAGTCTCCATGGTTCTTGGTTTAACTGCTACACTTTCACTTGAAAATGAAATGCATTACTTCACAAGAGAGTATTTCGTTTACTGGAAATGTAAGGGAACATTATTTTTTTTTTGAGTCTGTGGTTAAAGTAAACATAGACTGAAATTTTCTTGTTACTCAAGATTTTGGATTCCAGTCAGTATTTATATGCCTGCAAGCTGTAATATATGGCTTGAATTCAAGCCTGAGTTAGTGTGCTAGTAAACCTGGAAAGCACGTTAATTCTGCTACATTTATGTTGTATCTGCATGAAGCCTGTTTATGTAATAGTGTCAGTTCCTCCTCCTCCCTCCTCTGCAGGGAGGCGGGACCGACTAGGTCTGTGATGGCGAACCTATGGCACGGGTGCCACAGGTGGCATGCGGAGCCATATCTGCTGGCACGTGAGCTGTTGCCCTAGCTCAGGTCCAGCGTGCATGTGGGCGCCCGTCAGCTGATTTTTGGCTCACATGGAGGCTCTGGGAAGGCGTTTTTAGCCTCCAGAGGGCCTCCAGGGTGGCAGGGGAGGGTGTTTTTGCCCTCCCCAAGCTCCAAGAAAGCCTCTGGAGCTTGGGGAGGGCAAAAAATGGGCCTACCGGATCCACCGGAAGTCAGGAAATGGGGAAGCAGGGATGCGTGGGGGAGCATTGAATATGGGTGTGGGCACGCGCACGCGTACGATAGCGCGTGTGTGCACTATTTCGGCACCCGAGGAAAAAAAGGTTCGCCATCACTGGACTAGGTGGTTCCGCCCCAGGCGCCTAATGTCAATATTCTGCACCATTATTAAAAACATACATCACTGTGCCCTCTAGCAGTTCAAGTCACTTTACAATAGAAAGTTTGCAAAGACATATATATGAATGAATGTAGAAACAGAATTGACCCAGGGTTAACATTTTGAGCAATTCATTTGTAATAAATATGAGTGGTTCCAAAATTGAACATTTTATTTTATTACTGCATATGAGTATGTAATTAAAAGAATCATTCTCCCAGTTCTTCTAAACTGAGCTCCATACTTCATTTACCTGTTTATGCTGCTTTGGCATTCCATTCTCATTCCCAGAATAAGTGGTTGCTACTATTGATTTGCCTCTGAATACCAATGATACAATCATCACCTTCTAAATGAATATGTGATGAAGATATAGTGGATTTTCCATACATGATCAAGGATTGGATAATAAAACCACAGTATTGGTTTTATTACTTTATATACTTATATTGGTCATACAGGTATATTTTACTGGTAGTGTGAACTTGCTGCAGTTGATTTAATATTGGATAAATGAACATGGACAATCTACTGACCAGTAGCAGAGGAATATATAAACTTTGTGTAAATATGCGGGATTGTTCTCACTGGACATTAGCTATGAAAAAAATGAGGTTGAATGATTCTTACCCTACCTAAATTTTTAAAACTAATGTCTGCTACATTCGTTCAATGCAGTAGTATGCATGCAAAAAAAATATGTTTGCTTTCTTTTGTAATAATAGACAACATAAAAGTTGCCTAATATTGTCTTCCTCTAACAGGGCTTTCCCAATACATATTTTGGTTTAATTATGAGATATTTGAGAACTCTGTGTTCATGTCCTCTGTCAGCTAATATGTTTCTATGATTTCAAAATTTAACACTTACATTTATTGAGCTTTTAAATATTCCTCCTCTCTTACCTTACATTTAGGAGTTTTAATTTTTGTAGCTATCAGTCATTGACAAGGGATTTCATTTTAAGCCTTTACTATGCCTATTTTTGTGCTGCTCCCTTTGCTGCTGAACACAAACAAAAATGGATTAATTATGTCGGAAGCTCATACCTGGATTCAATGTACATTATTTTTCTTGGATGACATGTCAAAATATTAAGTTAATTATATTAAACTAAGATCCAGAGTATAAAACCAGAAAATAATGCACTGAAGTTTTCACCAAGAGAAAGATAATTTGTAAATGTGAAGCTTACACTCTATTTTAATTGATCTCTCAAAATCTTCCGATGTCTAGAAAATACACCAGCTCACTTCACAGGGAGATAAAACTTTCAAATATCTATCTGTATCTGTATCTGTATCTGTATCTGTATCTGTATCTGTATCTGTGTCTGTGTCTGTGTCTGTGTCTGTGTCTGTGTCTGTGTCTCTTTCTCTGTCTCTGTCTCTGTCTCTGTCTCTGTCTCGCTGTCTCTCTGTCTCTATCTCTATCTCTATCTCTATCTCTATCTATCTATCTATCTATCTATCTATCTATCTATCTATCTATCTATCTATCTATCTATCTATCTATCTATCGAACTATCTATCGAACTATCTATCGAACTATCTATCGAACTATCTATCACAAATCTGAAAAGCCTTTTAACTTTTCAATTAAACCTATTTTCATTAAAAAAAACCCACAATCTTGTGATACAATAACACAATTAAAAATCATGTCGAATATATCACTTTTATTTTGTTTCTATAATTCTGTTATATAATTCTTCCAGTTAGTGATCATCTCAGTCAGATCCTGTCACTGGAAATTCTGATTACACAAAATAACCCAAAATGTGAGTGTGTGAGTGGAATAACCATTTGGGAAATACAGAATTCTGTTCACTTTCTTCAAGAAATTTCTGACTTGAAGTGTTGGATTAGGGGAGCAAGATTTTATGATGTCCCTAACCCCTCTTCCATTGAGTTGGCAGGCAACAGTACTGAAGGCTTGGCTTGGCCTCTGCTTCTGTTTGGGGTAAATTAAATTGGAAAACAATTCAGCTGATTACCCAGTTGGGCACTATCTTGATTAACCCAACTGATGGTCTCAAGGGAACTGGAGGTTGTATGCAAAGGGACCAAATATCACTGCTGAGTTTCTACTTGAAGGATTATCAATTAGAAATCTTTAGAAATCTTTAGAAAAGGTCGTAAAAGATAGGAACACAAGAGACGAGAGCTGAAATCAAATAGTCTACTCATTCTATGTGTCAGAAGAGGGTTGATACCACAGAAAAAAGCCCTCAATAAATAGGAAAGTTACATTACTTTAATGTTACATTTAAAAATGGCAAAACAGCTGAAAAGAAGAGTTCTGAACCAAATGAATATACTGAATGTTCTAACCCAATGCATTATCACTGCATGAAATATGCCATTGGATGATTTTTAGGGCCGAGCAGTGCCCGACTCTGTTCTGGGTAGCTTTTGACGCATTATTCTTTTTATCCAAGGGATGAATTTGGACACTTTTGTGTAAACACCATATTTGCCTTTCTGTGCACATCCTTCCCCCCAGCTGATAATACCAGTAACAAAGTGGGTATCTCTGTATGCAGTGATGTGGGGGCCCCCACTGTCTCCCTGGCATGCATCTTGAGCCAGAGTATGATAGCCAGCACAGAACATATTTTCAGTAATTGGGAAATTGCTGGAAAGCTTGCAGACATGCCTGTCCACATAAGGAAGCTTAACCACTTTAAGTATTTTGGAGGTCCGTCCTCTTTCTTGAGTGCGCCCAAATCCACTCACAGTGCCTAAATCTTGTTTCATTAGGACTTGGTTGGCAAAATCAGCAGTGGGAAGGCAGGCAGGAATCACATTTTCAGAGAACCGGATAGGGGACTTCAATTGGATGATGGCTATATCATAGTCATAGGTGGCCAGAACAAATTTTTGATGCACATATACTTTATCCACAGCGAGAAGACGTCCAGTTTTTTTGCTTGATATGTCCACTTCCCCTGTGGAAGACCAACTTAGTAAAATTGTATGGTACAACATAGCTATTCACATTTTTGATAATCAGATAAACATTTTATATTGAAAAATAAGTTATAAAATATATCTATCCAAGAAATGTATCTAATCAGAATTATATATCATTGTTACAGCTATAAGGCTACTTTTGTCTTATTTTGCCCCTATGCAATTAATTTATGTTAAAGCAATGCTTGAATGTGTTTCTTACATAGGAAAAGCAATACCAGACCATAGGACAAAAATATAAGTAACCATGGTAAACCTCTACATTTTATTTTAAAAAGATTATGGGGGGAAAAAAGACTTTAGATGGGGAGATTTGTGTAGAGCATTTCCATTTTTGCTGGGCAAAATTCTGACCCAAAATACATGATTTACAAAGCACAGTTGGTGGCCTCTGTAATGAACTGTGGCAATGCCAAAATGCAAAGCATGTGATGACAACATCACACCATTGCCATGATAACATATTTATATTGGGACATCTGATTAAGGTGACCAGACATCCCGCTTTTGGCGGGACAGACACGCTTTTCAAGCGTGTGTCCCGCGTCCCGCATTCTTTCCAAAAAGTCCCGCTTTTTTGTAAAGAATGCCAAAACAGCGGGACGTCTGGTCACCTTAGGGGAAGCACAAAAGAGAGGTACCAGAAGCAAGTCGGGCAAAGCGTAATTTCAGCGAGGCAGCTGCCTGCTGGGGAGAGGGGGAAGGGGGGCTGCTCCTCCTCTCCTTCCCCCGTCCCATTCCTAGCCCCGCCCTCGGAGGCGCCGCTGCTGTTGGGATGCGGGTGGAGGGGTGAGGGACGAGGAGCCGTCGCCGCTGCTGTCGTCGGTTTAGGCTCACGAGCGGCCCCTCCGGCGGCGCAAACAGCCCTTCCTCATCCCCCTCCCCTTCCCCCCGTCGCCTCGCTGCCGCCGTTGCCCTGGGGCCGGGCGGGCGACTGGGAGACCGCTGCGCTTGGATGCCTGGAGCTCGCGACAGGTAAGCTGCCGGCTGCCTCCTTTTCCCGTCTCCCGCCTCCCGTTCGTCGCTTGCCAGCCCGGCCCCAGGGCAGCTCCCGAAGGGGAGGCGGGAGGCGAGGAAAGGCCTCCCGAAGGGGAGGCGGGCTCCCGAAGGGCTCCCGGCTCCCGAAGGGGAGGTGGGAGGCGAGGAAAGGCCTCCCGCCTCCCCCCCACCTGGACGCCGACATTTGCTGTGTTTTGCCCTCTGCGCATGCGCAGTGTTCTGCGCATGCGCAGAGGGCAAAGCTCAAATGGCAGCGCCCAGGCGGGCCCGCCCCCCCCATCCCGCTTTAAAAAAAAATCTGGTCAGTTTACATCTGATGCAAGTATGTATGCTAAAGCATTTTACCATCTGTATTGCTTGTCCATTACCCATCCTCACTTCTTTTTTCTGTCTCCCTGTGAATGCTTGTGACCACAATACCCTGGTTACACAATATTCTCAGCCAAAATCAAACGAAATGTATTACAGCTTCTCCATTGTTTTTCAACCTTGGCAGCTTTAAGATGGGTGGAGCATGTTGGCTGGGGAATTCTGGGAGTTGAAGTCCACCCATCTTAAAGCCACCAAGTTTGAGAAACATTGGCTTAGTGTGTTGTGTAACATACAGGTGTGGCATACAGGCTACAGCTACAGCAACCTTTAACATAAAATGTCAAACATATAGCCATAGCTGAGAGAGAAGAATGTCATGAAATGCAATTGCCATTAACATTAGGATAGCAAAGAGATTGTACTCTGATTTTGTGTGGCTTGAGACATATTAGTAACCAAAAATATATACAGTATGTAATTAAGGTTGCAATTTTATGCATACTAATTTGAGATTACATCAGAAGACACAGATACTGTTGGCTTGCACTGTAAATATTTTTGAAGCTAGGCAACAATTTAAATACCCACCTACAACAACTTTAATGTACTTGGTTTGGTTTATGCAGTGGGCTGCAGTAAGCACATACACGGGACTCAAAATTGTTCCTCCACAAAACCCCTCTCCTTTATCATCTATCAGAAGTGCCTAAAAATAGAAGTCATACAGTTATATGACTAAACCTGTCACCTTATAGGGGAGATAGGCGGCATAAAAATGTAATAAAATAAACAAACAAACAAATAAATTAAACAATCATTATTTTTGGAATATTGATTTCATAACAGATGACCAGGAACATCTTCAAGGAGAGTCAAAAAAGGCAGCTAGGATTATGGAATTTAAAATCCTATGCCTTTTTATCTATGTCAAAGGTGAATAGGTGGAGATTTTATTGTGCAGTCACAGCCAGTATCTTTATTTCTTACACACACACACACACACACACACACACACACACAGAGAGAGAGAGAGAGAGAGAGAGAGAGAGAGAGAGAGAGAGACAGACAGACAGACAGACAGACACAGACACAGACACAGACACAGACACAGACACAGACACAGACACAGACACACAAACACAGGAGTTATGAAAACAATTGGAAACTAAAAGTAATGCATGTTTCATTGTTTCAACAAATTTGTAGTATAAGTCAATTAGTATCCTGACATACAAATTGAACTCATTTACCTGCCATGGACATTCACCCGGTTTGCAGTCTGTTCCATTAATGACTCTGACATTACGGTCTGAATCATCAGATTTACTCAGCAAAGTTGCATTCTGGGACTGCACAGTAGGAACTAAGCTAGAGAAATTTGTAGGCATTTCAACAAAACGATCTTCGTCAATCACATCGTAGGCATCAGAGAACTCTTCTTGAAAGTCAGGCAGACTTGCTTCCCTCTTGTTCCTTGCTTTTGTATTTTTACCACATGGAAAGTCACCTGAAAAATCATAATGAGGATTTCAAATTAAATGATGTAGCAATAATAGAACATGAGGTCAAGAAACAAGAATACAAAAAAAAAGAGGAGAACACCTTTATATTTAAATAATCTTATTCTGAGTGAGAGAACTATTAAGAAATTAGATAACTGCCGTCTCTATTCTTTTAATAAAGGATAACTATTATTGAAAACTACATATTGGAATGCTGATTAATTAGCCCACTTCTAACAATTCTGTCACTACATAAGGAAACAATTCCTATCAAAGAATCAAGTTATATTTAGATAGCCTTTGTTTCCAATGGACAGAGTTAGATTGTGCCAGTAAAGATACAGTGCAGTCAGAGTTGAAAAGCTATCAGGATGCATTAAAAAAGGTAGATAGAGACCTGACCCTTTTGTTACCATATAAAATGCTGCCTTTCTTCTTTATAATAAAATAATATATTATATAATACAACCAACAATCAAACTACGTTAGTTTTTTAACGTTCTGACTTTTAAATTATGACAGAATCTACATAGCCCAGTAGGAATAACACATCAGTCTTTGGCTAACAGTGATATGAGAAAACCTAAATAAAAAGTTATAATTAATTGTTTCAACTGAACAAACACGTTCATACCTCCAGCAACACAAGACTGCCCATCATCTCCCAAAATGTAACCTTCAGCACATGAACACTGAATTTCGTTTTGATCAAGTTTGCAGAAGTGCCAACAGTCACCGTTGTCCAATCTGCAGGACTTATGTATGACTATGTAAAAAAATAAGCAGACAAAGCATTAGTGGATAAAAAAACATCTTCTTTATACAAAGATAAAATTGTGACAGCCATAGCCAATTTTCTTAGCACAGCAATCCTATGTTGCTTGCATATAATGGGATTTTAGGGAAACTGGTTGCAGAAGCAGAAGTGATGCTGGTAGGAATCTGACCTCATCGCTCTTTTCTGCCGATGGACCTTGTTTTCAACTATTGATGGGACAAATTGAATAAAACTATAAGTCTCGTGTATTTTTCCACAAAATAGAGGAAACCTATCAGGTAAACCTGGGGTTCTATATTTTTTGGGAGGGGGGCAGTTAGTTGCACATTTCTTTATTCTGGCTCCATCTTCAAATTGGGATGGAAGTGCACTCATCCAGCCTGAGTAAGGTTCAGCCCATTTTGGTAAATGTCCTTTAAACTAGAAAAAGCAGATTAGTGTAACCAAAGTCCAAATTTTAGATATTAATGTAAAAACGCCACCCATTTCACATACACATTAATTAAGTCTGAGCTAGCTATGGCTGATCAGAAAAAGAATCTTGAAATCATAGTTCCATACAATGACCAAATAGTTTTAAAAGATAAGTAGACAAATTAAAGGATAACCATGCTACTGCTTTTTTTCACTGTATACTGTTCCAGCTGTACACCAATAAGAGATGAGGATGTTAGCTACAAAAACATAGTCTTTGACCTGATCCATCCAGGTGCTTTTTATCTTCTAATATTACTGAATGGATTGTCCATATACTTAGGAACATCTTTTTTCATTATTTCTGCCAAAAATATTGTTAAGCTACCATGTATTCAAGACATTAGTTCACCTACAAAGCCATTAACTTCCCATAAACTAAATCTGGGCCACATATGTTTTTCTTGGATAGCAGCTAAACCTTGGAAATTTGTGTTAATTTTATTCGGGCATAAATTTTATAATTTTATTAATTTTATTAATTTTATTCGAGCCGAGGTGGCGCATTGGTTAGAGGCAGTACTGCAGGCCACTTTAGCTGACTGTGATCCGCAGGTCAGCGGTTCAAATCTCACCGGATCAAGGTTGAGTCAGCCTTCCATCCTTCCGACGTAGGTAAAATGAGGACCCAGATTGTTGGGGGCAATATAAATATACATTGCTTACTGGTGTAAACCGCTTAGAGAGTGCTTGCACTGTGAGGAGGCATATAAATCTCACAAATAAATAAATAAATAAATAAATAAATAAATAAATAAATAAATAAATAAATAAATAAATAAATAAATAAATAAATAAATTATTCTTCTTCCTCCTATACCTCCCCTTGACAAGTCTTGTAAAAATTTGAAAAGATGTGAGATTTTTTTCTCAGTCTTCAAAGATTTCAGTGAAATCTTATGGGAACTGACAGTCCCTTAGATTGAAGCATCATGAGGCCACAGCAATAAAATGACTCTATTCTTCCCCTTAAGTCTTCTGAATTGCTCCAGCTCAACTTACGATATTCACAGTTTTTCCCTTGATAGCCAGCCAAACAGGTACAGGAATAGCTACCAATGGCGTCTTTGCATGTCCCACCATAATGACAGGGGTTTGATAAACACTGATCCCCATCTATCATGAAAAAAAAAGAAGTTAAAATCAAAAATGCAGAAATACTGTATTTTCACATTCAGAAGAAAAATCCAAGTTACTGTTACACTGTTTCCTGGAAGAGAAATTCAAATGCAGTACCAAGTATGGAATTTTTAAGATGGCCATAATGAATAATACTTATACTCAACTTTGGATCAATCAACTTTACCAAACAAATACACTGCACAGAGGAAGAGTTTACATGCAAATTACCAAGAAAGCTTTCTCACAAGGTATATACCAAATCTAAGCCAGTTTAACACATGGAACTACATTACTTCATTCCTCTATAGGAAAAGGAAACTTGGTTCTGTGGACAGATGGTACTATGGATAAAGTTTGACCAAATCGTATAGTTTATTTTACCCACGAGGTAAAATCAGAATATGTAAACTAGCCTATATGTAACCTAATAGAACACACTCCTTAAAAGTAATTGTTGATCATTGAAATTATTAGAAGTTCCCCAAGATGACTGGATTTGAGTAGGATGTTAATGGTCGCATATATTATGAACTTTGAAATGCCCCATATATGGATAATAACAAATTGTTTATGACCTTATATTAGAGTATCTATAACTGGGATTTTTCTAAGGTCTGGGGATTTCTTAAGTCTTTTTGAAGGACTTTAGAATCTGAATTAATAAAAAATGGGGATCGACTGGTCAATTTTAATTTATCCTATTCATCAAATACATTGCATATATTTAACTATTATGTTAGGAAAAATGTATGGAGCAAAAGCAGACGATCTCTTACCTACATAAACATTCCAGAAGGTCTCCTGATTAAAAAAAAATACATACACATGGACATTAGAGTTTAATAGTATTAAATAAAATACTAGGAATTAAACAAAAATAATTTAAGAAGAATCTCATGCAACATTTTGGTGACCAGTGATTAAGCACTAATACTAACATATCACGATATATCATAAACAGTTTCCCTCTGTCAACTGCTGCAGTTATTTAGACAACCATTCCAATATTTTGAGGAGTTGGATTATTGGTGGAGTTTACTTTTATTTTATTTTTTGCAGGATTTTAAGCATGGTTAATCACCTGATCAATTTTCAAATATAAAAAGTGGATGAGAAATATAACAAGATAATAAATTAATACAAATTTAACACCAGCACTTTAGTGTAAGAATGATCTGAGTGACACACAGATTTGTTCGGTGCTCAGAGTGTGGGATGGAAGTTCCAGTTCCAAGTTCCAAGTTCCAGTTTTCTTTAGCAGGATGGAGAAAAGAGATATATAGTCAAGAGGATGGAACAGCCAAAAGCAACAGAAAGAACCACAGAAAGAATGATCTGGTAAAATATTCCATGATGAAGACATACTTGAAACCCATTCCATTCCATATCATCTAATTTTGATTCTGAAGGCCTCACAGAAATAAGAGATGCATAGAAACACACATGCACCAAAAGAGTAGATAGAGAGAGCAGTCAAAGATACACACTTACAGTTTTCGCTTGATCTTCAAATGCCTCTCTGGCTTCTTCTTTTGAGCATCTCTCTTCATTGCATTCCCTTTCAATGTTTCCCGGTTTAAATTCCTCAAACAGTGAATTAGCTCGTTTCGTTCTTTGCAAAAATCTATTTGCCACTTTGCTTTTTAAGAATACTGAAGAACAAAACAAAAATAATACGGACATGAACTATTTCTCCTGCTCCCCCCTCCCTCAAGCCAAGAAATAATATTTTGGGATAATGCTATGAGAAATGATGGTCCTGAGTTTTAAAAATCATTATTTCTGACATGGGAAGGATTTCACAAGCTTTTTAAGTGAGGAAGTGTGAATATGTGAAATCTGCAAGAGAGAAATAATGAGTTATTAGATGGACAAATCAGGATCAAGAACAGAGTTTTATCAGGCATGACCACAGGTAAATTAAGCAGAAATAGCCTCCTATGGAGATACAGAGCAACACACACCGTACTTATTTTGCTATGATGAGATTCATAACTTTACACATAAACCTTTTCAACCACTGAATTCCACCATATGGGATTACAAGAGGCCCCAATGTATATTTGGAGAACTTGCAGATGTCAGAGAGCTGAGCTTTACAGCCAAAATGCTCCATTTTGGCTGCAGTACATATTCCATGTAATGGCTCATTCAGAAGTAAACTTGCAGCCTGGGTTTATAGTGTTGTAAGGAATATCCTTCTGAGTTCATTTCCAAGTGGGGAAAAAGACACTGGATTCATGGAAGTTGCTTGGAAAGAAGGTTTTAATATGGTGGACAGGAGCACATGGCATGAGCCCTGTACAGAAAAGGTAGATTACATGTTTCCAGATGTGGGTGAAGAGAAAAGAAAGAGAAGAGATGCTGAGTTCCTTGTTTTATACTCTCTGTTGGATCCCACCTCTTAGTTTCCTGTTCCTGTATAGAAATGTATCCCATTGGCTCTCAGACCCCCCAGGGGCATGCTGGGGCAACTCTATAGGTTTTTTTGTCTGTCCCAGCTTTGGCTGAATGAAAGGGCCTTGGGCAAATCCTATTGTGGTTCTGTTATGCAGAAGACTTTCAGGCTAGGTGAGAAGAATGTGTGAGCTGGGCCCAGTCCTTAATGGCCCATTTTCAAGGGGTGGGGGTTTTCCAAGGGGAGTCTTTTGTCCACTCACAAGCATGTTTCCAGAGATATTCCACAGAATATATTCTGCCTTTTAATATCTCCTAGGATATCTCATTTCCTAGGAGAGGGGTGGGTGCTAACTTCCTACAATAGAATCCCCTGCTTCCCTCCCTCAGAAAGCTATTCTTTCTCTCCAAAAGCAGACTTCTACCATCCATGTTTGTTTCACAGCAGAATTCAGTATTTTCTTTATTGGAGACCCTCCATTTTGACTTCTTTTATAACCTGTGTCATTTAATAAAGTTTTTTTTAAAAACCCACCCTATATTGCCTTATTTATATTTATTTTTTTATTTTTTTACTTGTTCCTATTTCCAGTGAGAATGAATTGTCAACCCTTAATTATTCCTTCTGTTAATTGCATTTGTACTACCTAATCTATAGCAATTCAGTCAATCTTCTTAGTCTCTTTTTAATGCTGATACTCTGCAACATTCCAGCTGTCACTGCCTCCCTTTCTCCTTTCCACCTTGATTTGTTTTTCAGTAATACCGAAACTTCACAACAACCCTTTTCTCAGTTTCCCATCCATCTTGTTAATATTTAATATATAGAGATGGGCTTGGATTCTATGGATACTAGACCTCACTTTAACCTGTGACTAAAGTTAATTTTTTCCCCCAGTGAAGTTGACCCCATTGGTTCTTAGAGACTACTTTAAGTCATTCTGGATTGGAAAAAAAAGTTACTGGCAATCTATGAATCTTTACAGTGTTTCTCAACCTTGGCAGTTTGAAGATGTGTGGACTTCAACTCCCAGAATTCCCCAGCCAGCAACGCTGGCTGGGGAATTCTGGGAGTTGAAGTCCACACATCTTCAAACTGCCAAGGTTGAGAAACACTGCTTTAGAAAGTCTTGGCCCACAATTTTTGATCAATCATCCATCATCCATATTACTTATTCACTTCTGGTGTTGCCTGATTCTTCATTTAATTCTTACATGAATCTTTGTTCTTATGCTTTTCTGAGTCCCGAATTTCATGTCTGAAATGAGCCAATCTTATAGCACATCAGCCATTCCTTTAATTTCCTATAGAAAGTAAATAATTTCAAGCAGACTTTTCATTTCTACAGTTCTAAAAACTGCTACTGTAACTCCCTGAAAATTTCTTTTCCTAAATTTGGCCAATCATATACATGTATTCTGAATTGGTGGAATATTCTTAGCTGTCTCTTTTTGTATGTACTCTTGACCTGCTACAGCCCGACTCTTACAAGTTGTTTCCATAGTACCAGATCTAAAGGTCTCTCACTCTGATCTTTCTTGACCTTTCTGCCACCTTTGATAAAAATGATCCCTGGCTCTAGCTTATCTGGTTTTGCCTTTATCTATCAAACAATCATTTTCTGATGTAGAAAGTTAATCCTGTCTGTTTCTTAGTTCCCACAACAGAAGTTCTTATTCCCTTGTTTTACTCTACTGCATTACATTTCCCAACCTTCTGCCTCTGTGTATGTTCAATATCAATCTACCCTAACTGACCAAATTTATTTATGTATAGAATTTGTTGAAATTGCCCAAAAGACTTGGGTAGCTTACAGTATAAGCTATCTATATTAAAAACAGAAAAACAATTATCCAGATGAAAACATCATTACTCAACATCAGGGGTGGGCTTCAAAAAGTTTAGCAAGGGGTTATCTGCCCGGTTGCTGGGTGGGCATGGCCATGGTGGGCGTGGCCTAGTTGGTCTCCTGCACCACGGTAGGGGGGGGTGTTTTTGCCCTCCCTGGACTCCGGAGGCCTTTTTTGAGCCTCCGGGAGGGCAAAAACAGCCTCCCCAGGCTCTGGAGGCCCTCTGGAGGCCGGAAACAGGCCCATTTCCGGCCTTTCCAAACTTCCGGTAGGCCCATTTTTCACCATCCCCGAGCCTCCGCACGCACCCTGCACTTACCTGCATCCAAAACAGTCCCCTTGGGGACTCCTGGGAGGGGCGGGGTGGGTGGAGCCAGCCAGGAGTGGGATTTGGGGGTTCTCTGAACTGCACATAATCTTACCTAGAGGTTCTCCTGAACTCCTGTGAAACCCCAGCAGCCCATCCCTGCTCAACATGCAAGAAAGATTTAACAATGGCTCCACACAGACACCCTAATCCTAGGCCTAGGAAGAGACCCAAGTCTTAAGAACCATCCAGAACTCTAAGAGAGTGAGTGCCATGTTGTCTCTGGGGAGATGCGGTTTCAGAGGGTAGGGGTTGTGACAGAGAAAACATGCTTCTTCAGTTCCACAAAATGACATTTAATTAAAGGGCACACGTACTTGGTCTATTTTAAACATTCACAAAGCACCTTTCACAAAGAATTCCAAGGCAGGTATGCATTGGGTAAAACAGTTACAGATAGTTCTCAAAATATGACCAGATTATCTGTTACTGAGTGATGATGTGATTGTTAAATGAATCATCATGTAACCACACTTGATTTTACTATTTTTTTTGCCATAGTCTTTCAGATAACCATGTAGTCATTAAAAGAACCACATAGTGATTAAGCAAATTCAGAATCCCCTGAGGATTCTGAATTTGCTTAATCACTATGTGATTCTCCTCACTGTTACTATTATTAAAGCATCCCTGACTGCAGGGATGCTTTAATAATAATAACGGTGAGGAGTGGTCATGTCAGTTTTTTCAGTGCTGCTGTACTTTTCAATGGTTGCTAAAGATATAATAGTATATATTATATAATATTATATAATATATAACAAATAAAATAAGAGAGATATAAAACCTGTTCAAATAGGAAATAGACAAAATTTAATTAAAGCAATTAAAATGCCTCAGAAAATAGAATGGTTTGGCTTTGTAACAAAAAGACAGAATGGTACCAATGTACATAGCTGCAACATTGAGGAATACATAATAGACTTTCTTTCTCTTGCTAATAGATAAGCAAAAAATGGGAACAGCAGATCTGCCACCTCTCAGTCCTGATCTCTCACAAGGAGCAGCTCTACTTATTTGGATTCAGTTATAAGGCATTATCCCTCATCCAGTCAATCATTGGTTCAAGCAAGGGAGCCATAGTATTTCTTGAACAGGTCATAGAGAAATAGATGTGAGTATCATCTGCATATTGATGATACCTTGCTCTAAATTTCCTGGTGAATTTCTTTAGTGTTTTGATGTAGCACAGAAGACAGAATATAGCCCTGAGGGATACCACGTTACAGCTGCACTTGAAAAACTCCAAGAGACACAGATTAAAGATAACCTGAGAGATGGAATAGAGCCACTGAAACTGTTGCCAAAATAGGCAAATACAAAAACACATTATGCTTGACTCAATAAAAAAAAATCTTGGAAGTTCAAGAAGAACCAACAATCATACTCTCTCTATCCATGCTAAAAGATTATCCATCAGGCTAATCAAGACAGCCTCAACCTCAATAATCTGTACTAAATACAATTTGAAATGGGTTGAGATAATCTACTTCTGTCAGCCCTCTGAGGTAATCCAGAAAGCACCAACCATGAGTACCAACATTACTTTCATCGTAAAATTACAGTAACAAATCATACAAATCTGAAGTAACTTTTACTTTCCTGAAAATTAGGAGATTCAGTAATTGTCTACCTATGATGGATACAGGGATAACTACTAAAGAAATCTAATAATTTCCTCATTTAAATAGGGTAGAATCTTTCTACAGTATCCCTAAAGAGGCATTTATGAAAGCATCTCTAATAACATTCGCACCGGCCAACTGGTCTTTGAGTTTCTGGGACTGCAGCATGCGCAGTTTCCAGGACTGCGGCGCGCACGCATTCTGGTTTGGGCACTCAGTGCTGAAAAGTTTCGCCATCACTGGCCTATGACAATGAAATCAACATGGCATATATTCATGCTAACAAGATGCTTACCTACAAGTTACAGGTTAGCACACAGAAAAAACAAATGCATTTTTGAGAAATGACTTTAGAATGGCATTAAAAGGAAACCAGCTGTTTGCTTACCAACCCCAGTGAGCTTCTGGTACATTCAATGTATTGAATGATCAACCTTTCATTATTGACAAAAATCTTTGGAGAGTGTCTAGAACCATGATGGCAAGCCTATGGCACGCGTGCCACAGGTGGCATGCAGAGCCCTCTCTGCAGGCACGCGAGCCGTTGACCAGCTCAGCTCCACTGCGCATGTGTGCGTGCTTCCCGCCAGCCAGCTGATTTTCTGTCAGACAAGCCCATGCTTTCTCCTCACTTTCTGCGGCCCCTGCCTTCCCAGATCTCTGGAGATTCCACCCCAGTGCTGTTTGGCCACACAAGGCTTTCCCCCCTCCTCCCAGCTCCGTTTGGGGAAAGGAGGCTTTTGCTCCCACCCAGCTCTGTTTGGGGATGGGAGGCTTTTGCCCTCACCCAGCTCTGTTTGGGATAGGAGGCTTCCCCACCTCCCCCAGTTGTTTTGGGATGTGAGGCCAAAATAGGGGGGTCACGCGCGCATGTGCAGGGGGCAGGATGTGTGTGAGGGGTGGGCACTCGCGCACATGCGACAGTGCACGCACACACACTTTCGACACCCGGGGGAAAAAAGGTTCGCCATCACTGGTCTAGAAGTACATTGTAAATAGGTCAAAAGTTTTCCGTCAGTTGTCCTCTGTCCTCCCTAACTTGTGAAATTTAAGGAAATATTTTTCTTTCCACTGCCCTTGGGATACTTTTCTCCTTTCATATTTCACAGAGGCCATTTTTGCCTTTTCCTCGACTTTTCAAAGGTATCCTCATTTGTCATTGTGCACTTTTTAATTCTATTTTTTGGGGGAACTCAGTTACCTGTTGATGGTGGGAACCCTCACAAACATTGTGGGTACATGATTTCCTAACCCTTCTGAGTGGGCAAAATTGCAATACGAAGACACCTAAGCTCAGCCTTCTCTATTCATCTCCTGCCTCCCCACACCTGAACCAGGAGATATTTCTGCAGTCTCAGAAATAGAATAGATTGCAATGTTTTCTGTTTTCATGCTTTAATAGGAAATGAAATTACACAACACATGCACACAAGACAGCAAATACGGTATATGAGCATTTCAGCACAAAGACTTCCTCTAACCCGATTCTTATTTGTAGCTGCACAAAAAAATGATTAGTATTAGTACTTCTTCAAAAGAAATTAAACCAATTACCGGAACATAAAAGTTGTAGAGAGAGAGCCGTATGTATGACTGCAAAAACTGAGAAGTCTGGTAGCACCTTTTCAGACTAACACATTATATTAAAAGGCATAACTTTTCAAGAGGTTCATCAGTTTCATGGAGAAGCTAAACTGATGTGGGATTTAAACTAAGATAGGGGGAAAGGGAGAGAAAGACTGGGAGATCATGCAAATGCAGTTCCCATGTGAGACAAATAATACTAAGGAGAGAAAGAAAGACAATGAAGAGCTTCTTACCATTACTTTCAGCCTTTGGGAGACTCCACAGAAACGTGAGGATCAGACAGAGGAGTAGCTGAGGAGCCATGGTGCCTATCGGTGGGAAAGAGCAGTTTGTTCTCTTTCAGGGCTGGCTATGAACAAGGTTCAAGCAAGCAGGCTTCCTGTTGTTCTGCTCCAGCCCTTATCATGTCCTCCAAAGCCTGTTTGTGTTTAGATATGGATTCTTCAGACCATTGTGCTGACTAATTCCAAATGCGGGTCTTTGCCAAGTAAGGTCATTTGAGTCAGTACAAGATTAATAGTATGGAGTGGGATGGATACCTCAAAAGAGAGCTGCCCCTCACTGTTAAGCACAGATATTGACACTTAAAGGAAGCTCACCCAGAAGTTGAAAGCAGATTATACTTAGGGGAAGAGCTTCACTGCCTCCTCTCTGAGTCCTTCATAAAGAAATCTTAATACACTCTACATCCAGAGCAACTTGTTCCTAAGGAAGTCCTAAGCAAATGCTAATGCTACTATCTTTAATAAGTATACTTCTGCAATATTTGAACAGAAGAGAGAATTGCATTTTGCCTAAAGTGACCAGATTTTTTTTTAAGCGGGATGGGGGGGCGGGCCCGCCTGGGCGCCGCCATTTGAGTTTTGCCCTCTGCGCATGCGCAGAACGCTGAGCATGCACAGAGGGCAAAACAATGCAAATGTCGGCGTCCAGGTGGGGGGGGAGGTGGGAGGCCTTTCCTCGCCTCCCGCCTCCCCTTCGGGAGCCGTCAGTGGCTTGGGCTGGCAAGCGACGAGTGGGAGGCGGGGAAAGGAGGCAGCCGGCAGCTTACCTGCGAGGCGGCGCTCCCGCAGCAGCCCATGGCGGGCTCGGGGCTAGGTCTCTGTGTGAGCTCCAGGCATCCAAGCGCCGCGGTCTCCCGGTTGCTCGCCCGGCCCCAGGGCAACGGCGGCAGCGAGGTGACGGGGGGAAGGAAGGGGAGGGGGACGAGGAAGGGCTGTTTGCGCCGCCAGAGGGGCCGCTCGTGAGCTCAAACCGCCGCTCTTTTTCTGAGGCGACGGCAGCGGCGACGGCTCCTCGTCCCTCACCCCTCCA
This sequence comes from Diadophis punctatus similis, assembly GCA_023053685.1. Classification (NCBI taxonomy): domain Eukaryota; kingdom Metazoa; phylum Chordata; class Lepidosauria; order Squamata; family Dipsadidae; genus Diadophis; species Diadophis punctatus. The sequence goes on along the minus strand of JALIGW010000013.1, from coordinate 12,528,699 downwards.
CCCGCATCCCAACAGCAGCGGCGCCTCCGAGGGGGGGCTAGGGATGGGGCGGGGGAAGGAGAGGAGGAGCAGCCCCCCTTCCCCTTCTCCCCAGCAGGCAGCCGGCTCGCTGAAATTCCGCTTTGCCCGACTTGCTTCCGGTTTTTATTTCGGTGGTAGTACCTCTCTTTTGTGCTTCCCCTTCTAAGGTGACCAGACGTCCCGCTGTTTCGGCATTCTTTCCAAAAAAGCGTGACTTTTTGGAAAGAATGCAGGACGCGGGACACACGCTTGAAAAGCGTGTCTGTCCCGCCAAAAGTGGGACGTCTGGTCACCTTAATTTTGCCCCTCTTTCTTTCTCTCTCACACATCTCAAAAAGCAGCAGAAAGTAGAGCTGCTCTTTTTTTTCAAATATTTTTTTCAAACATATTTTTTCAAATAAAATAAAATCTTCATTACTATCTTTGATCAGCCTTCACAAGAATAGTACAGTACTTTTATAGTACAGTAAAAATGGAAATAGTTTAACACATTTGTTATTGAGAATAGGAAAACAATAGGGCAATAAAACAATATTTAATTAAAAGTTTTGGGTAGTTGTAGAACTTGAAGATATTTGGCCATCTGATATAACATATCAGATGGCCAAGGGTAAGTGGGAGGTTACCCTTAAAAAATAATAAGTGTAATCTGGGCGGCCTTATTCAGAAATGATTGGAGTGATTAGAACACATCTTGGGGCATCATAGAAAGGACACCGTATGAGGACGTGAGTGAGAGTTTCTACTCTGTGGACCCACAAGGGCGAAGTCTCTGCAAATAAGGAGTCCCATGAAATCTTCCTGGCAGCCGAGCTAAGAGAAGGACATCAAAGCAGGCTGTGGAAAAGGCTCATCTATGTTTGCTTAGGATTAGATTCAGACCCGGGCATTTTACGGCTCCGAACCACATCCGGCCCTTTCACTGTCCCTGTCCAACCCTCATAAGGTCAATTGAAAATTAAAAATCAAATGTAAATAAGCCCACCTCAGGGGGCAGGAGAGGAAGCCAAGTTGGTCAGCTGGCAGCTGCAGGAAGGCAAGGAGAGAAAATGCTTTTCTGAGCCTGTGCAATGCTCAGCCTTGCTTGGAACAGCTTGAGGAGTTGAAGTGATGAAGTTTGAGGACATCAAATCAGGTTTCATTTGAGACAGGACATTAAATGAAACACGTTATTAAAACAATTGGCCATAATTAGGATGGGCTGGATGGTCTCTGCTGAATCCTTTCTCTTAGCTTTCGGACATTATAAAGCATCTCTGTAGACTTTAAGAGGAAACAGCAGATGACCGACCACAGGCTTCACGCTCCGGCCAAGCGTAGTCTTAAGACTTAAAAATAAGTTAACTGTAGGAAAGTAGTCGTGTTTTGCAAGGAAACTTGTGAGCCCTTGTCCAGAAGGGAAAAACCCTGAAGGGGCAAACAAGATATTCTCAGCTTGTTTTTAACATATATTTTAACTACCTTCTAACATAAGCAACAGGTGCTTATAACCAATCATATTATGCTTCTTTGTTCTGTAACTCTGTAAAGGGGTATAAAAGAACTTGCATGTCTGGAGGAGAGCGTTCAGAATTTGCTTTTTGCCATACTGCTCTGAACCTTTGCGCAAATAAAACAAGACTTCTTTTGACTCACGGGGTGTGAGTAGTCCACTCATTTCCTGCAATACATTGGTTTGGCTCACCACAACAGTTCCAGTTTCTCAGTTTCCCTTCGGAAAATTAAGTGCCCATCCCCAGGATAGATTGTTGTTGTTGTTAGTCGCGAAGTCGTGTCCGACCCATCGCGACACCATGGACAACATTCCTCCAGGCCTTCCTGTCCTCTATCATCCCCCGGAGTCCATTTAAGCTCACGCCTACTGCTTCAGTGACTCCATCCAGCCACTTCATTCTCTATCGTCCCTTTCTTCTTTTGCCATCAATCGTTCCCAGCATTAGGCTCTTCTCCAGTGAGTCCATCCTTCTCATTAGGTAGCCAAAGTATTTGAGTTTCATCTTCAGGATCTGGCCTTCTAAACAGCAGTCAGGGTTGATCTCCTCTAGGACTGACTGGTTTGATCGCCTTTCAGTGCAAGGGACTCACAGGAGTCTTCTCCAGCACCATAGTTCAAAGGCCTCAATTCTTTGGCGCTCAGCCTTTCTTATGGTCCATACATTGCAACCAGGGGTGGGTTCCTACCGGTGCGGTCTTGCCTATTCGTCGCCGCCGAGCCGAAGAAGCTGGCGGTGTTCGCGGCCAGCTTCTTCGGCTCGGCGGCGACGAACAGGTAAGACCGCACCGGTAGGAACCCACCACTGATTGCAACTGTGAAAACCATAGCCTTGACTATACGCACTTTTGTTGACAGGGTGATGTCTCTGCTTTTTAGTATGCTATCTAGATTTGCCATATAGTGATAGATACTTTGCAGTAAAGAGCTTATGACTGTCTAACATTTGGCAATGTCATCCTTTTGATAATCAATGTCTGTGGTTCTCTTTTATTATTGATTTGGCCTTCTCCAGGGTTAATTGGCCTAAGTATTCAGAAGAGAGGGCAAGACAATCAGTGGAATGGCTTGCCTCCGGAAGTGTCGGTCCTCCATCACTGAAGAGATTGGAAAGCCATTTGTCTGGAGTAGTATAGGGTCTCCTACCTGAGCAGGCGGTTGAACTAGAAGACCTCCAAAGTCCCTTCCAGCTCTGTTATACTGTTACTGCAAACTTCTGGTGTACAGATATGGTGCTAATGAGATTGGTAAATATAGTAGCAGAGCATCAGGTCTGTAGAGTCAAACATGATTCTAAGTTTTTATAAACTCCTAATATTTCAAGTAACTTCCTAATTCAATCAGAGCATTTAGCTTATGTAGTAGATTAGAAGCTCTCCCTCTATCCAGTTTTGCAAAGTCTTGATTAGCTTTTCAAAATCTAGTGTGTGTTTCATTTATTAGACTACAAATCCCCAAACAGTCAGACATCAAAGGAGGCTGTATTTGACTGACAGCTGTTGCATTTTTTGTGGGCAAAATTGTGACACTTGATACAAAATGGGCCAAGCCAGTAGAAGCACAGATGACAAAAAAAAAAAAAAAAACCAACAACTGCACACACACATGAAAATATCCAGAGCAATCAGAAACACAATGAATCAAACATTTAAATATGCTTTCCAGCTCTTAAACAAATATTTTCCATGAAATTTTATGAAATGTATAAACAAGAGTCCCTATCACGCCAGAAATTAATTGATTTTAAATGTATTTATTAGCTAACTTAAGAAATCAATAAAGTATAAACTTAGTTTTATCAGTGATATAGCAATAAAATATCCATTATTTCAGAACATCTCTAAAATCCAAATGTGTCATTTACAGCAATGGACATAATTTGTGTATTGACAGCATTATGCAAATGGCATGATCAAGTTATTTGGGTATCTACATCATGTGCAAATAATGGGAATAAAGAAACATTTAAAGTAAATTTAAATGCCTTGTCTAAATCCAAGGGATTGGTCCATTACAGTGGTGGCTCAGTACTTGTCGTTAATTGGTCCTGGGAGGCACAATAAGTAGTAAAAATGATGCCAAACAAACGATGTGTCTTACCCTGAGGCCCTAACTTTGGCCAGGAAGGAATTCCTGTCTGTCCCTTTTCTTCACAGCATGGCCAATTTTCTGTCCACCCTCTGCAGTCGTCCCCTGTTCCTTTTGAAGCAACCTTTCCAATATGGCTGACTTCCTGTCTGTTCTCCATGTCTGTCCCCCTTTTCCTATCACAGCGCATCATGTACCAAACAAACAACAAGTACTGGGACAACATTTTTGTGACTAAATTCTACAAGTTTTGCAGTAATTGAGTACCGAGGTACCACTGTATTGTGAATGGATGAAAGCTTTAGCATTCAAATTATTTAATGGCAGTTAATTGAAGTTTTACTACAGATTTAAAATGCAGAATCTAATTTAAAATATATAACGTAGTTATAAGCTAAATTAAAAGGTTAAATATTATGGATTTGGACAATGAAAGGGCAATTTGGAAGTAATATGTATTAGGAATCCATATGATTATTTAGCCACTGATAGTATCTTATAACTTTTGTATAAACCCCATATGTTCCTATTGCAGCACACCCTTTACCCCAGCTCACAACTCCCGTTAGATACCAAGTATTTTTGTATTCAGTGACATGAGGTCCACCACTGTCACCTTCACAAGAATCTTTACTCCCATCGAGATAACCTGCACAGAACATGTTGTCTGTAATATTGAATTTAGTGTGCAAAACACATTCCTTTTTATGTATTTTGGGGATTTCCACACGCATAAGAAGTGCTGAAGTAGCCCCGCCTTCCAAGAGACGCCCCCACCCACTCACTGTGGAGAATTCAACGTAGTTCAATATGTCTGCTGCAAATCGAGGAGGTGGCAAGCAGATGGGCACCACATACTCAGAGAAGTTGACTGGGGCTGATAATCGCAGCAAGGCAATGTCATTGTCAAGGGTTTGGGAAGAATACTTTTCATGGATTATTAATTCATCAACTCCTCTTTCTTGTTCGCCTTCATCTCTACTGTTGATACGGTATTCACCTGAAAAAAAGCAATACTTGATTTATTTAGAAGATAACAAGCCTTTTCACGATGCACAAGGCCTAACTAATCTCTTCATCTTCTGGAAGTTAACGAATACAAAAAGGTTTATTTATGTACTTTCTCTTTTACAATAGAAATATTTTATTTCTTTTTTTGTCTCTCTCCATGGAAAGTTTTTTTTTAATCTTTCTTTTCTCTTTTAGTGCTGGATTACTGTTACTATCATGTTTACTGAATCAGGATGCTTTTTCTGGAATATAAAATCTGATTTTGAGGACTCATTTTTGAGAACACAAAACTTTGCTTAGTTCAAAATGGCTGTTTCAAGTGTGCCAAGTTTGAGAAATACCAGTGGTGGGTTGCTACCGGTTCGCCCCAAATCGGGAAAACCAGTAGCGGCGGTGGCAAAAGGCTCCGCCCACCCACCCGGACGAAATAAAAAATGCTCTGTGCATGTGCTGAAGCATTGCACATACGCAAAGTGCACGTGCGCGCCCATATGCTCCTGTTCCCGAACCGGCAGCAAAGGTAAGTGAAACTGAGGAAGAGCCGAGGTGGCACAGCGGTTAGAGGCAGTACTGCAAGCCACTTTAGCTGATTGTGATCCGCAGGTCAGCAGTTCAAATCTCACTGGCTCAAGGTTGACTCAGCCTTCCATCCTTCCGAGGTAGGTAAAATGAGGACCCAGATTGTTGGGGGCAATATAAATATACATTGCTTACTGGTGTAAACCGCTTAGAGAGTGCTTGCACTGTGAGGCGGTATATAAATCTCACAAATAAATAAATGAATAAATAAATAAACCCACCATTGAGACATACCCAAATTCCAAAGTTTTGTCTTGACCTTGAAACAAATTGGTACTTTAATGTTTGTTTGCAGTGTGTGTTCAAATGAATCCATTGCTGCGACTGCTTTGCTATGTTTACATCTGTCTGACTTTGGCTGGAAAATACATACTTAGCTGCAGTGGTGGGTTCCTACCAGTGCGGTCCACTCTATAGCACCGGTAGCGGCCCACTGGGGACGTCACAGTAACGGTGCGGTCGGTTGCCGGTGCCTGGGTGCAGCCATGTTTTTTTAAAAAAATAATTCTTCTGCACATGCCCAGAAGCAGAGTTTCCGGCACTGCTCATGCGCTGCCTTCCTACCCCACAGTGAGTCCAAGCAGGGGAGGATGGCTGAGGGAGCGCGTGAGACGTTGAAAGAACGGGTGGCAGGAGCTATAGCTCCATTCCCCTCCCTTCAGCAGTCTGAGAAGCCACGAATGCGCGGTGATGATCCTAGGCATTTTCGCACGTTTGAGGCTTCTTGAGCTGCTGAGGGGAGGGGGAATGGGCGGTAGGACCTATCTCAGTTCCCCTCCCTTCAGCAGTCTGAGAAGCCACGCCCACCCGGTCACATGGCTGGCAAGCCACACCCACAAAATAAGCCACGCCCACAGAGTGGTAGTAAAAAAATTAGGATCCCGCCCCTGCTTAGCTGCTGCTCTCATGTCATGGGACTTAAGGTTTCTATCATTATTGTTATAAGGCACCTTGGATGCAATCCCAAAACATCTGGAGCATCACTTCAGCACCATCAGCACTGACAAAATTACCACTAGTCAATTGCAAAAGGCAGCTTTACTCAGAATAACTTACATTCTGCGATGATGCCTTTGACACAATCAAACATTCACATCCTGCCTATCCCAGGTTCTTGGGAAGGACTCAGTAGGCGGACAAAAATGCCAAATCTAATCTAAACATCTGGCTGACTGTGCAATGAATCATAATCATAATATTTAATATTTATTTTAAAAAACCTCCTTGCCAGTTTTCCAGAGATTGCATTGTAGGTAGTGCTTTGAAAGGGGTACCACCTGACTTATGTTAGTGACCCTAGGATGAAGAACACGGGAGAAAAAGACCTTGTTTCAGGTTCTCGTTGCTCCTTATTTTGGAATGCTTTTTTTTAAATTTCAGAATAGAAACTGTTCAAAGAAGTCATATAGAGCCAAACTGTTCGTGTTGACGGCCACTTGTGCAGGAGCAACTGATATGAAAATAGATGTTTAGGTGAAATGAATGGGATAGACCTTCCTGTGTGGTGCGGTGATTTTCCTCCTCAATTTCACTGAGTTTTAGAAAGTTAACAAAAACCATCTTACCAAGCCTTATCCTGAGATTTTGTCGGTGGACACGATGAAAGCAGTGAGCTGCTGAAATGATCCAGGATGGAGCAACCAGAACACCTCCACATTTTTCATTTCCCTTGTCTGTTATGAGAGCCTAAATATTTGATAATCAAATTGTACGGTTTATTTGCATGTTATGGAGCAGTAAATCTTGCTGGCATCATCCAGACCAGAGCACAGATGGGCAAGCATTTTGGGGTTAAGGGCGGCATTCAATTTTGTGTGGCGTGCCAAGGGCTGCACTCAAAAGGGGGGCAATGGGAGAAAAGGCAGGAGAAGTAAAGTGTGACTACATTTAAGAAAACTTTCTGGCATAATGTAAATTTCTCCAATTCTTTGCTATTTCTATGGGTCAGGCACACATGCACAGAAATACACAGCAAACAGTGTATATCATCTGTGCTGTTTGCTGTTTGGCAAATTGCTTGGAGGCAGAGGCCTTTTTTCCTTGTTTTCTCCCCCAAAACTAAGGTGCGTCTTATACTCCAGTGCGTCTTATACTCTGAAAAATACAGTAGTTTCAGTAATTTGTAAATCTGTTTTTGTGCACTATAGTCAATCTATTTCTTTTGAAACTAGTGATCTGACTTACATTCTCCTAATGTACCTTGCAAAGTACAAAGAAAGTGGGTGGATGCCTATGCCTATAATATGAATGATTCAACTAATTTTAATTTAAAGTGTATTAAATTCTGACAAGCACTTACTTGCCATGGACATTCGCCTGGAGGACAGTCATAACCACCTATGATTCTTCCTTGTTGATTTGGCCTTTTTGCCAGAACAGGTATTTTCCCACAGGGATAATCAACTGTAATATTACAGTCAGAATAATATTTCAAAACCACATTAAATATTTTCAAACAAATCAATAAGTTTTTGAACTATAGTAATGTGAATGCTTTTTAAAGTCAAAATATTCAGACTTCTTTATTCACACAGGCATTCATCCATACGCATTCATACACACACACACATAGGCATATCATATAGGGCCATGATGGCGAACCTATGGCACGCGTGCCACAGGTGGCATGCGTAGCCATAGCAGAGGGCACGCGAGCGTTGCCCACTGGCAAACCGGAAGTGCAGAAAAACACACTTCCGGTTTGCCGGTGAGCTGTTTTTTGCACTCCGGAGGGTTCAGGGAAGCTTCCTGAAGCCCCGGAATGCAAAAAACAGTAAAAAGGGAAAACCGGAAGTGCGTTTTCTGCACTTCCGGTTTGCCCATTTTGCCATTTTTTATAGCAACTGGAAAACGCACTTCCGGTTTTCCCGTTTTGCTGTTTTTTGCATTCCGGGGCTTCAGGAAGCTTCCATGAACCCTCCGGAGTGCAAAAAACAGCTCATCGGCAAACCGGAAGTGCGTTTTTCCGAACTTCCGGTTTGCCCATTGTGCGCATGCGTGGGGTGGGCAATGGGCGTGGGCATGCAAACCAGAAAAGGTTCGCCATCACTGATATAGGCACATACCAGAGGTGGGTTCAGACTGGTTCAGACTGGTTCGCCCGAACCGGTAGCGACCCGCTGGTGACATCACAATGACATTACGGAACCGGTTTGGTCAGTGCCGGTCCGTGGGTGCCGCCATCTTTTTTATTTATTTTTTTGAATTTTTTTAGGGGGGGATTTTTATTTACAGTATTTATTTTTTCTTCTGAGCATGTGCAGAAGCTGAGTTTCTGGCACTGTGCATGTGGTCGCCATCTTGTTTTTTGCTTTTTTGCTTTTATTTTTTTCAGATTTTTCGGCACTGTGCATGCGCTCGCGAAGCAGGAGGAAGCGAACTGGCAGCGAGGTAAGTTAGAACCCACCCCTGGCACATACACAAACAACAGCACAGCAAAAGCTCTATTTCTGTAGCCCCACTCAACATAAATACTGCAGTATTTCACTTATAATAATAACATCTATTTGCTGTTCGCCTTCTATAATTTCATGTTCTTAAGAGTGTTCAACTATGTTCACATGTGAATTGGTAGCTTTCCTTTTCTGTCAAATGAAAAATCAATGTGAAGTATACATTGATAATTATTAAAATTAATGGTAGCCAGTGGTGAATTTCTCCTTTTCCGTCTTTTGAAACAGTTTTGAGATTTCCAGGTTAGATGAAAATATCTGAAAGTGAAACAACCCCCTGAGATATGAACTTCCCCAAACAAGGCCCTTTCTTGTAGAGGGGGAATTGAATTGCAATTCCCAGCAATGCTACTGGCTCGTACAATTGAGGAGCAGGTAAAATTGTTTCCAATAAAATCAAGGCCTGTCTTATAGGGATCCGACTATTTATGGTCCTTTAGGATTGGACGCCAAGAAGGCATCATGCTTTTGTTTAAAGACAACTGTCTTCACTGTAGAAAGATCTTATTCTCACCCACCACCACCCTCTCCACCCAATTTTGCCTCATGCAGGCAGAAGCATGACTTAGTCCCTGGCATCTCCTGGTTGGTGAAAGATGCCTACCTGAAGCCATGAAGAATGTGAGCATGACATGGCATGAGGCATTTCCCTCCCAGTGCAAATAGATGTCTTAACGGTGAGCCCTGGCCAAGGGTTTGAATGTCAGCTCAACCTAGCTGTCCCTGCTTTCCATCTTGAGATCAGTATTTCAATACAGAGAAATAAAATTAGAACAGGCTGGAAGGCTGATTACTTAATTCACTCTAGCATTGGAACCATTGTATGTCAATCAATAGTAAAAAGGCATCTATCTATACCAGTGTTTCTCCACCTTAGTAACTTTAAGGTGTATGGAGTTCAACTCCCAATGTTGCCAAGGTTGACCAACACTGGTCTATGCTCTGGCATCTATCTGGAAAGGAATATCATGGGCACACATTGGTGTGATGGCTCATTCTTACCTTCTGCGATGCAGGATACTTGGTCACTTGCTAGCCTGTATCCCTCTGCACAAAAGCACTGTCTTAATGTGGTTGAGGAATCTACACAAAACTGCTCACAATTGCCATTTTTAAAAATGCATTTCAGCTTGCTTTCTGGTCCTAAATATAGAAAAGAAGATGTGAATTAACATTTTCCTGGTTTGGATAGGAAAGTGTTGTGGGGTGGGGTTGTCGCTGGCAAAGAAGGCTAAGAAGTCAGATTCTGGAACAGGAGTTTCCATGTTCTAGATTCTAAGGAAGAATGGAAGACAGAGTCAATTGGGATTGGTATTCATATAGCTTCCTTAGAAGGAAGGATACTGCTTGCTAATGAGTTTGCATTACCTATGTTTTGGAGTGCCCAGCTCTGCAAATCTGCATAAGCACATGTCTCCAACAGGACTCAAAAGTAAATTGATCTGAAGATCGTAGTGATATGAAAAAAAGACACTTCAGGTCTCAAAACCTGGATATCACCCAGTGCAGTTTAAAAATATTCTGATATCTGGATTTTTTAATGAATGGCTGAGAGAATATGGAATAATGACCAATCTTCAGGGACAGAACACTTAGGTTATTTTTTACCAAGTTAGTAAGCATTTACCTATTTCACAATTTCTGCCTTCATGTTTTGGAGGACAAATGCAAAAGTAGTCTTGATGCCTATCAATACAGGTCCCACCATTCTGGCAAGGGTTGGAGTCACACTGATCAGGATCTGTGAAAATAAGCACTCAACATTACCACACATTTTAGGAAGGCATTTGTGGCAGAATTGGCTAATTGATGTTCCGATGAATAACCCTTACCTGTATAGATTGCCCAGAATTCTTTCTAGGAAGAAGGAAAAATATAAAGCAAATTATACAACATTAATGTTAATTTTTTTCAGAAGAAAAGTAATACCTGGATCTAACCTAACCAAACGAATATTCCCTAGGTGTTCTGCACTACAATTCCTATGATGCTTAGTGATTATTTCTATCTGTCAGTGATGAGATAGCGCAGTGGTTAAAAGCAGCATTGCGACCTTCAGCTGATTGCTAGTTCAGCAGTTCAGCTGTTCAAATCTCACTAGGCTCAAGGTTGACTCAGCCTTCCATCCTTCCGAGGTGGGTAAAATGAGGACCCAGATTGTTGGGGGCAATATGCTGAACTCTGTAAACCGCTTAGAGAGAGCTGTAAAGCACTATGAAGCGGTATATAAGTCTAAGTGCTATTGCTATTGCTATGAGTAGAGTAATCCAAAATAAGTGGAAGGGGTCAATCCAATCAGCTTCAGCTTCTAACATACAGAAACAGGAATTCGTTCATCACTAATTCTTATAATCAAGTTTAGCTCTTAAAACATTTCTAGGTTTATTATTAGTTAGAAATGTTTTGGGGATCCTTGACACATTCCATTCATGTATTCAACAATTTATCCTAAAGTAAATTAAAAGCAAAGGAATTATATTGTTCTTTTGGTTAAGTTGGCTTTAGTTCCCATGAGCTACATTCTCTATGGTCAATAACAGAGAATGCTGGGAGTTGTAGTTTAATAGCATTTAGGAAGAGAGATTTTATCTAAAGCTAGTTTAGTAAAAGTGCCTCAAATTATCATAACAGTTCAAAATGATGTTCTACCAGACACAGCATATGAAAGGAAGCTGATATGTATTTGCTTCATATTCATACATACAGTATATACGGTACTTATGTAGCATATATATAGCTGATGGAATTACAACTCCCTATAACACAGATTGTGCCATTACTGTACACATGAACTATCAAAATATCATTTTGTGTTTCCTTTCACAACAGTCCAGAATTACCAAACAATCAAGTTGGCAAATCTAATTTAATTTAATTTAATTTAACTAAAAGTTCTTATAGGCCGCCCAATCCCGTAGGACTCAGGGTGGCGTACAACATGAATAAGAACAGATAAGTTCTAATAAGTTTGAATATGAAGTTTTGGGAAACAAGAACTTGCTTGTAGATGTGTGTTTAATTTAAAGATTTGAAATGAAATGAAAAGGTTTGAAATTAAAGTAGCGGTGGTGTTGAGTGAGAATAAACATAAATCAGGGCAGGGAAGGAATGCTATCTAGTTCTTGTTAAAGTACAATTTATTTCATTAACATTCTTTAAACCTGCTTTACCTCTATGGTACTGTAGATTACTTTAGGTGACTTGGACCTTTCTCTTAGCATAAGCTGAACAACTTTTTTTTCCTTCTGAAGAAGGTAACTAGGAGATCCTGGGCTCCTCTGGACTCAAACAGCAGTGGCTACAACAACATTGGGCCTCCGCACAAGTGTCATTTGCTTGTTTGAGCCAGTCAGCGCTCTCTTCAGCCAATTTTCAGCCAAAACCAAAACACAGTTGGTATCCCACTCCTTCACCAAAACAAGGTGTTTTGACAAACAGGGAAGCTTTGGTTCTGGAAGAAAAGAACAATCTGAAAAGCAGGAAGAAGGGTGAGATGGAACTCCTACCAATTGTAGCTCCCAGCCTGCAGCTGTTGAGGAATTGTTGTTGCTTCTGGACTGAAAACATAGCCAGAAATAATCATTCTAATTTTCAGTGAATGTTGGAAGTCCCACTTTGTTGTGATATCATACAGGGGTTATCACTTTGCATTATAGAGTCTTTCTGAGGGAGATGGGTGGTTAAGAAATATGAAATATAAACAAGCAAGCAAGCAAACAAACAACCTTGAACATGGAATGGCCTTTAGTCTGTCTTATTGAAATTTGTTTTTTGATCATATGGAGTCACTAACAAGCTGTATGCAGATACTTGTTCAGGCTTTGGCTTCTTCTGATACTTTAGATTTAAAAAAAATAATGGTTCTTCCCTACCCCTATCCTAAAAGTATATATTTAAAATAATCTGCCTGGATAATACTCAGAAGTACTTTGGCCAATAGAAGTTCTACCCTCTTCCTTTTCTACATATTTCTTTTTCTGGGCATGAATCAAGATATGACTCAAAAGAAGAGCAAGTCTGGTGGGATAAGGAGATTACAGACCAAAGACTTGTTGCCTATTAGCCAACTGAACAAAGAAGGTGAGAACTCTATTAGGGATACATACCAGTAGTGGGTTCCTGCCGGTACGGTTAATAACTGTTGTTCGGCGCAGAGCCGAAGACGCTGCTGCCGTTCGCGGCGGGGGGGCTTTCCCCGGGCGCTGCCGCCACCCGCATGGATGCCGCCAATTGCGTTCTTTTGCCCTCTGCGCATGCGCAAAGCGTTCTGCATGCGCAGAGGGCAAAAGAACGCAATTGGCGGCGTCCATGCGGGCGGGGAAAGCGCCCGGGGAAAGCTCCCGCGCCGCGAACGGCAGCAGCATCTTCAGCTCTGCGCTGAACAACAGCTATTAACCGTACCAGCAGGAACAGGCAGGAACCCACCTCTCATACATACATACATACATACATACAAAAACATCTTTGGAAGAAAGCAGAGACCACAATTTAGAGTGATCCAGCTTTTCTCACCCTTTGATGCCATCATGAATTGATTCTTGAAAACTGTGATACCCCAATTTAGATTTTATATAGCTGCTACTTGGCTATGTGAGATCTGATGAGTGGTTTAGGACTTGTTTGTGAGAACTTTTATAATAATATGCCATGGTTTGTAGTGCTCATTTAGTATTCTGAATGGAATGTCTTTAACAGTATTCCTAGTATGCCCCATTTTTTGGCTCATTTACTCTTTATAACAACAACCGACTTATATTGTCAAGTTATCAACTGCTAACAGTTCAGATAGGCATGCATCATTGAAACTGAAAGTTCATTAGAAACAATAAAAGGTCAGCAAAAGTCTATTTGTCCATAATAGTGGACATATTGTTACTTGTTAACAAATAATTATTACTTACAGTCCTCAAATCATCTTGGAAGATTTCTCTTGCTTCCTCCCATGAACATTTCTCTTCTAGGCATTCCCGCTCCACTGATCCAGCTTTAAGCTCCTCTAAGAAATAATTGGCTCTCCTAGTTCTTTGTAAGATGTTGCTGGCTTCCTTGTGCCTTAAGAAAACTTAAAAAGAGAAACAATGAGCCAGCTGTATTCATCAGACTGAAGTGAAACACCATCCCGCCAGAAATCACATACCCTATCTTACGTTCAAGTGGGCACTGAAAAATGGTTCCCATCTGAAAAAAATTTCAACATTTATTCACATCATTTCAGTGCTAGCTATCAATTCAGTGTCCCCTAATTATTTTATTTATTTATTTATTTTATTTTATTTAGGATTCTTATATGCCGCCCTACTCCCTGGGGACTCAGGGCGGCGTACAGCGTTTGAAGAACCACTAAATGATTCTTGTTTGCATCATTTCCCCTTGTTAACCTCTCTTTCACCTGAAGGCAGTAGCAATTCCCATGACCCCTGACTTCTGTCTACTTTTTAACAGTAAAGTTATACTATACAACACATAGTGCCAATGGTGGGATTATTTTTTTACTACTGGTTTTGTGGGCGTGACTTGGTGGGCATGGCTTGGTGAGCGTAGCAGGGGAAGGATACTGTAAAATCTCCATTCTCTCCCCACTCCAGGGGAAGGTTACTGCAAAATTCCCATTTCCTCCCGATCAGCTGGGACTCAGGACACAGAGAATAGATGGGGGTGGGACCAGTCAGAGGTGGTATTTACCGGTTCTCCAAACTACTCAAAATTTCCGCTACCAGTTCTCCAGAACTGGTCAGAATCTGCAGAATATCACCTCTGATAGTGACCATTACCAATCAGATTAAATGGCAGTGAGGATGGTAGTCATTGTGATTAGCTCTAGCAGTAATTCTCAACATTAAAAAAACCTTTCTTGTCTGGGATGGTCAGGTTTTCCTTGATCCTATGAAGTGCTCTGAACAGCATAGAGTTATGTCAGCTTTTAGGCAATCCCAGTGTATGGAAAACAAGTTCTTTTAAAACAGGAAGCTTCTCTCTCTTTTCATAGGACTGAGCTAATTCTCTTTCTTGCATCAGGGGTGGGTTCCTCCTGGTTTGGACCGGTTTGCCCGAACCGGTAGTGACCCACTGGTGAGGTCACGATGACATCACCAAACCGGATCGGTTGGTGCTTGTCCGTAGGCGGCGCCATCTTTTTTTGAATTTTTTTTATTTTTAATTTTTTTCCTTCTGAGCATGTGCTGAAGCCAAGTTCTAGCACTGTGCATGCGGTCACCATCTTTCTTTCGGCTTTTTAATTTTTTCCTGATTTTTTGTTACTGGACATGCACTTGCGTGAAGCGCACATGTGCCCACGAGGCACGCCCACAAGGTACGGCAGGGAGTGAACCAGCAGCGAGGTAAGTTGAAACCCACCCCTGTCTTGCATCATATTTCAAAACAATTTGCTTCAGAACATACAGGAGTATTCAAGAAATACAAATTGAAATCTCTCTTGGATTTACTGAAGCAATTATTTATTCTGTAGAACCACTAGATATTAAAAGGAATGCATGTATCCTCTGTACTAGCATTTTAAAAGTCTTTTCAATATTTCTCCCACAATTTTATGATTTAAATTTACTACTTCAAAAATTGAAGAATCTAGGAATCACCCTTCTGGACCAGGCCAAAGCTCACTATAGACCAGCATTTTCTTTCTCAATGTGCCCAATCAGAAGCCTCTTGGGTGCTCATAAGTAGGAGACAGAGACATAGCCCTTCCCCACTGATGTTAATCTGCAACTGATATTTGAAGGCACGCTGGCCCCGATCAAGAGGTGACACTGACATTTCAAATCTAGTAGCCCTTGATAGCCCTATCCTCCATTATTTCCTTGATTCAAAGACCATTAGGCTTAATTGCAGTAGGGCTGTATTTTTAAACTCTCTCTAGGAAAGCATACAACATACAGTTTAAAAAAGAATTTGTTATTAATATTTTATTGTATTTTACATTTACTAACTGGGAACTAAGATGAAATGAAAAGTGAAAATGTTTCCACACCTATCACCCAAATGCTGGAAATGTAAACAAGAAGCTGGGACGTACTACCATATGTGGTGGACGTGCCCAGAAAAAAAGAAATATTGGAAAAAAATACAAAGTTGGATAGAGGAAATAACAAAACAAACCATAGAATTTAAACCAGAAGCATTTCTGCTAGGAATATTGAAAATGAAAGCAAACAAATATGTCCAATATCTTACACTACACATAATAACGGCTGCCAGGATCTTATATGCACAACATTGGAAAACGGATATAATCCCTTCAAACACAATGATAATAACTAAAATATTGGATTGTGCAGAAATGTGTAAATTAACAATGAAATTACATGATAAAGAAGATACGGAATTTTATAAAATTTGGGAAAATTGGTATGAATGGCTGGAATTCAAACAGAAAAAAAATTAAAAAAAATTAGCAATGTCTACAGGAAAATGAAAATTTAGGATGTTAAGGGTGATAAGAAGAAGAATAATTTAGAAGAAAGAAACAGATAGATTGATGATAAATTAAGAGAATAGTGATCTAGATATAGAAATATGATAACGATACGCAAAGCTGTAATATATATATATATATATATATATATATATATATATATATATATATATATATATATATATATATATATATATATATATATATATATATATATATATACACACACACATATACATACATACATACATACATACATACATACATACATACATACATACACAGTATATATACACACACTTTTAATTGTTTTTTTTCTTTGTGTATGTTTTTTTTCTTTTTTAGGTTAGGTTATGTTGTTTATGTTATTGTATAGTTTTATATATGTCTGATTTGTATATATGTATATTTGTTTTTTTCTATTTTTTCTTTGTATTATGTGTTGTCTCTCATATTTTAAAATGATTCAATAAAAATTATTTTTTAAAAAAGATGAAATGAAAAGTGGACCAAATACTTCACTTGTTTCATTTTTGCTTATATTATTCTTTAAATTTTCCTGATAACTTTGAATATATTGTACACAGTTTAAATGATGAAGAATGGGACTTGGTCTTAATTTGTGATTTTAAAATGAAACAACGCATCCACAGCTAGGCTTGTATTGTTATTTTGATGCAAAGAATAAAATAAACCACAGCATGTTTACTATAAATTCCCTTCTTGAAAAGGGATACTGCAAAGAGATTTTTGTTCACCCTATAAGTTTTTTTTATAATACTTCATAAATTGATTACAGAAAAATTAAACTATAAAAATGCTAAATATTTAAATACTTTGTATAATGTTTCTGTTCAGATGCCTTTCCTCATATTAATATCTGATATATACAACCATCAGAAATGTTGTTTCAAGAATGCTTCAACTTGCTACTGTTTTTATCTTATTTTAGGAATGTGATTGCTATCTTATGATGCATTAAAATCTGGTTTATTAAAATCTTAGCTATAGGTTTTCTAAGACATTAAACACTATTGCATAAAAGTTGAATTACAGAAAACAAGGAAAGCATTTAATTAATTCATGACCGCAACAAACATTTTCAGATGTGTCATACCTGAAGACTTTGCAATGGGAGATGTAAGCAAAAGAAGGCAAAGCAAAACATCGAAGTGGCAGGAAATCATGATGAAACCAAAATGTTGTGTCCAAATAGTGTACTGATATTTCAGCAAGGACTCTGAGAGCAAAGTTCTCTGTTTCAATGTTTTGGTTGGAGGAGGGGTGTAGAAGAGAAAGCTCCAAAACCCTGACACTGGCTCTGGCACACCAGATAGGCCAAAAGAAGGGGATGGAAAAATCAGGCTTTAAATTCCGGTAGACTCAAAACAGGCAGGATTTATTTTAAATAAACCAGTAGATAAAATCAAATGGAAGAAAGCTTGAAACCATCAGAACAGACAGGTGAAATACAGTGGTACCTCGAGATATGAGTGCCCTAACATACGAGATATTTGAGATATGAGCTGTCGAGCGAGCGAAGTTTTTCTTTGAAATACGAGCAACATTTGAGATACGAGGAACGGCCGGCTGCACACGACCCACTCATTTCCGCAACATTCTGAAAGGGAGGAAACCTTCAGCCAGATTTGAATATAGATTTAGGTTTTAAAACCCTGTCGCAGGGAACACGGCTCTATCAAAGAGAATTTTCCCCCTTTAGCTTAGCCATCGTGGCGTCCGTAGGGCTCTTCGGGGGGGGGGAGGAGGCAGAGAGAAAGAAAGGAAGGAAGGAAAGGGAAAAAGAATGGACCTGAAAGGAAGAGAAAGGGGAGAAGAGGGGGGGGGGGAAAACCGATCTGCCTTCCCCATCCCCAGCCTAGCCGAGAGCGCGCTTGGACTTGCGTGGGTTTCCTAGAGTGAGCGGGAGGAAAACTCTCTCTCTCTCTCTCTCTCTCTCTCTCTCTCTCTCTCTCTCTCTCTCTCACACACACACACACACACACACACACACACACACACACACCCCTAGCAGCCATACAGCCAGCCAGCCAGCCCAGCCAGCCAGCCTGGGGGCTGGAACGGATTAATGGCATTTCAATTAATTTCAATGGGGAAAATTGCTTTGAGATACGAGCAAATTGACATACGAGCAAGGTTACGGAACGAATTAAACTCGTATCTCAAGGTACCACTGTATTTCAAATAGAAACAATGGAATATTAGAAGACTTAATATTTAATGATAAAAGGGCAAAACCCGGAGAGCTAATAGGGCAGGGTGATCAAAGGAGGTGGTTGTGATACACATTAAAAAAAAACAGGCAGTGTTTTGATTACACAATGGTGGCTGCCATTTTGACTTTTTTGGCCATTTCATTTTATTTCTACTTTTATGATTTGCAGACATCCTCAAAGAGGGAGTTCTGAACCTCAAACTCCCTATTTGGTGACCCTGACACTGTTCTGATTTATTTCATGTATAGCTACAGTTCAGTTCTATTTCTCTGGCACAATTTTGTTGGTTTATAACACTCAACACATCTTGAATACCTCATTCGGGTTTTTTGAACATGTAAAATAGACATTAATTTCTTCATTAAGTGGTAGAAGTCTGGCCAATGAGCATAATAAAGAATCCCTATTTTATCACCCATTGCCAACTGAAATATTACTTGAAATATTACAGATGTGGATAAGTCCCCCATGTGAAATATCAATACTGGTGAGGTCAGTGGTGGGTTGCTACTGGTTCGCCCCGATTCGGGCAAACTAGTAGTGGCGGCGGTAAGAGGCTCCGCCCACCCGCCCGGACGTCATCACAGACGATCTGTGCATGCGCCCACACATCTTTGAAATGGTAGCAAAGGTAAGTGAAACCCATTACTGGGTGAGGTCAAAGAGGCTCAGAGTCACCTAATGAGTTCCGTGGTTGAACAAGAAATTGATCACTGTATTTTTCCTTCAAGCATATATCCAAAAAATTTTTTATAAGTGCTGACTAGTGACAAAATTCTTGTTAAATGTTCTGGCTTGTAAATACTATTTGCACTTATTTGGAACAAAATTCTAACTAAAAAAGAGAACTAGAACCTGAAATATAGAAAAACCAAAAATTAAAGCACAATGTTCAATTACTCGAAATCAGAAACTGCATGTGCTGCAAGGAAGTGTTGTTAAGAGAGAGATAGAGTAATTGCTTAGTTAAATCATAACAGCAGATTGGTAAACCAAGTACCAATCTGCCAACTGAGTTTCATAACATGCTTTGTCACTGAATTAAGCACGATAATTCAGCCTTGTTTGTGCCCAACAAATTTGGTATGGATGGTGGCATCGTAAGTATTCTTAGGGAACTAGCAAGATACTTGGTGATTTCAATAACCTTGCCCTGAAACCCACGGAAACTGGTTTCAAATTGAGAACCACCATACACTTCAGTAATTTTGTGATCTGCAGTAATTTCTTTCAACCAAAAATTTCATGCTGCAGACTTTAGAGGATTAAAACATTAAACTTCTACGCTTTGAAATTCATTAATTTAGCAGACAATACTAAAGGTTACTATAAAAAATTCCATAGTTTTATAATTTTAAGGGTTATGTGCCTACAAATATATGTGAAAATTGAATCCTTTCCAATACAAAAGCAATATTATCCCTTTTGAAAAAAGCAATCTGAATTTTTGCTATACACATTTAAGAGTTTAAAGAGGATTTGGAAAAAGGGAAGACCTTAATGCAGCATGTCAGTATAAGATTACCTGTAAGTATGAATATGTTAATATTTATAAATTAATTTCATTTTTAATTTTTTTTAAAGATGCTGTGTTCTTTTTTAAGCTAAGATTGGAAAGACTGCTCATTTTGGAATGGGGAAAAATATTCATCAAGTATAGAAAACAGACCAATAATAGTTTCCTGAAAAACGTATGTGCATGATACAAGATGTGAGGAGAGAATTTCTGCAAAACAGAAAAGAGGAAGCATGACTTGCAAAGTTATGAACATCTGGAAATTTTTCAATGATATCATAATGGCCTTTTCCTCCCTGCTCTGAGATGTTGCAGCAATAGCTGCAGAAGCCTATGGAGAACTTGTATTTTCTTCATTTTATCTGATAAATTATTTTTAAATAATTTGGATCTTCTATGGCTTTTAATTTTAAAAAACAGCAATTTTGTGGGAGAGCCCTTAAATGGGATCTGGGAACTGAGCTTTACCTATTGTCCTAATTAAAATGACTCCTCTAGCTTTTTTTATTTGTAGTCCCTACAAAAACAAACAAACAACCCAGGGGCGGGTTGCTTACTTACCGATGCTAGTGCACTGCGTGCGCATCTCTACGTTTCGGGCGCACGCGCACTTGCTATGCATGCGTGCCCCCTTGTGCGATTTTGCTTCCGCGCATGCATGGAAGCAAAATCTCGCCAAAATCTCGCAAGGGGACGCACGCGTGTGTGAGATTTTGGTGAGATTTTGCTTCTGCGCATGCACGGAAGCAAAATCTTGCCGAAATCTTGCGCGTGTGTGTCCCCTCGTGAGATTTCGGCGAGATTTTGCTTCCACGCATGCGCAGAAGCAAAATTGCCCAAAAATTCACCGAAAAAGATGGCAACGCGCGCGACGGACCGGCGGAGAGAGCTCCGGAGCAATCACGCGCAAATTGTGCAATTGGCTGCTCCCTACTGGAGCTCTGCACTACACAGCTCTGGCAGGAACCCACCTCTGAAACAACCCCTGAACTTGACAAATGGAGATCTTTCATTTATAAAAAAGGAGGTGTGTTCTTCTATGGCCATGTTTCTGAACCTTGGCCACCTGAAAATGTATAGACTTCAATTTCCCATGGCTGGCTGGGCAATTCTGGGAGTTGAAATTCACACACCTTCAACTGGCCAAGGCTGAGAAGTCCTGTTCTCTGCATTATTTTTTTTTATTATCTTAGATTTTTTTTATCCTGCCTTTATTATTTTTATAAATAACGCAAGGAGGTGAACATACCTAATACTCCTTCCTCCTATTTTTTCTTAAAACAGCAACTTTGTGAGAGTTGGGCTGAGAGAGTACGATTGGCCCAAAATCACCCTGCCAGCTTTCATGTCTAAAGCAGGACTAGAATTCACAATTTCCTGGTTTCTAGCTTAATGCCTAAACCACTGGCTCTATAATCCCTTCATAATCCTTCTGTCAGCCCTGCGGTGTCGGTGCTGCAATTCCGGCGGGGATGAGTGCCTGCAGCCCGCAGCCCACATACCCCAGTTTCCCCAAACGCTTCATCTTGCTGTCCGTCTGCTTCTCAGTGGGCAGCCATCTCTTCAGTGTGCTCCCGGGCCCGCTGCCCAGCTGAGATTTGGCTGGGAAACCGCTGGTGCTGACGTTCTGTGCATGCGCAAAGGCCATACGCATGCACAGTGACAGGACAGGTGGAATAAACCATGGCTTGCATGGCAATTACATGAAAGGAAAGGATAGAGTTGCAGGGAGGAATCGCGGGGTGGAGCGGGGTAGCTTTAAAATGGTGGTGGGTACACAGGAACGCTGACGCTGACAATAATTCGCTCTATTGTAGGGGTGGTTGTTAGTAAGTGCCGGAGCATGGAGAGTAAAGTGCTGCAACAGTCGTTAACTCATTGTTGAGTGTCTTTCTTTACCATGACTATCTGGAACCTGACAGGTTGTCAGCATCCCCAACTAGAAGAGAGAATGGCAGAGGGAATGCAGGCGGGTATGGAAGAGTTGGCGGAGGAGTTGGTGGAGCCAGCGGAGGCTACCCCGGAGGTCCTGCCACCTCTGCCTCCAGGTCCGGATGGGAGATCAAAGGAACGCACCCTGAATAAGGAGGATGCATCCAATGTGACTCATGAGATGGGTGAGGTTGGTAAGCTACTGCAACAGCATGGGGGTGTCCTGGATGGATGGTGGCCAAGCTTCTCAGGGCTAGGTGCATACAAGAGCCCCCCATAGGCCCCTCTGGTGCTCACACCCTCCAGGAGCCATTTTACACAATGGAGGGAATGACGTATATCCGAGGATGAGTGGAGCTACTCCACTATGGTGGGGAGCCAGACATTGGATATCCTAAGGGAAATCCAATCATCTCAGTAGGATTTCAGGCCCCTGGTGGGGGGGCTGGAGAAGGCCTGCGAGGCCCCAGCTGGTGTGCGTTCCCTCCCTCCCAGAGGGAGGGCCCCCTCACTTACCGGCTACTATGACAGACCCTGGGTATACTGAGTCAGGGAATAGACTGGTGAGCCACTGACTGCCTGCAGACCCCACCCCCACCAGCGGGTCCATTACGAGGAGCAAAGACCATCCAGGTCCCTGGGACATGACAGTCAGACTCCGTTCCATTCCTTGGCCAATAGGAGGCAAAGGGTAGGGGCCCATAGGATGTTGGGACCCACTAGCTGTGAAAGCATCATTCAACGGCAGTCCAGACAGGGTGGCCCTATTCTTAGGTCAAGTTATTGATCACCTCGACAGGTTCGGACATTTATATACATCCCAGTGGGCATGGTAATGACTGTGGCCGCTGTCATGGTGGCTGAATGGGTCACCAATTTGTATGGTGACCATGCTGGGGAGGTGGGAGATGTCGGCTTGTTCCTCTCCACCTTGCAAGAGCGTTTCAAGGACAGCACATGGGTGCAACAGGCTGAGGGAGAAGAGTTAACGGCCAGGCAATGGGGTAGGCCAGCGGGAGAGTATATATGGGAGTTCTGGTGGTTGGCGGGAAAGGTGAGGGGTTGGCCAGAGAGGCTGCTGGTTCATCAGTTTAAGACTGGCCTAGACTGTGCGTTAAGACAGGCATGTATGATACGTGGTTTACTGCCCCGTTTGGTGGCCTGGATTCAAGTGGCCACTGAGATAGACGCCAAACTCAGAAGAGACGATCAGTCACGGTTAGACTGGCCTGTGTGACGACGAGGAATACTGGACTGACCTGCAAGAACAGGCCTACTGCCATAACCAGCAGCATCAGCCCCCTCCACATCAATGCCTGCCAAGTCTGGGCCTGTCCGAGGCCTGTTGATATGCTTCCGGTGTGAAAAGCCGGGCCATCGGGCGGTAGACTGCTCTGATTTGGGGTTTCCTGAAGTGTATAGTGATCTCAAAGAGGTGTTCAATGAAAGGAAATGCGACACCTTGCCTCCCCACCGTGCCACTGATTGCACAATTGAGATCATCCCGGGGGCGGTTTTGACAAAACCGAAAATGTACTCAATGACCCCCCAGGAATTGGCCGAGATGAGGAGCTACATAGAGAAAAAATTAAAATGGGGGTTCATACAGCTGGCCAGGTCAGTCCTGTTTCGGGAGAAGAAAGATGGGGGCTTATGCCTCTACGTTGACTTCCGGGGAATCAACATGGTGTGTGTTGTACACCTGTACCCTCTTCCATTGATGAAGGACATGTTGGCCCGGCTATTGGAAGGGAGTTTTTTTACAAAGTTGGATCTCTGGGAGGCCTACTATAGAGTTCGCATTAAGCCTGGCGACGAATGGAAGACAGCGTTTAATTGTCCTCTAGGGAGTTATCAATTTAAGGTAATGCCGTTCAGGTTACCCCTCTCTATATGTGCAGACCAACCAACAAGTAATGCTTAAATTTATTCAAATTGTCATACATACAATAAAGATACTGGATTCTGTAGTAGTAATTTACATCAGCAGTAGAAAATTGAAATATTGGCTATTAAAGTGCAATGATACATGTACAAGCACATGAAATGACACTGGCAAGTATAAAGTAAACAGGATTTGATAGGAGAGCCTTCTGCAGAGCTTTGTTTCCCTGTGGTAGCTCTTTACAAAAGCCAATGATAACCAACCATTTTATATATATTAAGAAGTCACTTACTGTTTCCCAAGCCAAACCAGATTGGCAGAGGGAGGATGCGACAAGCCCTGTGTATGTACTCCAGCATTACATTCTTCCTTCTCTGCCAATGTTGTAAATAAAAAAGTTTGTTTTCTCTTTTTGTTACACCCATATTTACAAAATAAGTTATAAAGAATATTGCTAGTAGATTAGCAGAAAAGAACCAATGCTGGCTTTGCTGGCATGGCTCCATTTTCTGAGACGGTTCAGAGAAAGATAGATCATGCTGAAAGTTTATTAATTAAAGCCTTGGAAAGACTACACACTGATGCTTTCTAAAAAGCTGAAATGCAAAGACTGGAAGATTATAAATAGATATTTTTACATTAATACATAACACATAAACATATAAACGTACATACAAAAATAATATCTTGGTGTACTAACCGCAGTCAACTGCAGTTGGCAGAAAACCTTTCTGACATTTGGAACAATCAAAGTCAGTGGTTATATATCCCAAGCCAAAACCCAGACAAACTTGTTATATTTCTACTGTTTTCATAAATATTGAAAGTCAAACATTCATTTCCACATAACACCAGCATGAGCTGTAAATTAATTCAGTTGTATGAGTGAATCCAGCATGGTTTAAATGTGGTTTTAAGTAGTCCTTCCTTTGGCAAGATAGGTTTATAAATTGTTTTCTTAGAAGAATTTGTTTGTACAATATTACTCTATTTCACACAAAGAAAGTAAAATACTTAAGAATTTCTTTCCTATTCCTGTTGTGTGATGCCTTCAGTTTTGCAACAAACTGAATTTAAAAAAAAAGCAGCAGTAGGTTTTCAGTCACACAGAGAATTAGAAAATTCTAAAATGATTGAACAGCTTTTGGCCTAGTTGCCAAAGGACAAAAGCTGAGGACAGAGGACAATTTTCTGACATTGTAGTATCATCTTAACTAATACAAAAATGGATTACAATATTTTCACTTCTTTTTTTAAACAAAGATTTGTATGTCCAAATAAATACTAAATTATCATAATTCCATAAACAATAGTAATTGGTCATAAAATTTGGTTCAGTATTAAAAATATTTCAGATTATTAATTTTTTTCATCATGGCTGAAGTAAATGCCACAGAAAATGACGTTAGAAAAGAATTACGGTACTACATCAATTTAGCAAATACCCAACTCTGTAATTTCCTGCACATTATATTTTGACCCCAGATGGCTTTTATTCATTTATTTATGAGGATCAAGTTTTTCAGTTGTTGTTTTCTACATTCTATATTAATTTAATAATTATTGTTTTAACTAGTCAGATTTACACAATGGAAACTACTGGCTGTTGGTAATATTCTTCCCAAGATATCCATGACAAGGTCCATTTCATTCTTGAAGAGTGATAGGTTTCTGTGCTGCAGCTTCCAGAAGAGTTATTCCCACTAATATGTCACCAATGGATTCAAGTTCTTCAAGAATATCCACTAAACCATCTTTAAACACAAGAGGAACAACTGAGAAATGTGCAATTATGATGCTTCTTTACTTCTTTAACATCCGATAGTCACATTGGCAGTTTTAAATCTTCAGAGCGTTGTGGTGGAACTTTCAATTTAGCCCTTAGTCTCTGAGAAGGGGTTGCTGACATTGCAATTTTCACTACAACTTGAAGATGAACTCAGTGTACTTGAACCCGCCGCAGATTCTGGGGAAAAAATACACCGCACATATATATTAACAGGATATTATACAATTAGGTTTGTATATATTTCTAAGTTGCTTACTGAAATTTTCCCTAAATGGTGTAAAAGAAACTTGCAAAAATAAAACTGAATAAAACCATTTCTGTAAAACAATATAGATACAAACATCTGTCTATTAATCCAAAGAGTACAACATTCCACCTAAGGAGAAGGGATATCTAAGCAAAGACGATTTAAAAAAAATATATGATGAAATATATTTGATAAATGAAACTAAATGCAAACATCTGCAAAGTGAACCTTACCTGAGCTGCTGAGAGAGAAAGCAGATTTGGAGTTACTGAGTAATGGTATTAAAATGTTGATAGGGACCCACCCTTCTTTGTTTGTGCTCAAATTCCTCAGATACCTAAAAATACACATTTGCTGTCAAACTGTTGAAAAACCCAGCATCTACAAGAAATCAAAGCATTATGGCTAAATCCAGAAGCAATAGAGCCACCCCATGTTTAGATATAGATGGTATTTGGAATGTAATCTTATATACACTCTGAACATTCCAGATTTCCAGCTGTGATATAAATGCAAGTTAGACTCTCATTCTCCCATCTCAGACAATATTTTATCTTGTAAATTCCCTCCTGATGGGTTCTGGACATGATAACACACACATTAAATGTAAATTTAGTTTCAGAAACAAATTGAAAAACTTATTACATTTGTGAATTGGATTAACTTCCCAAGACTATATGCTACAGTGTTTCCTTTGAAAATAAGGCCCAGTCTTTCTTATTTGTTTGTTTGTTTGTTTGTTTGTTTGTTTGTTTGTTTGTTTATTTAAATGGATTTATATGCCGCCCAACTCCCAGGGGACTCTGGGCGGTCTTATTTTTTTTTTGTCTCCAAAAGAGGCATTAGGTCTTATTTTGGGGGGAAGTCTTCCACTGTCTCACCTCGCTGCAGTGGCACTGACAGCCCCACCTAGCAGGAGCCTGGAAAGGCTTCGGAAAGGCCTCTGATGGCAAACCGGAGGCTGGGGAGGCCACACACATCAATCCAGAGCTCGTTTTTCGGTTGCAGAGGCCTTGCCTGAAGGCATCTGACAGTGAAACGGAGGTCAGGGGGAACCACATGAGTCAACCCGGAGCTTGTTTTTCACTGCACAGGCCTTTCCTGAAAGCCTCTGATGGTGAAATGGAGGCCAAGGGTGATGCACGTAAGCAATGGCAAGCAGCTGCAGAAGAACTGGGGTGGCAAGGCGAGGCAGGTGTCAGGGTGTGGGAGGCCTGGCTCCAACTGTCCTAAGGTAATTGGATGCAGGGCACGTGGGGCAGGTCCACCCCTCCCCATAGCTTGATTTTTATCTGTGTGCCTTGTCCCACCTAGTGCAATCAGGTGCAACGAAGTGGGCGGGGTCTTAACTAGGGCTTATTTTGGGGATAGGACTAATATTGGGCACACATATAAAATCAAGCTAGGTCTTATTTTCAGGATAGTTCTTATTTTCGGGAAACACGGTATTTGTACTGAATTGTTTTAGTTTGCTCTATACTGTATTGTTGTAGTTTTGTCAAAGACTGTCCTTATAATGGAGGGGGGGGGGAAAGGAAGCAATATTCTAAGCTTCTTCAAGATTTCTTAACCATAGTTATATATCTAGAATAGTATATACTGTACATACTGGGCAAAAGTATATTTCAATATATTTTGTATTAAAATACAATACCAAAGACCATCTGCTCCTTCATGGATTAGCTGAACTAACTCTCCACTATTCAGGATCAAGCCGTTTGAGTTGCCTTTATCATAACTGGCTACAACAGTATATTTACCAGGAACCTAAATACAAAAATGAGAAACCGCAGTTGGTTTAATAAGAAATAATCATCTAAGTATTAGAACTGTCACAATAAATAGATTGACATTTGAGACATAACAGTATCAGTTTAGTTTTTCTATAATGAAGTTCCCAAATGCAGTTTTCCGGGTTAAATTAAAGACCCATTTTATAACATTTCAGAATTACAGCTTTTTAATATGTATATGACTTTACATTCATATGTATAAATATTCAGAACCTTTAAGAAATGTTCTAATTATGACTTATAAGGTTATGTTATTAATAGCTACATTAGAATTGTTCAAATCTCTCTCTCTCTCTCTCTCTCTCTCTCTCTCTCTCTCTCTCTCTCTCTCTCTCTCTCTCTCTCTCTCTCTCTCTCTCTATATATATATATATATATATATATATATATATATATATATATATATATACACACACACACACACACACACACACACACACACACAATTCTTTTCTGTACTGTAATTATAAAAATGTAAACATTATTTTTTCCTTAGTGATTACTTATTCAGTGAGTGGATTCATATATCTCATCACATTTCTACAATAAAGATGAAACTTACCAATTTCTTCTCTCCCTTTCCCTCTTCTTCTGCATCCGATGAATTAAATGGATCTTCTGCACTAGACCAACCATCATTTTCTTCAGAAGCATCAAGAGATTGAGATGTTTTGGACCAACCTGAGTAAATCAACACTTATTATTATTATAAGAAATCTGAGATTCTCTCTCTCAGACATATAAACCCACAGACACACATATAGTTTTAATATAAAAATACAGAATCCATTTGGAACTAGGAATGACAAAACAAAATGAATTTAAAAATGGGTCTAGTTCTTTTTTCCTGCTATTAGTCTTACATTCCCGAATTTTGGTTTTAAACATAAATAATTTTGCATTAAATCATATAGAAATATTTAATAATACTAGTATTTAATATTTTGTATTACAACATACAAAAAAGTACAAAACAAGGAATCATTCAATACTGGCAAAGGTATGCTTAGAACAAGCAAATGATAACCATTGCATTTAATTTCAAATCACTCACTTCCAGAATAAGTAACTACTACAGAAATATACATTTTGTCTATTTAACAATACAATTTCAAACAACTGCACATATTGTCTCATGTATCTTTCTATATTGGTTCACTATTCTATCTTCCTGTCCTACTTTATTTATCACATGCAAGAAAGTAAACATATAGCAGAAGGAATATAATTAGAAAATGTTTAGTTGCTAATGACGACACCTACTTTCTATTGAATAAAATAGGTGGGCTGCAATTGGCAGGATGGTTCAGGGAAAATTTGAATGTATTTCTCCTAATAGCTAAGATTATTCAAGTACATTTAATCCCTCCCTATTGTTACCAATAAATAGAACAATTTCTTTAATCGACAGTGTCTGGGAATGTCAAACAAAGGAAACATAGGGGAGATATTTGTGTCTGTGAATTTTTCTTTCTGAGATTTTTGCAGTCTGCAACTATCACTTCCACCAGATCCTGAAGACATTTTATATTTAGTCAGTCAAAGACTGCCAGTGTAATGCAGAAGTCAATGGGTTGCATTGAATTGTAGCTTCTTACATCTTGAAAGACCAAGATGTCAGAAGCTACAATTATGGAACACATCTAGATTGCTCCTCATTATGATTTCATCATAATGGTAAATGGGAAACCCTCTGATTACATCCTGACATCTTTAGAAGCAGAAATATGCAGATCCGTACAACAAGTAGAAATTCTAAAAAGAACTAAAAAGGAAGCTTGTATTAAATAAATGGGCACAAATGAAGAATTAAAAGGCGACAATCCTATCTACCAAATCCTACCATGACTAAATCAAGCAAGCAACCTGTGTTTGAGAGCAGGTCTGTTGTGTAGGCAAGGAAAGAAAACCACAACAAACCACACCATGCAGAAAGCTCAGTGATCTAGGCCCAAGAAAAAATACGTTACCTTGCCTGCCTTGGGCTGTGAGTAAAAGGTAAGTAGCGCTGACCCACTTTGCCCTGTTCCATGTTAATACAGACCTTGCATCTGTGAAAGAACTGAATAATAAATAACCCTCTTTCATTACGCTGCAGCTATATCCTTTATATTACTGGAAGCTATATTTAACCTGTTCATAATTAAATGGATGCCCAAAAGCTGTTGTTTTTGCATAGCTTTACCCATATAGAGATAATGTTTTTCATATGCCATGTAGATTCTGTATATTTTGTGGGAATGTAAGGCTTAATAATGTTTAATAGAAAAGGAGCAATGCAATAAATGGAAATGCAAGGAACCAGAGTATTTAATGAGTGATAACTTGATCTCTGACACACAGGGACCCCTAATGAGTCCTATAATAATCTGGGTGAGATATCCTCTGGGATCTTCCTTATATCAACAGAGCTTTCTCCTCCTTCCTGTCACTGATGTCAGTTGCTTGCTTGCCAGGAAGAGAGTTGATGAATAAACAAGCAATAGAAACAGCAGCAGGTTTTCTTCTTTCTCCTCAGTTACTCATATCTTCAGAATGTAAACAGAAAACCCTAAACTCTTTTTGTCGTCTACCAGACGACTTGATTTTTGAGTCCAAACCTGGTAACCTTAGTAAGGGACAACAGCAGCCACAGGGTTACAGTTGTGAGACTCCTGCCAGGTCAAAACATGCTCATGTTTGGTGCGGCCTATATTTCAGATATGAGACTCATGTTTTATAGTGACAATTTTCAATAATTTCCAAATGAGAGCTGTAGATAGATAGATCAGGCAAAGGAAGGATTCATTTCATTAATCTTCTAGTGCTTCCTCATAATGTTTGTTTATTTTTTTTTATTTTAGTGTTCTTATATGCCGCCCTACTCCCTAGGGACTCACAGCGCCGTACAATATGTAAAGAACAACTATAAAAACAATATTAATAATTTAATAAACAGTTTAAAAAGAATTTAAATAAACATACAAACCATACATACATGGGGGAGACCTAAGGTATTAATGGTCTCAAATCACCTCGCCTGCAGGAAGAGCCATGTCTTAATGGCTTTTCGGAAGGCCAGCAAGGTGGGGATAATTCAGATCTCTGGGGGTAGTTGTTTCAGAGAACAGGGCTCCCCACAGAGAAGGCTCTCCCCCTAGGCCCCGCCAGCCGGCATTGTTTGGTTGATGGGATCTGGAGGAGAACCCACTCTGTGGGACCTGACCGGTCGAAGGGAAGTATGAGGTAGGATGCGCTCCCGGAGGTAACCTGGTCCTAAGCCATGTAGGGCTTGAAAGATGATAATCAACACCTTGAATTGCACCCGGAGACCAATGGGCAGCCAGTGCAGCTGGCAGAGTATGGGTGTTATGTGGGTGTATCTTGAGATACCCACCACAGCACGCGCAGCCGCATTTTGCACCAATTGAAGTCTCCGGATACTCTTCAAGGGTAGCCCCATGTAGAGCGCATTACAGTAGTCCAATCGAGACTACTTATAAAATGTTGAGTTCATTTTAACATGGATACAAATTATTATGGTTGCTATACAAATTATTATGGTTCCTATACTCTCTTTGATCTCATCCATTCCCTTTATCCAGTGTCATCTTCTATCAGTGTTGCCCTCAGCCTTGCAGAACATAATCACATCTTTTACTCTATCACCTGCCCACATTATCTGCTCGCAGCATAACTGCTTGAACGTCATTTGAATGGAATATTTGATATGTTGACTCAGCCTTCCAATCCTTCCGAGGATCCAGGTTGTTGGGGCAATGTGCTGACTCTTAAATTGCTTTGAGAAGGCTATAAAGCACTGTGAAGCGGTATACAGTAGAAGTCTAAGTGCTGTTGCTATTTCCTGATTTCAAGGCTGATTGATCAGTTCTTCTGCAGTCTTTAGATCTGTAGTAACAATCAGATCCATTATTTCTACAAAAGTTTCTCGATGTTCATCTTTCACAGACACAAATTAACATTTGGAAATACCACTAATTTAATTATATGGATTGGTATTGCCATCAGCATATACTTATCATTGATAAACTTTAAGGTTTTTTTACTGTTTTGTTCCCTAAGATTAATCTGTTCTTTTATCTCTTGAGCACACTGTCTATCCTTATTCCTGATTTAAAGAAAATTGAACTATTGACCAATTTCACTATCAAATGGAAGTTTACTAAGCAGTTGTTACGGGAGTCGAACAGTTCAATTCTTCAAAGAATTGACAAACATAACCAGCACATAGCAGAGACTTTATTGGGATTCTAGATTAATAGCAATAGCAACAGCACTTAGAGTTATATATCGCTTCACAGTGCTCTGTGTAAACCTCTCTAAGTGGTTTACAGAGTCAGCATATCTCCCCCAACAATTTGGGTCCTCATTTTACCCACCAGGATGGAAGGCTGAATCAACCCTGAGCCTGGTGAGATTCGATCTGCCAAACTGCTGGCAGCTGGTGATTAGCATAAGTAGCCTGCAGTACTGCACTCTAACCATTGTGCCACCGCGGCTCTTAATAAATGTAATTCTAGTCTTTCCCTCAAACAAAAAGGAGATGGGTAACTATTTTAGTCTAGTTGTTAAACCAGACTAAGGACAGCAATGGATCAAGGTAAGTCCACATTTTTTGAAACCTGAAAGTCAAATTTCATAGAGGCATTAACCTCTATATTTTAATATTTTATAATATTTACCAAGATCTTACATCACAATACTGTATTATTATATTAAGTACAACATCATTTTTTGTTTCATACCATAACTTCCCCAATTGCTTCCATGGGAAACTTTTGAGTTTACCTTTGCTTTTTTCAAGATTCTTTGATGCTACTGAACTGACACAACCATCCGGACTATCTGAATTTCTCATTTCTTGTTTTCTCAAGTGCCTTCCCTCATTTTTTGAAGGGCTATTCATGGAAGAAAGTGAGAGTTATCATTTATAGTTATCTTAATACTGTTACATGCATGGATGATTTACAAAACAGAAAGATCTTTAAAACAAACTGTAGGGGATGGGTATTTCTTTTTAAAAAAATGACTTATTGTGCATTAGAATATAAAACCACATGGGAAAACTGGTCTTAGGAAATCATGTATAACCTGAGTCCACAGTCTATTTCTTGGGAAAGCCTCTAAGGTACATTTATTTTATTTATTTATTTTATTTTTTCTGTTCTTATATGCCACCCTACTTCCCGGGGACTCATTTAAGTACTGTACAGAAGTTAAGAATTTAAATCTCTAACTTGGCCCATGACACTTGAAATCCAAAAGCATCAATTGTTTTCAATATTTTAAAAAGTAATCTTTGAGGTAGAGAATGACTCACCTGGTATTAGCTGAGAGAGACAAAGGTAAACTCTGAGTATGTTCAAGAGCTTTATGCTGGATAGCTTCTGTGAGTGAGAAAGAGAGAGGGAAAGTATCTTTCATTGACAAGCTAAAGCTTTGGAGACCAACATTAAAGTTTTCTAATCATGAATGAAGGCAAACTGTTGTTCAAACAGGGAACTATTTTATCTGCAGTCCAAATTCCTTAATAAATGTATACAATTTTTTTAACACCACAATGTATTGGGTATGGACAGAATTCTCACTTAAATAATAGGGTTTTAACTAGAGTAACTGTAACCTATGGTAACTTTCTCATGGCCGTCACTTCTTCTTGTTGTTGTTAGTTGCGAAGTTGTGTCCAACCCATCGCGACCCCATGGACAACGTTCCTCCAGGCCTTCCTGTTCTCTACCATCCTCTGGAGTCCATGTAAGCTCACGCCTACTGCTTCAATGACTCCATCCAGCCACCTCATTCTCTGTCGTCCCCTTCTTCTTTTGCCCTCAATCTTTCCTAGCATTAGGCTCTTCTCCAGTGAGTCCTTCCTTCTCATTTGGTGGCCAGAGTATTTGAGTTTCATCTTCAGGATCTGGCCTTCTAAAGAGCAGTCAGGGTTGATCTCCTCTAGGACTAACCATTTTGATCGCCTTGCAGTCCAGGGGACTCGCAGGAGTCTTCTCCAGCACCAGTGGTGGGATTCATTTTTTTTTACTACCGGTTCTGTGGGCATGGCTTGGTGGGCATGGCATGGCTTGGTGGGCGTGGCTGGGGAAGATACTGTAAAATTTCCATTCCCACCCCACTCCAGGGGAAGGATACTACAAAATCTCCATTCCCTCCCCACTCCAGGGGAAGGTTACTGCAAAATCCCCATTTCCTCCCGATCAGCTGGGACTCGGGAGGCAGAGAATAGACGGGGCAGGGCCAGTCAGAGGTGGTATTTACCAGTTCTCTGAACTACTGAAAATTTCCACTACCGGTTCTCCAGAACTGGTCAGAACCTGCTGAAACCCACCTCTATCCAGCACCATAGTTCAAAGGCCTCAATTCTCACTTCTAGCTCATAATATATATTTTGCCATGTCTGCTTATCCTTGCCTTTTCTTTATTGGGGCAGGGAAATGTCAAAAATAACCTTGCATCCCTATCCCAAGCAGACAGATGTGCATTTTCTGATGTAAAGGGGGAAAACATGATGTACCTTCCCTTCTCCCATTTTCTACAGGAAAAACTATGAGGGTGCAACTGGAGATGGAAGTGTGTTGGGAGTCCTGCTTCAAATAATGACAGCCATTTCAAGGAAGAAGAGCTAGTTTTGTTCCCCTCCTAAGAAATTTGTTTCTGTTTAGAAAAATAAACACAATTTTTATTCTATGCTGCTATTTTACACCTAAGTATTAGATATCAGAGAGTCTGACGAGAAAGACTTAACTTACGCCTGCAAGCCTGTAATTGGCTGGTCAATACTTTTCTAATTTCATTTACCCAGGTAGCTTTGATTTCAGGAGTTGCAGCCTATGTAAAACAACAACAACAACAATCAGAAATTTAATCCTTTTGTCCTTCTGAAGGAGAGATAGCGGGGGTGTGGGGGAGGCAAGGATTGTGACAAAGTTTTACCCCATTGTATATGTGTGCAATATTTATAAGTACCCCCTTGTATATTTATGCAAAAGGAGAGTGGTTTGGATTGGGATATCATAGTTGCCATCTTGTCTCTTGTGACCTCCAATGGGGTGCCACTGTCACACAAAATGCAAGTAACTATTTCTTCCTTCTGTTTTCCAACCATCTTCCCCTCACAAGTCCTGGAGAAAAGACCATATTCAACAGGGACCATATTGCTGCATAAATTATGTAAATTATATTCCTGTATTTGTAATTATTCTATTGTTTTCATTTTTTTATTAGCTTTCTTGAGCATCATAGTTGGCAGAAGTGGGAAAGAAACTGATCAAATAAATAAACAAACAGCCTTTTCAATAAAGAGCATTTAAAGAAAAGATTTTACCTGTATTATGTAAACTTCTTCCCTTGCATTATACCAGATTTCAAATTTTTTAATATCACCTTTCACATTTTCTGTTATTCCAACTGCAGTCATCTAGAAAAATAATTTTAAATAAATAAATTTAAAGCAATATTCAAGAAAAAATATATATGCATATACATATGTACGTACATATGTACGCACGCATGCAATTATGGCACTGTACATAAGGAAATAATAATTAAAAAGAGTTCCTAATTTATGTTATTTTAGAAAAAGTATACAAGAAATGGAGAGAAAACAAGATTGCATTTCTTAGCCTGATTGACTAGGTACTACATTAATTAAACTGTACACTGATATTGTTATCCTGATTTTCCAAAAACAGACTTGGAGTAGAGAAGATCAACAGCTTTAAATCTATGTAGACTTCTATGGTTTTATGAGATATAGAGGGTCAATATATACCGTATTTTTTGGAGTATAAGACGCACCTTTTTACCCTCAAAAAGAGGGTGAAAACTTGGGTGCGTCTTATACACCGAATGCAGCCCCACCCACCCAGCCACACCCACCCTTTGGCCTCTGTCTTCCAGCAATTTACCTGCTTGCAGGAAAGAGGGAAGAGCCTGTAAAGCTGAGCAAGTCAGTAGCAGTTTCCCGATCTATAGCTGATTAGGTTTGCCACGTGGGAAAATGAAAGTGAAACTAACTACAAAGAGGCAAATAGCTGGGAGAGACACAGCAGATTTTTATTTTTTGCTGAACTGGATGGAAGGAGGTAAGTGAATAACTATAAATGTCTGTAGAATGTTCAAATTATTAGACTTATTTTTTAAAGACTGCTTTATTATTGTTCTAGAGCCAGGGGTCTCCAACCTTGGCAACTTTAAGACTTGTGGACTTCAACTCCCAGAATTCAACAGCCAGCTTTGTTAGCTTTGCTGGCTGTGGAATTCTGGGAGTTGAAGTCCACAAGTCTTAAAGTTGCCAAGGTTGGAGATCCCTGTAAATCTAGACAACTTAACAAAATAAAGAAGCTTTTTAAAATAAATGCTTGCTCTGAAGAGGCCCAATGCTATTGTATCTTCTTTTAAATAATAGAGAATAATGTATACTTCCAGAAATTTTAATTAATTTTAACAGCTGTGTACAAGTATAGTATGAAATGTAACAGTGTCCTGTTTAGTATTAGAGTTTAGTTACCTTGGAGTAGATCTATTTAAATAATTGGGAAGAGTTAGTGTGACTACATTTAAGAAAACTTTCTGGCATAATGTACATTTCTTCAATTCTTTGCTATTTCTATGGGTCAAGCACACATGCACAGAAATACACAGCAAACAGTGTATATCATCTGTGCTGTTTGTTGTTTGCCAAATTGCTTGGAGGCAGAGGCCTTTTTCCCTTGTTTTCCTCCCCCAAAACTAAGGTGCGTCTTATACTTCAGTGCGTCTTATACTCCGAAAAATACGGTATATCAGGCTTATTCACCACTGTAACAGAATAGAGATAAGGCAATTTTAGTTTTATTCCAATGTAACTGGCCTTTGGCCAAATATTCAAATATTTAAAATTACACAATTCAAGATTCAGAACTTCAAATTCAAACATCTGTCTATATATTTTAAATGTATTTTTAAATCTTACATTTAAAGAATGCTTAAAACTGTATGAAGGAGCTTTTTCATATCCTTCTCCATTTTCTTCTCTCTTTTTACAGAATAAGATTGCCTTCTCGTGGAGGAAGAGATGTCTTTGCATTGGCTTAAATCGAGCCAAATCTTTCACTTTTGAGTGGCCCTTTTTATGATCAATCCATACGTTAAAGGATCCTTGCATTAAAAGTTTCCCCAGTTCATTCAGGTTCCCCTTCAAGAAAAAAATAGCAAACACACACACACACACACACACAGTCAATAGAATTGCAAGTAGATGATTTTATTTCTGATTACTAAAATGTGATTGTTAAATAATGATGTCCCAAGTAATATAATTCAGCTTAAGTTCAAAACCAAAGGAGAAAATGATTATTTTGTTTACAGGAGTCCTTGACTTACAACCATAATGGAGCCTGTCCATTTCAGTTGTAAGTATTGTGGTCATTAAGCAAATTACCCACATGATTTCTTCACTGGATAGCCATTTGTCTGAAGTGGTGTAGGGTTTCCTGCCTAAGCAGGGGGTTGGACTAGAAGACTTCCAAGGTCCTTTCAAACTCTGTTATTCTATTCTATTTAAGGACCACATTCCCTGCTCTCCATGTTATAGAGCACAGGATGCCTCAAAAGGGGGAGGGGGTTGGGAAGCCTAGCCCAAGCCCAGTCTTCCACTATAGCACCTCCTCAGTTCATACACAGCCCGCCCAGGCTTCCCACACTCCCTAAGGAACACAGTGCTCTGCTTCCGACCCCACTGAGTCTTCACAGGTTTTGGGCCTGCTTCCCACCCCACTGGGTCTCATACCCCTCTCACCCTCATTATGGCTTAGCCTATTTACTTTATCCAAAAATTGCCTTTGGGAAGAAACAGCTGATCTGCTGCAGTCTTCCTACATGCAGGCCATGTGGTACCATCTTAAAAGCAGTGACCATTTTGGTATTGGAGGCAATTCAGAGATAAGAATTGCAGCTGCTTTCAAAATGGTGTCTGCTTCCAGGACAGCACCACACAGCTTCTGTATGTATAGGAAGGCTGTGGGGCAGATTGACTGGTTCTCCCTTTCTGAATGGGATCTCGGAGAGATTGGTGCCACAAGCACAGAGGTGCTGGGGGAAGATAAGCAGGTGGGGGTCTCGAGACCTACCCCAGTGACTTATGAGTTGCCCTGTTGATTTCCACATTGACTTTGTGGGGAAGCCAGCAGGGAAGATTGAAAATGGTGGTCAAGGAGTGTGGGGTGCTTGGCACCCAAGTTGACAGAGGCCACTGGGATGGTTGAAACTCTGAGGACTGGTCCCAAGCAGCATTTGTTCAGGACCGCTGTAACTTCCAACAGTTGCTGAAAAAGCGGCCATAGATTTAAGAATACCTGTGTTAAGCATTACACACAGGTTACTATTCAAATATCTGCTCTCCAAAGTATGATCTGAAGTAAAACAATCTTATCTTTTTTCCTCAATTAGTTTTATGGCC
Organism: Diadophis punctatus similis; assembly: GCA_023053685.1. Classification (NCBI taxonomy): domain Eukaryota; kingdom Metazoa; phylum Chordata; class Lepidosauria; order Squamata; family Dipsadidae; genus Diadophis; species Diadophis punctatus. Next base: position 12,490,778 of record JALIGW010000013.1, on the reverse strand, counting down.
AGGACTCTGCACAGAAAGGCTTGCAATTTAAAACTATATATGGAGGAAATCAAATAGGCAAGTTCTAAAAAAAATTCCAATTACAGCTAGTCTTTAACTTACAACAGTTCATGTAATGACCATTCTAAGTTACACCACCACTGAAAAAAGTGACTTATGACCATTTTTCACACATACAACCATTGAAGCATCTCCATGATCGTGTGATGGCAACTGGCTTGTATTTATATCGGTTGCAGTGTCCCGGGGTCATGTGACCAGTTTTGTGAACTTTGACAAGCAAAGTCAATGGGGAAGGCAGATTCACTTAACCTGTTACTAACTTAACAACTGCAATGATTCACTTAATAAGTGTGGCAAGAAAGGTTGTACAATGGGGCAAAATTCACTTAACAACTGCTTCACTTAGCAACAGAAATGTTGGGCTCAATTGTGGTTGTAAGTTGAGGATTACCTGTATTTATTTTTAAGTTGGGTTAATTAAATTTCCATTTCATTCAATTAAAGGGAGAGATAAGATGCAGAGTTAAACGAGAGACGTCATCTGAAAAATAGAACTTTCTACCATTTAAAAAATGTTTTGGGAGGTCCAGTATATGGAATTATGAAATTGTTGTTTACCACTCTTAGCTCTTGAAGAATCCTGGATGCCATTGGGCAAGCCACCCTGTTTCAGCACAACCCACTTCAGTTGTTGTGTTGAAGAAAAATAGGAAAGATTATCTATACTGCCTTGAAGTCCTAATGAAAGTTGGATTTAATTTGAATAAAAATTTATTTTATTTCAGGCTATTGGAAAAATAAAATATTTGCACTACTTATGCAGGCTTGATCTTGATTCTCTGTCTATAAAATATGTGATACCAAAACCAGCCAGTTGGCCTGGGACCACAATGGGGAAATATCACACTGGAGGTTGTTCATAGACTAATACCAGCTTTGGTTATAACTTGGAATTTATTTGCAATTTTAATGTGATTTTAAACATCTGTGTGTATAGTTATGGTTTTATTTTAATGTTGTAAGCCACCCAGTCACCTTGTGGCGAGATGGCCATTGGGGCTGCAAACAAATTCAATGAACAAAGAAAGAAATATTACCAGTTACCTCATAGCCAGTGATTGCAATCTGATGCATGGAATCGTTAACTGCTTTAAGAATTCCCAATATTGACGTCAGGGCCACTTGGAGATCTTCAGCACCTTCACAATTTTTACTGTACTTTAACATTTCCTGTTGGAAAATTACATGTACTTCAGGCAACAGAAAAGCATCTGCAATGTATCATTAAGGAAATGCTTAATGGGGCTCTTTTAAACTACTGGGGCAAGAGAATGATCTTGAACAATTTCAAAGATGAATACATTTTACATTTAATTATTTTCAAATAAATAGATATTAAATCAAGTGGATAGAATAAAGAGACTATAAGTTTCAGGATCAAGTATTGATCAGTTCAAGGGCCATCTTTGTCCAATGCCTAACTTGTGTCCCCCCCCACACTTCTAGAATGGGGAGTTTGCTTAAACAAGCTATTTCTTCTTGAGCAGCATTTCTTTGCAGAACACCACTTCCTTAAAAAGTGCTGGCAACTTAACAAACTCAACCTTAATTAGTTGATCAGAACCCTTCAGGTTGCTGCCTGAAACTGACTAGATCTTAATCAGTTTTATACAAAGGGTTTTTTTTGCCTAAGTGTGTGAGCAAGCTAGCCAGTCAGTGGTAGCATATTTCTCTTAAAGTTTATTCTCTGTGTGCCTATTTACTCATTTGGAACCCCTTCTTTCACAATGAATGTACATTCAAAGATTAATTTACTTCTTGCTAATTATCTGATCACCAGAGTGAGCATTCAAAAGGATAGGGAAATGAAAAAAAAGCACTACAAGATTGGCCTTGCAAATTTGGCAGTCTTGTAAATCAAATTTCAGAGATCATCCTTGCCGTTTGGGCTCACCTACATGTGGGAGGCAAATTTCTCTGACATTGTAAGTATGTTCAGAGATAATTTCTTAATAATTTTTTCTTCTGAAAGATTTATGGCCATCCTGGTGTCTTCCTTGGTGCTCTTGTTCTTTGATCTCTTTCCTGCAAATCGTAAATTAAGTAATGATGCACAAACTAGCAGCAACCGTCGTTTTTCTGTATTTCTTCTGTCCCCTTAATCAAGGTACTATTGAACAAACTCTACTTTCCATTTGTGAAGTAGAAGCATTCAGAGTCCTGGATTAGACTTTCTTCCTGCAGAAAGAACCAGTTTTGATCCAGCAAAAGGATCTTACTTTCAGAAAGGATAAATTTTATTGCCCTAAAGTCTCTCTTGGAGCATTACCTTTTGCTTATTCCAGGGAAGATTATCCCTTGATCCTCCAATTATACTGAAAGTAAGCTTTACAAAGGAACAGGAAATGTAACAATGTTTGCCTTTCTCTGTCTCCTCCCTCCCCAAATATCCCTTTTGTCTGGAAAGATGATTCCTGAAGAGGAACATGGAATTCTCTATGTGATAATATATTTGCTAAGGACAACTATAAAGCATATTGCAAATTTCAAGTCACTGGACAAATTATTTTTTATATAGAGTTATTAAAAAAAGATAATCTCTGAAAAGTGTGCCACAAATGCAACTGCCTGCATTTCTCCTGGTATCTAATAGATTTGCTATTTCCTGTTGCACCTGACTTCAATCAATCAATCAATCAATCAATCAATCAATCAATCAATCAATCAATCAATCAATCAATCAATCAATCAAGGACATAGCTGAATTCCTACCTTTAGCAAGAGTTGATATTTGGTTATTCTTTGAACAGGCTTTAGTAAATAAGAATCCAAACTCAACTTGTGATCAAGTTTTCGTTGACACTCCTACAAAAAAAAAAAAGACAGACAATAACTTCTTCACCACAAGGTAATAACTGACTAAGCAATATGGTCCCAAGTACATAAAAAATACCTGGAAAAATGCTGAATCTGAACACTGCCTCCAAAGACTTTCTGATCGAGGTTTATTTTGACAATATTTTTCATAAATTTTGAAGTCTTTCATCTTAATTTAAAAAAGAAAACCATGACTCAAACAATGAAGTATTTGTTTAATTAAAAGAATATAGTTACATCTATAATGAAATATTGAAAGACCAAACTCTTCTAACAAGAGATAATGGCAGAGATTACTGACTCATCTCAAAAACATTTTTTCCTGTTCGTATTTCTGCTATTCTTTTTCCTTTATGGGAAACCTGAAAATCTGTAATATGCAACATTTACCATATATCAAGGAAAATAATGAGACATTAAGAGGGTAGTTTGCTATTTCAAAGGAACTAGCAGCAGCCTGTAGACCAGGGGTGGCCAAACTATGGTTTTTTGAGGACCTGTGGACTTCAACTCCCAGAATTCCTGAGCCAGCCATGCATGCATGGCTAGCTCAGGAATTCTGGGAGTTGAAGTCCACAGGTCCTCAAAGAACCATAGTTTGGCCACCCCTGCTGTAGACTGTTTTCTAAACATACACACACTTCAATGATTGATTAAATGTTCCCCAGCTGTTTTCTAAACATACACACACTTCAATGATTGATTAAATGTGGCAAACCAATTGACACAGCAGACATTTTACAAAATTATTTCAAAGTAATGCTCTCTGTTTTTGGGGAAAATGAGCAATGGGGGATTAATTGGATATACAAGTCCAATATCCAAAACCCCAATGTACCTGTTACACTGATCAATTATTTAGTGCAGTGTTCCTCAATGGATGCAATTTTTAAGGTTTGTGGACTTCAAATTCTAGAGTTCCCCAGCCAGCCATACTGCCTGGGAAATTTGGGGATTTGAAATCCACGTCTTGCTAGTTGCTAGTGTTGAGAAACACTGATTTAGTGTAAAGATCAAGATCTGTATATACACCGCTATATGAGAATGGTGGGAGAATAGCTTGACTTTGCACCCAAATTTATTTCTTTATATGCAAATGTAACCTTGCATTGACGAATGCAATTTTTCTTATTCCTTATTATGGCATTAGTACAGCTGATCTATAGTCAGGCACTTCATATACCGTAATCGAACCATTACATGAAATGGAAAACTGGTTGTTACATGGTCAAGGTATCTGTTCATCTAACTGAGACTCATCAGGCTCTTCTTGAATGAAGCTGAGATCTTCTCCCCCTTCTCCTCTTTCCATTTCCTCCTGCAACTGTTATATAGCTTACCTTCTGAATAAAAATCCTAGGAGGGTTTTTTAAATAAATAATACCAGCAATAACAATTTCTGGGATTTTTCCCACAGAGTAATTGTAGTAGCACTAAAGGAGAAGACTTATAGAATGTTGGTGAGTACAACAGAATGGATAACACAAAGAAGTTTTCTTTAAGTCTTCTTGGCGGTATTCTAACTGTAAGGGCTGTAAAAGCACTATGAAGCGGTATATATGCCTAAGTGCTATTGCTATTCCTCTGCTGCTCTCAGCAACATTCAAAATCAGTCTTATTGGGGATGATGGAAATTTATTTATTTATTTATTTATTTGGTTTTCTTATATGCCGCCCAACTCCCGAGGGACTCAGGGCGGCGTACAGCACAGAAAAAAATACAAGAATAACCAATAACTAATTGAATTAAAATCAGAATATAAAAATTACAATATTAAAAACCATCCAACAACCAGACATACCCGGGGGAGAGTTCAGATGGAATTAAGCTCTACCCCCTGCCTGCAGGAAAAGCCAAGTCTTAACGGCTTTTCGGAAGGCCAGCAGGGTGGGGATGGTTTGGGTCTCTGGAGGAAGTTGGTTCCAGAGCGCGGGGCCCGCCACAGAGAATGCCCTCCCCCTAGGGCCCGCCAGCCGGCATTGCTTGGCTGACAGGAGCTGGAGGAGGCCAACTCTGTGGGCCCTAACCGGTCGGAGGGAAGTATGAGGCAGAATGTCTCAATCAGAACTCAGAAATTTCAATCAGAACTCAGCCAGTCCTAGGGATATAAATTCTTGTATCTTGAAAGAATACTGAGAAAGAGCAATTTAGTGACAAATCTTGATTCCAAGTTACTTAAAATCTAATACTTACCCGTCCGAGGAAACAACGTCCTATCAGTTGAGGGCAGTCTATATAATCTTCTATTTCTCTCAAGAATATTCTACCAAAAATAATAATTATATTTGATTGATGTGATGAAATAATATAACATATCTACATGTGACCACACGTATTCTATTCCAAATTTACATGCATATTCTAATACATTTCACAAGCAGAAATCTATAATGGCTGCATGTGCATAAGCAAAATTCATATTTGCATTAAAAATAAAACAGTTTAGCCTTGCACTATATAAGTTACCAGATGAAATTGATAATGCTGGAAATAACTGATATATATAACATTGTTATATAACTGTATGATGCACAACACTGAGCAGTGCTGTCTTCTCCAATGTGATGTATTCAGATATCCTAAATTTACAGTTTCTAATAAATCTTACTTTCATGGCCAGCTCATTTAGACGATATCAGGTTTTGAGCCATATACACAGGTCTCTACCCTGGCTTATATCTGACTATATGTAAGATAACAATTGGAAAAGGAAAAAAATAAGAAGAAAGACAATGAGACTGAAATATATACATGAGCATGGGCATTTTATATAAAACATAGGTCTGAAGGTCTTTGAAAAATAACCCTACATAAATATTTATTTCAAATAAAATCTTAACCATATTCAAATATTTATGGATAGGGATTTAGAATATAAAAAAACACTGAAATTTTGTTTTGGTTTATAATGAGAAGATAAAATTTTAATTTAATTTAATTTAATTTAATTTAATTTAATTTAATGGATTTCTAGGCCGCCCACTCCCTGGGGACTTTGGGCGGCTCACAACATGTTAGATTCCATTACAAGTAAAATGCAATAATTAAAATATATAACAATATCAAATACAATAATTAAAAATACAAAAAATACAAAAGTTAAAAAGAGTATCTCATTACTATCATGGGGGGAGAAAAGATTGACAGTAATTTTTGTAAATGAACCAATTAGCATGAGAAAAAATTCTCCCAGGTAATTTACTAACAGATGACTTACTATTTCAATATCTAAGCATAATTCTAAAATCATTGCATTTAAATTAAGTTCATACAATTTGTTTTGTCTTAACAAAGAGTTCAGGTGATACACACAGACAACTCAAGTAGGTGGTAGTATAAGTCAGGACTTCATGAAAGGTATAAAAGGACAAGGACAATAATTGTACCTACTTACTTCAGTAAATCAAAATTTCTAGCTTATTCATTAACAGTGAATAACAGAACCATCAACCATTTTTTAATTTGAGCAGTGGTCTGCATCACATAAGGGTGCATTTCTCTAGTTTGGCCACTGGGTGGACTTTGAGACATGTGGGCTCTAATGTGGGGAGTAATGCTCAAAAGTTTTTAAAAAGCAGATGCCCAATTCTGAAATCAGAAAGCATCCTTCCAGGATCTCTTCATCTTCCTCTGTTTGCTTAGAATACTCCCCCTCTATTCCAATCCACATAGAAAACCAACATGCATAATTTTGTCTCCATAGCAACATATTCATTGAGAAAATTGCCAGGCTCATATTGCCAATAATAAAATGACATTGATTTTATTCAAAGTGTTTGTCAATTTTAACAATTTTAAGATGTTAATGCCACTTTATAATGCCTTGGTAAGGCCACACTTGGAATACTGCATCCAGTTTTGGTCTCCATGATGTAAAAAAGATGTTGAGACTCTAGAAAAGGTGCAGAGAGAGCAACAAAGATGATTAGGGGACTGGAGGCTAAAACATATAAAGAACAGTTGCTGAAATTGGGTAGATCTACTTTAATGAAAAGAAGGACTAGGGGTGACATGATAGCAGTGTTCCAATATCTCAGGGGTTGCCACAGAGAAGTGGGAGTCAAGCTATTCTCCAAAGCACCTGAAGGTAGAACAAGAAGCAATGGGTGGAAACTAATCAAGGACAGAAGCAATCTAGAAATAAGGAGAAATTTCCTGACAGTTAGAACAATTAATCAGCGGAACTACTTGCCTCCAGAAGTTGTGAATTCTCCAACACTGGAAGTTTTTAAAAAAAGATTGGACAACCATTTGTCTGAAATGGTATAGGATTTCCTGCCTGAGCAGGGGGTTGGACTAGAAGACCTCCAAGGTCCCTTCCAACTCTGTTATTCTATTCTATTCTATTCTATTCTATTCTATTCTATTCTATTCTATTCTATTCTATTCTATTCTGTGTGGACTTCTGGGATATGCTGACTGGAAAATTCTGGGAGTTGAAATTCACACATCGTAAAAGTTGTTGTGGCTGAGAAACAGAGTTTGCAATTCCTGTATGAATCCTTATAATATCACAGAATCAAGGTTGGGACTTTAGAGACCATCTATCCCAGCTCCTTGTGTAGTCCAAGATCGACTGGAGTTATCTCTGACAGACAACTATCCAGCCTCTATTTGAGCAGCACAAGGAGAACTCAGCATTTCATGTGATATCCTGGTTGACAGCTTGTATAATCAAGAACTCACTCCTGGCAGCTAGCATCAAATAGAACATATATTTAAAGGTGCAAACAAAACGCATGATTCTTTATTCCCTGTCCAAAATACAGTGAAACTATTACTTCTGATTCTGTCTTCTGGGTAGCAGAGCTCAATAAAGAATCATGCATTTCATATTTATATTAGATGTATATATGCATGAGTGAACTCCATGGGAATCTTAACAACATGGATTATGAGGAATCCCTATTCAAGGAAGAGAAATTAAATTATTATATGAAAACTTTATGGGGGGAAAATAAGCATAAGTCTTATGGAAAGAGCTTATGCCCTCACTGATTATTAGTTTTGTTGGTCAATTTATCAATATCAAAATTTCTAATACAGTCTTTCTTTGACACCCTGGTTTTCATCATATGTTGGACTACAGTTTCATCGTCCTTGGCCATTATGGCAGACTGGAGGGTATCAGCTGGGAATATGGTGTTCTAATTGTGTTCAACAATGGGACATTTCCTTTGTTATTATTTTAACGCCCTATTTATATATTGCCAGAAAGCTTGTGTATGAGATACAAATCCCAACCTGTTGTGAAAGTGATAGATTTCTTCCATATTTCCAAACAACACATCTTTCTTATTTTGTAGCCCAGGTGAAATGAGATGTGCCATTAAGGGGTTGTCCATTTCTGCTGCATAGCCCTGTAATACAAAATGGAAGCAGGTTCATTGCTTCCACTGAGTTCCCATTAAGTGTCTCCTATTTTCAACAACTGCAGCCTGATCACTGCTGATAAACATGTAGCAAAATTTCAATATTAATCTGCTCAGGCTTCTAATACAGAGTTTACACATCTTAACAGTAATTCTATTTTGTATAATATAGCTATAATCTATGAACATTTACTTTAGAAAAATAGTTCACATAAACAAGAATTTTGTAAATAATCAACATGTGTTTTTGAACTGTATATTACATGTAAGTCAGAACTATTTATAGCCACACATACAGCTGCTAATTTGAATGTTTTGACTCCAGAGTTGATCACAAAGTCTGCAGGTTCTTACAGAATGACCTTTCAAGGCAATTGTTCTTTCTTCTTCCTTCCTGACCCAAGTTCCTGTTTATGACTTCTGCTCTAGGCAACAAGACTAAATCTATTATTTAGCATTTCCATAGACCAGGAAAGACGCAGAAACCTGCTCTTTAAACACTCATTAGGCTAGAGAAGATTCTGCTTTTAGTTGATGTATCCAAAACAGCTGGCTTTGAAAGGGAAGTAATACAAAGTGGCTGTATTTGGTCCTGGGGAAGTTCCCTCAAGGGAGAATACATATTTAGAAAAGGAAGAGGCTGCAATGACATTCTAATTACCTCTTCCATGTCCTTATATTAGGCCATTATATTATAGTCTTTATTTCATCCACCACTAGAAACAAAAACAGTAAAAAAGGGGATTGTCTTAATCTTAATGGGAACCAATCAGTAGTGGGTTCCTGACGGTACGGTTAATAGTTGTTGTTCGGCGCAGAGCCGAAGAGGCTGCTGCCGTTCAGGGCGCGGCGGCTTTCCCCGGGCGCTGCCGCCGCCCGCATGCATGCCGCCAATTGCATTCTTTTGCCCTCTGCGCATGCGCAAAGCGTTCTGCATGCGCAGAGGGCAAAAGAACGCAATTGGCGGCATCCATGCGGGCGGGGAAAGCGCCCAGGGAAAGCTCCTGCGCCGCGAACGGCAGCAGCGTCTTCGGCTCTGTGCCGAACAACAGCTATTAACCGTACCGGCAGGAACAGGCAGGAACCCACCTCTAGAACCAATAGAATATAATGTTCTTGTCCTTGATTTTCAGTGTCTCTTGCCTTAAGTAAAAATAACTTTACATTAAAATAGGGGGATCAGAATATATTTACAACAGACTAGAGCAGGGGTGTCAAACTAGCGTCGTCACGGTGGCATCACATAACGCATTGGGATTTCCCCCTTCGCTAAACCGGACGGGGGCAGGGCCAGCATGTGACACATCCGGCCCGCAGCCCGCGAGTTTGACACCCCTGGACTAGAGAGTTGTGAATCAGGTTGGAAAAAGGAAGCTTTTCACCTTCTTGACTTGGTTCTCTTTTTTGACTTCAGTGATGGTGGTGGAGAAAATATTGACAGAAGCTGAAGCTGTTACTCTTTTGGTAATAGAATATCTGGCTCCTCACATTCACAGCATTCATACATTGCACTTAGCCATATTTTTTCTTAGTTTATTTCTTCAGCAAATTTCAATTAGGAAAAAAGCACAGATTAAAGTGACCTGTGAACTCAATGGACCACCTCTTTTAAAGTGAACAGTGCCCAGCAGTATTCAACTTGAAGAAAAAGGCTCCAATTTCCCAAAGTCAAATCATTCTAGAAGAGGGCTGTTTTTTTTAGAACATTTATGTTGTGTAAAGTAACATTTTTGTCCCACAAATATTTGTAGTACTTCCTGTGTAAATACTCCATATCATTTTCCCAGGGGTCTCCAACCTTGGCAACTTTAAGACTTGTGGACTTCAACTCCCAGAATTCTGGGAGTTTAAGTCCACAAGTCTTAAAGTTGCCAAGGTTAGAGACCGCTGTTCTAGACTACAGGATTAATTAAGGAATCATTTTAAATATACCATTGGCAAGGATTAAAAAAAAAAGTACCTCAAGAACACAGAGAAGTTCCTCCACATAAGCTCGTTCAGTTTCAAGAAGTTCATTCATTACATGTCTATCAACATATGGAATAAATGAATTATTAAAATGGTTTCAGATTTGAAAGCCCCTAAATGTGTAGACTTTTCATCACTGGAGATTAAGAATTGATTTTTAAACAAATACTAGCAACTGCACAACAAATTGCATGATGTTTTTTTAGATCTGATCATAGAGAAATATTTTAGGAACATATTATAAAAAATTCAGTGGTGAAATCCAAATTTTTTTACTACCGGTTCTGTGGGCGTGGCTTGGTGGGCGTGGTATGGCTTGGTAGGCATGGCTTGGTGGGTGTGGCAAGGGAAAGATACTGCAAAATCTCCATTCCCACCCCACTCCAGGGGAAGGATACTGCAAAATCCCCATTCCCTCCCCACTCCTGGGGGAAAGATATTGCAAAATCTCCATTCCCACCCCACTCTGCAGCCAGCCATAGGTGGTTTTTGCTGGTTCTCCGAACTACTCAAAATTTACGCTACCGGTTCTCCAGAACCTGCTGGATTTCACCCCTGCAAAAATTGTATGCCTTAAGGCAACTAGTATGGTAGAAAAAGTTTCTGTTGTATCCAAAAGGATGGATATAGACATATTGCCAAAAAATTAATTAGGGAATCTTTCGGAAACTTCACAAAAGGTAACTGTATGACTACTGCTTGATTAACACATTTGAGTTGTCCATTAATGACTTCTATTACCTTTAAATGCAATTGTGAGACATTCTGGAAACATTTCTTACATATAGTTGCTTGGATAAAAATATACTCACTTGCGTAACACTGCTAGATTTTCTTCATCATCTGTCACAGAAACATTTATAGATTGCTGCATTTCATTTATCTCACTCTAATAAAAACAAGAATACCAATTTGGCATCAAATCTTTAAAGCCAAACCTCTTTTTTCCAAGTTTTTCCAGAAGTTTAGTTCACATAAATTCAGCTCATATCCAGTTTTTAAGTGACATGACATGCATGCATATGCTAGTATGTATGGTCGACTATCATTTACCACTAAAAATTAAGGATTAAGAACTTATATTGCAACAAAAGTGTCCCAAGTGCATTATGCAATTAATCAAGAAGATGAGGGCATTAGACAAACTATATAATATGAATTCATATTAGGCAAAATGCATGTGAGACAAAGTTATTGCTAAGTTCTTCCATGTTAAACAAATATTTATTTTCCAAACCTGGTATAGGATGCTGGGACACAATTTGGCTGTTCCTGTTTTCCAAATCAAGGTTAGCTAGCAGATCAAGGAAAAAAACTTAATGCAGAGTCTTTCTCTTGCAGTAAATGCCTTGCTCTACTACTTACTGTAGCACCAGCAATAGAAAAGTTATATCTAAGCTCTGATGGGTCAGGGATCAATAGACTGCTTCATATACTTAGGGAGAATTTAACATGTTAACTGTCTCTATTTCATTCATACACTGTTACCTTCATTTTTCTGATGTTCACTCTCCTTATTGCATTGTTATCAGAGCTGGATGAATCTTCAGACTCTTTTTCAAGGCCTGGTATGTGAAACAGAATCAACCACTGTAACCAGAGCTCATGTCAAGCTAAGCATACTTGCCAGATCAATTATTTTTGTTTTTAACTAAAACCGAATACCTTGACTGATTGGTTTCTTACCTGAATAAGGACAAGGTGATTTTAGATATCCTTCTGGTCTAGGTGCCACTGGTTGAACAGGGCGTGTCTGCTTAGCTGCCAGTTTCTTAAGACTGACTTGCCTCTTTTGAAACATTTCTTCCATATTTTTCTGTTTCTGAAAAACCTTTTGTACATGTTCCTGTAAAGAGGAGGCAAAAATCTATGTGGACTATTGAATTCATAGGATATCATTTCAAAAGCTGAATTTGAAAAGCAATGTACAAAAAATGTGCTCAACGTTAATTTGATTCACCACACAGAATACATTTGTTAGACCAAAGCTAAGCCAGTAAGTTATGTTTTCTTAAATAGAGCAGGATTGGGATGGTCTGGAAAATTTGCAGCCATGGTGAAAACCAAGTGAGTGACCACTTCTTATGTGAGTATAGTGCCTCTGTTAAAACAAGGAGTTTTGGTATAAGATAGTGTATTTAAAAGTATCCGTAACATACGTGATTCCCAAATCTCAAAAATATTATACTGCAATAATTGGGTGCCTTTTGCTGTAAATTAACTTACCTATGGAAATGTAGCAATGACAAACTGCCACATTATTGATCTTGTTAAATACCTGTAAGTGACTTCTTTAACAAAACACTTAATTTACTTGAAATTGGGCATTGATGTTATAATTTATGGAGGTTTAGGTTTAGAAAGCTGAACAGACATATTAAGTGGTTTCAACTCAAATATTTCAATTCATTATTTATATATGCTTTTGTATAAATGTGACAAGATATTGTTCTGAAATATTGATATTAAGATTATTACCATTAATTCCTCAGTGAGGATAGCTTCAAATTCTTCAGACAAGTAACTTAGTTCCCTGAGTTTATTATCACCACCCATGTCCAAAAATTGCTCAATTTCCTGCAGAGCTGCTTCTGCTCCATCCTGCGATTGGCATTTGTCTACGGGTTGAGAAGCCAGCAGATAAATTCCATCATCACACCACTTCATGCACTACAAGGGAGCCAAGAAAAACACATCGTGAAAATGCTGCATTATACAAATGATTTATGTTATCAAAATTAACAGAATGACTTGAAAAAAACAGGATTCTTTAGATTGTACTCTTCAGGCTACTGTGTTGTGAAAATGAGTTGTAAGTGAGCTTGGATCACCAGAGACAGAACTGTGAAACTTGGAAATGGTGGATGAGATGCAATATTTTATCTCCAAAGACAAATGAAGCAAGAAAATATTCTGAAGGTACAGTCTCAATCACAAATGAGCATTTTGCTACTGGCGTTTTTAAATATCACGTTGTAATCATGTATAATGTTTGCCCTAATAGAAATTGTTCAGAAGATGAGACAAATAAATTAGATCAAGGTTTTCTCTCGTCGCAAAAATACTCCAGAACTGTATGACTTGACCACATTCTATATATTCAGAAAACACATTTTTCTGATTTGTCACAATCTAAATTTAGGCTTCATTAAGATTATACATTGAGCAATATTTGTGGATTTAAAGCTTAATCAGCAAATAAGAGGAAATGGAGATAAAACACATTATCTAAGTTTAATGCTAACTGGAAACTCCTTATAGATTTGTTGTGTGAAACAAAAAATAAAATAAAATGAACTTATGATCACAGGGTTGTTGTTGTGAGGAAAATAGGAGGAGGAGGATAAGTTCGGTATGTTTGCCATCTTGAGTTATTTATAAAAATAATAAAAGTGGGATGGATGGATATAGATATAGCTAGATAGCTAGATTTGACGATTAGAAAAATATTCTAGAAAAAATAAAAGCTCTCTGAGCTTGTTTGTTTTCTTGCGGATGTTTCATTACCCAAACTAGGTAGCATTAATGTTGTTACCTAGTTTGGGGAATGAAATGTCTGCAAGAAAACAAGCAAGCCCAGAGAGCATCAAGAACCCCTCCTGTCAACCCTGACCTATAAATGTTCTCCTTTATTAAAAATAAAAGCCATGCTGTATTCATAAAGGAAGATGTTAATTTATATTTATAACTGCTGTAAAAGACAATTGGAAGTTACTTTTATATATATATATATATATTCTTTTTCCAGCACTTTTGACTTTATCTTTCCTTCCTTTCTTTCCTGTTCTACTTTATTCTAAATATGACTTATTTGTGGTTTTTATCTTGTTTAAAATCTTAATAAAGTTGTATACAAAAAGCAAGTAAGAAGGGAAGTGGAGAAGATTAGGTTTACCTTTTCCAATTGTCTATGTAATTCAAATGAATGGTTTAGGAGATCCCTTTTTTTATTCATTTCTGAAAGAATAATTTCATACTGATGCTGGAGTTCACTGCACTTGGGAAGAATAGAGTCCATGGCATAATGCTTGTTTTCTATAAACTGCTCTCCATTGGAAATTAGTAGGCTGGCTTTTTCCAAAATTTCCTAAGGAAAATAATATAGCAGAAAATATAAGTTGTGACATTATCTCTTTATAAATATGTCCCACAGAAAAATGTGTCAAAAAAACCCCCTTATATCTTTACTTGTGATTTTTCTTCAAAACTGGCATGATCTTTCAGAAGGTGCTCCACATGTGAACTGCTGTTTCCCATTTCTGTGAAATGAAATAATTTCTCAGACACGCTATCAAGTGCTGTTTTGACCTAAACGAAATAGAATATATAATCTTTTGTAAGTCACAACAGCGTAGCAAAATTACAAATCAGACCTTGGATCATAAAAATCAGCTAGAGGTCATGATCATAGAAAAATATCTAAGCAGTATTTTTGAGAAACTTTACATTATTGTTCTTTAGTTATATAGAATAACAGAATAACACTGTTGGAAAGGACTTGGTATTTTAGGTCTTCTAGTCCAACCCCCTGCTTAGGCAGGAAACCATACACCATTTCAGACAAATGGTTGCCTAATTTCTTCATTAAAACTTCCAGTGTTGGAGCACCCACAATTTCTGGAGGCAAGTCGTTTCACTGATTAATTGTTCTAACTGTCAGGAAATTTCTTCTTAGTTCTAGGTTGGTTCGCTCCTTGATTAGTTTCCATCCATTGCTTCCTGTTCTGTCCTCAGGTGCTTTGGAGAATAGGTTGATCCCCTCTTCTTTTTGGCAGTCTCTTAGATATTGGAACACTGCTATCATGTCACCCCAGTCCTTCTTTTCATTAAACTAGACAAGTTTTTAAATTATTAAGGCACATCAAGTAAGTCGATACTGATAAAGTGTAACTATTATCTATGCTTTTAATTTCATTTTATCACTTAAATATTTAAATTACTGTTTTATGGATATTGTATGTAAATTATTACCACACAATGGTAATCATACAATGGATGGTCAAAAATATCTTTGATGAAATGTATTGTCTAGTGCAGAATAATTGACATTTTAAGAAAATTGATGATTTTAAGTGAAAATTCAAAAATTTAAGTAAAAATACTGCTAATCCAGAATTGTTTTAATTAGACCAACATATCATATACTGTACCTCTTTGAAATCCAGTTCAAAATGTCTAAGTTGTAAGCATTGCTCAAGCTTCTGTTGGTGTTTAAACCAAAAGTCATCAAAAGCTGCTTCTGTTTCATCTAGTTGAGATAAAAGCCTTAAAAGAAAAAGACAAATAAAGAAGTTTTGTATCAAGCATTCCCCAATTGAAGGTGGGGTAAGGGGAATGAGAAATCTCAAGAAGAGAAAAGGATATGAAACTGTTAGAAAAAAAAACTCACAGCATTGAAAAATATATTAATTATCAAATGAAAATCTAATGTAATGGAAAGATTGGTGAGAAAGGTAGATTGATGGGAGGAAGGTGAGTTTGTGGCAGGAAGAGAGATAGCAGATTGCTAGAAAGCTGAGGGATAGAGAGGCTTGAAATATACTTTTAGGAACATACAAAATAATGGATGTATTTAATTTGCGTGGGAAGGCACAAGGTTTCTAAAACTTACAGGGTTCCTCTTGAACATTAGGTCAAATGCTAACTTGTTATCCGTATCTTTGCTTTGTTTTGCCAGATGGTTTACTTTTTTCAAGGAACAACATAACTACAGCCCTGCATTTCGGCTGATAGTCTCTCAGCAAAATAATTTTTATTCTCTTGCTGACAGAGATAACATAACTTGCTAGATGACACTTGTTTTCCATATTGGACCTTCACAAAAGTATTAAAATCTTACTGTTCAGGAAGATTTTAGAAACAGAAAGTAGGAATACAGTGAACATATATATTAAAATACTAGATGCATCTCACCTTTCCACAGTAATTTGATTTTCTGTTTGATCTGGATTCAGTTTGTACTCTGGGTTTTCAAGGACTGGTTTTCGAATACCATGGAGAATATCATCACCTTGCCTTAATGCTATTTTCAAATTTTCCTATAGAAAAGTTGAAGGGTGTATAGTTACGCTCTGTTTCATGAGAATTCAACTTGGAAATGCCCTTCCAGGGTCTTGAAACCATACAGTATGAGCTAAGGATGGGTAACCTTTGGTATTTGGCAAATTCATGCCTGTGCTATCTTTTTTTTTTACATAGTTGAGCAACAGTTTGATTTTACACTGATAGAAAGCCAGCACCTGTGTATTATGCTGCTCAGAATACATGTGAAATCTAGAGGTGAGATAAAAAGATTTAAAAATAAATAAAACAAATATAACCAAAAAAATTACAAAACCTAATTGTATGTGCATGTGTGCACAAACCCAACAATCTTATTCTAACATTATAAGGCCAAAATAAGAGTTAAATAATCCATTTGTTATAGATAAAAATCATGTCACAGGAATTGCTTTGCCATATTTATAATCGGCACGTCAGGAGTTTATTCACTGTTTTAGCAATATAAATATTTTAAAACTTTAGATCCATGGAAAATGTGAAGGATCATAAAATTTACTGGCACTGTTTCAAAGGGAGGATACCACACAACATTCAAAGAAAAAATTTGCAAAGGAAAAAAAAACACTAAGCACCAGTTAGTGGGGTAATTCAATAAAATCATCTTATCTAACAATTGCTCTAACATACCTTCATTTTGTCTCTCCTTTCTGTATGTGTTGCCAGGAGGTAGCTGGTGGCCTGAGCATCATTTGGTAGCTCTTCTTCTGCAAGCTCATTCCCAAAGGATTGAAGTGTTTGAGGTATCTGCTTAACTATTCGAGCAAAGCTGTCTATAGCCTTATGAATTACAAATACATGACACACATTGGACACGGAAGACAAGTCTTTATACATTTTGTTTTAAATATAAATGTATGTCTATAGGTATAAATAAAATTATCTCTGAGGGTCCTTGGTGGTCTCTGAGTTTGGTTGTTTGTTTGCAGACATTTCATTACCCAACTAGGTAGCATCAACCATGCAAGTGAGAATGGGGTTTACTCGTTTATATACAGTAACTTGCTCTGCCAGTTTTGACGAGATTGTCATTTTCTCCTTGGTTCAATCTGTAGACTCCACAGTTCAATTTCAGTTCAATCTCAAGCTATGTATAATCTATTAAAATTATCTCCACCATTAACTCCTTAACAATATATCTTTAAACTTTTAAAGTATATTTATGATATTAAATATTATTTTTAAAATGTTTTACTTACAGACTTGCATATTCATGCAAAGTGCACAAAGGAAGTAAGCCACAATAAGTCAAAGAAAAGACACAAGGAAAGAAATGGAAATATAGCTAAATATACTAAACTAACCCCTCTGCACATGTTTATCTTTGAAAAAATAGATGTGCATCTACATATACCACTTCATACACTCCATTTTATTTTTTAAATCATCTCATACTTCTTCAGGGTTTCTGTCCAACCACAACATTCTCATCTATTCCTTCTTCTTCCATGTGTTTGTTCTGCAACTGAATCATTCCCCCTGTGATTAAACCACCTCCATGTACTTCTTTTATATAGGTCAGTGGTTCTCAATCTTTTCTTCATCATGAACCCCCTTTAAATACCTTTTGTGGCCATGGATTATGGTTATGGACCCCCAAAACTTAACTCAGGATTTAAATCATAACATTTCTTCAAGACTTCATGGATCCCCTGTGATGACATCGCACCTCCCCAGGGTTCCAAGGACCACAGATTTGCAATATATCACTCTTGATTTTTGTAGAGAGTTCACATTCATTCAACACCCTATCACTTCTCATTTCACCGTACACAATTAAGAAGCCTATCTGCGCTTTCTTCAACTTCTGCTTCAACTTATGTGTCTTCTGATATACTTAAATGTAAATTATGTTGGCCATTTTCATGTCTTTTGACAAACATTTACTTCAATATTTCCAGCATTTGTTTCAGCCCCATTCTTTCACGTGCCACTTTTAGAATATTTTGTCTAGCAGTCCTCACTTCAGTTTCACCCCAAGCCATTTCATTGCTTTTATTTATAATTCCATTCGTTATGCTGGAAACAGAGGTGGGTTCCTGCCGGTACGCTCTTACCTGTTGGTCGCCGCAGAACCGAAGAAGCCGGTGGCATTCGCGGTGCGGGGCTTCCCCCGCCCGCTTTCCCCCGCCTGCCTAGACCCTGCCATTTGCGTTCTTTTGCCCTCTGCGCATGCGCAAAGCGTTCTGCTTGCGCAGGGGGCAAAAGAACACAAATGGCGGCGTCCAGGGGAAAAGCGGGTGGGGGAAGCCCCGTGCCGCGAATGCCACCGGCTTCTTTGGCTTTGCGGTGACCAACAGGTAAGATTGTACCGGTAGGAACCCACCTCTGGCTGGAAACATCTTGCTTAGCTCTTCAAAAGCTTTTTTTTTTAATTTCCAGCAAAATCACTTGGAATTTCTATGTCTCTTTTAATCTTACTGGTTTTCTACTTTTTAACTGCATTCCTTGCAGCTATCTTCTTATCTATGTACAAAGATAATATTTCTACCCAACATCATTTCAAACACTTCTCCACACATTTTGTGGTCCTCTGCAATTTACTTATTTTCATTTCTATGCAATCAAGCTACATTTCCTCTTTCCTTAGGTCTTTGCCGTCATTCTATTGGAAAAGCAACCTCTCTTCTAACACTTTTTCATACAAGGCTTACTCTTTCTCTTTCCGCAATTGTTGTACATTCACTCTAGCTTTTTTCACTTTTTTCCTTTTTCACCATGACCATTTCCCCCCCAAGTTCTATTCCATTCTATATGGGACTACAGAATACAGATAGTCATCAAATTATGACCTGTCACTTAGTGACTGTTCAAAGTTACAATGGACCCTCCAAAAAGAACTTATGACCTGAATTTATGACGATTGCCCCTGCGGTCATGTGATCACATTTTGGGTACTTGCAACTAGCCTGCATTAATGGCCATCTGCAGTGTCCTTGGTCACATGAATGCAATTTACTGTACAATGGTGTGTGTTTCTTGCTGCTGGCAATCACAGCACTTCAGATTCCCAGCAAAAAATGCCATTGCAGACAATGAGCTTAATGATTACAGTGTTTGCTTTATGACTGCTGCAAAAAAGTCATAAAATTCGGTCAATCACATGGATGCCTCTACTTAAGACTGACATGACATACAACAGAAATTCTAGCTCCCTTACGGTTGTAAATTGAGGATTAATTTACTGTACTAAAATATTGATTTGTCTCACATTCAGAATCTGAAAATAGTTCAGAATCTGGATAGTTCTTTTAAAAAAAGTATTTTCTCAAAAGTTATTAAAACACTCCTTTTAATACAAATCAACACTTCCAAATTCATTACTCCTAATGTTTTTGAGATATTCACTGATATTTCAATTTGTATTTATTAACAGGGTATAAAATAGAAAGATTAAAAAAAACTCACAATGCGCTGTGTAAGCCACCTATTATGGCAGTAATCTAGAGAACCCCCAAGATCTTCAGTTAGTTGGGCTGTATCAATATAGTTATTTAATTCTGTTAGTGAGCTCAGCATTATGATCTATAAGACAGAAATCACAACATCAAGTGAATATAATAAGCATGATTTTTGGATTTTTGCTTTGGTAGTTTTGGCAAATTTGTCAAATAATATTATTCAATGAAACATGATTTATCAGATAAAGGAGAGTTTCACTCCCATAACAGCATATAAAATATCTCCTTCAATCAAGGCGGTAATCTTAATAACTAGGAAAAGTTTGACATTTATAGGCCATATAAAATAGCAGAAGTTCTCATTCTTATCTAATAGGGCTGGCAATGCTTTAGATTTGATTGAAAAGGGTTATTTGGAGCATTAACAAAAGTAAAATTTTGTTTGGAAGTCTTTAAAGCAGCCACTTTGTTTCCTAGGCTTATGTGGCAACTTTAGAAGACAGTGACATAATCCTGGGAAAAGACAGAGCTGTTTTAAAGAACAATAGGCAGATTTGTGCTCCTAAGCAATCAGATGGGCCTTTCTGGATGATTTATGAAGCCTTATAATCCAATTTAATAGCATTTAAACTGCTTGAAGTTTAATTTATTTAAAATTAAACTTCTAATTTATTTATTTATTTAATTTATTTAGTTTGTCGAGCATGTATGAGAAAACAATTATAAGTATGAACATAACATATAAACATATAAGTATAAACAGGTATAAGCATATATGCATAAGAAATGAGTACGAATAATGGGAACAGTAGGACAGGGACGGTTCTCAGAAGTTTGTGCACAAATGTGTATTGTTTTGACTAATCCTAGAAAAGTTCCTGCCTATTAGCATAATAAGGCTTGTGTGTGAGTTTGGGTGACTTTTCACCACATTAATTGTTTTTTAATCAAATAATTATATCAAATAAATATTAGCTGAGCATGATTTGAAAATGTTTTGGAAGAAGTTCTTTTGACCTCATGTAAAGACAGCATACAGTATCTCTATTACTGAAAGAGCAACTCATGGCAGCATGAATACAGATAAACCTGTAGCTGCTTTAAAGAGTCCTTTAATTAATATTGAAATTAATATCAAACAATTTTTAACCCTTTCAAAGCTTTTTAAAGCCTGAAAAAGTCAGTTCTTTAATGAACAGCAGATAAATGCATTACTCTTTCACTCACAATATCCAAGGTACTTTTTCTAAATCATTTTTTTAAATGTACTTATAGAAGAACATCTACAATAGACCTCATTTATGCATTTTTTTTAAAAAGAAAATGCTATCACGTGCTCACCATAAGAAATAAATATTACTTAATGAATAGTAATTAGTACTTTTTCATATCTTATAGTGAAAAGATTAAAATTATTTTAAAATGATATAATTTCAAATATACAAAAAGCATAGGCTAAAACCAGGTTTTTTTTTTAAGCCATCATTTTGTCTACAGAAAATTCTATAAAAATTTTTGTCCATTTATTAGTGGTGGGAAAAAAATTGCCTATGCAGAAAAAAAGTGTAAGAAAAGTTATATTAAAGACATACTATTTACTATTTCAATGTACTTATCACACTACCCTGTGCACAAAAATAAATTACAAATGAAAATAAAAAGATTAAACACTAACCGGAAGCTTTATTTTATAGTCATTTCCATGATATCTAAAGGCAATGTCAAAGAGAGTTCTATGAAAGAATCCAGTTGGACGCAAAACCAGAACGAGTTGCAGATTTCCTGGAAATGATGTCTGCAAAATGGTGAAAGAGAATCGTCATATTTAACATATTATTAGATTAAATAGAATCAACAGATCAGTTTACAAATTACATTACACTTATTTTGTATTAACTACAGATTAAACTGGACTACATTTTGAACTTCAAAAGATATAGGCAAACTAGGGTTTAATTTCTATGGAGTAATGGAAATGGATATAATTATAGTCTGCCAATTCAGATATACCAAATTATCATTTATGGCTTCCAAGATCTGTGTTCTGAGATAGGTTCTGTAGCTAATGTAATTTTTAATTAAGCTATTGCACCAAATCTTAAATAAGCTTTCCTAAAAGTATGATTTGATGTGCTGCCTAAACTGAGCTAGTGTATTATTTAATTGATGATCTATTTAGATAAACTTTGACTCTCTGAAATAACTTATAAAGAATAATAAGGTGATAGGGTACTTGAAAAATGCACAATTGTCTCTTTTTCTAGGCATCATCTTTTACTTAAGAATGGGCATTTTATAGATAATAACATGTTGCTTCCCACAAGCTAAACTGTATATATACCATAGTTCCATCCATCTCTGCCTTCAAAAGATTCTTAGCCTGAGAAAAAAATCACACATACTTTTTTCCTCAATGGAATTTTTATTATAAGCAAAAAACATTTTAGGCACATTTAGAAACAAATAAACAAAAAAGCTTTCTCTGTTTAATAAAACAGGTTAATCTTACAGAATCATCCCTACAGTTGGATCTTTTGGTTGTAATCAGAAAAGAGAAATGCTTCATTATATTTTAGATAAGATGTGAGGCGTTTGAGATACAGTATGTGTCCCTATGTTGGCTTTCTATGAGAAACTAAAAACAATAACAAAACCTGAATGGAAAAATACAGTAGAAGAAAGTGATTTTGTGACTCATTCTAGGCTAAAAAAAATAAATCTCCATTAAATTGCAATTTTATTTAGGTTTTAACGAAGCTTCATTTCATATTTGCTGAAGAAATCCAGATGTTCTGAGAAACAATGTATTTTCAATAGACATTATGCAGAAGTCATTACACTTTAATCTCTGGGAGCTTCAGACTTTATTTTCTATCTTTATAAAGAATTTGGAGCTAAGAATGAATTTCTGGAATATTGGTAAACATTCTATACTTCACTGACGTGCCCTGGAACTTGTCACATTATCTACAAGCTAATAATGAGCCGAAGGGTTCTGAAATGAATAAACTTTGCCACCTGGAAGGATATTGATTCTATTTTCTTCACAGCTAGCTCATTCAGGGATGATCAAGCTATGTTTCCTCAAGTTGTTACCTCACCATAGCCAATCTGTTCCTCCCTAAAGCTTTAGAAGCCAATGAACAATAGCTTATCTTTACTTAACTTTGACCGATAGCTCAAAACCAGTTTTTAAAAATAGTTCCCAACTCTCATGAGTCTAAAAAAACCAAAAGACAAACAAATAATCGAGTTCACAAATGCCAACTTAAAACTGGGTGTGGGGCCCTGGAACACACCAGCTCTACAGAATCATCTGTACTGAAAAAGAATGTGAAAGTAAAAAATGGAGACAATTCTCCTATCCTGCTAGGAAATACATTCCTGAAATAGGTGCGGAACTAAACATCTTTCAGACACAGCATTGTAGCGGACATAAAGGACATAAACACACGCAGTGTTAGATTACAATGAAATAGAAATATTTAGTCACAGGAACTATTCAGAAGCAAGTCTACCTGATTAGGTGGCATTGCTATTAAAATTAACTCCAACTTCCCTATCTTTGCCTTTTTTCAAGAGTGCCTCCTAGTTGACAAATATTTTTTTTTATTTTGGAATATAATAAGGGGCATAAGGCTGGAGAATACAAAAATTTAAAACATCTATTTAAAAAATTTTAAAAACTTTAGATGTGGTACAAGCTTGTTTATAAAGTGATAATCCAAATAGAGTAAGGTTTTTCACCTTGGGAAAAAATCTGTATCAAATAATGGACATTTAAAAACAAGGCCAGAGGCATTAGATCTGGACTGTTTCCTTTTCTATATTTGTCTCATACTTTAAAGACAGTACTTATCTATTGTTGCGGTTGAAGCTGAAGTAGTAATTGACAGGTAGGACGCTGTAGCAGATAATTTTGTATACTATGCTTAGGTCAGACCGAAGGCGGCGTAGTTCTAAGTTGTCTAAGCCCAAAATTTCCAGCCTGGTTGCATAAGGTAATTCTGTTGTGAGCAGAGGAGTGGAGAACTCTTCTCGTGAAATATCTCTGGACTCTCTCTCAATTGTATTTATGTCCGATATGTAGTGCGGGTTCCAGACAGATGAGCTGTATTCGAGAATTGGTCTAGCAAATGTTTTGTATGCTCTAGTTAGAAGTATAATATTACCAGAGAAGAAGCTACGGAAGATTAGGTTTACAACTCTTAATGCCTTTTTGGCAATGTTGTTACAGTGGGCTCTGGCACTTAGATCATTATAGATTAGTACTCCAAGGTCCTTAACAGAGTGAGGGTCATCTACAAGGTCGTGTCCATCCAACTTGTATTTTATGTTTTGATTTTTTTTGCCAATGTGTAAGATAGAGCATTTGTTGGTTGAGATTTGAAGTTGTCACTTGTTTGACCGTTCTGACACATAGTCAAGGTCTTTTTGAAGGGCAGCAGTATTGTCGGTGGTGTTGAATAGTTTTACATCATCAGCGATGAGAATGCAGTTACTTTTAATATGATCACAAAGGTCATTTATGTAAATTATAAAAAGTGTTGGTCCTAAAACGCTGCCTTGGGGGACACAGCTGTTAACAGGTACAGGATTTGATAGAGCACTATTTTGACCACTTGTTGCCTGTTTGACAGGAACACAGTTATCCATTTATGCAGGGGTCCAGAAATGCCATCAGATTTTAGTTTTAGAAGTAGTTTGTTGTGTACCACTGAATCAAAGGCTTTACGGAAGTCTATGTAAATTGCATCTATTGCTTTGCCCTGATCGAGTTGTGTAGTCCATATGTTTTTGGAGTGTATGAGTTGCAGATTACAGGATAATTTTTTTCTGAAAGCAAATTGTTTGTTAGAGAGTAGGTTGTTTGTCTCTAAGTGGAGGGTAATGGATTGGTTAATGATTGATTCCATGACTTTACAGGTGACGCAACATAAAGAGATTGGTCTGTGATTTTCAACTAGGCTGGGGTCTCCCTTTTTGAAGATAGGGATGACCACAGCTAGTGATCATAGGGTGGGCAAGGAGCTGGTCCTGAAGGATTTTTCAAAGATTATGCTTAGATGTTCTGCTAAGGCAGTGGGAAGCTTTTTAAAGAAGTAGGCACATAGTCCATCAGGTCCAATAGATAGAGATGGTTTTAGACTGTGTAGCACCTTTTCAACATTATCTTCTGTAAAATTGATATGTTTTAGATCATTGTAATTATTTGTGGTACAACTAGGAAATACTGGACATGAGTTGTTGCTGTTTACAAAGACTGAGCCGAAGAATGTGTTAAAGAGTTTCATCATTATACTCTTTGTTAGGTTCTTTTAGGGGTGGAATGTATAACACTACAATCCCTTACTGTAAGCTGCCCAGAGTTGTTCAAAACATTTATGTTTACTGTCTGCAGATCAGGAATGTGTGACCGGTTCATTTTCCTCCCATTTTTCCATACTACTTCCTTTCTCCTTCTTCTGATTGAAATAATGATACATGCTATGCCAGATGAATCAGACAAACTATTATTGCCACACAACAAGAATTATTCAAAACCATGATTTAAATGACAATGGGTTGGTCCTTCATGGTTTGTACTAATCATGATGTCCTTACCCCAGGTACCTGAAATGGCTGTGAGCATAGATTAAAATAGGGTCACAAAGAATGATATTGAGCTAATAGGTAACTTTATTCTGGTCACACCCTAATTGCTACAGCATAAAATGGAATTAATGAGGGAAATTGTCCATTGGTTATAATTAAAAAGTGGAAAACTTATTCTGCATTCAAACAGGGATGAACAGTTATTAATCTGTGGTATAAGAACTGTTCATCCCTACCAACTTGGAGGCAAGCATGTCAACCCACAATCAATTAACTAATCTCCCAGGACAGCAACTATCTTGTGGGCTAAACTATAGCAAAGCTCATGTCAAGGAGACAGCTGATGGACCCAACTGCTTAAGGGAAGAGAGAGAATGGTGTCTCAGTAAATAGGCATCAGAATGCCATCAACTTTTTATCTGTCCCCTCTTTCCCCCATTAAAGGGTCATCACTTACTTCAAGTTGGAAAATGGAGATGTGGAATATACCTGAACTAGGTCAAACATTGCTAGATTGGAAATGTTAATGTTATTAACTTTAAAAAAATCCTTTGTGAGATTCTAATAAAAAATAACTTTATAACTAACTCCAGTGTTCTTGTACCATAGAAATAATAAAAATCTTGATTTTAGAAAATGGACAGCATTTTCTGGACATTATTCCTTAAATCTCCTTCAAATTTCTGAAATACCTGCCCTTATTATTGCCTTTAAGTAAACAATTACTAGTTCTAGATTTAATATTTTTTCTGTATGCAATTATGAGATACTTAAATGGAAAACTTAACAACTCAAAAATTTTACTATATAAATGATGTGGCTATTTAAAAGGGGAAAAAATGCTTATCTCTAATCCATCGAGAGCCTAAAAGTAAGGTGTTGCCTTGATAAAACAATCAGCAATTTTATCTTTGATTCTCATTTTCCAGAAATAACAACAAATCTAACCATGTATAAATGCATATTGATTTAATACAACAATATTTTTCAGTTCTAATGAGCCCTCCCTTCAAGCTAACCACAAATACATATAAAAAGAAAAAAATAACACGACTGGTACAGTACTAGAAGACTGTTTTTATTGTTTTTACATTATAGAAACATAAATAAAGTACTATCAGTTTTAGTGGTAATTTAAGAATTGCTTATAAATTCTATCAATTTCTTTTTATATTCCACATTAAACAAAAGCACATGCAAATCTTTGTTAGTGAACAAAACAAGCATCTTAAAATGTTTTTAAGTTTCAATTCTGTGTTAAGTAGTTTATCATGGACAGATATTTGATTAAAAGCAAGTCTCTGCAATGAACACAAACAGAATATCAGTAAATGTTCGGTAATTTGTATGTACTTTTATAATCAACAAAAACACAATATTGATATGGTTGATATGATAAAAATATTCATTGAATCTCTAAATATAATGCAGCACTTTCTACAAACTTCAAATTTTATTAAAGCCACTTTTATATTACTGCAGATTATTTCTGCTTCTCAAATAAGCAACATTTATTTGAGAAGCAGATAATTTTATAACATTTCTATATTTTAAAAAAATTAGATCCAGGCATTCTGGAAGATAAACATGTTACTCAATTCACATAGATTTGTCAAGGGGGAAAAAAGCATTAGCTGCACAGCAACTCACCGCAATTCGCATTATAGAGGTGCGCACTGAGGTCCATTTATCTTGCCTGCGGTCTATGACAAGGATAAATCCAATTCCAGCATCTTGTGAACTGAGTTGGAAAGGAAGGAGGAAAGAGGAGGAGGATGAAATAAAAAAGAACTCGTTCACCAGATCTTATAGCAAGAATGCCCTGTTATACCAGTCCATTCAACTATGTATGTTGATTAATAGATAGAATAAGATATAATAATAATTCTCATTAAAACAGAGTCAACAAACATTACATGCAAGTTCAACTGCTCAAAACATTCATTACCCTTTTTCCTGAAGACCAGGAGTTTTATTAATCTTCTTTATACACATATAACTCTTTTTAATTCAGTGGCTGTGTTTCCTTGTACAGTGACAATCCATCCTTTAAAGAACTATCAATAATGTCCACTCCAGAATAAAAACTATTTTTTCCTTAAATGTTTTTTGTCGCTAATATGTAATTTTATATGGAGAGTAATGTAACTTTCATCTTATGAAATATAAGTTTCTAGGTTCTATATTCCTGGTTCTAGCTAAGAAATCTGACATTGCTAGCCCCAGTCTTTAAAAGATCATGTGAACAAAAACAGAAATTCCCAAACAGGAACTGAGCTAAGGAGGAAGATCCACGAGAGCCTACAACTGAAAGACACTGAGAGGGAAAGAGGCAGTAAGGTATTTCCTTCTTTTGCTCTGTTCAGCTGCACGTGCTGCAGTTGGAGAGTGCAAAGAAAGAGACACATTCTTGTTTTCTACTTGAAGATACAAACCCATCATGTAATGTGAAAAGCTGATTGCCAGCCATTTGCAATAGAAATGATAGGCAAGCATAAACCAAAATGACTTGAATGTCTAATTATTGTGTATGCTGAGCAGATTGTGTATGAAAAAAAGTTGCAATGTCTTTCCTTTATTGGAAGAAGGAACTATGTTACTGAAAAGGAATTTCAGTGATAAGGAAGAGAAATACCACCACTTAATTGAGGGATATGGAGTTTATGCTCTTACCAAATCCCTCATAAACAAGTCCAAAATTTCAAAATAATGTAGGGAAATGAAAAATATATTTAAAAATTAAAACAAAAAGTTTCCATTCATATCAAGACTGTGACTCTCATGACCAATCTGAACTGACTAAAATTGACATCATGGATAGAAAGTAGCTCAATGGAACACACTTTAAAAGAAACATTACTAGCTACAGGAATTGTGTCATTTAAACATTGATATGGCTCTGCATGCAACTTTCTGAACAACTAAGAGTATTGCTAAAAATATTACCTAAGTACTTCAGTACCAATCATGGCAATACAATGGCACTTTCACCAATTGCATGTCATTTATTGAACACTTTTCCCAGGCATTTGTTCTGGGAAAACCAGATCCCATCTCCTGAGCTCTGAGTAAATACATTATTTATCCAAATCTTTAGAAACTGCTTAAATCTGCTTTTTTAGTTATTAAAGGTCCAATGAATAAAAAGTACTTCTTGTGAGCAAATATCCCAATGAAATTACTAAGAATAGACATATCAGACTCAAAATATAGAAGCATTGAAACACGCTACATTTTTGCTCTCACCTTGGTAATATAATCTCCTAACTTGTTTCTCTTTGGAACTTATTGAGCTTATTTCCAGGTAAATGATATCTAATGGCAGATTGAAGGTAATTTGGAGATGGAGAAGGAAATAAGGAATCACTCATACACTACATCAGTTTGAGAAAAGAACAAGTTGCAGTGTTTCTAGTATGAATGATTGGATTCAAGTAATGTTTAAATTATCTGTTTTTGAAAAGGAAATTTTATTTACTAATCAAAAATGATATGACAATGATATGACAAATAAAAAATGACAATATATTTTCTTCAAGTGTAGATTTCATGACATTTTATAATGATACCTTAATTTAGATTTAGAGGTATTTAAGTATTGTTTAAAATTTGAAAGTGCGATATGTGTAGAAAGTTTGTAATCCCTTTTTGGTCAGGATTTTTTGTTGGTTTGTTTGTTTAGCTTGTTTCTGTTGTTTTTTGTTGGTTTTGAAAAATTTCTTTGTTCTTTATTGCTCTGGTTAAAAATATTAAAAAACAAAACAAAACAAACTCCTGCTTTCAGCTTCTTTCGAATAATAATCTGCTCTGTTTTATATTGAAAAATGTTCTATAATTGTCTACCCTCCATTAAAAATTCCCTCTGCCCTATATTTCCTAACCAAAAATGTTACAAGACTCTGCATTCTATGAATCAAAATTTTTTCGGTAGATTGTATAGATTGCACAATTGTAGCTGGGAACCTTACCTGGGAATATTAGTGAGGTATGTCAAAACACTTTGAAATTCCTTTTCTGGAATTTCACTAAATGTAGAGAATTCAGGAAAAGTGATGACAGGACAGCCATCTCTTCCTCGTCCGCCTAGAAAGAAAAGAATTTCATTCCCAAAATAAATCTTATCATGTTATTTAAAAGGACTAATATGAAACTAGATGAATTGACTGTTACTGATTGCTTGTAGTGACAACCCCATCCAATAGGATCACAATCAAAACCAGTGTTGTAGATACAAAATGAAGACCAAGACACGTTATAATTGATTTTTTTGCAAAATTAGAGTAGTTTTGCCTCACTGCCCAAAAAGTTCACTTCAAAAGAGAAATGCTTATGGATTTGATTTGTGCAAGATACTTGACAAAATATAGTCTCAAAACACTGTATTCCAATTCAGATCAGGCTGCATATCTGTACTGAAAGAGTGGAATATTATATTATAAAGTAGGAGGCCAATATGTGTCTCTCCAATATCAGTGTTTGCATATATCTGGCTTGCTACATGTTTTTCTCCTGTTTGGGATAGTAGAAAAATAGCAGATAAAAAGTATTTTATCAATAAAGGAGAATGTTTGTAGCTCAGGGTTGAAATGAGGGGTCCTTGTTGCTCACTAAGCTTGCTTGTTTCCTTGCAGATGTTTCATTACCCTAGCATTTTATCTTTAAAATGCACATCTTTGAGCTTTGTAAGGTAAAGACTTTTTAAATTGTTCAAACTTTACAAATCTTAGATTTTAATTGGTTTTCAGTTTTCAGCATTTCATTTCAATATAGGTTTCTTTTAAAATTTATCATTTTTAAATTCTTTTTATTACTAGATCATTTTAACTTATTTTAGCAATGCAACAAGCTTTAGTTAGCAGGGGCCAAAAACAGAAGTGCAGTTGATACATATATTCCATTAAAACGGCCACCATAACAAGTTGTACTTTAACACCTCCCCTAGCTTTTCTGGATGCTTTTATCCTACTTCTATACTTCTGATTTTTCCTGAAGGGGGTTACAAAAAAGGAAGACTAAAAGCAGAAGGATGTCTTGTGAAAGGGCTCTGAAGGACTGCTTAAGAAAGACTTGGAGCTCGAAGTTTAATCAGATGTCAAAATACTCAGCTGTTAAATACTGTTGAAATCAAAGAGAGAGAAACCAATAGAAAGAAAAGAGCCACCAAGTGCACTAGAGAAGAACATAACAAAAGAAGTACTGACTGAAAATTTAAAAAGAACTTTAAAAGGGAAGGGAAGAAAGAAAAAAAATCTTCTGAAGATAAGACCAGGTGTTAAATGGAATCCAAAGTGAGCATAGTTGGGCCTAAGAAAAGGCAAGTGGAGTTTCTTTCAACATTAAACTTCATAGGGACAAAGGAACAGCATCGTCATCAAATTTCATAGTACCCTAGATAATAAACTGTATAAATATATCCATAATTAAAGGCGTGCAGAGTAAACAAACAAGAGAAAGATGGAAAAAAGACAGAGACGGATATTATGGTCTGATGAGCAGTGAAGGTGGATTATAACCACAGGAATCCAGCAAAACCAGTATGAGACGATGCAAGTGTCCAGTTCTTCTTGATCTCTCAGCAGCTTTCATGGTATCCTTCTGGACTGATTACAGGGTTTGGGAATGGGAGGCACAGTGTTGCACTAGTTCTGCTTTTTTCTTGGCCAATGCCACTCAGTATTGACAAAGAAGGAAGAGGTCCAAGCTCAAAACTCTGGTTTGTGAATTGCCTCAGATTTCAATGCTCTTCCCTTTCCTATTCAACAGGATGTCTCTAGACCCGTGGTGGCGAACCTATGGCACAGGGGGTACGCGGAGCCATAGGGGAGGGCACGCGAGCGTTGCCCACCGGCAAACCGGAAGTGCGGAAAAACGCACTTCTGGTTTGCCGGTGAGCTGTTTTTTGCACTCCGGAGGTTCAGGGAAGCTCCCTGAAGCCCCGGAATGCAAAAAACTACAAAACGGACAAACCGGAAGTGCGGAAAAACGCACTTCCGGTTTGCCGGTGAGCTGTTTTTTGCACTCCGGAGGGTTCAGGGAAGCTCCCTGAAGCCCCGGAATGCAAAAAACGACGAAACGGACAAACCGGAAGTGCATTTTTCCGAACTTCCGGTTTGCCCGTTTCATCATTTTTTACCGGCCCAGGCTCCGGTAAGACCTTTGCGCGGGGGTGGGGGTGTGTGCGCATGCGCAGGGGGCAGCATGGGGGGGTGTTGTGCGCATGCGTGGGGGGGAGGGAATGGGTGTGGGTACGCAAGCGCGCGCTAGCGCGCGCACCCCCCCTTTTTGGCACGCAAACCTAAAAAGGTTCGCCATCACTGCTCTAAAACATCCATCAGCATGGGTTAGGCATCATCAGTATGCTGATATTGTGTGTGTCCACCTTCAAATCACTTTTTGACTTCTGGTGATTACCTGGACTAGTTGCTGCATTTTTCTTGGCAAGACTTTACAGAAATAGTTTGTCATTGCCCGATTCCTAGGGCTGAGAGAGACTGACTGGTCCAAAGTCATCAGCTTGGCTCCATGCTTGGGCAGGGGGTTGGACTAGATGACCTGCAAAGTCCCTTCCAACTCTTTTAATCTGTTATTAACAGTGGTATATTTTGATCCCTGGTTGATAAAGTGATGCTGTTGAGGTCTTGGATTCATAAGGAAAAGAACAACTCTAACCCTCATAAGACAAAGTGGTTATATATGCATCTTACTCCTGGTTCCAAAGATTCTCCATCTAAATGAGGTGGCAATTTGGGCTCCTTGTGGACTCAAAGCACTCTCCTGTTCTCTAGCCAGAACAGTTGAGAATTAAATTTAACTCCTGTTAAATTCCTCATATACTGTATAGGATGCTCAGGTTGGGAAGAATGGCATATAATAAAAGGACTTCAGAATGTCACTTTGTAGGGATATGATCTTTAATTCCCACACCCAAACTAGCATCTAAAAGAGTATTAATTTCTGTGAAAAGATAATTTTAGACATTTCATTGATCGGATTTCAACCCACTATTTTGGTCTTGATATTTTAATACATTTTATCAAAGGAATTAAGCAAATAGGATGATTACTAGGAAAAGGGATGATCTTATTAGCAGTAAGTCCAGTAGAATTTTTCTAATTCTTACCTGAAAGATATGCAAACTTTTTTCTTAATTCATCTTCAATATCTTCAGCACAGAGGGGAACAATATCCTGATGCATGATTTCATCTAAAACCAAACATACCCCCGAAATCAATTCCATGGAAATTGGGATTGAGTAAGTTTAGAACTTTTGAGTAAAAGTTCATATTTACATCTTTTTTTACTAAAGTGCTTTATGATTTCACAACAGTGCTCAATATCAGGTTAAATCCTTTTATACAATCAAAGGTATGTATAGTACTAAAGTGAGCAATATTAAAATATAACTATCAACAACATACAGTAATGCCACAGTATTGTAAGGAATCTAATGCTCAGGTATATTAGAATCAGAAGTTGGCAATAGTGTTCTAAAATGAGATGTCATAAAATCACGGAACACATGTTGAAAGATAAATTCCATGAGCAAAATGATTATTCTTACACAAAACAGTCCCTCACTCCTCATCCGTACTTACAAAGCAAAACACCCACTCATTAAATGTGTTTTAATTAGCAACAAGATAACTGCAATAAGGAAAAGATAATTTAACTAGTGCTATTCAAGCACATTTATATGTACATAAAACTATCATGTTCTATCAAGGCATTAGCTCAGAAAATCCACATAGGTTAAGACACAGTGTTTCAGTTTACTACTACTTCTAAATGCACATTTTGCTCGTGTTTGAAAAAGATGTGGTCCAAAAAGGTCTATATATAAAAAGTCCCAAATTGCTAGTAGTATCTCTTTTCACCTTAAATTTGCAACCATCATGGTTGAAAGTTTCCTTCAACAACCAAGAAAGAAAGAAAAAAGCTGAAATGTAGTTATGCACAAAAAAAACCCCAACCATATGTGCCATTTCAGGGCACACTCATTAGAGACCTGTTATATTTATTATAAGTGTATAGCTCTTATGGATGAATTCCTGATGCCAGAAAGTCCCTTAACTATTAATAATACAACCAAGGTACCAGAAAAGGAAAAGGAAGGAAGAAATCCCACAAGTTAGAATATGACAAATCTTATATGAAATATGCGTAGAAATAATTCAGATATAAAACTAGCTTAAACAGATGAATATACAAATATAAACTTATTTTACTTTAACATCTGAGTGAAAGCTTACTCCAAGGAATTTGGCCTTATTAATTTCAGCTGTTCCTTTTAAAACTATCTAGAAGAGATACCTGGAAAAGATGCTCCAACTATTGCTTCTATTAACAGACAAAAATAAAATAGCAAATAAATAAATAAACAAATAAATAAAAGTCTGGAACAAAGACCTAGAAAGAATTTTTTTTTAACTGCAGTCATTTGTATGTAGGAGTTTCTAAAAAAAATGTTTCCCCCTCATCCCTAGCCACTTTTAAAGTGATTAAATAACTCAGGAGTTAATTATGGTGGATATTTCCTTTGCCTTTCCCAATTATTTACAGGTAGCAATCATTAATAACAATTAGATTCTATTTATCTGTTCCTATGAATTTGGGACACATAATCAGTGGTTTATGATGCTTTACATTATCCTCTACTATGATCCTATGATTTTCATTCAGCATTTGTTCATCCATCCATCCATCCATCCATCCATCCATCCATCCACCCACCCACCCACCCACCCACCCACTCACTCACTCATTCATTCCATTCCTTCAATTTTTATAGGCACAAAACTCAACCAAGTGACCTAGGGTGGCTTACAATTCTAAAGTTATAAAACAATGACAACAATGTAAAACATTAAAGTAATAAAAACATACACAAAATAATATTTATTATCAAATTATGGTCCAAGCATTTTAGCAACATAGCTAAATCTTGTACTATTATTATCTGTGTACATTGGTTTCTGGTAAGGGCAAGTCAATGTGTTCTGGTTTGATAGAGAATAGATTTTTAAAGTATTTTAAACGTAGAGGGTATTTTAAAAATGAAGATATTGTAGATGGCATTTATGATAAATCCTTGTGTATTCAGTTAGCAGTAGTAAGCTGTGCTGCTAAAATATATCTATAGAGCTTACTCCATTTCCATTATTGATCACCTATTATGATGGTAAACTTACATGAAATTCTAAGTTAGCACCACCTATAAATTTTTTTTAAAAAAACTGAAGATGCATTGTAATTATTTTCATCATATTAAAATTTAATTCTTAGCTCTGACTAAGGATGTTGGAAATCACAGCTCAGCAAATCTGATAAGTCACGTTGTATTCCCCTTATGAGTTATAGACACTTATTAAAACAGAGAAACTACATTAAAAACGTTAAAAAGCAGAAGTACTGTGTCATGAGTTTGTGGCATGACTAATCTATGAATTTAAGGGGGAGAATAAAAGTGATAGGGAACTCCAGTATTATAGTATATTTTTCTGATGTAAGCAATATGTAAAACACAGCAGTATTGAAACCAGATTTTCTGGTTTCGGTTTCTTTCACTGGGTGTGGCATTTTACACTTACTCTAGGCATATTGCATGGGGAATGAAAATCATATTAAAGAGACAATAAGACAAATACAGTGTAGTACCGGTAATACAAATCTTACACTTTTGAACATGCGTGCTGATAAATGTAACACCAATTAATCAGTTTTATTACCTCAGATAAACTCATCAATTAAGTACTGGTCAACCTATAAATCAAAAATACTAATAACAGGGCTATTTCTGTACAATTATATGAAGTAGTTTGATAATGTAAACATGAACTATATCTTCTTTTGCAATTTTATTAAGCTACCTACAGTATTTATTAAGCTACCTACAGTATAGATGTACCATGGACAGCACCACTGCCACAATATTTATAAGGATAATTTTTTTCATACAGGAAACTGAATGCTCAATTTTTTAAAGATGGTTTTATATATAAACCTATAATGAAAAAATCAGCACCACTATTGCATATATCCATCATCATTTTTAGTAGCTTTCAAGATTGCCTGTGCAGAAAAAGAGAAATTTTGCTTAACACATATAAAAGCGCAGACACATGGAAACAGAGATGTATTGGAGAGAACTACGATTGTTAATTTTGGGGGAATTATCAAAAGCCCTGGGTTGATAAAACTTAACATGGTGACCGGGGACAATGGTGAGATAATACAGAGAGCAGCCACAGAGAAGGATCTGATTACAGTGATCTCATTGTTTGCACAAGGGACTCAGCTATAAAAACTGTAGCTCAATCCTATATAAGGAATACAGGTAGTCCTTGACTTACAACAGTTCATTTAATGACTGTTTGAAGTTACAACAGCACTGAAAAAAATGACTTATGACAGTTTTTCACACTTAGGACCATTGCAACAGTCCCATGGTCATGGGATCAAAATTTGCCCACTTGGAAACTGATTCATATTTATGACGGTTGCAGTGTCCTGGGGTCATATGATCACTTTTGTGACCTTCTGACAAGCAAAGTCAATGGGGAAGCCAGTTTCACTTAACAACCATGTTGCCAAATTCACAACTGCAGTGATTCACTTAACAGCTGTGGCAAGAAAGGTCATAAAATGGGGCAAAACTCACATAACAAATGTCTCACTTAGCAACACAAATGTTGAGCTCAATTGTGGTCATAAGTCGAGGACTACCTGTAATTGGATGGAAGAACATTTGAGAAGGAATTTAAAAAGGGCACATTCACCTATTGTTACAAGGCAGTAATAATTAGTTTAATCTCTCTCAGTTAACTTAGTTTCAGAGAAAAGGGGGGGAGAAAGAAATGATCTGTATAATACAGGAAAATGATTTTTCCTGTATTACCAAATGAAGATTTTAATTCATCCCTCTCTCTTTGTTGGCTGTGACTTAACTCCATTTAAACAAATTGCCTGTGAGGTGTTCTTTTGAGGGAAGGGTGTTACATAAAAGATCTGTCTCTTCTCTGTAGCTCAAAGGTAAAGAATACTCTCTATATACATAAGATTCAATTACTCTCATCTCATATATTATCTATTTCAGCTAACATCATCAACAAATCATCATTTTAGAATATTGCCAGGAAAATTAAAGTAGTAGTGATATCAGAGACTGAAATAAATCTAATGAGAGAAATATAAAAGCATGTTATTACCTTGCATGGCCAAGACCAATTGCTAGTGCTGTTAAAATTCTTCAGCACTACTACCAATCAATAGTTATTCTTTGTCCATAGTAAAGCATTAAGCAGGGGGAGTCAGGAACAGAAAACACAACAAAAATGCCGAAAGTAAGGTCCTCTGTATGTAAAACATAACAGCAATACTAGAAGGGAAAACACTTTTTCTCATTTATCCTTGCCAACTCTAGTTTGAGAAGCTATCTGGCCTCAGCTCATTGCTGCTATCTAGATCTTGGTCTTGGAACCAAAGCTAGACAAATTTCAAGCAAGTTATTTGAATGCAAAAAGAAGATTAGAGCTTTCTCACTTGCACATTGTCCCACACACATATGGATCTGGTACTGCTACTTATTAAGCAGGGACATAAAGTTTTTCCTAACATGTTAATAAATGTTTCTCTCCTCCTTCTCTTCTTTTGGATAACTGAAAGTAGAATTCCCAGAATATTGTAGGAAGTGACCAGTTAGGAAATGAATTCTAATAATTCATGAACACATTGGAAAGACATTTTGTTGGAAAAGGCAGCAGTGAACTCCCCATTAGTAATAATATGGATGCTCTTAAAAGTATTTTTTTATGATTTTTAAAGCTGTCAGGAATCTTTGAATTCTGTTACTAAATAAGTGAAAGAAATGCAAAAAATAAATAAATAAGAAAACACTATTTTTTACAACATTTTTTGCATTCTTAACAACAGAGATATTGGACAGCCAAAGAAAAACCTAATGATAAAATGTTCTATTTTAAGTGCATAAAACGCATATTTGAGAATTGTGTCTTGAAAGTGAAATACTATTCATAAAATACAAGGGCATCTTTTGTAATAAGTCTACAGCATGAATCTTTCATTTTATTTAAGAATGTTCACTATATTATGACTTAAATACATAGCATTCATCATCTACAAATGGGAACCGAAGCCCTGAGGCCCATGTTTAATTTTGTATTCGTTTGGGCTCCATCTCATCTCCACCAGCAGCTGGTCTAACGCTCAACTAAGGAGGCTGTAATTAGAAAAAAGATTAGATTGTAGGGATCTTTATGTGGAAAATGACTACAAAGCACTGAATGAACTAAAGGAGCAGATGTCACTTTGGGTCTTCTTCACTTAACATTCCCTTACAAAGCTCTCCTTAACAAACTCAAACAAAAAAGGTCAGAAACAGAGATGGAGAAAAAAAAAGACTGAAATTATTTATAACTTTCAAAAAGAAATTGAATGAATAGCAAAACCATAGAAATATTCACCTCCACTTTCCTTCTTTTTTTAATCTTAGTTTTTCTTTCTCTTTTAACCTTGCTGGACTATTTCAAATGCATTGTCGTTTCAAAACATTCTATCTGAAAATTATATAAGCAGCATTTCTGTTGCACACTTAAAATTAATAGGTTTTAATAAATGTGGTTATGATGAAAAAGATGGTTTTATTAAAATATTACTGATATTATCAATTGTATCAATATAATATTAAAATAATACTGATAATATTATCAATTATCAGTTGTCAAGCATGTGTATTTTTGGATGCAGTGTGATGGCTGTGTGGTTAAGACGCTGAGCTTGTCAACTGGAAAGCTGACAGCCCAGGTTTGAGACCTAAGCGCCATGTGATGGGGTAAGGTCTCGTTACCTGCCCCAAGTCCTGCCAACCTAGCAGTTTGAAAGCATGTAAATGCAAGCAGATACATAAGTATCACTTTGGCAGGACGGTTACTGGGTTCTGTATTTTTATGCTGGACACATGATGACACATGTGTCCTCTCAGAAAACACAGGCTCCCTTGGCTGAGAATCGGAGATGACACGCCCCTTATGTTGGTCATGACTGGAGAGGGAAAACCTTTAAACCTTTATGTGTATTTAATTGTAATAGAGGGGTCTCCAACCTTGGTAACTTTAAGCCTGGAGGACTTCAACTCCCAGAATTCTGGGAGTTGAAGTCCACCAGGCTTAAAGTTGCCAAGGTTGGAGATCCTTGTAATAGATGATCGGTATAAAAGATTTTTTTTAATCCAAAACAGAAGCTAATAGAAAAATCTGTATGAATTTAATGAATGCAAGTAATGATGAATATGTGACAGAATTTGCATTATGAAGAATTGTCTCTTTGCAAACTAAAAAAGTTGAGTGACCAATGGATAAATGCCATTGAGCACTGATCTGAGTAGAGGAAGCTAACATAATACAACTTCTCCATAAATTGAAAATACTGTACTCAGTGAAGTCACCAAGAGTGAATTGGATGCCTATATAATTTTTTGTAATGAATAATGATGATGCTTTAAAGCAGTGCTTCTCAACTTTGATGATTTTAAGTCATCCAGACTTCAATTCTCAGAATTCCCCAGTCAGCCATACTAGCAGAGAAATTCCAGGAATTGAAATCCAGACGTCTTAAAATTGAAAAGATTGAGAAACTCTGTTTAAAAGGATCCTTCTAGTTGCTAAATGTTATCTATAACATTGTACATATAGCAAGATAACAAGAATTGTACATATAGCAAAATAACAAAAATATCATTATTGAGGAATTATTAGGGATTCCACTAATATAATTTCTTTTCAAATCTATGGAATTACAACTAAGCCCAACTACTACTACTACTACAATCATGCCAGGAGCGCCAAAGCACTTCTGAGTTGGAAGAATTAGCCGGTGACATCACTGTTGCCAAGGGACGACCAGTTGGGGGCTCCTTTCATGTCCCTGTTAAGCTTCCCACCAATACTGATACCCATCTACCTACTCGTGGTCTCCCACTTTCAAATTGCTGGGTCAGCAGGAGCTGGAGCGAGTGACAGGCGCTCACCCTTTCCCGCAGCAGAAACTGGGTCTCAAATACAAGCCCGCCGATCAGCAACACAGCGTCCTAACCACACATGCGCCTACATCCCAAGTTAAGCATAAGAACATTTATTTCAGATACTGTACATCAATTACAATGTTGTAAAAAGAGATTTTGAATTGAAAATGATTTATCTTATAAATTGCACCATTAGTGAATCTAGTAAATGCTCCCGCAGCCCAGGAGAAAGGATATTATTAGGAAAGCTGCAGAATGAGCTTAGTTTGGCAAAATTAGATTTACTAAAAACAACATAAAAGAGTTTTCCACATACCGGTATGTTGAAAGCTCAAGAAAAAGAATCAGCATAGCAGCTACTCAGTAAAGATGGCAAAATACTGACAAGTAAGAAAGGAAATGCAAACTATCATGTCTTATTTTTTCTTAGTCTTCTTCAGCAAGAATCTGGGTATTCTAAAAAGAAATTATGGGTAACATGATTAAGGGGAAAGACTGTGATTATCAGTAAAGTGACCAGGGAATGTTTAATGTACTAAATGACGTTTCTTGATAGTCAGGATAAAAGTTTATCTTTGCAAAATCAT
The DNA here is from genome assembly GCA_023053685.1 of Diadophis punctatus similis. Classification (NCBI taxonomy): domain Eukaryota; kingdom Metazoa; phylum Chordata; class Lepidosauria; order Squamata; family Dipsadidae; genus Diadophis; species Diadophis punctatus. Next base: position 12,450,878 of record JALIGW010000013.1, on the reverse strand, counting down.
GGCAAAACAGTAAAGAATCTAATGATTGAAGGAAGGCAATTGTTTATGTCTTCAATAATAGAAATAACAGGAAAAAGGGAAGATCCAGGGAACTACAAAACAATTAGGCAACCTATTTATTTATATTTCAATTTCTTAACCACCTATCTTCCTTAGAGAGAGGCTCTAGGTGGCATACAATTTAATCAATAAAATTAAGCATGAAAACTTCAATATTTGAGGAGATTTTAGGATTGATTAGATGAGTCATCTATACTTTGCTTTATTATTACCTAATGAAGGAATGAGGTTTTGTAAAGTTAAACAATTGAGAACTCACATTGATCCTGTAAAGTAAACCCAACTGAGAATTAAAACAAACAATCAATCAAAGCGAACAAGGTCATGTTCCTATTGTAAGTCAAACTCAAACTCATGTGTATGTCTATTAACGTCCCACAGACCATGAAAGATGTTGGGAGTCTCTCATATCCTTCTTGTTCTACTTTTTAACCCAATTAATATGCTGAGTGCTCTTTTGCATAAAATCTGAACTATCAATAACATTTTAGAAAGGGCTAAGAGTAGTCTTGTAGTTTATGGTATTTTTTACAACGAATGAACTTCAAGACAATGAAGGCTAATACAATTATTTTCCTCATAGATTATCACAGAACTGCCAAGTGGCTGTGAAAAGGCTTCATTTTTATATATTATTTTGGCATAATGCCAGTTTCATGAAATTTCATCTGTTGCTTAACAGCAGCTCAATTTGCAGAAAAAGCAAGTGAAAAGATCTTTCTCTTGCCAATGGCAACTTAAACTGGGTTCAACAATAATTCTAGCTAAAAGATGATTCATGATTTTTTTGATATGATTTATACCAAAGCAGCTGGACTAATAGTTGAATAGATATTTATTAGAATTCACCTAAAATAGTTTGTTCCCATAAAATATTGCAAACTTGTAATTGGCACAAATGGTTAAAATTTAATTTTTATGAGCTATGTTTCAGCTCATTTAATGTTTACTTAACCACAATTTTTTATTATGTTCAGCAGAAACTATGCCATAAAAAGGATAACATTGCCTTCAATGCAAAATACTAAAATTCAGGAAGACTGAAGTTACTCTAAAAAGAAGGCTGTTCATTCATGCCATACAATGAGGTTTTGACTGTCACTTAATGTAAATCTTACTCTAAACAGAATTATTTAGAAAAAAGAAATGTTAAAATGCAAATCACCAACCTGACATGACACAGTTCTCTATCCTGTGCTGTATTCCTTTGCAACAGTTAGGCACACCAAAGAGAATACAAGGCAAACTTGACGTGAACAGAATCTTCAGCAGTATTTGGTTTCTCTCTCCCCTCCTCCCAAATTTCCACAAAAACAAGCTTTCAGTTTCATAGTGGACTGTAGCTTCACTATTTACTGAAAAGAGGGTCTCCAATGTCTCATTTATACCCTTTTAAAAGGCAAGATTACAACAGAAAGTTTAATTAAGTTCAATTAAATACATGCTTCTGCGTGCATGAGTGAATTTTCTGTGATAAAAAGTTTGAGAAACAGTGGAATAAAAACATTTAAAAGCACTATATCCTCATGCCTGCACTAGTCTCAAACAGCCTGTTTCAAGTCAGAGAAGGGGTTATAAAAGAACAACCAACTACAGTATATGCAATCATTCTGTTTGCATCATCCAGTAGCAAGTAACTGAAACAGCATTCTAAGTAATAAATGCAAATGAATTTTTAAATGATTTTGTAATACACAAAAGAATATAAACTATGTTATAAAATAGGCACAATAATCTAACAATGTACAAAAATCATTAAAGAGTTACCAGTTACCTTAGTACAATAAAGTCAAAAGGAGGAAAAGAGAGGAAGAGGGGGAAAAACCCATGAAAAGTCGGACAAACCTTTGTTTTTCTTTAGAAGATATCATAATTGTGCAATAATCTTGTAAAACAAAAACATTGAATTCAAAGTCTTGCAATACATCAATGTACTGAAAACTCAGTATATCCGTGAGCCTTGCTTTAAAACACAAGAAAAAGGCATTGCCTTTCACCATAAACTTCCAGCTCAGTGGGACAAACAGCCTTTCTTCAAATTACATTTAAAGTCAACGATCCAGGAAGTGTTAGCTTTAACCGGCGCAGTGCTGCTTTTCTGTTCTATGGTCATAAACAAACATGCACTGAATTTGCTGACTTGAATTGTCAGTTGTTCAGAACATGAGGGCAATCCCTGAGCAAATTTAACACCCTATTTTCCAAACAAATTAATGCCAAACCTCTCTTGGAGTGGCATGTCAAAATCCTCCCTCAAGGAACCCTTCTTTAACAAATGGTAACCTATCAAGTAGAGCCATCTCTTTTCAGCTTCAGAGAACACCAGAGGTCACCTGATAGTTGCCTCTCTTAAGGAGCTTTGTAATGGAACATTTCTTTGAAATGGAAAGGGAAGTTCACATTTGAAATAAAACCCACAGATCTCATACATTTAAAGCAAAGGCTGAAAAGAAATACAGCTCTCAAATCTCCATGTAGAATTGGAGCTTCACAGAAATGTGTGTGTGCACAATAAAAAATTGTACATGCTCTAATAAATATCCATAAATTATGATTTTTTATTTTTCAATAAAGGCAAAGTTTCCCTTTACGTTCCTTACAAATCCTTCTTTAAAGTGGCATAAATGCAATCGCTCTCATAGTTCTTGATACGCTGGCATAAAATGTGATAATTGAGATTTTACAGAAATTTAAAGACCTATAAATATTTCTTATCCATGCAGATGAATTAGGTTATAAAGCATAATATGATCTAATTTTGTTTATTTGTATTTTAGTGGCATTTATAAAATGATTTTTAAAAAAGAGATGGTCCTCCTTAAATATAATTCAAGCAGGCCAGTGAACTCCCAGCTACTATTGTTAAGAAAGTTCTTACTTCATTGAGCAGATTATCTGTTAATTAGTGACTTCAAGATTACTTACTAGCAATCTTGGACTCAATAAAACAAATAAGCACAAAAACAAATGAAACTGAGAGAAACAACTGTTAAGAATTTCAGTTTTGCTTTTTCTTGTACATTTACATGCTAAAAATATTCAGTCTACAGTTTTTATATCAATAGATTTGAGCTGACCAGTAGCAATAAAGTTAAAACAATATTCTTTGTAAAATAAAATTTACTTTTCATGCAATATTTTTTCTTTATTTATAAAAGATGGGTCAAAACCTAAGATACCTAAATATTATCATGTTAATTATAAGATACCTAAATATTATCATGGTAATTCTAATATACACTTCAAATTCTATACTATAGCAAGTAGTGATGAACCTACTTTTATTTCATTAACATCAAGAAAAACTAATAATTCATGCAAACTGACTTATTTTAAAAGGCATCTTCACTATAAGAAGCAGTACAGAGCCACTAAAGTACCGTATTTTTCGGGGTATAAGACGCACCGGAGTATAAAACGTACCTTAGTTTTGGGGGAGGAAAACAAGGATAAAAGGCTTCTGCCTCCAAGCAATTTGCCAAACAGCAAACAGCACAGATGATATACACTGTTTGCTGTGTATTTCTGTGCATGTGTGCCTGACCCATAGAAATAGCAAAGAATTGGAGAAATGTACATTATGCCAGAAAGTTTTCTTAAATGTAGTCACACTAACTTCTCCCAATTATTTAAATAGATCTACTCCAAGGTAAGTCAGAATTTAACTCTAATACTAAACAGGACACTGTTACATTTCAGACTATACTTGTACAGAGCTGTTAAAATTAAATTTTTCTGGAAGTATACATTATTCTCTATTATTTAAAAGAAGATACAATAGCACTGGGCCTCTTCAGAGCAAGCATTTATTTTAAAAAGCTTCTTTATTTTGTTAAGTTGTCTAGATTAACAGGGGTCTCCAACCTTGAAAACTTTAAGACTTGTGGACTTCAACTCCCAGAATTCCACATCCAGCAAAGCTAACAAAGCTGGCTGTGGAATTCTGGGAGTTGAAGTCCACAAGTCTTAAAGTTGCCAAGGTTGGAGACCCCTGGCTCTAGAACAATAATAAAGCAGTCTTTAAAAAATAAGTCTAATAATTTTAACATTCTACAGACATTTATAGTTATTCACGTACCCCCTTCTATCCAGTTCAGCAGAAAATAAAAATCTGCGTGTCTCTCCCAGCTATTTGCCTCTGCAGTTTCAGTTTCATTTTAGCATGTGGTAAATCAGCTGGCGATCGGGAAGCTGCTAAGGACTTGCTTGTCTTAACAGGCTCTTCCCTGTTTGCTGCAAACAGGTAAATTGCTGGAAGACAGAGGCCAAAGGGTGGGGGTGTCTGGGGCTACATTCGGTGTATAAGACGCACCCAAGTTTGTGGCATACAAATAAATGTAAAATAGCATATAAATAAACATCAAGTGATATGTTGAGTTGAGCCATAGTTTGCTGCAGATCTTAAACACTATAAAACAGTAAGGAATGTTGAAGTTTTTCAATAGAGTCTGTTCACATGCTTAGCTGGATGTAGTCAAGTGAATCTATCAGTAGAGCTTGTGGACTGTATGCAGGTCAAAACAGACACGATATCAACATAGTTCCCGTCATCTTGCCCCTGCAAGAGTCTATGAACCCATGCTAATTATTTCAGATTATTGTTGTTGCTTCTTACTTTACTGCTTTGAAGCCACTACCATATAGCAGAAGAGACTTAAGGTAAAATATGTGGATAGACAGGCCTACCTACAGAATCAGCCAATTCAACTTTGGTTCTGCATTCATCTATGGCTCTGGTGCTATGCTTCAGCTAGACTGCTTCTCTTAGATTTATCTATCAAGATACTTTGGTTCCTCCTGCAATTCAAGGTTGTGAAAACATCCTCTTAAGAATATATAAAGCATCTTTTTACTCTGCATTGAACGTGCTTGTTGAAAGGCTTCAACATATGGGAAGATTTTGGAAATGTCCAGTGGTACAGTGCCTCTGCCCTTGCAGTGCTGGCCAACTGGAGAATATCATTCATTATATTTTCCACTCTCACATCTATGATGAAATTAGGGAAAAATAAGATGATAAACAGACTTAAGGGATCAGGCACTGAACAACTGAATTACTCTACTTCCTTGTGGATGTGATTTCAATGGTTAATAGTCAGTTGTTACTTTTGTATGCTTTCTTTTAAACTTTAAATTTTTAAGGTCTTGATTCTTAAGCCATAGAATTGTACAATGAACAGCTAAGGGAATTAGTTATGTTTAGTCTAAGAGAAGACTCATCCTGGGCAGGGAGTCAGACTAGAAGACCTCCAAGGTCCCCTCCAGCTCTATGATTTTCTGATTTTCTGATTCTATGATCCTGCATTGGTTCCATCTTATTCAAATCTCCTCCATGCCTTTTATTTTTCCTTTTCTTATTAGTATTTTCTTTCATTTTAAACTTTATTTTGTTACAGTCACAACAATGTATTGATTGATTGATTGATTGAATTATGCGCCTTCTTATCATGCTCTGACATCCAAATGAGAATTTTAGGCAAGAATCTCTGCAATTCATATTGTATCACATTACAATCGGTATCACATTAATAGCGCCAAATAATGTTTTTTATTTGACTCCAGAGAGATTTGGAGCATGAGATAGTGTGAACCTAAGACCTGATTACAACTCCTTAAAGTAGCTGCATTGTTTTTCAGAAGCACAATGCAGCTGCAGAATCACAGAAAGACTGATCTGCTTTAAAGATTTGCAAATAGGTGATAAGTTTGCATTTCCATATATCATGAATATATTTTTCAGCTTACTTACAAAATGCTGCATATTACTTCTTAATATTTATATTGTTTTTAAAAAGAGAAAGTAATACTTTTTCATCATTTTGCTTTGGCTACGTCTCTGGAAGCACCAATATTTGCCTTGATGTTGTTACTGAATAACAGCATAAAAGTATTAAATCTAATCATGAAACTTGGCAAGATTTATATCTTTTGAGGCAGCAGCATTGCCTGACAATGATTTCCAATCTGCCAAGAGACAAAAATATTTGCAGTTCTCAATGAAAAAATCATGTTTTGTCACATGTCATCCTCTTATAAGAGGCAATAATCAAATATACCTCCGTTTCGCTTTATTTTAATGGAAAACAGGCTAAAAAAGAATTCATTCTATCACAGGTGGGGGGGGAGCAATTGCCTTTTAGTCTTTTTCAACTGTGAGTAATAAGGAATCTTGAACAGTTGGGATTTCAGATCAAGTTTAATAGTTGAACAAAATACTTATCTCCTAGGGCTGTCTTGGATAGGAAGTGACCAGCCTGGGGCAGAAACCAGGGAACAGCTTTGCAGTGGACAAAGGTGGGAATATGGTGGGAAAGACCCCTGTGGAAAAGCTCCTGGTTTTCCACAGCTCCTGGTTTTCCACTAGTCCAACCCCCTGCCCAAGCTCCTGCTTGGGCAGGGGGTTGGACTAGATGACCTGCAAGGTCCCTTCCAACTCTGTTAATATGTTAAAAAAGAGGCTACACCAAGAGTCAATATTTGCCTTCCTTCATATCAAGAGTCGTACTTTCCTTCCAGCCAGGTTTCCAGAGACAATCTGCAAGCGTTTACCATTCTAGTGAATAGCCACAGAACATAAGGAAGTAGTAAATAGAAGCAATAGCAGCAACTCTTAACCTTTCCTGGGAAACATGGCCAGGAGAGGAGTGAACCTCCAGCTGTGAAGGAGAACACAATATCACCCCTTTCAAGCAGAAGAAACTGGATCCCTATAGATTTGATCCCTATAGAAACTGGATCCCTATAGATCCCTATAGACCCCAAGTATGTATGACCGTTGAATGGATATTGAATGTTTTTTTAATACTATGGTTTTAATTTTTATATTTGTTTTTAAAATGTATATTTATATTGGTTTCTTGTATTTTTTCTGTTGTACGCCGCCCTGAGTCCTTCGGGAGTTGGGCGGCATACAAGAACAAACAAACAAACAAACAAACAAACAAACAAACAATAAATAAATAAATTTGCCATTACCTATCACATTGGTGGAGAGCTGATAGACCTGTGATGGCAAACCTATGGCAAGTGTGCCACAGGTGGCATGCGGAGCCATATCAGAGGGCACACAAGGCGTTGCCCTATGTCAGCTCCAGCGCACATGCGTGCTGGCCAGCTGAGTTTTGGCCTTCTTTTCGGCCATTTTCGCTCTCCCCCTTCAGGGGACGGCAAAAAACAGCCCAACAGATCAACCAGAAGTTCATTTCCAAACTTCCGGTTGGCACATTTGGCTGTTTTTCACCGTCTGCAGGCTTCAGGAGTCCATTCAGTGAGGCCTCTGCGCATGCGTGGGGGGGAGTGTGCATGCGCGGGGGGCAGCACGGGATTTGTGCACATGCGGAGGGGAGGGCATGGGTGTGGGCACATGCACGCACACTAGCACACGCGCACACACCCTTTTGGCATGCGAGCCAAAAAAGGTTCGCCATCACTGTGATAGACCATGGCCAGAGCTAAGGTAGTGCTATAGTGCATAACTGTAAGTATGCCAACTTGTCTGCCATTCTACCACAACTTCTTCATGGCCAGAGTATCAACAGCAAAGATTGGCATGCTGCTGTTATACTTCCTGCTATTGCTGTCCTGTTTTGTCTTCGTTCACAGACTACACATAATTAATTTGATGGCTCTATGCACTCATAGCTGTGAGTCTGAAACCCTTGGTATATCTCAGGTTTCAACTGAAATTTTAAAAAAGATAAAATAAACATATAAATGGTGACCACTTATTTACAAGCAGCCACATTCTGATTTTGCTTCTTCAAATAATGGAACAAAGACAAGCAGTTCTTTGACCGCATCCTAGATAGATGTGCAAAAATTGTGCCCTTGGGACAAAATCCGGATACCAGTATTCCAAGTGGAAAAAGGTGGAGGTTGGGTGGAAATCAAATGTTTGTGGGCATTTTGCAATTTTGGAGTCTGAAGATGTTTAAAAGACAATATATATATATATATATTGCAGATGTTTAATGTGTCAATTTCTCCCTTAAGCACCTGAAATCCCTTCCATAGGTGAGCATCAAGTCCTCAACTTGATAAGCAATGTAGCCTATATGCCAATGGAAATTCTGTACTTGGATGTATGGCATAATTTTGAAAGTCTATTATATAAAACAAAGTCTTTTGAAGAGGAAGAGAAAGAAGGAACTTGTGAACAAACTTGTTGATCTAGTCAGCTAGAATGTTAGAGTGCAATCTTTTTCTAGCTAAAGTTTGTACCTGATATTTGAGAATTATTATGGTCCAGTGTTGGTGAACCTTTTTGGCACTGAGTGCCAAAATGGGAGTGCACACACGCGCGGGAGTGCGGGAAACCAGAAGACTAGCTCCCCAGCATGCATGCGCAGGAGCGCCAAACATCGGAAGAGCAGATGCGCGCCAGGAAGCTGAGCTTCCAGTTTCCAGTGTGCGCATGCGTGCCAGTCACCTGGTCTTTTGGTTTCTGGTGTGCATGTGAGCACGAAGACCAGCTGGCCAGCGTGCATGTGAGTGCCGGAAACTGAAAGCTCAGCTTCCCAGTGCGCACATGCCCGCCAGGGAGCTGCTCTTCCGGTTTCCGCTGCTCCTGCGTGAAGACCAGCTGGCCGGCGTGCATATGCGCACCAGACACCGGAAGAGCAACAGACAATGGCTGGCAAGTCCAGAGAGATGGCTCTGCGTGCCACTTCCAGCACATGTGCCATAGGTTCACCATCAGAGTTATAGTCCAAAAGCCTGAATGGAGCATGACAAAAATTCAATTAACTACAAATAAAATCCAGCAAGTTAGTAATCAGAAATTATACATGGGTTGAAAAACTGAAAAACTAAAAGATGGCAGGACAGAGACATGTAAAATATTCTGACTCTGCTATTATCTAGCATTTTTGCAGTTGAGCTAGAGTAACCCTATTAATACAGAAAACAGCCTCCATAAAATGTCTGTTTTTCATAACACAGAGACACAGTGAACTGAACTGTGTCCTAAGCTCCTTTGTAGATCCAAAAGGAAATATGTCCTTACCTCAAGGAAGAGTTTTAATCTTGCAAAACATCTTCTGTTTGGAACAATGACTGCTCTCTTTATTTTTAATTTCCTACGACACTTCCTGTTTAATCCCAGATGCAAAGAATAAGACTGAGTAACAAGAAACGTCACCTTCTACAGTGCTGTTTATATTATTTCTCTATGTACTTTTCTGCTATGTACACAAGGGATAACTTCCATATTAAAGAGCCTCTACCCTACAAAAGTGCTAGAGGAAGTTATTTTATTTTACATTACTCTGTATATTACCATTCAGATGTTCAAAACAGCAGAAATGGCTTAAAGGCAGTGTACTTGAAAACCATCAAAAAATTACATAATGTGCATGTCTGCAAAGTTATTCCCATTCTTTAGTCACCAAACAGGTTTTTTAAAGTGCCACTTTGAATTATTCATCCTGTTAAGGTTGTAGCCATCACAGAAACTACTTTCTGGATTGTATTTTTTAAAATTCCTCTTGGTGACACTACACTGTCACAGCTTTCAAATGTTTTTTTAAATCCCAATACACCTATTCAAGTACAGATACGCATAGAACTGTAATATTTTGGGGTTCTTTTTAACATTTACCTTTTGGATATAAATATGGCACACAGCAAATATGAAATTCTATCTCACTTCCATTTCTTTACTATTATATTTGTATGTTTTGTTGGTTCTTATCCCACTTGCCATCAGTTTCATCTTGGGGAGGAATCCTAATTAATGGCAAAAATCACTGGTTAAAGTTATTTTTTTTAGTGGATATTATAGTTGATTTTTATGTATTTACTGAAATGATTTAGAGCTGCCCAATTCACAGCAGTAATTCTTATATCTCTAGTTAAAGCAGTTAGTACTGTGTTACCAGAAAGCATTACTACTTATCTACATATTGAATTTATAATCTAACTTTTGAGAACTGAAAACTGCTGAGAAGGCAGTCTCCTACAATATGATGCTGTCCCCTAATTTTTAGAGAATGAGTAACTTCCAATTTAATCAATGGACTTTATGTCTTGGTGGGGCCTTAAACATGGCAACCCCAGCCATGTTCAGGCTGGTACAATGGCCATAAGTGTGAAGAAAGATTGTAACCACTTTTTATGAGGCTGTCATAACTTTAAAATGTAGTTAAATGAATGGTTGTAAATTGAGGGCTACCTGTACAAATTTGCATTTTTTTCACCCCCTCCCCAAATCTTAATTCATTTTCAGTAGCTATTCTCGTCACTGTTCCACTTTGTATTTAGTTTCTCTCGCATCAATGTATGCAATAAAGAACAGTTCTCTCTCCTTCAAAGTGTGAAAATGGTGCTTGAAGAAGGAACCCAGCCACAGCTAGGGAATGTGATGTGGGAGGAGTGTGGATGACTGGACACATTACTTCTCCCTTAAAATCTTTTGGATTAATCTGTGTCTACAAGAAATAGTTATGTCAGAATACAACATTACAGAGAATTCTTCCTTCAGCCTCTCACTCAATACACCTTTGCACTGAATGTCCAAATTGTTGCAAAATAGCCTTCTAGGCCAAACTGGTGCTTAAACTGACCTTACCTTGTGCTCTCACATGTTTCCCACATATTTCAGTACCTTCAGGTGTATAGATTTGAACTCCCACAATCAAGTTGCAGAAGGCTAACCTAAGTCACATAATATAAATTGTAACTTGAATTCTCTAACCTGGATATCAAAACAGAAACTATGTACTTACCAGGACCCATAGAAACCAGGCGAGAGCAATGACAGGAAAAGAAATAGTAACTTTCCATTTCTTCTACTGAAATATCAGCATAACTCATCTTCACACAAGTAGGATTTATTTTACTCCTGAATGAATTGTGTTCCTTTAAAACAATAACCTATGTAGAACAATTTGTAGTTGCCCGTCATCCTTAAATTACTCTTAGCAATAAAAGTTATCTACAGTAACTTTAAGCAGGATGTTTATTTAAACCAGGTATGCCTACTTTACTAACCACACCTTGAGAGTATTCTTCTGATCTAAAAATAACTACAAGGATAGGCATATATCTTAGTTTTCTTTCTTTTTTTTAGTTTTGAGAGTGCACAATCTTTATAAACTAAAAGATTTTTATTGAAATAAGGAACAACTCAATAAAGATCAGATAGATAAACAAATAGGTGGTAAGTTACTATGATTCTTTTGGTATCAACTCAACTTTCTTTTGAACAATAGTAATATTAGAGCTTTAGCAATATGGTATTATATCATTTTTCAGAATGTAATACTTAACTTAGAACAATCAAAAGCGATAACCTCAAAAAATGTATAGGATACTACTGCAAATAACATAGGAGATCCACCCCATGGTTTAAAGGAAGCTTGGATACTGATCTTGGTAAATCTATGCTGGAAAAAAATTGGCAGAAATTATGGAAACTGGATGGATTCCACTTCAATGCAAGAACTGCAGTGAAAGATTATACATGGCTGTACTTCAGTCCAATTAGATTGGCATATACATATATCAAAATTATTCCTCCAAAAGTTGGAAATATAAAAAAAATAGGGAAGGGGTTCAATTGTGGTGGTCATCCAATAAAGCTATTCCATAAATGTTGGGGGGGGGAGATAAGTACCATGATTAAACAAAGAATTGAATTCTCCTCAGAGTTAGGCTTACTGCATTTAATTACATGACCAAATCTCAAGCTTAAAAATAAGGAACTCATCTAATTTTAGCAGATAAAATAATAATTGTCCAATATTGAAAAAAACTAGGTAACTGAAATGTGCATTAATAAAACTACTTCAATTGCTATATTAGACAAAAATTACAAAGCTAAAATAATAAGGCATCATAAGCAGGAATCACAATTTTATAAAATTTGAATATATTTTATAGATTATTTCAATAGCAATAGACTATAATATGGTAACATTTACATGTATGGTAAATCTGTACATGTATATTTTAATAGATTAATATTGGAAGTACAAAGCAGCCATTTCTGAGGTGCAGCATGAACTTCTAACATCTTTCCTCAGCCACATGCACTTTTATGATAAAATCATAAAAGGGCATGTGACACTATAAATGTGCATGTGACACTATATAAATAAATAACCTGAACTTTTATAGCTTACTTTGAAACTGTACTTTCCCTTCACCAGAACTTCCTTGTGTAGTTGGCTGACCATTGGGTGAACTGATGGACTAGATTAGGGGTAGGCAAAGTTGGCTCTTCTATGACTCATGGACTTCAACTCCCAGAATTCCTGAGCTAGCATGATTGGCTCAGAAATTCTGGGAGTTGAAGTCCATGAGTCATAGAAGAGCCAACTTTGCCTACCCCTGGACTAGATGGGTCAGGAGTCTGTCCCAGGAGGCACTACTTGCTATGTTCTAAAAGCACCTGATTTCACATTCCAGAACATAATTTTTACATATGAATAAAGGTGTTGGGGAAGGTGAGAAACATATTTCCTGGTGAAGTATAAATATAAATATATTAGTCCTGGTACCTAATAAATTTTGCAAATCCAATCCTCAGGGGCATGCCTTGGAGTATTGTTCATGCTTTACTATCTATTGTTCCTCTGTTATTTATTTGTTACATTTATATTCTATCTTTCTTTCAGTTCCAAATGGCATATGGAGTATTTCCATTTTTTTCCCACAACAGCAAACCTTTGAGGAAGTTTGAGCTCTCTCTCTCTCTCTCTCTCTCTCTCTCTCTCTCTCTCTCTCTCTCTCTCTCTCTCTCTCCCCCTCTCTCTCTCTGTGTGTGTGTGTGTGTGTGTGTGTGTGTCTGACTGACTGACTGACTTACTGAGAAAGCCTAGCTTAAGTTGTTCAATGAGCTTTCACTGTTTTTCCAGTAGCTGATCTTGGTTTTCTGTCAGTTCTATTTTGTATTTTCATTTTAATTCTTTTAATTATGACGACTTCATTTTTACTATACTATGTACTGCGCTGTAGTAATCACAGCAGTAGCAGCAGAACCAGCCTTTTCTTATGCCTTTTTGTGTCTTATTTAGCTGATATGAATATTTTCTTCTTGGCTTTTAAGAAAGGTTTCATATATTATTTTTAGCCCAGATGATGACAATGCAGTAAAGGAGGATTTTGACTCTGGTAAATTTAGGCCAGACATTTTAGCCTAAGGGGAGCATGGCAGTGAAGAGTTAGGCATGCTTTAGTCTTGCAGAATCTACTTTGCTTTCATTAGAATGAGCATTGACTTACCTGATACGCTCTTTCTCATCAGGAGGAGCCAGCAGTCAGGATGGGTTGTCTCCGCCTACTAGCAGTTGAGGACCGAGTCACTTTTTTTCTTTAATTGCCTGGATCCGCCCCTTGGGGTCCCAGTTTTGACGAATCCGAGGCAAACGACTTGATGTGGCGAAAATGTGTAGTCAAAGAACTATCATCCCAACTGTAAATAAACTGGTTCGTAACGGTCTAACTAAACATGAAGGGAGTACTGAACCCCCCCCTTTGAATTTTTTTTTTTTTGGAAACTATGCATAACCGGGAACTAAGGTAGAGGCCCTAGCCCTAACCAGGTGAAACAGGAACTCGCCCCTGTGCTGCCCGAAACACTAGTCTAACATAGGGAGGGAACTGACTGCTGGCTCCTCCTGATGAGAAAGAGCGTATCAGGTAAGTCAACGCTCATTCTCCATCCTCTGAGGAGCCAGCAGTCAGGATGGGACATACCAAAGCAGTAGTACCCATGGGAGGGCAGACAATCAAACGTCGTGTTGAGGAATCACCCTCTGCAGCACCCGGCGTCCGAAAGCAGCATCAGCCGATGCATACTTGTCAATTCTGTAGTGCCTGATGAATGGAGTGGGCGACGCCCAGGTCGCTGCCCTGCAGAGGTCTTCCAGAGGACATTGAGTGGCCCAGGCAGCGGAGGTGGCCGCGCTCCGGGTCGAGTGGGCCGTGATGCCCGCGGGTCGCTGGAGAGATGCCATGTCGTAGGCCTTGGCGATGGCCCCTCTGATCCAGCGGCCTATGGTCGAGGACAATGCTTTGAGCCCCATTGTGTGGGGCAAGAAGGTTACCATCAGCGCTTCCGTCCTGCGAAAGGGGCGTGTGCGGGAAATGTAGACGTGTAGGGCCCTGCGAACGTCCAAGGTGTGCCAAGTCCTTTCGGCAGGGTGGGCTGGGGAAGGGCAGAAGGATGGCAGTACGAGTTCCTGCGCACGGTGAAAGGAGGAGTTGACTTTAGGAATGAAAACCGGATCCAAACGGAGGACGACCTTGTCAGGGTGGAAAATGCAGAGGTCTTCACGCACTGAGAGCGCTGCGAGTTCCGATATATGGCGAGCCGAGGTAATGGCAAGGAGAAATGCCACTTTGAGGGATAAGTGGCGAAGAGAAGCGTCCAGTAACGGCTCATAGGGTGGCTGTGTCAGGGATTGCAAGACCTTGGAAAGATCCCAAGAGGGGTACCTATGGATAACCAGAGGGTGGCAATTAGTGACGCCCTTCAGGAACCGACGGACGGTCGGTATGTGTGACAGGGAATCCCAATGACCACATGAAAGGACAGAAGACAGCACCGCCAGTTGACGGCGTAGAGTGTTGGGAGAAAGACCTTTGTCCAAGCCTTGTTTGAGGAAACGGAGAATCAACGGGAGGGGAACGTCGAGGGGGGAAACACGTTGAGTGGAACACCAGGTGCAGAAAGCCCGCCAGGTCGCTGAGTAGATGCGGTCAGTTGACAGGCGGCGCGAAGCCTGAATGTAGAAGATGACATCCGGGTCGTAGAGTTGGCGTCTCAAGCTGCCCCGCTCAATCGCCAAGCGGTCAGTTTGCACCACCGAGGGTCCGGGTGGCAAATCGCCCCCTGACTGAGGAGATGTGGGAAGGGAGGCAGCATCCAGTGGTCCCCGACGGAGAGAGCCACGAGTTCAGCAAACCAGGGTTGCCGGGGCCAGAACGGAGCAATGAAGACTACCTCCGCCTTCTCCTGGATCAGTTTCCTGAGGACCAGCAGCAAGATGGGAAGGGGTGGGAAGGTGTAGAGGAGCCCCTGGGGCCACCGGCAAGTCAAGGCATTGGCTCCCTCCGACCCCGGTGATAGGTACCTGGAGTAAAAGCGTTCTAGTTGCGTGTTCTCCAGGGTCGCGAAGAGATCTGCTATCGGAGCATCGAATTTCCTCACCACTAACTGGAAGATTGACGGATCCAGGCGCCACTCGGCTTGGTCCACCGTGGACCGACTCAACCAGTCCGCCTGGACGTTGTCCACCCCGGAAATGTGTTCCGATGACAGGGAGGAGAGGTGGCGTTCCGCCCAGAGCCCGATCTTCCGTGCCTCGTTCATCAGCGTCCTGGAGCGAGTGCCTCCCTGGCGGTTGATATGCGCCTTCGTGGTTATGTTGTCCGTCAGCAGACGAACGTGCGACCCTGCAAGAAGAGGCTGGAAATGCTTTAACGCGAGGAAGGCGGCATGTAGCTCGAGCCAGTTGATGGAGCACCCGGCGTGCTCTGCTGACCACAGGCCCTGAGCCGTGTCGCCCTCGCAGTGAGCGCCCCATCCGGCGAGACTTGCGTCTGTCGTAACGGTGATTTGCGGCTGAGGCAGGAAGAGGGTCCCTTGTGTGAGAGCTGTGGAGCGCCACCAGGTGAGGGAGCGTCGAACTGGTGGAGGAAGTGTGACCTTGTGGAGGGATGATCCTCGCTTCTGCTTCTGAAAGGGAAGAAGGAACCACTGCAGTTCCCGGGCATGTAACCTGGCCCATGGGACAATGGAAATGCAGGAGACCATTTTCCCCAAAAGAGATGATAAGGTAAGGAGGGGAGAGGAAGCCGCCCCTTGGACCTGAGTGGCCAACTCCCTAAGACTATTCTGATGGTCTTGGGAGAGAAACACCCTGCCTGTTGAGGAATCGATCACTGAACCCAGATGAACTATTGTCGTAGAAGGGGACAACTGGCTTTTGGAAAGATTGATAGAAAATCCATGATCTGTGAGAGCCTGGCTAACTGTCTGAAGATGTTGTTGTGCTAGGGACTTGGTAGGAGCATGCACCAAAATGTCATCTAAATAACATTGAACTCGAATGGGGAGAGCCCGAAGGTGTCCTGCCAGGACAGAAAGAACCTTCGTAAAAACCCTGGGAGCTGAAGAGAGCCCAAAGGGAAGGGCCCTGTATTGGTAGTGCCTATCAGTGTAACAGAACCTGAGGTAACAACGATGCTGATGTGCAATGGGAACGTGCAAGTAAGCTTCAGTTAAGTCTAGTGATGCCATGAAGTCCCCGGGCCGAATGCAGGCTAGGATGGATTTTAAAGAGTGCATCCGGAATTTTCTATAGGAAATAAAACGGTTTAATCGCTTAAGGTCTAGAATCGCCCTCCATCCCCCTGAAGCCTTGGGTACCACGAAAAGGATGGAATAAAACCCCTGAAACCGTTGTTCAGGGGGGACCAGCTGGATCGCCCTGATATCCAGGAGATGTTGAACAGCCTCGGCCATGAGAGCCCGTTTAGCGAGGTTACGGGCCGTGGGGCACCGAACGAAGGCTCCGGGGGAGGCAAGAGAAACTCTAGAGATAGGCCATGTCTAACTGTATCTAACACCCATGTATCATCTGTGGTGACCTCCCACTGGTCGGCAAAGTACTGCAACCGGCCCCCTATGGGAATCTCTGATAGGAGTGGGGAGCTATTGTTTGCCCCATTTAGCGGGTTGCCCGCCTGCACCCCCGCGGGAATGTCGTCTGAACTGTCTCCCCCGCCCGGCCCTGCCCTGATTGGGACGGAAGCTACCGGAATACTGACCTGGGGTTCGGGGGAAACTGGAACCCTGGTCAGAATGTCGAAAGGGCCGCCTGGAGTACGGGGTTTGTCGCGGGAGGCCTCTGCGGGAGAGGGAGGGCAAAATCTTCCTCTTGTCGCGCGATTCAATGAGAAACGGGTCCAGGGAATCTCCAAAGAGCTGCTTGCCCTTGAGGGGCTTAGAACCTAAGCGCCATTTGTGGCGAGTTTCCACCGGCCATTGCTTCAGCCACAGCATGCGCCTGGCCACGACGGCAGAAGCCATTGCCTTAGATGCGAACTTAGATGTGTACAAGGTGGAATCAGCCAGAAATTGGCAGGTGGCAAAGATTTTGTTAAGGTCCTGATGCGCCCGTATATTGGTATCAGGAATATACTCTTGCAGTTGCTTGAGCCACAGAAGCGCAACTCTGGCAAAGAAGGAGGATGTGGAAGTCGCCTTGATGGCCCAGGCAGCCGCCTGGTGAGCGCGCACCAGCACCTGTTCCATTTTAGGCTTAAGATTCTCTTCCGATTCGCCTGGAAGGTTGGTCTGGGCGTGGAGAGCCAAAACGGGGGAATCCACAGAGAGAACCTCCAGCAGGTCCCCTAGGTCAGAGGCCACGTTGAAAAACTGTTGTTCAAGCGAAGAAGGAGTTGTTCCAGATGCTGGCGCCGCCCATTGATTCTTTACAGTGTCCAGAAATAATGAAGGAGCCGGGACCGACTCTGGCTCAGGAATGACCGATGAAAATATAGGACCTAGAGGAGTGTTTAAGGATGGCGCCGGAGCAGAAGGCAAGGATAGCCCAGCAGTGGCTCTGGCCTTGCTAAGTAGAGATTTGTAAAGCCCCGGAGGAAACAAGGCTGCCGAGGGAGGTTTGACTGGTGTAGGATCTTCATCCTCTGATAGGTCACCCATTGTCTCCATCTGCATAGCTGGTAAGTCATCAAGATTGTCTTCCTCAGAAATATTTGATAATTGGTCTGCAGCTAGGAATCCAGCACTGGTTCCTGGCTGAGGGTCCAGCTGTGGAGAAGAGACTCCCGAGCTCATTGAAGGCATGGTGGAGGCCAAATTTTGGAGGTTGGCTGTAATGCTGGACTGGACCGCCATTGCAATCCATTGCTGTATTAAGGCAGGCTCAAATGGCATAGCAGGAGGCTTCTGGGCCTGGTCTGAGGCAGGAGGAGGCCTGGTTTCCAGAGGAGTGGAAGCAGGAGGGGGGTTCATGTCTTGCCCCGCCCCTGGGCCTGGGCCTGGGCCTGGCTCAGGTTGGAGGCCAGGGAGGGCCTCTTGTCCTGCACTTGCAGCCCCGCCCAATCCCTCTGGGCCCCACAGATTGGGAGAGATTTGGGGGAGGGTTGTGGCCTCCAGAGAAGGGGCCCCCTCAGAGTGGCTACCTGTGGTCTGGGAAGAATTCCTGGATTGAGCAGCCCTATTGTGGAGCTTCTGTAGGGTGCGGTCCCTACGCTGCTCTGCCCTCGTGGCCTGAGAAGAAGAGGAGGCTGCAGCCTCATCATCGTTGGGCCTATTTGTCTTCTGCTTTCGCTTTCCTCCCGGCTTAGTGGGAGGCATGCCTTTCGCCATCGCTCTAAACTATGGCCAGATATGAGGCAGATGGCAAATAAGCGAGAGGAAGGCTTTTGGGGCCGAATGCCAATCCCCCCCCGCAATCCCCCCGCCCCCTTAGGGCAACGACCTGCCTGGTCGCCTGCCCTACCACGGTCGCCCCGGCTCCGATCCGCGATCGAAGGCGATCCCGAGCCTCCGGAGCCTCTGGGCGAGCCGCGCTCTTCAGTCCAAGCCGCTAAATTTTGGCACCAAATTTAAAGCTGGATCCTGCCGCGAGCGAGGCTCCGGCAGCAGGACCCAAGGCGGCAATCGGCTGGCTGGGCTCTTCGCTGCCGGCGGCTTCGCTTTCCCCCTGCGAAGCGACCGCGTGCGGCAAGCGGAAAACTCGCTCTCAAGATCCACGTGGAGGGTGAGCGAGGGTGCGGCAGCGGAAAGATCCTCGCGGCCAGAGCCAGAGCAGGCTCAAACGGCTGTGTGATTCTGGCCGCGGCCGCGGAGCGAGCAATCGGGGGGGAGGTGGGGGGGAAAGAGGGGGAAACGGGCTAGGCCGTAGCCAAAAACCCTCGTGGCAGCTGAGGAGATATCTCCAGGCGCCAACCACTCTCCTCGCTCACCAGTGCTTACAGTTAAATCAAGGGAGAAGTTAGAAAGAAAGGGGAAACAGAAGGTTTTAAATTGTATCAATACGACCTGAATCTAATTGAGAACCAGCAGTTGGGATGAGTTTTCGCCACGTCCTGCTCCTGCTGAGGACGAGTCAAAACTGGGACCCCAAGGGGCGGATCCAGGCAATTAAAGAAAAAAAGTGACTCGGTCCTCAACTGCTAGTAGGCGGAGACAACCCATCCTGACTGCTGGCTCCTCAGAGGATGGAGAATCCTGAGATCCATCAACAAGCAAGAAGGAAGAATCCAGAGATTTTTTTCCACTGAGGAAACCAGTGCAATCAGTAGAAAGAGGAAGGAAGGCTATTTTTTCTTGGTTCTTGATTCCTCAAATTCTATACCAGAGGTTTCTGGGGAATTGTCTGAAGAAGGCTTGAGGCTAGCAGGGATGACTTACAGTGCAAGAATAGTGCCTATAAGTGCAACAATTGATTCTTACACCCTTTAAAAACCACCCTGAGCTGAGAATTCTGGGAAAACTGAATGTAAAGCACAGTTTCATATAAAAATGTACAAGGATGTCAGAAAAAGGCACAGCAGTTGGGATCCATATATTTGTCCATAATTTCAACCATAGAGCCGAGGTGGCGCAGTGGTTAGAGTGCAGTACTGCGGGCTACTTCAGCTGACTGCTAGATGCAGTTCAGCAATTCAAATCTCACCGGCTCAAAATGAGGACCCAGATTGTTGGGGGCAATATGCTGACGCTGTAAACCGCTTAGAGAGGGTTGTAAAAGCACAATGAAGCGGTATATAAGTCTAAGTGCTACTGCTATAGCCTTGGAACCCATGTTCTGAATGATTATTATATATTGATATTAAAGTATTAACAAAATTAATCAGTTTTACCTCCAAATTTAATATCAACAGAAAACCTCTTAAAAACATTTTTGACATATTGGCATTTTAAAGATGAAGGCTGCAAAGGGTCAGCTTTCTCTAATTATGAATACAGTATATGTTTGTAAGATCTTTTTCTAGAATATTTGATTTGGCTTCTTATACCCTCACCTCTCAACTCTCCAGAAGACAGGCTCAAGATACAGAAGGATCTTGACAGACTTGAACATTGGGCGCTATCAAACAAAATGAAATTCAATGGTCACATAACGCGCAACAGATTAATCTTCAAATATCGAAAAGGAGGAGATGTAGGAGGACACTTTTCAAGGGAGGACAGAACTTACAAAAGAAGGACTGTCCTCCCTAAAGGAGGACGGTTGGTCACCTTAGGAATAGCGAACTAGACATCTCCAAAGGTGCAGAGATACTGCTGCAGCTAAAACTGACTGGCGGCAAGCACAATCTAATGAACATCTCTGGATAAAGAGTGATCACCCACTTGTGGTCCAGAGAGCTGCTCCTTGCAAGGAGACTGCAAGATTTCAGTCAACCCATGTAATTGAGTGCCTGGAGACAAAGGAAGCCATTGAGTTCCCAACTTATCCAATGTCACTTTCACATTTATAATAATTTTGAAGTTAAAAACTACTTGGTGAGTAAAACTTCATCCCAAAATAGAAACAAAACTGACCAACTAAAAGAATGTAGAGAGTATAAAATAAATGAAAAAAGGCAAATAAGAATTAAGTCAAGAAAACTATAAGCAAATTAACAAACTAGATAAATTTGTAACAC
Organism: Diadophis punctatus similis; assembly: GCA_023053685.1. NCBI lineage: Eukaryota > Metazoa > Chordata > Lepidosauria > Squamata > Dipsadidae > Diadophis > Diadophis punctatus. Next base: position 12,430,187 of record JALIGW010000013.1, on the reverse strand, counting down.
AAAGGTGCTTTCTTTCAAAGAGGGCTAACCACCACATGACTGCAAGGAATATAAATCATCCGTTATCCACTATTCAGTCAGAACTGAAGAAGCTTCTTGGATGAGAAGCAAAACGTCTTCTAGCAAAACAAGGAAGTCCAGTTGCCTTTTGAAAGAAAGCACCTTTGGGACAACCATGTCGTGGATGACTGAGAATCTCCGTAGACCTTTAACTATACACTTTGGGATGAACACCCTTCAAATGGTGCAGGAGTATGAAAGAATTTCCAGGGGGGAAAATTGCAGACTACAGGATTCAGCTCACTCTGAGGGCACAGATAAACCTCCAAGTGGCCTCAATAACTCTCAGAAAGAGGGCTGACAACCACATGACTGCAAGGAATATAAATCCTTCCATTCTCCACCAAACAGTCAGAACTGAAGAAACATCTTGGATGAGAAGCGAAACATCTTCTAGCAAAACACCAGTCCAGTTGCTTTTTGAAACTGTATTTCTTATCTGCTTTTATCTCTTTTAACATAATAGGGTTTTTTTTAAAAAAGAATGTCTACTTCATGACCCCTATAGCCTTCTCCTACTGATTAATATATGAAGTGGTAACGTCAAATAACTGGGGCCTGACTTTAATTTCAGAGAGCCAAATGGATGAAAAACCAGGTTAGAAATCTGATAAGGTTTATTACAGCTGTGCGTTTGTGTATGTATGCAAACAAATAAATAAATAAAAACCAAACACTATGAAGAAAAGAAATCCACTAGAGACCCTAGACTAGCAGATAACTGTGGATCATTTTGGACCATAGTTACCTCAGCCAGCATGATGGGACGTATATAAATTTAGTAAATAAATAAATAATTTCAAACTCTAAAGCTTCTTTTCTGCAAACTCTACAACCAGAACTAAATGATTAAGTCCTATTCTTGGAGTCAGCCAAAGCTTGATTCTGGTAGCTTTATTAACGTAAGTCTTTAAAACAATGAAATACTAAAAGTTAGTTATTGTGTATCTGAAGACACACTTACTAACAATTAATTTAGGAACTCTGAGGATGTCAACTTAGTTGATGCTAAATCCATTTTTAAATGATCTTTGGTCAGCACAAGACGGGCATATCAGTGCCACCACAGAAAATAAAAACATTCAAAATGGTGGTGTAGTATATTACCTGTAGTTAAAAAAAAAGACTTCAAATGAAAACCATTTATACTAAGGCATGCAGTCTCGCTGTGTTCCGAAGATAATAGAGCTATGCTTATCTATTAGCTTGAGTAGAGGAAAACCCAGGTTGCTTAATGACCCAGTACGGCGCTATTATAAACAGTTGACGTACATACCTTTTCCAATATATTAAGAGCAGATTTTAAAGCATATTTAATAATGGTGCAATAAATATGGAGAAAATTGAGGGAAGTAAAATAGAGACAAATGCCATAAGAATGAGCATTACAAAACACACATTACACTTTTATAGATAGTAGTTATATGCTAAAAATAATTTGGGCCAGTTCTCACCCGACCAGGTGTGGGAGGCGTAATTTCTTCCATGCCTTTTTGTAAGAGATCGCTGAATAGATGAGGCAACCCTTTGGCGGAAATGACTGACTCTGCGAAGTATCTGGTGATGATTTTCTTGTCCATCTCTTGAATATCCACGCTGCGACATGGTGGTGGTGTCACATTAATTTTTAACGTTTCCTAGAATGAAAGCCTATACAGTATTTCTCTTGAAACTTTGATTGCAGTTGGTACTCCGATGCTACTTAAAAGTGAGTCTTTTTAAAATTACCAAACACCGCAACATTACAAGAATAAAATTAAATCACATTTATTTCATTAAGAAAAGCAGTGAGTTTCTTGAAGACTTACTGTATACTTTGCTGAGCAAATTTCAAAGCACATCCAATTTCTTGATGCACAAAAGACATTCACTATTTCTCTAATAGCCGGTCCTTCAAATCAAAAGAAACTAGACATACACTTGATCCAGAAGTGTTTTTAATTAGAATCTTTGACTGCAGTTGCATCCAAGTGTACGGTCTCTCTCTTTATCATATATCTTTTCATAGCATTCTCATCTGTTTTCCATTTCTAATTGCACAGGAATATCCTCTGAATTGCCAAGCAACAGATATCCATACAGGTCCTCTTCAAATATTCAAAAACAAGCACTTAATGAAAACAGACATCTTTTATTTGAAAACTAAAAGTTTCAAATCCTAGATCTGGCTGTCAAGAATGTTGTTTTCTGTCAAGGTTGTTTCTAGGCTGCTGATTTCAACAAGGCAGAGAAACCTACCAATGTTCAAATTCAAGGTTTATGGACTCATCATATAACAAGCATTGTTCATCAGCCTATCCAATACAAACTATGTTGCTTCGGAGCTCTTCAAAGCAAAAATTGATTTTTCGTCAAAGCATTCAAAACGGAAAAGAACAACTCCCAGAAAAACTCTAGTTTAATAAACAACTTGCAATGGGAAGGAAGGGAGGGGATACAGACCACTGTTCTCATCTTATTCAACTTAGGAGAGAGGAAACTGCTTGCATTGCTTTCCTTGGCAGTAACTCCTTTCCATGGAAGATATTTAACTGGGGGTGCAATCAGAAAGCCAGCACTTTCCCACAATAGCATACCAACATCTGCAAACACTGTGAAATATAACAGCTAATCTAACACCACATGAGACTTAAGAGTTGAGCATTATCTTATGTGAAAAATGCATACGGTGCATTATTGTTACTTTTCTAACAAATGTGTATTTTTAGAAAGATATATATATATACAAAAACAATTGGAAGACTAAATTATCTCAGCTTATGGAGCTTTCTTTAAAAATGTGACATAATGAAAGACAATGCCAATTTTTTCACATGAAAAGAACCAACACCTTTTAAAGTTGTATCATTCTTCAATTGGTACTAGAATAAATATTAATTTTGTTCTCACTACATTTTTCATGATATGCAATTTGAATATTTTCTTTTACAGTAGAACTTTAAAGTTGCTTTTTAAAACGCTCCCATATTGCATGTTATAACAATGATTTGGAAAAAACATAACTTATGATCTACATACAATGAATATAGAAAGTCTACACGCCTCTCTTAAAATGCCAGGTTTTTGAGATGTAAAAAAAAAATCAGACCAAGATAAATCAATTCAGATTTTTTTCCACCATTAATGTAAGATACAAGCTGTATATATAATTGAAAGCAAACTGAAATATTTCAGGGGGGAAATAAAAATAAAAACTTACAATAAAATGGTTGCATAAGTGTGCCCACCCTTAAACTAATATTCTGTTGAAGCACCTTTTGATTTTATGACAGCATTCAATCTTTTGGGATAGGAGCCTATCAGCATAGCACATTTTGCCTTGGGAATCTCTGTCCACTCTTTCTTGCGAAAGCTGTCAGACTGTGAGAGCATCTCCTATACAAAATCTCAGATTTTTCAATTGGATTCAGGTCCAGGCTTTGACTAGGCTAGGGGTGTAAAACTTATGGCGCTCGGGTCAGATGCATCATGTGCTAGTCACACCCACCCCCATTTTAGCAAAGGGGGGGGGAGTCATGATCAGTCACGTGATGATGCCGCGAGTTTGACACCCCTGGACTTGGCCATTCCAAAACTCTGATTTTCTTCTGGTGAAGCCATTGTTTTGTTGATTTGGAGGTATGCTTTGGGTCAATGTCGTGTTGAAAGATGAAATTTCTCTTCATCTTCAGTATTAAAGCAGATGCCTTAAGACTTTGTGCCAAAATTGATATTTAGAACTATCCATAATTCCCTCTACCTTGGCTAAAGCCCCAGTTCCTCAAAGCATAATGCTGCCATCACCATGATTCATTGTGGGTATGATGTACTTTCGGTGATGTGCACTGTTGTTTTTGCATCAAGCATGCTTTTTGGAATTATGGCCAAGAAGTTCAAGCGTGGTCTCATCAGAGAACAAAACATTTTCCCACATGCTTTTGTCAGACTTGATCTAGGTGTTTGCAAAATTTACCCAGGCTTGGATGTTTTCCTTTAAACGAAAAGGCTTCCACGTTGCCACCCTACCCCACAGTTCAGACACATCAAGAATATGGAAGATTGTTGTCACATGTAGTACACAACCAATACCTGCCAGAACTTCCTGCAACTCCTTTAATGTTGCTTTGGGCCCCTCGCATCAGTTTTCTTCTTGCTTTGTCATCAATTCTGGAGGGACATCCAGTTCTTGGTAATGTCTATTGTGTCATATTTTCTCCACTTGATGACTGTCTTCAATCTGTGTTCCATAGTATTTACAATGTCTTGGAAATGGTTTTGTACTTGTATCCTGGCTGATACCTTCCAACAGTGAGATCCCTTCAATGCTTTCTAAGCTTTTTGCAGACCATGGATTTTGCTGTGAGAGGCAACTGAGTAAATGTCAGAAAAATCCTACTAGAACAGCTGAACTTTACATGGGCTTGATCAGTCACTTTAATTGATGGCAGGTATGTACTGACTAGTATTGAACACCAGTTTGAATGTGATTGGTTAACTCTAACACATCCACATCCCTACTTATAAGAGTGTGTGTACGCTTATGCAACCACATTATTGTACATTTTTATTATCCACCGTACATATAAAGCCAAAGACAAATCAAACAATATGAAAAAATGAGTTCCTTGAAACAGTAACAGTACCAATGATTGGTAGTAATTAAAAGTACTATAATGTGTATATGTGTTATACCTTTTCTATCACATCAAAATTATAAAAATTGATTTAAAAAATGTGGACCACAATAGGTGCCATCCCAAGATTCTAGAGCACAGGTGTCAAACTCGATCGTGTCAAGTTACATCATGTGACGTATCATGTTTTTTGCCTTTGCAGAGCCAGGGCGGGCATGGCCTGCGCATGATGCATCCGGCCAGTGGGCTACCAGTTTGACACCCCTGCTCTAGAGACCAATTTTTTTATCGTTTTATTCATCCGGTTTGAAATATTTTTTTCCTAATTTGAAAGTCTACTATACTGAGCAGAGTCTCTAGAATAGGAAACTGACTTAGGCCTCATAGAGTAAATATTTACTATATGTTTAAATGAGACCATTATAATTCAATGTGAGCTTGCAAAATATTTTCAGTGAGCATACAAATGCTACTGCTGAGGATAGGCAATTAAAATGTGTGGGGGTTCAACTGCATGGTTTTGACCTTTGGCACCATCTAGGCTGCCATCTTGATCTTTTTGATCCCCTACATGTGGACACCCCTGACTGAGTAGTGGAACTTTCCCTGCAAAAATCTCAGAACCATCCTTGGAACCACTCTGGAAAGAAGCAGTAAAGTTGAAGCTAAGGAAAACTCAAGATATTACATGTATCTCCCTCCCTCCCTCCCTCCCTCCCTCCCTCTAAGATGGCTATTAGTTAAACTTCACATAGGTCATATATCGAAAAGTCCTTCCTGTCAATGAATCCTTCAGCTTCAACCGCAACAATACACAAGCACATAATAGATTCAAACTTAATGTAAACAGCTCCAAACTCGACTGCAGAATATACGACTTCAGAAATAAAGTGATCAATGCCTGGAATGCACTACCTGACTCTGTGGTTTCTTCCCCAAACCCCCAAAACTTTAACCTTAGACTGTCTACAGTTGACCTCACCCCATTCCTAAGAGGTCCGTAAGGGGCGTGCATAAGCGCACCACTATGCCTACTGTCCTATTGTCCTCTTTTATCGGTACTTTTTACCGGTACTTTTAAGTTATGTTTATACAAACAACTACTATCCTGTACATGTTTGACAAATACATAAATAAAATAAATAGGTAACAAAACTTGAAGATTTCCAAGTACTCCAGCAGGATGCACTCACAATCACTGGGGAGGGGGGAAGAGAAGGAATGCTAAATGTTTGGTAACTCGTTTTTGCAAATTTAGAGTTTGTGGGTACAAATACATCTGTCATAGAAATCATAATTTGTAAGAAAAAGGATACTTGTCCTATTTCTTCTGAATACTAATCTGTCAGGTTCAATCAGATTTCGCCAGTCTCCATAACAACTCACAATTAATTAGCACCTTCAAAGAGAGCAAGGACTTAACTGTATTAATTGGAAGTTCCGAACAAATGCCACCTGCTCTTCTCTCTCCCCTGTGCAAAGATGAAACAAACTGCATTGGAGCACAAACAAACAAGGCATTGAAACTCTGAGCTATGCTCAAATAAGATTTCTTGGTCTTTTGACAAGCCTTTTGACAATTCCAATGAAATATAGTCATACTTTTTTCATACTTTTTTTGGAAGATAGTTGGATGAAAAGCCAGCATGGCACAGAAGTCAAGAATCTGACACGCTCCAGGCTAAACCAGGTCCAAGCCTTTACCCATTTCACAGGATTGTCACTGTGGGAATGATTCCCATGCAAGCTGCCATGGGTTCTTGGAAGGAGGTTGGGACATAAAGTAATAGATAAAATGCCTGCAACAAGATGGAATGTTACCTGAACATACACACACATAAGTAATTAACATTATTGCTAAATGGAATGGTTGAGATATAGTAGCAAATCACAACTGAATATTAAAAGAGGAACTGTCAGTGAGGTGCTACTGTTTGATCCAGACTATTTTACCTGTGCTTGGTTCAAGTGAAGTTAAAACTCAGATGTTAAGCAGAAACCATAATTTATTCAAAATCATAGTTTTTCAATCTCTTTCTCTCATGCTACTTATTTTAAATATTTACATAACCATCCATCTTATGTACCATAATCCCAGATGGCTTACAAATAATGCAGTACACAGAAGTTATTTCAAGTACTTTTTTTAAAATAGCACAAGCATTCTGTGTATCAAATTATTTTTCCAGAATTCCCAATTGCTCGGAATCTTACAATTTTTCAATGACTTCACCTTAAAATTTCTACAAGGATGTCAAGGTCATACAAAAATGTCAAGTTTCTGAGAACTTAGACACGACATAAATGTAATACAATCCCCAAATTTTAATAGGATTTAATTTAAACAAAATTAAATTTGGGGGATACTATTTCCAGTTTTGTAAGAGCCAATGGATACATTGTTTCTCACAGAACATAAGCTACAAACACATCCCAATCACAAAGAGAACATACAGTCCTGTATAGTTGATATATAAATCTCCAAATAGGCATAGCTACTTTAAATACTTAAAAATGGGTGATACATTCATGTTCCACATCCTTTGAAACCAAATCAAATCTGAAGAACTGCAATGCCCTAATCTGTAGTTCTAAAGACAGACCTTCCTATTAGTTATACTAATCATTTTATCACTACCATTAAGAAAATACGTATTCATTTCAGTTGAACGCTTAGGGGAAAGAGTATTTACATCAAATTTGTTTTTGCTGACTCAAATGCAAGCAGCACTTAGGCTGAGACTTATATACCACTTCACAGTGCTCACAGCCCTAAGTGGTTTTACAGAGTCAGCATATTGCCCCCATCATTCTGGATCCTCATTTTACCGACCTCGGAAAGATGGAAGGCTGAGTCAACCTTAAGCCGGTGAGAATTGAACTGTCGAACTGCTGGCAGCCGGCAGTCAGCAGAAGTAGCCTGCAGTACTGCATTCTAACCACTGCGCCACCATAGTATAGGAGCAGCAGGAGACAAGGATTTATTAACTTTATCTAATTTGTCTTTGTCACTCAAGAACAGAAATTGACAAACTGTAGCATTTGTGTCACATGTTTTGACACTTCCTCTGGCATTGAAAGGGTCACCTGCAGTGAGTCTATAGTTTGCATGTGCTGTCTCTTTTTCTGCTTCAGAAGTTGTTTTGGAAAAGCATGTTCAGAGATTGTTTGGAGGTGGCTTAGACCCTTTGTCACCAACCTAGATTGGGAATGGGACTTGGGGTATTCCTGTTGGTGCATTTCATTAGCCTTAACTTCCTAGGACTTGCTGGATTTGGACTCTGAAAAGGGAATCCCTTTGTGACAGCCAGTCTGGACTTTAAGTCCCGGCCCTTAGTAGGGTATGTGTGTGTATGTGTGTGGTGGAGGGAGGGACCAGGTAGGTAATGTACTATACAAAGAGGAAGTAAAATTCTCACTGTAGCTCCTACTGAGTGCAAAGGGACCTCAAGTAAGACCTGTGAAGGAAGCAAGGCGACTTGGGACTCCAAATCCAAGGTCTAAAACATTCTAAATACACTATTTGTATATATCCTAGAAGTATTTCTACATTCATCAAGTTTTTCCCACTGTCTTTTGCCTAGACATAAAAACAGTATCTATGGAGACCTTTTCCTTGACTGTGAGGGCAGGTTTCCTCTATTGTAACCACACTCATGTAAGTAGAGATTAGAATTGTTCTTCTGTTGTCATAAATTTCCAATTCAGAAGAACAATTCTAATATTCCATAATATGATTTTCTATAAGTATAACATTCAGAGTAAAATTAATATTTTTCTTCCATTAAAATGCCCACTGATGCTATTACTACAGTATATACAAGTTTTTCATCTAGCTGAACATAAAATATTTAACCTGTTGAGATCCTGAGTCATATTTCACTAGTAGTGTACAAATTATACCTAACAGGTGTTTGTCATTATGAGTAGTAAGTTTTCAAATTCAATCAATTCTCTCAATATTATTTCTGCAATTCTTTTGATGCTATACTACAACTTATTTGGAAATATTGAAACCAGTCTATGGAATAGACTATTGTGAGACAAGACACTGTTAATAATGAAATCTTGCAATGTACACAAATAATCGACTTTCCACTGAGCAAATTTATTAGTGTTTGCATCTTCATCTTTTTCATAGTAACAAAACCTATAAACAAAACCCAACATAAGGCAAAGATAATATATTTTCAGACACCACTTTTTAAACATCAATTTTCTTTTAAAAATTCCTCCAAGATGTTCAGATCACGACAGTAATATTTTGTTTTTATTTATTTCTTGTCTTTCAGCAAGGAGTTCAGGGCAATGTACACCTTCCTCCAATTTCCCCAAGATTAAGCCGAAGAGACTGACTTATTGCAAGTCACCCAATAAATATCCAGAGCTGAGCAAAGTCTTGAACAGCCTGTTTTGAAAAGCTCTGAAGATCCTGGCAGTTTGTCCAGTTGGGAACATGCAGCTAGGCAAGCTCTGTTGGTATTGGTGATACGGTTTTATTTCAATCTTTGTATGCCACCCAGAGTCACTACTGTGAAATGAACAGTTCTATAAATAATTTAGCAAATCAAACAACTTGGGCCTGCCTAGACTTAATCCAGCATTGGCATAGTATAAAAGATATGCTATTCTTTAGGAAGAGAAAATGTGATTGGTCTGAGGACACCTGATGGGTTTTATAGTTTAATAAGGATCTGTGCATGGCCATCCTGTTTCAAGTCCAATGCAGCATGTTGATTTCAACTGAAACCAAGCAGACTTAATTCCGAATACAAGTACCTAGAATTTAAGGCCAATTGCACATACTTAGCCTAACTTTTCCCTGATAAATTGACTTCACTTTTGCAAAATTACTAGTTACTACAGTAATTTATAACAATTACATTTTGGAAATAAACACGTTCTATTGAAATTGGATGTAATATTCTTCAGCATATATAACCTCTACTACATTAGTTTGTAGCAGCTTTCAGGCAGCTTCTTTTCTTAATACCTTTTCCACATGTTATGACTGAGCCAATTTGGGATTAGCACATTATATCTTTGTCTCCAGGATGCTTGCAGGCCCGATAACTGGCAGGGTTTGGGCAGCTGAGCCAATCCCATTCAAAATCCCATGCTTCAAAGGGAATGCCATGAAGACACCTTTACAGTATTTCTATTGGAACTATAGGATCTTACAAGCAGGGATTCTCATCTCCTAGATTTTCCTCCTAAGTGTTCTAGCACCATGTTGCTATTCCCCCATCCCCCCTCAGTAATTAGTGAAAGAAAGGTGGTTTTGCCATTATCATAGAAGCACTTGTTTTGCTTCCTTATTGTGAAATCCAATACAGCAGGGAAATTATGAGAATGGAAGGTGGGGTGCAGAATGAAGAGCTAAACTTCTCAATCCCCCATTGGTCAGCATGAAGAGAAGAGCAGCAAAGCCAATGCAATGTTGAAATAAGTAAAAATCAACCACTGTTGACTTTGACTATGCCCTTGATTTGGAACAGATCAATACTTGCATTCCTGGAATACAGTGGCTTCTACTAAAACTCATATGAATTACCTTTGTCACCTAACATCTTATTGAACTAATGGCAGGGAGGCATAAAAACAACATTTCACAAAATGTTTATGGTTAATGAACACAATTGAAGTTATTACAAAGTGTTTATTGAATCAATTTGACCATGCAGTGCTTGCAACAGGCAGAGCAAAATTGGTGTTTCCAGATACAGTGAATTCTTACACATCTAGGGAATTCCATCAAATATTTCCAATGTTTCTAGATAGAAATCGATAAGCTGATTAGCAAGAGGAGAAATACAAGTAACCACTATCTTGCTTTAAGGGGTGGTTTTGGAAATTCTAGGTGCTGTAAATTTTCTCCATGGCTGTTCAAAAATGTTTAATCATTTTATTAAAGATTTTAATGTTGTTCTTCCATTGAATTAACAGAACTAGGAGTAGCTAACAGACCTCAAACACCCAGGTATAACAAATAAATACAAATTATGAACTAGTCTATTATGTAAGTATTGTATACATGAAAACCACCCAATTTAAAAAGTATTCCATCTATTGAACAAAAAATATAAAGAACCATCAGAATTTGGCAGAAAAAATTACATGTAATAAAGAATGGCAATAGGGCTTTTATATACATTTAGTGAGCCGTGAATTGAGGGATAAGAGAGCATCACCAGATTTCTGCAAGAAATTATAATAGTGGTCACACATACAGCAGGAGGTAAGACATTAGAGCAAGAATATATATAGAATGCATAACCTTGTTACTGGATTATACGTTTTCCTGGGCTGCCATCAAACACATTAAATTAAAATGAATACTGCATACAGAGGCACATGCATTTGAATATCCATCCTTGTGCTGCCCTCTTACAGAAGGTTTGAAAAATCAGCTAGCAAAGTGAGATCTTTAAATTTTAGCTCAGTGATGAACTTGACTTCACAGCTAGCTGTTAAGTCTTCATTGTATGTTTTTTACTGCATATAATCTATAGCAAGACAAACAATACTGCTTATTTTGTGGTATTATTATTATTTTTTTTACAATCTATTACCTGGATTATATATTTGAAGTAAAAAGAAAAATCACTCTATAAATACCCTAAAAGCTTTAACTTATAACTATTGTAAATTAAATTAAAATAATTATTTCTCAATAGCATACAGACTCTAGAATAAAAAAATACTACCACACAGTTGCTTATTTGTGTGAAAGTACACATATAGAAAAAAATGCTTTGGAACAACTAAAATTATCTATCAAATATAGGATACATACATTCTTAAGACCACACTCATATCAGATTTCCAATCTACACTGATTCACAAATCATATTCAGAAAGTTCTTCTGTGTTTCTGTGTGATTCTACAGGACAAACCATTGCATGCAAATAAGAAACTGAAATGATTTGAAACATTTCACTTTTTAAAATTAAAAACACAGAAACATATTTTAGATAGAGACATTAAATGTAAATAATGCAATTTGAAACAGATTCAAACAAGCCAGTAAACATGCAACCTACCATTTGCTTTCAACCCTCTGCATTTACAACAGGCATTTTCAAGTTTTAATTTTAGAAGACAACCCTGGAAGGAAATCATGCATCTGAATGGAACTGATTTCCTTGAACAAGATCAATCTATGAATATCTTTCAAATACCTCTACTGCAGACAACCATAATTTATTGTTACAACAGCTGCAAAAAGGCATGCTAAAATCTTACTCCCAAATAACAAATAATCACCTTTCTCATCAGCACAGCTAAACATGATTGAGTAATTATTCCCATGACAATTTGATTCAAATAAAAGATCCTGTCAGACACAGAGATAAATCCCATATGCCAAATGCACAAACATAATTTAAGGCAAGCAGGTCTTCCTACCAATGTTCAAGGAAACAGAATACAGTCTCCAAATGAATTCTTCTGAAGCCATTTCTTCGGTTTTCTGCCAGCATTTCATTGTCAAGCATTAACCAAGAGAACCCACATTTCAGAATACAACAATGGGGAACCTACAGCCCTGCTTTAGTGCTGCATTTCAATTAACTCTCTCGATACAGATCCTCCAATCCAGCTCAAATGGAGGGGAAGTACTCTTCTTCTGCAATGCACCGGCAGGAGGATGCTCTTTAGAACCAGAGGCTTATCATGCAATCACATTAATATCACTTTAACCTGTTCACTCTTTCCTTGTGACGTTTCCCCCCCAGCTGAAAAGATGTCAGAATTAACGTGATGCTTTTCTTTTTTAACCAGTTCTTTCCCTCTGATTAGAGCAAGCATTTCTCAGGGATCTGCATTAGAGCAGCAGATGGAGCTTGTTGCTAACTGGTTGTTCTCTTACAAGAGGAAATACAACAGGGCACCCACAAAGAATCTTCATTCTCCAAGTAAGGTGAAAACAACTCTTAACTCTGTTTCAATCTCTTGTCCGATTTGTATCATTTTAATATCTTGTCAGACTTGTATCATTTTAATTTTGGTTACCTGAAGTTTACACAATTTACAAGCACATTCATTAATGCAGATGTTTTGCTTTTTGAAGCTCTATCCCTACATTGTTTCAATGCAGGGATAGAGAATAATTAGGCTTTGCATGGATGAAGTCATAGTTTCAATTCCTGGAATTTCAAGACAAGACTACAAAAAATTCTATCTGAATCTCTGAGAAACAGGTTGCAGTCAGCGCTTACAATCTTGGACTAAATAAAGTAAGGATAAGGCAACTTCTTAGATTGACATCCAGGTATTCTTTTGAGTTCTTTTTCAACAAAGAATCTCAAGCTAGAAATCTAACTACCGTATTTTTCGGAGTATAAGATGCACCTTTTTCCTCCCTAAAAGTGGCTGAAAATTTGGGTGCGTCTTATACTTCAAATGTAGCTTTTTTCCAGCCCTAACTAGGTGCTAACAGATCTTCTCAGCTCTTACCTTGCAGGCTTTTTCATTGTTACTCTCTCCAAAGAATGTTTTTCCAGCCCTAAGTCTTTGCAGAATTTTTTTTCATTGCTCTACTTGCTCCGAATAAGTTTTTTTCTAGCCCTAACCAGGTGCTAACTATCTTCCCAGCTCTTACCTTGCAGGCTCTTTCATTGTTATTCTCTCAGAAGAAGGTTTTTTTAAGTCCTAACCAGGAGATAAAATAATGTGCTGAAGCTGCTCTGAATAAGTTTTTTTCTAGCCCTAACCAGGTGCTAACTATCTTCCCAGCTCTTACTGGCTTGCAGGCTCTTTCATTGTTATTCTCTCAGAAGAAGGTTTTTTTAAGTCCTAATCAGGGGATAAAATAATGTGCTGAAGCTGACCAGACTAAGGATGCTAGCCAGATGAATACCTGGTAGGCAGATTGTTTCCCCCTATTTTCCTCCCCAAAAACTAAGGTGCGTCTTATACTCCGAAAAATACGGTACATTCAGTTGGTTAATGGTTATACCCAACTGGGGAAATAAATTGAATAAAGTGGTGGCTGTAACCTCTGCCTGTCCAATAGCTTTAATTCAACACTAAGTGCAGAGACAACTAGTGAGTTTAGAAAGCTGTCTGATGAATTTTCAATGGTTCTTAAAGTCAAGGAGCCTCTTCACCCTTTTGCTGATTTAAGCTAGGATATTTCTTTTATTCAATTTGGAATCTACCTGACTCCTAAAAAAATATCTCTGGTGGCTTACAAAACACACCAAAAGAAAAAGAGAACCACACATTTTCTGAAACAGCTGTGGGGTGAGAGCCATATGAATTTCTGGGGTTATATTTTTCCAGACTGCAAGTGCCACAGCACAAAAGGTGCACTGCATGGTTTGATTGAGATGACTTTGAACGCTACCATTCTACTTAATCTCACCGGGAAATTTCATTGGGTGTATATTGAAATGTTGTATACCCATTTCTAAAGATGGCAGAGGTTTTCTGGGCATAAATCTCTAGTGTTTAGTATCCTTTCTTCCTCACATCAAATCTGGGAAGTCACACATAGGACTTTTCCCGAAACAGTTTCCTTCAAAGTGGATGAAAATTAAATATTATAAATTTTGAAAAAGGAGAAAATGAGCTGGCTAGAATAGATTGTTTCACTTCAGCCTTAGGTTGTTAAATGAAATTATAACCCAAGCATATGTTATTCAGAAGTCAGTTATATAACTTCTTTGAGAGTTATAAGCATTATGAATGGAAAATCCAAGATATTTTCATTTCCACATAAAGTAGATTTATCCAGTCTTTTTGAATGCAACTAAGAATCAGTTATGCCCATCATTGCAAACAGTTATTGATAGATGAACCTAATCAGGATGGTTGCCACAGGAGCATGAATTATATTCCAAATTAAAAACAACGTATTTGATCTCTCATATCATACATTGAAAATTCTCGTATGAATACCTGAAGGTAATGCAAGCAACTTGCTAAAGAAATAGTAAAAGACTGCAGTTTTATGTATACTTACATAGTAGTGAAATTTCACTCACTTACATAGAAACTGAATACAAAAATTACTTTGCTTGTTCCATCTATATATCTACTTCCCCACCAACACCATCATATATGTGTTCTCATTCATAACATTTCTGATACCACACTTAGCAGCAGAGCTTGTTTTGTTCTGCTTCATTTTTGGCAGCCTGCCTACCATTGCATAAGCCTATCAAAAGCAGCTAAGGCTCTTTGCTAATGCTTCTGCTTGCACATGGGGTTGCTAGCTGAAATAATAAGGACAATAACAGCCACTGATGCTTCATTGGATGAACATTCCAAAAACAAAACATAACAGTAGACATACAATGCAGGAACACATCAACTGTCAACAAGTCATATCAACAAGATGTCAAGCTTCTCCCCTGGCTGGGCTGGAATCACTTTAAATCAGCAAGAACATCTGATACCATGGTTGAATTTCCTTCACAATGTCCTCCCTTGAGACTGAATTAAAGGGTAGGAAGCGAGGAAGATTCCATAATGCTGGAAATAAAGTTGTACAGTGAAAGACAGATCAGTCTCACATGCTGTTTTCAAACATTTTTAACTATAAGGACAGAAATCCTGTTTCATACCCATGAGAATTTAATTGACTTTTTAAATATATATTCTTGGGGGAAAGATAAAGCTTTTCCACTGAAATTGAAGTACACACACACACACACACACACAGACAGACACACACAGACAGACACACACTAGCCTCCAGCTCTTTCTACCATCTCTTGTATTAAAAGATGCTCAAATAGAAGAAGCATGTTTAAGAAAAGAGATAGAAGGCAGGAGGTAGAAGGCAAGGCAAACATTGTACATTTCTCATCTATATGGGGATTTTGATGTTAGAAATAATTATCAACCTTGGTAACTTTCAGCTGTCTGGATTTCAGTTCCCACAATTCCCAGCTATCCATGCTAGATGCTGGCTGGGGAATTCTGGGAGTTGAAGTCCACACAACCTAAAGTTGCTAAGGTCGAAAACACTGATTGTAAAGCTTCAATCTTAAATAAGATAGAATGTATATATTCTATGTAGGACTTCTGATAGCAATGCCTAAAATAAAAATAATTTAATATTAAAATAAAATAAAAGCTATTTAACATTAGCAAAATTTGTTTTTTAAATCTCTTCCAAGTGAGCTTGGATTTTGTAGGAGAAATGTTCTTCCCTGTTGCAAGACATGTGACCATTTCCATTTCCAAGGTAACCAGTCCACTGTGAAGAGTCTGCACTTAACTGAATCTGTCACATTCCTTTTGATTATGTCATTGTGGATTGTGGATTTTTAAAAACTTCTCTTATTTTAATCAAATAGAGACAGAGATTAAATATGAAATGATTTAGTAAAGAAGAATTGGAATACCAGAAAAGCTACATGAAAGGTTAATATGATTCCAGGGATAAGTATTTGAATGACAGTACAGAACTCCACAGGCCTAGAAAATTTGTGATATTCATTTTGCATTTTAGAAAAAATACAAGATTTAAGATACTGGATCTGGATTGATGCAAATTTGTTTCTTCAAATAATTTTCATATGGTCATTCATTCTATATTAGATATATCTGCCTGCCATCACATAAAATTTATATTTGGTATGATCTTCAATTTTGTGTAGATCATGCATTTCATCCTACTTGCTTAAAAATAACATCCTGTAGGATTTATCAAGCTCCTGTGGCCTAGAGGTGGAGCTCTTGCCTCACAATCAGGAGGTTGTGAGTTCGATCCTAGGTAGAGGCAGATGTAGGGTCTCCTGCTTGGGCAGGGGGTTGGACTAGATGACCTGCAAGGTCCCTTCCAACTCTGTTAATCTGTTATTCCTATTTTACTTAAAGCTGGATAAATGAAAATTTGCCTTCATAGCTAAAGAACAATATTCCAAGTACTCCAGGGGTGGGTTTCACTTACCTTCGCCACCGGTTCGCATTGCGATGTTTCGCATGCACACATGCGTCTCCTCGCGCAATTTCACTTCCGCGCATGCTCAGAAGGTGGATTCAGCCCGAAACACAGCTGAGGAGCTCATCAGCTGTGCTTCGGGCGAAGAAATAAAGGTCAGTATTAACCCGGGGGCAGGCGGGAGGGCTTTTTTCAAAGCACAGAACGCTGTGAAGCCATCCAAACACAGAAAAATTGGCCGAAAATTCAGAAAAAAAGATGGCGGTGAGCACAGACCGACACAGACAGAACTGGATCTGCGATGCCAAAATTACATCACCAGCGGGTCGCTAGTGGTTCGGGCAATCTGGTCCGAAATGGGAGAAACCCACCCCTGAAGTACTCATAAAGAAGTGATAGGAATTAGTGAGAAAACATCATTCTAGAAAAAAAATGACATAGAAAGCCCCATTCTAAGGACAGGATATCTGTGCAAGTAGAGCAAACTCCTTAAAGAAAAAGGAAAACTAGTAACCCAACGGGGGGGAAACAGTTTGGAATGGTTCTTCTCTGGGTATATCATGATGAGAATACTGAAAGCATATACCATGAAAAGAGAAACATAGTTAGGTGGAAAACATAGTTTCTTTGTGTAGGGCTACAAGAATAATTACATTCCATATCATTGAAGGTCATGACACTTTAGAGAGTTTTTAAACAAACCCTAGAGACAAATCATTACCTTAGAGATCCTTTAGTAATCAACAATAAAAAAGGGAGAACAGATGAGAAGAAAGAAAGAATTGTGGACAAGTATTGTCTCTTTTAACATTGTGAAAGTTTACAAAGAAATCAAGAAACCAAATTCATTAGAGAGATTGGTCCAACAGGCAGTGTATAATGTATATAAATCTAGGTATTGGAATGGTAAATTTATATATTCTTAAAATGGTTCTCCTCCCCCTCCTGTCACATAGAAATTTTATATAGAAACACTGGCTTAGATAGTCACTCTTATATTGTATAGTGAAGTCTCCCCTCCCCTCCCCTCCCCTTTCCTTGTAGTCACCAAGCCTATTATGCTGACTCAACAGCAGCATCTACTGGTCATTGTGGCTAAATACAGTAAACTTGATATAATTTCAAATATCTCAGACTATTTTGTTACTACTTCTTCTTCTTGTGCCATATCCGTCATCAGACGTTGGGGAAACAAAATATGAACAATGCAGATAAAATCTAAAACTATGGAAACCTAATGTCAAAAATCCACAATCCTCACTTATGTGACCAAATAAGCATCAGACCAGAATCAGATGCATTTAAACAAATTCCTTTGTTATAAGTACAATCCACTATATATGGCTGTTAGAAAAATGCTATATTTAATCATAGGCTTTTAGGTGCTCCAGTTGTAATATTTACAAACATTAGTATAAGATAGGAGATCACCATTATGCTTGCATTAAAAATACACTATGAAACTGAAGCAGTAATTTATTATGAGATTTCCACCCTGACTTCAGGTTGACAATTCAGTGTCTTAGCAACTATATTATTCTAATTATCTTTTTTTTTTTGCTTCCTTCCTCCCTACCCACACCAGATTGTACTTGTAACAAAGGCATGTGTTCCAGTTGACAAGATGAACGGCTTTAACCACTAAGCCATTTTGCTCCTTCAACAACTTATCACCATCTGTATACTACAGTATAAACCTAGCCATTTTGCTCACAATGCATAGATTACAGCCCAGGAGGAAATAGGACAATCTGCAATTTAGACCCCAGTGGGCGGTTCTCTCAAGTGTGGATGTTAAGTTTCTAAGCCTAAGGGGGGGGGACATATAGTTGACAGTCAAACAAAAAAATAAGCATGGCTGGAGCACTGCATATTCACATCATCTCATAATATGGCAAGTGGTGGAAGCACTCATGTTTGGCCATGAAATCCAATAACTTAAATCTTGCTTTAGGATAAGCCCTTCTTGAGAATTGTGTCAAGCTCATTGACGATTGCAAACTAAATCTAATAAACGCACTTAAAACCTTTTCTATTTATATCTCATTTTCTGTCTTTAAAGAAATCCCCCAAACCTCGCCATTCAAACCTATTCAGTAACAATCCAATAAAAATTAATCTCTCATAGACAAACAAAACCTTTAAAAGCGCATCTGGATCGCCTGCCTTCCCCCACCCCCCCTTGTGCCTCTGCCTCCATCTGCTGCCAATCCCACTGTGCAAAGACGAGCCTCCTGCGGCTGGCCACTCATTCCGGCCAATTGACTCTCAGCTTTCCCGCGGCCTGCGCGACGCATCCGGATTGCATGCCTCTGCCTGCTATTTGGACAGGCAATAAACTCACTTGCGTTTCATGGGCTGCAGATGCTGCCGGACACTGTCGGCCCCCATGCTCTCACTAACTCCGGTGCTGGCCATGCTCACCCCACCCCGATGATAATCTTACCCGGGGCTTGTTTTTGGGGTAGGGCTTATATTAGGAGCACACAAAAAAATCAGGCTAGGGCTTATTTTCTGGTTAGGTCTTATTTTCAGGGAAATTTTCAGGTATTTATTTTCTAAATGTAAAAACATCGTTTCCCAGTGTATGAAGTACATATGTGCAATCTCAAGATATCTCATTTTTCTAATGAGATTTTGGTGGTCTCCAGATGTTATTTTCAGCCATAAAGCCATCCCTCTCTTCCAGGGACAACAGTTTGCCATGTCCTCACCAGAAATCTTCCCCATACCATTTAAGGGCTACATTTACTAAGATTCCAAACTGAATATCTCACTCTACACATATCCAGAATGTTTACTGCAATTGAAAGAGCCAATTTTGTGCTATTGTCATTTGAATGTCATTTGAAATACTAGCAGTAGAACACTGCATTTCCCCCGCTTTTTCCCAAAGCTATAGTCCTAAAAAATCTAGAATGCTTAATCTTTGAAGGTACTTTACACAAGACAGATCACTGATCCATTTTATCCTCATTCTTCTGGAATTCTATGGTCAGAGGCAGCTGTGCTTTCCCAAATATAACTGAATAATATCAAAACAGTGATTGAATCTGGGCTATATTGCATGTAAAGGATGTGCTGTTTTGCTGAATGGCCTTTCCTCTGTTTAGTCTCAAATCAATGACTATGCTGTGTATACCATTCATAGTAATTTAGTCAGAACAGCAATCTGTGCCTAAGAAGCACAAAATCTGAATGTTAATACTGAAGGAGAAAAAGGATGAGATAATACATACGAGGCATGTGAGATTAAACAAACAGAGAAAATATGGGGGTATCTGCCTGTATAACACTCTGTTGTTTCAGAATTTTTGAAATCCAGATAAGACCCCACAAGAAAGAAGTTGTTTTTAAAGTCATTCTTCTATAGACATAATTTTCATACTGAAAAAAATCACTTTGTTAAGCTGCAATGGAAAAATCCACAGAAACAAGAAGAAACAAATGATTTCATAAACTACTTTGCTCAATTTCTTACTATAAATATATCACTTTTCTAATTAATTTTATCTTTTTTTTCAGAGTAAGAATTAAAGCATATTCAAACAATACATCAATTCATTCACCTATTTTAATCTGTGTATTTATTTAGCTGCCTGAAATTAAGTACAGATTCTAGTTAGCTTACAAAACTGTTAAAAATATTCAAATCAAACATTAAATCAGTATTATAAACATAAAACTAAAAACTATGAATTTAAGTGGTTTCATGCTAGGTTAATCCCCAAAGGCAATCTGAAACAGCCCTGTTTCCACCTGCTTCCAGAAAGCTATCATACTTCAGGGAACAATTTGTTGCAAAGAGGAGAGCTGCTGTAGAAAACATTTCTTGTTGGGGCCCCCACACTATAACTTCTGGTAAGTGGATACCCTCACAGACTCTCCCTAGGTGTCCAAGTAGATGGACAGAAATTACTGAAGAAAGAATAAAATATTCAGACAGTGAGCCAAATCTGTGATCCAAAGAACTCCCCTCCCCCAAGATTACAAGCCTATGGGGCACAACCCCATCAAGAGTCAAAGGTGATAATATCAAAGCCGAAAAGGAGGGCTAAAAGGAAGTTTGCTTCTCAAGGCCTGGGCTCATCTGGGCGTTTCAAACTGACATAGGCAGAGGCCAGATGAGCGCAGGGCTTGAAAAGCAAACTTCCTTTTAGCCCTCCCTTTCGGCTTCGGTAGCGTTTTAAAACATGCGAGCATCGGTTCCCTTCATCGCAGGCAAAACGCATCCCTTCAAAACTCTTCGAAGGACTTTGGGGGTTTCGGGCGGGGGTGGGGCATGGCGCAGCGCGAGTGAGGAAGGCAGCGGTGACAGGGATGCCCCGCCCCATCCCCCGCCCCAAACCCCCAAAGTCCTTTGAAGCGTTTTGAAGGGGTGCATTTTGCCTGCGATGAAGGGAACGGATTCTTGCCTCCTGTTCTTTGCAGGCAGAAGCATGTTTTAAAACACTACCGAAAGGGAGGGCTAAAAGGAAGTTTGCTTTTCAAGCCCTGCACTCATTTGGCCTCTGCCTACGTCAGTTTGAAATGCCCAGATGAGCCCAGGCCTTGAGAAGCAAACTTCCTTTTAGCACTCCCTTTCGGCTCTGCCTCTTGCCGATGCCTCCCTCTCTTGCTGGACTGGCTTGGCTGCTCTGGGCTGCCTTCGGCAGCGTTTTGAAATGCGCTCCTGCCTGCACGGAGGCAGGGATCGATGCTCGCCCCCTCTTCCTCGCGGGCAGAAGCGCGTTTTAAATTGCCGTAGGCAGAGCCCAGAGGAACCAAGCTAAGTAGGTGCAAGGATGCAATGCACCACTTGTAAGCATCCAATGCGCCACGTTTGGCGCATGCACCACGGTTTGCTCACCCCTGGGATAGAGTCTGCTGGCCTGGTGCAATAACTCTATCCAATTATCCTGTAATTCCAAGCAGATTTTAATCATGTAAGTTCATTGATGAATTTTGTATCCCGAATTCCATGTTTTCTTTTGTTTTTAAAGTTATCTTTCAAGTAGCTGGTGTCAGTTTATGTTCGCTTTAAACACCAGGCATGCTTGAATGTGCAAAGGATGTTTAATTTAATTATAGCTAGCAAGATTGTTTTAGAATTAGCTACTTTGTCCCTGAAAAAGATAGTTTAGGACTCAGGGGTCTCCAGCCTTGGCAACTTTAAGACTTGTGGACTTCAACTCCCAGAATTCCTCAGCCAGCTTTGCTTTTTTTGCCAGTTGTTAAGCAAATCACTACAGTTGTTAAGTGAATCATGTGGTCTTTAAGCAAACCTGGCTTCCCTCGTTGACTTTGTTTGTCAGAAGCTGGTCGGAAAGGTTGCAAATGGTGAACATATAACCCCAGGACAGTGCAACTGTCATAAATACATCCCAGTTGCCAAGCACCTGAGTTTTGATCACGTGACCATGGGAATGCTGCAATGGTCGTAAGTGTGAAAAACGGCCATAAGTCACTTTTTTCAGTGCCATTATAACTTCAAATGGTCACTATACAAATGGTTGGCAGTCAAGGACTATCTTATGCCTTAGCAATGTATCCTTGTACAAGACTGCCTAAAGGTAAAGGTAAAGGTAAAGGTTTTCCCTGTCCAGTCATGTATGATTCTAGGGCGCAATGCTCATTTCTGTTTCTTAGCCAAGGGAGCCAGCATAGTCCGAAGACACTTCTGTGGTCATGTGGCCAGCATGTCTATATGCTGAGGCCCAGGGGACACTGTTATCTTCCAAGTGATACCTATTTATCTACTCGCATTCGCATGCTTTTGAACTGCTAGGTGGGCAGGAGCTGAGGCAAGTCATGGGACCTCACCCTATAGTAGTGATGGCAAACCTTTTTTTTCCTTGGGTGCTGAAAGTGTGTGCGCTAGCGCACGTGCATGGCCGCACACATAATTCAATGCCCCCCCATGCCCCACGTGCATGTGCACATGACCCCTCCTGCTCCCCCGCTCCCCGACTTCCAGTGGGCCAGGTAGGCTCGTTTTTCACCCTCCCCAGGCTCCAGAGGCTTTCTTGGAGCCTGGAGAGGGCAAAAATGCCCTCCCCCGCCCCCCAGTGGCCCTCCGGAGGCCAAAAACGCCCTCCCAGAGCCTCTGTGCGAGCCAAAAATCAGTTGGCCCTGAGCTAGGGCAACGGCTCATGTGCCAGCAGATATGGCTCTGCATGCCACCTGTGGCACGCGTGCCATAGGTTCGCCATCATGGCCCTATAGTGTGGCACTCAGGTCTCAAACCCAGGCTGTCAGCTTTCCAGCTGACAAGGGCATTGTCTCTAACCACTGAGATACCACACCCTGTGACAAGACTGCTTAGGAGCTGAAGTGGTGCAGTGGTTAAATGCAGCCATTGCAGGCTGACTGCTAGTTCAACAGTTCAGCTGTTCAAATCTCACTAGGCTCAAGGTTGACTCAGCCTTCCATCCTTCCGAGGTCGGTAAAATGAGGACCCAGATTGTTGGGGGCAATATGCTGAACTCTGTAAACCGCTTAGAGAGGGCTGTAAAGCACTATGAAGCGGTATATAAGAAAAGTGCTATTGCTATTGCTATTATCACATGCTATTTTATTAGTCTAGATTTTGATACCTAAGAAATCTAACAAAGTACTATTGAAAATACTAATTCTGCTTAGATATAAATAAGGAAGACTCAGATCTAAAGGACTATGGAACATAATAGTATTTTATGCATAATAGTATTTTATGCAAAATATCTGTTTTTTTTCCCTAGAAACAATATGACAAGTTTGATCAGTTGCAGAAATTAATCTATCAGATAATCACAAGAGCAAACAACTATGCTAAAAATAAATTATTCCATTAGGAAAGGATACACGAAAGTCTCTGGGTTTTGTATTTACCCAAATATCTATTATCCAGTCAATGGGGATAAGAAGGTACAGATTCATGATGTTCCAGAAGGCCACAGAAGGAAGAATCGTTTTCTGTGATCATAATCAATTGAGGTTTCAAAAAACTAACTAGCTCAACCAAATATTGTCTTTTCAGAAACTTACTGAATCGCCTGTTGAAAATTTCTTCAGAGGATGGAGACAACAAAAAAGATTTATTTATTTATTTATTTTGTGAGATTTATATACCGCCTCACAGTGCAAGCACTCTATAAGCGGTTTACACCAGTAAGCAATGTATATTTATATTGCCCCCAACAATCTGGATGTTTATCTAGGGAAGATTTAATTTAATAAGTGGAAATAGCAAAACATTGGGTGAAAATGATCATGTAATAAGAGAGTTCCTGATTTTTACGAGCAAATAAAACTGAGCATAGTCAAAATATGCATCTTCAAAGGTAGTTCAAATGTTAATAAACTAGTTATGGTAAGCAATGGTAAGTAGAATTCTATAGCAGGAAAGGGTGATAGGAAAAGGAACTAAGAATGGTGGGAGTTCCTAAAGGAGTAGATATTAAAAGCACAACTGCAAAGTATTTCAATAACTTAGCCAATATTTAAAAACAATAAAGACATGTGCAGGAAATGGAAGAAGATCAGGTCACAAAGGAACAGTTCAGATAGGTAGTCTATAATTGTACAGCTGTTGTCAGAAAAGCAACTTGTCAGAATGAGCTGAGGTTAGCAAATAACAAAAAGAGCTTCTTTAGATATATTCAAAATAAAAGGAAAATGAAAGAATAGTATGTCTTCAACTTACAGCCATTTATTTAGTGACTGTTTGAAGTTGCAATGGCACTGAATAGATTTATGACCATTTTTCACACTTACGACTGTTGCAATATCCCTATGGTTGGTCACATGATCAAAATTTGGGCACTTGCTGACGGGGATGTATTTATGACATCCCATGATGTGATCACCTTTTGTGATCTTCTGACAAGCAACATCAATGGGGAAGCCAGATTCACTTAACAACTATGTTACTAACTTGACAACTGCAGTGATTCACTTAAAAAACGACAACAAAAGTCATAAAATGAGGCAAAACTCACTAAATGTCTTGCTTAGCAACAGAAATTTTGGACTAAATTGTGATCATAAGTCGAGGACTACCTGTTGTAACTCCTTGAGGAAAAAAGCCAAATATTACTGGAAAAAGCAAATTCTGTTCCTATTAAAAAGAAAACACACAAATTCCAGAAAACTACAAACTACCCAGTCTGTGATTGCTGCTCAGAGATATTTTAGACTAGATCATAAATACATTTATTTACAAGCACCCTGAAAACAGTATGGTAATTATCAGAACAATTATCAGGAACAAATCTTGCAAGACTAATCCTATTTTTTTATTGGGTAGCTTCTTTGATAGATTATGGAAATAAAATAGACTGTGCTTAACTTTAGCAAAGCACTTGATAAATACCCCATGATATGCTAATTAGTTTGACTGCATGGCAAGACAATTAAATGGATATATAGCTGACTTAAAAATTGAACGCAGCATCCATCAAAAGTTCTTAAACTGAACAGAGATATCAAATGAAGTATCACAGGATCAACCATCATTAAAGATTTCAATGATGAGATGCAGAAAATGCATAAACAGGTACATAAATAAAAAGGGCTCTGGTCAGTATACATGTTATTCCAGTATAATAGAACCGTGGTGGTGAACCTATGGCACGTGTGCCAGAGGTGGCACGCAGAGCCCTCTCTGTGGGCACGGGAGCCGTCGCCCCAGCTTAGCTGTGCCGTGCATGCACACGCGCGCCTCCCACCAGCCAGCTGGTCTTCAGGTCTCTGCCACGCATGCACAGGGTGCATGCGGGGGGCACGTGCACATGCATGGGGGTGCATGCAGGGGGCACGCATTCGCAGGGGGCAGGGCACATGTGGGGAGGCCTGTGTGTGCATGGGGGGCCACGCGTGCATGTGCAGGGGGGCACATGTGGGGTTGCGCACACATGCATGTGCGGGGCCCGTGCACGCAATGCATTTTGGAGGTTCGCGCGTGCTTTGGGCACTCTGTCCGGAAAAGGTTAGCCATCACTGTAATAGAACAAAAAATAATGCAATTACCTAGGGACTAATATATCCACACATTAATAAAATTCCTACGACACATTATTCCCTAACCCAGTTCCTAGAGAAAAAGCTGAGATTTCAAAGCCAATTTAAAGGAAAGTAGAAGAGGGGAGGGGAAGAGGGAGAGAACACCCCGAATCAGTTATTCTGCTGCCAATTTCAACGTCATGATTTTGAGATGTTGGGGTGTAGGCCTAAATGGTCTGCAAACCACCTGCAAAAACTAATTATCAAGCTTTTATTTAATTGGCTGTGAAGGAGAGTGTCTCAAAAGACTGAAAAATGTTACACTGATTTTTAATATGATTGCTTTATTCTGAACACCTGGCTTGTATCCCATTGCAGTGAACAACAACAAAAAAAAAAAAAACAAATCTGCTCCATTATTGTCTAACAGCTCCTCAAATTTATAAATATAGGAATTATAGCATCGCTTATTTTCCAAAAGGGCTCTTGCTATGTGGTAACTAATAAATAAGAGAAAAAAATGAACAAGCACAGCCAGCTCCTCTGGCTATTAGCCAGACTATTTCAATCTGCCTCAAGCCTTTGATATTTAAAACTACAAGCAAAGAAACATCTCACTCCTGGAATATTATGTGTTAAGAGTTGAATTCATGAATTATTTTAGTTTTATTCCAAAAGAAGACAAATAATGCCGATTAGTAAAATTTACTGTCACGCAAGCACCCATTTTTAATCTCACAGAGTTTTAGAATAAAATAAAATGCCACTTCAACTATTATGTTTCCAAGATGTAATAATCAGCAGTGCATCATACCTGGCAGTGTTGCAGGTACCTTCTGCTTATCTTGCACAAGCTGCAGGATGTCTGATACCACAATGCGGTGTTCTGTATCATCTTTTTCTTCATTAGGCTGGCTGTCGGCTGAAAAACAGTTGCAATTTCCAACTTCCTTACAGAGGATGAGCCTCCAGTAATTAGACATGAAAATGTGTCTAACCTCAAGTTCCTGCAGTTAGGAAAACAAAGCAAAATAAGCTGTTTTAATTCACAATGACAGCCCATTGGAGCATGTGATTCTACATTTTGTAACAGAGGCCACTTTAATGGTTGCATCAAGAATAGAGGAAAAACCTATATTTTGTGGTAGTTGCACTATGTGGTATGCACCCTTAGAAACATCTCAAGGTACATCTGTTCAGCTGAATTCCAGAGAACAATCAAGGAAGGAAGATTCATACATGCTCTAACTAATTTTACTGCCAAAATTAGGGGGTCAGAATGCACGATGTGGATAATTGAGATGGAACTCTCCACTATTACCGTATTTTTCGGAGTATAAGACGCACCGGAGTATAAGACGCACCTTAGTTTTTGGGGAGGAAAATAGGGGGGGAAATCTGCCTACCAGGTATTCATCTGGCTAGCGTCCTTAGTCTGGTCAGCTTCAGCACATCTCTTCCGAGAGAGTAACAATGAAAGAGCCTGCAAGCCAGTAAGAGCTGGAAAGATCGTTAGCACCTGGTTAGGGCTGGAAAAAAACTTATTCGAAGCAAGTAGAGCAATGAAAAAAACCCTGCAAAGACTTAGGGCTGGAAAAACATTCTTCTGGGAGAGTAACAATGAAAAAGCCTGCAAGGTAAGAGCTGGGAAGATGGTTAGCACCTGGTTAGGGCTGGGAAAAAAGCTTCGAAAAAGCTACATTCAGAGTATAAGACGCACCCAAATTTTCAGCCACTTTTAGGGAGGAAAAAGGTGCATCTTATACTCCGAAAAATACGGTAATGAGTTTCTAAGACAGGATCTCATTGAAAATTGTCTATCCTTTTTTCCAGAATATTTACAAGGATGTCACTATTGGCTGGTTACTGATATTCCTTTTCCTTTCTCAGGCATGGCACAATCTCTTGAACTATTCTAGGTGACCTTTGCAGTAGAGTAGAGGGTACTTTGAATGCATTCTCAATGGCATGTTGTTCCTCACTTTGAGGTGAGGTCAGCTCCCAACCTTTCATCTTTTATGAAGCTGGTAAAAACAAACCATTTCCACAGGACATCCACCACAAAGGGTTTTAGTTGGGAACAACAACTGATCCTGTTCCAATGTAGATCAGTTTTCATAGATGTTTTAATTTATATCTATTGTAAATCATACAAGAAGGCAGCATACAAACAGTAATAATAATAATAATAATAATAATAATAATAATAATAATAATAATAATAATAATAATAATAATAATAATAATAATAACAACAACAACAACAACAACAACAACAATCAGCATCATCAGCATCAACATCAACATCAGCATCATCCTTACCAAATATAATTTTCAGGCAAAAGAGCAACAGCTGGACATTTTCCATTCTGTTAGTGAAACACGTACTTTATTAACTGCAGAATTCCTTTTCTTGAAACTGTTCTTAGCATATTGCGTCAATTATGAAGCACCAGATGAAACCTCCTTGATAAACTGGCAGGAGATACACAAATATCCAGCCATGCCCAAACATACAGTAATCTTGAGAATTCCCCAGAAGGTGGAAACCTTGCCCTTTAACAGGAGTTATAGATCTATAATTGCCAGCATTACATACTGAGGTTGTGATCTTCAGTTCCAGAATAATGGGGCTACAAATTCCCAATCCTACTCTGTGTACTTTTCTAAGTAAAACACTCCTGTGCTAAAAGATATAGAATTTCTTTAATTCACTTTTTTTTCTTTTGCATTTCTCTTTCTGTTTCTTTGTCCTTGTTGTGAAGGCAAGGAATTAAGAGTGGTATTTAAGGAGAAAAAAATACACTATCAGCATTCTTAGATCAGACTGCTCCCAAACCCAGGAGAACTGTAATAATAAACACTCCCAAAATGCTGCTAAGAATGACATAAGCAGACTACATAAACTCTTGGCAGAGATGAATTATGACCAAGAAAAAGGATAATTTGAATGTGTTAACTCTAATTTCATCCATTTTCTTTTTATCAAACTAAATGACACATCCTGTCTTTATCAATGATATGTTCATAAAAAAGCATTTTCCCAAAAAACATTTGGCAATCACTAGATAGATCACTAGATAGATCACTAGATCATAGATAAAAATTCTGTTGGAAATTGGATCATCCAATGAGCTTTTGGACTACTAGGGCAAGTGACAAGAGATACGATAAGGAGAAGGATTTTTATATTATGTCTCCTGTCTGTCTCTAATTTTATTTTTATAAAAACGAGTCTCTGTAAGAAAATGGGTAACTTCCTTTCTCTTCACATGTAATTTTAACAGGCTTTCCTATCCTATGCATTTCTGAATATATCTATTATTTACATCTATTTACTTCAAGAATAAGAAAATATTTGCTGGCATTCGTTGATACTTGGCTTAAAAAGCCGGCCCTCTGCATTTAACAGAACTATATTAAGAAAATTTTTCTTTTTGAATGGGACTTATTGTTACTTATTTACTCAGTATTTTCTTAGCACTCCACTTATGCTCAGGAACACGGCATCTAACAAGGGCTCCTTCTGAATTCAATTATATATTCTGGTCTGTACTGAGCAAGGCAAGTAGCTATTGAATGGGCTTGATCAAGGTGACTTAAAAAGTTAAAGTATTGTTTTTAATTATAAATATTCTACTTTTCATTGTTATATCTGTGTGCATGTATGTTATGAACTAGTTTAAAGGTTCCAAATCTGAAGAATCACAAGCAGCATAAAGCAAATATTAATATTACAAAAAACATTTTCTCTCCTTAAATGTACTGAAACTGCATGCTTGTGCAATCCTTTCACTATACAAAAAAGAAAAGCACAGGGTAATTCTCTGGTATTTTGCTCCTCTTGATAAAAATTCACATTTCTAAAAAGCCCTTGCAGAAGAATTTAAATTTTTCAGTGCGACAATTCAGCTAAATAGCTGAACAGCTGAAAGCAAAGCTTAACTGAGAATCATATCAAGACTTTGCATATTTTTCAAGCAGATGGGGAAAGAACAATGAATACGAATGCAACTGTGAAGCTCTATCATTTCATTCCTTTGCCATTTCTCTTTAAAATACATATCTATAAATAATCAAATTGGAAGTCTAAATATACAGATAGGTCTTGATTTAAGACCATTTCTTTAATGACTGCTCAAAGTTACAATGGCACTGAAAAAAGTAACTTATAACCAGTCCTTGACTTACGACTGTTGCAACATCACTGCAATCAAGTGATGATGATTTTAGGCGCATGGCAACAGTTGCACATTTATGAGGATAGCAGTGTTCCTCAGTCACACGATTTGCAATCTTCACAGCTGGTTTCCAACAAGCAAAGTCAATGGAGAAGCCATTGTCTTATTTTATAACTGCACCCCAACAATGAATTTTCTGGTCGCTATTGTTGGCATAAGGTAAGACTGTCTACAGTTAAAGTTTACCTCGTATTTGAAATTTAGCATATGAAATATTTTCTATAAACTCAACAATTGGGACCCACTCCAGTAAGTCAAATTACCAAAGCTATGTATTTAGCACAAGAATTTAATGCAATTATTTAAATGAACATTTTTCTAAATAGTTAGGCATGGGACTCCAGACTCATTTGCACATTTATCTGGCAATGAGTTCCGTTAAACACCCTGGATTAATTCCAATTAGAAATGTAACAAACAAAGAATAGCTCTTTTTTTAACATTACGTTTTTAATATTTTTCTCAATATTTTATTGACAGAAAATCTCATTCCTAGGTCAATTTAGCATTTATATGAATGCCAAACTATAGCAATATACTTTTAATTGTTTGTTATTTTTGTCAGTACTTATTTTCAAGAAAGTAAATATATATGTTCAAGATTTATAGAATAATTTAATGCAACATGGTATCATTTTTATTGGAAAATCCTATGCTGAGAAAAATTGAAACAAAAAACCAATACACCTAATAGACTATGGCAATCCTATCAGAACAAACTATTTTCTAAGAATATATAGGAAATAAATTTCCAGTCCTATTAGTGGACTAAATTTTTGAAGATTATTTCTGTTACAGGTAGTCCTCTTTTAAAGACCACAATTGGGTCATAAGTTGTCACAGTCATTAGGTGGGTCACCCAAGACTCAATTTTATGACAGTTTTGGCAACCGTTATAAAATCCAGCATATCCAATGGGCATTTCCCCCCCATTTTCTGCTGCAAAACAGCAAAAATGTTGCAAATCATAGTCATATGATTGTGACATGCTGCAACCAGTCATAAAGGCGATCTGTTTGTCAAGCGCTTGAAATGGGATAACGTGTGTGGAAATGAAACAGTTGTAACTTTGAGGACAAGCAATAAGGCCAGACAAAGAATAATGGATGGAAACTGATCAAGAAAAGATTCAACCTAGAAATAAGGAGAAATTTTCTGACAGTGAGAATAATCAACCAATGGAACTGTTTGCCTTCAGAAGTTGTGGGAGCTTCATCAGTGGAAGCTTTCAAAAAGAGACTGGACAGCCATCTGTCAGAAATGGTGTAGGATCTCCTGCTTAGGCAAGGGGTTGGACTAGATGACCTACAAGTTCCCTTCCAACTCTGTTATTCAGTTGTGTTCTGTCATAAATTAGTTGTTAAGCTAACTGTATAGACAGCTCTAGACATAACACACAACATTTCTCCATTGTAGGTTATTCTCTGTCTGTGCCTTGAGATACTACCGCTTATGCCTACATTCATATGAAAATAGTTTTCATCCGATCTGATACCTTGATTAAATGATATAATAGGCTTACTGTAAGCAATGTTGAAGTCACTTGTTCCACTACAACTTTCCAAGTATTGTTTCTGAAGAGAACTGTGAGCGCATCCCACTGTTGTCTGTAACAATGAACAAAAGGAAAATCAATTTCAAATGTTTGAGGACTGAAGTGATGTTGAAACCACAAATGATCTCTCTCGGTTCTCCCTTCTCTCTCCAATCTGTACTTTGTTCATCTAGGGATTAATCTGAAGATAGCATAGTGTTCCAGCTTCATTTCTATAGATCACGTGGAAGGACACACAACAAACTTCCAAGGATTCTGCCAAGTGAATTTTAGGAGTTGTGTTAAGTAAAGAATATTAATAAGTACACCTTGTTTCACTTTTGCATCAAGTCTGCAGTGGGGAGGTACAGCTGTATTATACTGTCATCTGACCAAAAAAGCTAACAATTTAATATTTAACCACAGGAGTCTTTTGGGCTACTAATATTCCTACTCCTGGGAACAGGACCAACCAGGATCAAATCATTAACCATAATTGGGAATGAAATCTCATTTCTTTTGAGTTTTTTGGGGGGGGTCATATTTTTTATGAACTGTTCCAAACATAATACATTGTTGAATTATTGAATACATAACCCAGGTGAAAAGCCAGCCTCCTACAATATTTATCATACTTTCATAAATAAACACGAGGCTACTGCACCGCATTCCAGTCCAGAACCACCTTTTCATAATTCAGGATATGAGCCTTAAACAGAACTGTCCCCCCCAAAGTGGTGCAGTGGTTAAATGCTGCAACTACAGGCTGACTGCTAGTTCAGCAGTTCAGCTGTTCAAATCTCACGGGCTCAAGGTTAACTCAGCCTTCCATCCTTCTGAGGTCAGTAAAATGAGGACCCAGATTGTTGGGAGCAATATGCTGAACTCTGTAAACCGCTTAGAGAGGGCTGTGAAGCACTATGAAGCGGTATATAAGTAAAGTGCTATTGTTATTGCTAAAAAAATCTACACAGCTTTCGTCACACACGTCCCCGCCCACCTCCCAAAGGCCAAATCGGGAGCTCTACACAATTGAATTAGCCGCACAGCTGCATCAAACGGTTCACACACCACCCCATGTTTACGATTCCCACCACATGCCTGCGCCCGGCCTTGGAGCCGGGCGGCTTCCGCAAATATTGTCTCACCCTGATAACGGAGTGGATTTGTAAAGCGACCCAGGATCCCGTTTCGAGCCAAAAAGGTCAAAGCCAAAGAAACTTCCGCGCATCACCTTCCTCAAACGCCGCTTCCCTTCTACCGAGCCGGCGAAAGAAGCGGCGAAGGGCGGGAGAAAACCGGGATTTCAATTTTGCCCTTGGCAACGCGCCTTGCACTTTCCCGCACGCAGCAGCAGCAGCAGCGGCAGAGGAACCGCCCAACCGAAGAAACACACGCGCACAAACACACACACACACACACACATCTCGCGCACCTGTCGGGCTGACTCCTTGACTTTCACCAGCCCCGGGAGAGGCGGGGGCGGCGGGTTGGTTGCTGGCGCCTCTGCTTCTCCGGACCACAATGGAGCCACAAGGTGCTCCCGCAACGGTCGCCTCACCCTGCCCGGCACTCTGCGGCCAGTTCCTTCAGTCCGCGGCTGCTCCCCTCCAGGGGAACCGGCGCCTCGTAAGGTGGGGAGGGAGGCAGAGACGGAGGGGGCGGAACAGCATTTCACAGCCCGACACGCGCTTCTCCGCCTGCGCTCAGCGCCGCCCACTCCCCTCAGCCGCTGCGCGGCCCGGACTGAAGAAGAAGAAGAAGAGGCGGAGGAGAGAAAGAAAGGCGGGATGCTGCAGCTCAACACCTTTGTCACTTGCCAGGCCCAGAGAGTTTTTTTTGGGGGGGGGGGGGTGTCGGGCGATGAAAACCGACTTTCGGGCCAGTAGCTTGGCTACTTCCCTTTTGCGAGTGTTTTTTTTTCTTTTTTCTTTCCTGTGTCTGCCTCACGGCTTGGCTTCAGCCCCTGATCCTTTTTACTGGATGGCGGCTAAGAGGATTCCGTTTTTATAAGCCTGCTCAGGACTGAACTGAATGAGCTCAGTGGGACGCCCTCCCTTCGAAGCCCACGCAGCTATATCTTCGCGCTTCTCCCCCCTCCCACCCCGCCCCGTCCTTATGTTGGCCAGATTTGCAGGCTGGCCTTTGTTGGATGAGAGTCGCTGTTAACGGCGGGGGAGGGGATGGGATGGGGGGATGGAAGTTTCACAAGATCTACCCTACAAAATGTAAGCTCTTCTGCCAGGATCTGATCCATCAACGTTCCAGATTGAGGATCAGAACTGAAATAGGGATGAGAAATTAAGGCTGCCCTGCTATCCCCTTTGAACGTTCTGGTTACTTGCTTAAACGATTAGATGCTTATGACTGGCCTGGTTAGTAGTCCATACCGTTTTAAGACGGCACAAGAAAAATGATCAGTGAACTATTTTTTATCGATAGGAGTATGTTCTATTGAATGGAAATGTAACTGTGAGGGCCCTAAAGTTCAGCTATAAAAATGTAGCAGAGGAAACGTTCTGCTTAATTGCTGTTGACTTCATGGAAATGTCCATGAAGTTTTATGGGTAGAAATATTGACACAGCTGGTTGCTGTCTTCCTCCAGGATGTTTCTTTTGAGTGCCAAGTCTAGACTACCACCTGGTGGACTCCCATCTGCTTACTGGACGTGTAGATTGCATGGATTTCAAGCCCAGACAATGCTAGCCAGGTGACTTTTCCATCTGCAGCATGACCTAATCAGACCAAGACTGTATGTAGTTTAGACATAAGCCAGCAAGGGCTAAATGGATGTTATAGATCAGTGTTTCTCAACCTTGGCAGTTTGAAGATGTGTGGACTTCAACTCCCAGAATTCCACAGCCAGCAACACTGGCTGGGGAATTCTGGGAGTTGAAGTCCACACTTCTTCAAACTGCCAAGGTTGAGAAACACTGTTATAGATTGTAACTCTGATAGCCCTTAACCAGTCTAGCCAATACAGTTAGTCCTCAGCTTACGACCACAATTGAGCCCAAAAATGTTGTTAAGCAAGAAATTTGTTAAGTGAGTTTTGCCCCATTTTATGACTTTTCTTGCCACATTTTTCAAGTGAATCACCACAGTTGTTAAATTAGTAAGGCAGTCGTTAAATGAATCTGGTTTCCCCCTTGACTTTGCTTGTCAGAAGGTTGCAAAAGGGGATCACGTGATCTCGGGACACTGCAACCGTCATAATTATGAACCAGTTGCCAAGCATTCGAATGTAAATCATGTGACCGTGGGGATGCTGCAACAGCTATAAGTGCGAAAAATGATCATAAGTCACTTTTTTCAGTGCCGTTGTAATTTTGAATGGTCACTAAGTGAACTGTTGTAAGTCAAGGACTATCCGTATTTTGGAATTGTGGGAGCTGTATTCTGAAACAGTGGATGTTGGATTGCCTGGTATCTTCCATAATGTAGCAATAGCAATAGCACTTAGACTTACATACTGCTTCAGTGCTTTACAGTTAAAACTTTACAGTTTTTTCTTTCTCTGTCTCCTAACTCTGGATTAAAGTTATAATAGAAATATTTTCAATAATAAAAGACTATCTGATTTTTAAACTGGAAAGAACTTTAATCAGGCAACTGGCTTTCTTTCTTTTTTGTACTCTTTTGAAACACCAATGGCTTCAAAGTTTGGAAAGACTGTTTTGACTAAAAGAAATGACTATTCATCTGGATATATTTCTAAAATGCAACTTAACACTGAGCTAACACCTCCACAGCTTTTGACACCTGAAAATTTATTAAATAATTTAAAGATTATGAAACATGAACTTACTTTGGAATTTAACCAGAAAATAAGTGAGATAGACCATAAGATGCAGGCTGCTTTGAAGAATATGAATCAACAACTAAGATTTGATGTGTTAGAGGTTTGCAAAGGCTTAGCAACAAATATTGAAGTTTTGGCAGAACGTATTGAAACAAATAAACAAGCTTTGGCAACTTCGGTGAATTACATAGATAAAATCCAAAATGACATTGCAAATTTTGAAAAAGAGGTCTTAATGACTCAGTTCAGATCTATGGAAGTTGCTATAAGGATTAGAGGTTTGAAAGAAGGATTATATGAAAATTTAAAAGGCAGGATGGTTGACATATTGGATCAGGTGTCTGGAATTTCTAAAGCGGAATTGGCTACACAAATCGACAAAACATACAGAATCAACTCGTGGTACGCCAAACAAAAGCATCTACCAAGGGATATTGTCATATATTTTACCACAAGAGCTCTACGGAACAGAATTATACAAGCAACGTTTAACAATAATCTTATGGTGAATGGTCAGGAACTAAAGATTTGGAAAGAAATCCCCTCTAAAATGCTTAAAGCCAGGAAAAGCTATACTTTTTTGATTGATGAATTTAAGAGATTAAATTTACAATATAAATGGGAAGCACCAGTTGGAGTAACAGTGAAATTTTCTGGAAAAAGATACCGGCTCAACACGATAAAAAAAGCTACTGAATTTTATGTCAATGTTCTAAAGGCTGATATATCCAAGATTCCAGAAGAAGGGTGTATGAAAATAAAAGAGGAGGAGGAGGGGAAGCCACCTTCGATGGATCAAAAAGAAATAGACTCAAAAATCCAAAAGGAGTGCCTGAATCAGATAGCTGGGGAAGAGGAGATGGAGGTTTGGGAGCAGACGGGAGACGACTTGACAAATTTGAATTTATTGAACTATTAAAAGATGAACTATCAAGATACAAAACAATGTGATGTTGAAATATATTCGATGGATAGAGACTAATATGATTGTGTTTTATCTTTTCCCTATCTAATGATTACTTATGCAATATTTAGTTAAGTTTTATATAATTTTGAGGTTATTTTTAATGTTGATAATATTAGATATATATAGTTTGTTGAAGATTTGTTTATTGTTTATTCTTCTTTTATTTTCTTTTTTTGTTTATTGAAGTTAGCGAATTAATTTAGAATAATATTATCTTATTAATATCATGATGAAATTTAATATTTGATGATTACTTATGTAACATTTAGTTAAGTTTTATCTTAGAGGTTATTTCTAATGTCAATAATATTAGTTTAAGATTTGTGTATTTTATATTTAGTTATTACTTATGTAACACTTACCTTGTATAAGATAAAGGACTGAAGGGAGGAGGTAGGAGGTTTGTTTGTTTGTAGTGTTAAAGAGTTTTCTCTTTCTTTCATTCTTTTTTTTTATTCTCTTTCTTTTTTTTCTCTCTCTTTTTTGTATCTTTACTATTGTATACAAATGCGATATATTAGTACTGTATAGTATGGAGTTGAAGTTTTTTTAAAAATAGTGTTCTTTTTTTTCCTTTTTTCTTTTTCTTTTTATGAACAATTTAAACTTATTATTATGCCCTGTATTATCTCTGGGAAGTCCGGGGGGGGGAGGTGGGGAGGGAAGGGGGTGGGTCTGGGGGGGGGAAAATAAAAATGTTTGTACTTTGGATTTAATATTTTGTTACCACTTATGTAAGTTCGTACTAATAAAACTTTTTTGAGAAAAAAAAAAAAAAAAAAAAAGAGAATAACACTACCAAACTGCAGGCAGCTGGCAGTCAGCAGAATTAGCCTGCAATATTGCATTCTAAGCATTGCGCCACCATGGCTCATATGTATTCGAGTATAGTACACTATATAATAATAATAATAATAATAATAATAATAATAATAATAATAATAAGAAGAAGAAGAAGAAGAAGAAGAAGAAGAAGAAGAAGAAGAAGAAGAAGAAGAAGAAGAAGAAGAAGAAGAAGAAGAAGAAGAAGAAGAAGAAGAAGAAGAAGAAGAAGAAGAAGAAGAAGAGAGTTGGAAGGGACCTTGGAGGCCTTCTAGTCCAACCCCCTGCTTCGGCAGAAAACCCTACACCACTTCAGACAAATAGTTATCCAACATCTTCTTGAAAACTTCCAGTGTTGGAGCATTCACAACTTCTGGAGGCAAGCTGTTCCACTGATTAATTGTTCTGTCAGAAAATTTCTCCTTAGTTCTAAGTTGCTTCTCTCCTTGTTTAGTTTCCACCCATTGCTTCTTGTTCTACCCTCAGGTGCTTTGGAGAGTAGTTTGACTCCCTCTTCTTTGTGGCAACCCCTGAGATATTGGAACACTGCTATCATGTCTTTCCTAGTCCTTCTTTTCATTAAACTAGACATACCCAGTTCCTGCAACCATTCTTCATATGTTTTAGCCTCCAGTCCCCTAATCATCTTTGTTGCT
The DNA here is from genome assembly GCA_023053685.1 of Diadophis punctatus similis. Classification (NCBI taxonomy): domain Eukaryota; kingdom Metazoa; phylum Chordata; class Lepidosauria; order Squamata; family Dipsadidae; genus Diadophis; species Diadophis punctatus. The sequence continues at coordinate 12,392,633 of JALIGW010000013.1, read as the reverse complement.
CTTCTCTGCACTCTTTCTGGACATCCATTGCATGTTAGATATTATATGGGGGAGCATCTTCCATGGGCCTTGATCTAGCTCAGTAAATTGACTGGAATCACATTAAGCTTGTGTAGAAAGCAAAATACTGACCTGATAATGTGTGATTAGAGATACCTGTTGACGCCTACCAGGCTCCCTGCCCCACCTTTGCATTGGTAAATATATATGTAAATGTCTGGGTTTATCTATGCAGTCAATATAAACAGGAAGCTGGAAAAATAGCCCTATACATGTAGTCCTTGATTTACAACCACAATGGAGCCCAACATTTCTGTTGCTAAGCAAGGCAGTTGTTAAGTGAGTTTTGCCCCATTTTGTGCCTTTTTTTGCCACAGTTGTTAAGTGAATCACTGCAGTTGTTAAGTGAATCATGGAGTTGTTAAGTGAACCTGACTTCCCCTATTCCCTTTGCTTGTCAAGAGCTGGCTGGGAAGATTACAAATGGTGATCACATGATCCCGGGACAGTGCAACTGTCATAATTAAATACAAGTTGCTAAGGAGCCAAATTTTGATCATATGACCATGGGAATACTGCAATGGTTATAAGTGAAAAACAGTCATAAGTCACTTTTTCAGGGCTGTTGTAACGGCCATTAAACAATGGTTGTAAGTCAAGGACTACCTGTACATTTTCTATGCAAATAAAGATGATGGAACAACTGGTAGCATTTTGTTATCGAATACAGGTAGTCCTCGACTTATAACAGCTCATTTAGTGACTGTTCAAAGTTACAACGGCACTGAAAAGTGACTTACAGTATGACCATGTTTCAGTTACAACCTTTGTAGCATCTCCATGATCCTGTGATCAGAATTCAGATGCTTGGCAACAGATTCATATTTATGACCGTTGCTGTGCCCTAAGGTCATGTGATCACCATTTGCGACCTTCCGACAAGCAAAGTCAATGGGGAAGCCAGATTCACTTAACAACCATGTTACTAACTTATCAATTGCAGCGATTTACTTAACTGTGGCAAGAAAAGGTCATAAAATGGGGCAAAACTCACTTAACAAATGCCTCACTTAACAACAGAACATTTGGGCTCAATTGTGGTCGTAAATCGAGCACAACCCGTAAAGTTATGCCCCTATCTGCAGCAGTTTTATGAATGGTCAAGCTTTCTCCTATCAACCATTAGTTGCTCCAAAAAATAATTGCTTCAAAAAATAAGTTGGCAAATTTCAATTCCCATATTCAATTTTTATTTTTCATCTTAGGTGGGTGTGAAGGCTTTTTTTTAAAGCAGAGCTTTTTTCCCTCCTGTGCAAACCAAGACACTGTTGTTTGGTTGTTTATAAGAAAAAGAAAATGCTAATTTTAAAAAGCATGTTCCTTAACTAGTCACTATAACAATCATGCTTGATCAGGCGTTTTTTGCTGTATCTGTTAGTCCTAATGACATTAAATTACTTAGCATTACAAGCACATACAATAATTAAGTTGGTTATGTCCTTTCTGTAATAGGCTGGCTTATCTACCGTATATTGACTCTAAAAGGGCATTTTTCACTTTTATTGAGATACTGCAACAATTCAAAAATGTTTTCGTATGGAAGACTTGCAAAATAATCTGAATTTCTTATTCAATTCATAGTAAAATGAGGACTACTTTCTTAATGCTAAAAGTTCTGCAATAGTATGTCCATTAGACTTTTTTAAAAAATATCATTAAAAATATCTCATTCCTCTTGTATTGGGCATGCTTCTATACTAAATTTACTATATAATTGATTAATATCAGTTCTTCTGAAAGTACCTCTAATTTTTTCAGCACTGATAGTAAAAAAGACAATAGTAAAATCTGATTGTGTATAAATGTATTCAGCAAACTATAATTAAATTATTATATAATTATATAATTAAGAGCCGAGGTGGCGCAGCGGTTAGAGGCAGGTACTGCAGGCCACTTTAGCTGACACTGATCCGCAGGTCAGCGGTTCAAATCTCACCGGCTCAAGGTTGACTCAGCCTTCCATCCTTCCGAGGTAGGTAAAATGAGGACCCAGATTGTTGGGGGCAATATAAATATACATTGCTTACTGGTGTAAACCGCTTAGAGAGTGCTTGCACTGTGGAGGCGGTATATAAATCTCACTAAATAAATAAATAAATAAATAAATAAATAAATAAATAAATAAATAAATAAATAAATAGTAATTTAGACAATTACAATTTTAAAAACTCCTATCTAATTTAAGAGCATCATGTCCGCAGACTGGTACACAATACACCAAAACAAATATGTAAATTTTATTTTATTGCAAGCAGATTTAAACATCTACTGCTTTATAGAGAATCTACAGAAAGTCCCAAAATATGGATATAAAGAATTCATGTTATCTACAGAAATGAAAATTTAAAAACAGCACAGAAAATAAACTTTACATCAATGCACATGTATATATCGTATTTATATATATTTATATATATCATCTTAATAATTGAGACTGCTTTGAACCTTTTAATGAAGTATTATAGATTAACAGAGGTTTTAAAGGCTGAATTATCAGGCAAGTGAACTTATCACTGTACCATTTACAAATACATGTCAGTATTTAGTGCTGATGACTATAGATATTTTAATGATTAATGTTCTAGTAACTATATTCCGCTTCTCCCAAGAGCATTTTCTGCCAATTCTACTTTGCAATATAGATTGAAAGATTATTGAGAACAGTAAACACATCACAGAATTTCAGACATACTTAAAATTCTGTATAGTTTTGACAAAGGTAAAGCTATAGAAATTGATGTGTGCAATTATACAATGTACAATCATACACATAATTATTTCTTTTATAATACTTTTGACAATATTCTGTTAAAGCTTTCTGACATGATCTTATGGATATCACAATGTATAATTTCCTCTGATATTTGCATGATATGTATAATAAACAGGTCGATGCAAGCAGGAGATTAAATGGTTTTGTTTTTATGTCAGGTAGTTGGACAAAATAATAGACCATAAATAACTAGGAAAATTGATAGCACTGACTTGGGGAGGAAATAAAACAAAATGAAGTATTCCCTCTTCTTAGATTTCCATCAGTTTTGATTAATTTTATCAAGATTATTTATTGCTACTCATTTGTAATATCTAAGTATAGGGTATAATCCACAGTGCATAGAAATAAACCACAGCTATAAAAATGATTCTGTAATTTCCTTCGTTCCCACTCAGATCAAAAAAAGTTTTCCATCATCAAATGGGGTGCAAGCATCACATTGAGCTAATAACCAGTCTAGTTTTTCAGATCTTCAAGGTAAGACACAATGACTGCATATCTCACTTATTTGGTAGAATTCAATACTGGGTGCACCAGCGTACATATATTGTGATTTAGTGCATAGAGGTCTCTGCTCCAGAATTCTACACACAATCCTGTTTGTAGAAAGGCAGTGAAGGAAAATTGAAGTTAATACCTAGATAGCTTTTCCTTTTGTCATTTTCCTAAAATATTTTTAGAACCCATCTTGTTGTGGACAAAATGGAGCTTTTAAATTCAAAACCGTCTCCTAACTTAATATAATGAGAGGGATCCCAGATTTGATCATCATTACAGGAGACTTATTGAGTTTAATGTTAAAAAGTAATAGGACCAGATCCTAGAAGGGAACAGTCAAAAAAGTCACAAAAAAAGTCAAGAAAGTGTGAGCTACTGCATGATTAAAGCCCAGCCTCTTTTTATGTGGGTGATAAAAGGGGGCAGGGTTTTGATTGTTCAGTCTCAGACACTTTGCCCTTTTTTGACATGCACACACACACGCACGCACACACACACACACACACACTGGCAGATGCCCCTTGAACTCAGCGGTAAAATATACTTTTAATTTCTTTTTTCTCCACAACTACCATTAAATGTTTCAGCCTGTAATTTTTTTTGGGGGGGGGGGGGCGGGGAAATGGTGGAGATGCAACAACGTTGCCGTAAGATCTTTGTTGGGCATGCAGAGCAGGAATGCAGCATTTTCAATAACCGCAGAAGAATATTCCCATTTTAAGGCTAATGGATGGAAATGAAAACATAAATGAGCAAGTGATACAAAGTTTTATGGAACAATAAAAAATAATGGTGGCAGCAATTCCTTGTAAGACTTGTCTATTGAAAGCCAATATTTACAAGCCAAAGCAAATAAAATAGAAATCAGCAGTTTTGGATGAATTTGAAAGAATGAACCTATGTCTAATATTAACATTCATCAGAGTTTCTACAATCTCAATTCCATTATAAGCTAAATTCTAGAGCTCCAAAACTCATATATATAAAAAAATTCCTCTAAAACATATACTTAAAAATAGAATTGATATATTAACAAATGTATGCATAAATCAGATATATAAAGAGCTTCAATATTGAAAAATATTTCATTGCAAAGGCATTTTTTAGATTTCTAAAAAAATACATTAAAAATAATTTGCTAATTATACCCAGAGAGATTTATCACTAGTACAGGTATAAAATCAATACCCACATCAAGTTGATTTTCTTTTAAATAAGAAATATTTATATATTTACATTTTACAACCAGTGTTTTATGTAGGGGACTTTTCTACCCAACCTTCAAGTATGCAGTGTCAAATAAATATATAACATTAAATATGTTGTAAGTGTATTAGCAACACCAGAAATGGAAATTTCTTGCATTTTAACATTACAGAAATGCTATGATATGGGGAACTGTATGGAATGGAAAAACATAAAAATGACAACATTCATTAGTGCTTGTTCCTCACATGATGATGCAAAAATGATGAGATATTATGTTGTGACATTACAACACAAGATCCATTCATTACAACACAAAATGTCATGTGCAAGTAGATAAGGAGTGAAGTTTGCATTATGGTATATGTTTTCCTCACTTGCCCCATCATTACCAGCTTCACCAAACTTGGACTCCTATGAGCAACCCAGATTCTTTTTTCTTTATAGTCTTTGGTATAATGCATATTTCACAATTTGCCTTTTAAAATATTTGTTGTCCCTATCTCTGCTCAGAAAGTTAACAGGGAATTTGCGCAAACATCAATGTTAAGTTTCAGTAATCTAAGCCTTTTTTATACTCTAAATAAAATACTGGAGGAAAAATTAAACCAAGCTGGTATGTGTTTGCTATTATTAAACTCAATAGACAGCAAACTAGAGTCACAAATGACTCTCTATTTAAATAATGGGAATACACCACGTGGTGGTGCTAGCTAACACACAGAGTCACAGTTAATACCATAAAATTTCTTTTTAGTGTTGATTCGCCTTCTATTTTTAATATCAAATTAAAAGTAAAACAAGAAAATACTTGCTTTAATAATAATTTGTTAAAAATCAATTATTTGTTTTTCTTAATTAAAATAAGACCACAGACTAGCAGCACACTTCCTAATATACTATTTTAGAGCAACTATGTTTTGTTTATTACTACAAACTCCTATGGCTGAATTTGAAGTTTCAATAATTACTTTCAGTCTAATTGCTGTACTGGTCACATCACACATTTGATAGCCAGACTGACTTCTTGAGGATTATATTAAATATACTTTAAAAGCATTGGTCTTTAGCAAAAAAAAAAAAAGAATATTTTGAGGTCACATATAGTCCTGTTCTGACAATACAAAGATATTAGAATCTGTTTCTTGTGTGCTGATTTGCACAGCAGAAACACCCACAGAAAAGCAAAGAAAGGACAGTCAAAAGCAGCATTAGCGAATATACTTGCTGACTGAACATCCAAAAGCATTATTTATGTCTGACCATTTTTCAAAATTTATATCCAGAGATAGTCACAAATCGAAGCAGGGCTCATTGAACAAATAAAAAGGGATGATGGACGTAATGCACACAGTTTTTGACTGACAAGAATGAAAATAGCATTAGAACTATTTCCACAGTACCAGACTGTGTACATAACTTATTGTTTCAATAGTTCAAAAACATAAAAAAAGACCAATACTCCTGGTTTTGTAGCAGACTTGTCAGGATAGCACTTAGCAATAGCACTTAGACTTATATACCGCTTCATAGTGCTTTACAGCCCTCTCTAAGCGGTTTACAGAGTTCAGCATATTGCCCCCAACAATCTGGGTCCTCATTTTACCCACCTCGGAAGGATGGAAGGCTGAGTCAACCTTGAGCCTAGTGAGATTTGAACAGCTGAACTGCTGAACTAGCAATCAGCTGAAGGTCGCAATGCTGCTTTTAACCACTGCGCTATCTCAGCTCCTCTTACAGGATCTTACAAGTGGCAGCAAAAGTCACGATTTCTGGTTCGGTTCTTAAATGGTCCTTTGCAGGTGAGCTGGGGTGGGAGCTGCTGTAGTTCTTAAAGGCTTGAGTTGGTGATCTGTCACAGAGATGTTTCAAAACCTGCACTTTGGTGGTAGTACTGTGTGCTGGAATTGCAACGCTTGGAATAGTTGGAGTAAACAAAGATAGATGGGAGCATTGAATAATCATAGTTTTGCCAGCGTGTGAACATTGTTTTTTTAGAATGAGAACAAGACCTTTTTGCTGAGGACTTCTTGCATTCATTACTTCGATATTTTGGTCTCTTCAAAGAGGCAAGAGGTGTGAATTCTGAAATAGGGTCCTGATCATGGTCTGATGTTTTCTGCCAAAAAATCAAAACAAATAGATATATATTTTAATAGTCACAACTGAAATTAAGTACTACTATCTAAAAGTGATAATATGGCCAAATGGCTACAGAATTAACCTTGGACAGCTGTTTGATTATACTAGAGTCAAGACAGTGGGAATGAGGGAGCAATTTCAGTTCATTTTATGTGGCATTAATATTTATGTGGATGATGGGAATAAGAAAATCCTCAGCTAGGAGCTGCTTTTTATACTGTGTCTTACATGACCCTATACTTTGAAATGACTGAAATTGCAGATAGTTTTCTTCAATTTTAAAAGAGAATAATTATGTGGATATTTTCATGTAAGAATTAACTTGCCCCTCCTATAGCCAAAACTACGTAGGCAAAACCTCCTGATTTTTGAGCCATGGTTAGAAAATTCTGGATATGAAGGAAAAAGCCAGGGTTGGCAAACAGTGCTCTAAGTTCTACCTGTTACAGTGGTACCAGATTTGGTCGCAATCCTGAAAGACTGAGAATAGAAATTCATTTCCTCAGGAGTCACAAAGCCTTAATTTGTGTTTTCCTGCAACTTTGGGGTTCAAGGAGCAAAACTACAGGAATTGTATCTCCCTCAAATGTTATCCTTTGTATAAAGCATCATGGTGGGTAGAGGTATCCAGTCAGTAGTGGGTTCTAAAAACTTTCGCTACCGGTTTGCACATGCGCAACACTTATGTGCATGCGCAGAAGCTTATGCGCAAAAGCATCCCAGGCAGATTGGCGGAGCCTCCCGCCGCCGGCGCTACTAGTTCACAGAACTGGGCCAAACTGGGAGCAACCCATCGCTGGATCCAGTGGCCAAAACCAGAGTGATTTTTATCATCATATGACTAGCAGTTGCCCTTATTACAATCTGAAAAATAATCTTTGTTTTTAGCATTTCTTCCATCCGATTGTTCCCATCTCCTTTCTGAGCAATGTGACAAAGTTTTATGAGCTACAGTGGATTGCCAGTGACAGATTTATTTTATAGAAAACACAAATTAATCACTTAACTTAAACGGTTTCCTCAAATGATAACCAGTTTTATTGAATTGAGGAACATCTTACATATATTCATTCTGTGGAATGACGCTCCCCCAAACTAATTTTGAATGGATTTTGACCATCAGATAGGCTATATGGATGTTTCTACTGTATATTCTATCTCAAAATATACTTTTTCAAAATGAAAAAATTGGCATGCCTATTCTCTGATAATTTAGCTTTTCTGCATATTTTATCTTATAACGCTAAAAAACAAAAACGTTGCATTTTTTTCCTTGTGCTGTGGGATATTTTTTCCAAATCTGATTTTCCAGCTTCAGATATCAAACTAGATTAGACTATTTTTGAATGGAAAAGAATAAGGTCAGGTCATTTTAGAAACTCTGTTTTGGGCTACTAAGGCACTTCAAGTTATCTCCATCCCTAATTTACAAGGAAATGTTTAAGGTTGCACAAATATCTGAAGGCTGATTCACAAAGCATGCTGGGGAAAGTTTCAGCAGCTGTTCCTGACTATCTAAGGGCAAAGAACATGCACAATTGCTTTGCCTTCATAGTATTCCAAAAGGCGGGATTATCTGTATGTGAACAGTTGGTGACAGCTGATGAGGAAGCTATGCAAGACTTCCAAGAAGATACAGCTGCTTTAAAGCAACAGGAAGAACTGCTTCATTCATGCTAATTCCCTTTGGGAAATTTTCTTCTGAATGTTTCACACAACCCTGGATATGTTTAACTTTCCAAGGGCTTCTTTGCACATTATAATCTATGCAACAACATATGTGAAATTGTACCTCTGTTCCTTGTTCCTCATTTATAATGTGTGAAAATATTTCTTAGAGAAATTGATTCTGAACTGCATACTCCTGTGTACATGTAATTTCCATCCAAGTGCTTTGAAGTCTGTAGTTTTAGCTTATATACTGTACATGTTTGGAGATTTAAGATAAATATTGGTACCTTTGAGACTTGTTTCATCATGTTAGGTACAGGCAATGTTACAGATTGGCATCATTCATTATATATGGAAGTTTTATACAAAATACTTGGGAAAATGTTTTTTGACTCATCTTACACATAGTTGTTTGAATACCATATTTAATTAAACTGCAATTGTGCATGCAACTTAACTAAAATCAGTGAAAAAAATAAAACAAATTAGATTGCTTTTTAAATTCTATTTTTTTACAGAATGCATGCACATACATGCTCCCACACACAACATTCTATTATCAAAAACTTACCTGTATGGTGAACTAATCAAAAACAGACTATAATACTCAGAATAGAAGAATCAGACTTAAACTGGGAAAATACAGCAAAAACTCTGGAGGAAATGGCTTTTTCTTTGAAAATATCACAGCACACTAGTAGAAATTACCTAATGGTACCACGGTCAATGCTGTTAACTATCAGGGATCTAATTATGTCTCGGAAGCAGAAAGGGTTCCTCCAAGGAGTGGGTCATCGTTGTTCATCAAAGTATTTAGAGTTGATTTATGTTTCAAACTCCTCTGCAAGGATGAGGAAAAACACTGAAACTATACAATAGGTCCAATATGAACATCTTAAGAGGAACATGTAAATAATCATGTTAGGATAGCTCATATACGTAAAAAAATTTTTTAAATCCTGCTAATAAAAACCTGACAGGTTGAGAAAAAATGTAAAGAAATAACTCTTTTATCATAGTTAGAATTCAGTGGCTTTATATTCTTTCATAAAATGGTTTTATATTTTTTTATTTTCTAGTTTTACATTGGTAGTGGATATTAGTCATGAACTTCAGAAGATAGTAACTGATCTGTGTTCAAATAATAGTGACTTCAGCATTATCTTTCACTGTTCCTGCTGAAATTAGGTCTGACTAAAAATTGTGATCCTATGCATTGGTTCCCTTTGCAACTGAGACTTTATTTCTGGAAAGACCTGTGATACTTTTAAATGGAAAGATAATACCTTACACGATCATGCAAAAGATAGAATGAAGACACCCGTAGGCCACATGCAGAAAAGTACCGTATTTTTCGGAGTATAAGACGCACCTTTTTCCTCCCTAAAAGTGGCTGAAAATTTGGGTGCATCTTATACTCTGAATGTAGCTTTTTCAAAGCTTTTTTTCCAGCCCTAACTAGGTGCTAACCATCTTCCCAGCTCTTACCTTGCAGGCTTTTTCATTGTTACTCTCTCCGAAGAATGTTTTTCCAGCCCCAAGTCTTTGCAGGGTTTTTTTCATTGCTCTACTTGCTCCGAATAAGTTTTTTTCTAGCCCTAACCAGGTGCTAACGATCTTCCCAGCTCTTACTGGCTTGCAGGCTCTTTCATTGTTACTCTCTCCGAAGAAGGTTTTTTTAAGTCCTAACCAGGGGATAAAATAATGTGCCGAAGCTGACCAGACTAAGGACGCTAGCCAGATGAATACCTGGTAGGCAGATTCCCCCCCCCTATTTTCCTCCCCAAAAACTAAGGTGCGTCTTATACTCTGGTGCGTCTTATACTCCAAAAAATACGGTAGTTATAGCTTTATATCCTATTCAGAACTCCAAATCTGACTTTTATTTTCAGATTTAATGCTTGCTTTTTACTGCTATTTTAATCAAAAAGAAAATTTGAATTAAAGGAATAATATTTTGCTTACAGCAAAATACTAATGTTTGAAGCAAGAAAAATGTTAAGTAGAAATGAAGGCACATTAATACCCATCTTGTAAAACCAGAATAATTACATATAGCAGGATAAATTAAATAAATGTATAATTGTCAGAAAAAGATACAAGTTAGAATAAATTCTAATTAGCTTTATGTAATAGTCTAGAATTATCATAGGAAATTGGATTTGGCTAATAATTTACCAAAAGAAAAAGATTCCTCCAAAGCTTTTGCAGTTTCATTGATTTAATAGCCCAATGCAGTTTGTCATACACGCTTTATTAAGCCATGGAAACAAAACAGCAAAAGAAAGAGAGAAAGAAAAAAATAAAGGGTCAATCTTCCTCCTTCAAGTTTAGATGTTAAGAATAAATGTTCTTGCTTACCACTCAGACGTGACAAGCAGAGCAACATAAAGACTGTAAAGAACTTGGAAAAAAAGATCAGACTTGTACTATCAAAATGGAAACTGAAAAGCGAAAGAATAAATAAATCTCTGTATGAAATACAGGCAAAACATCAAGTATAGAGATTAGATAAAAGTTTAGCTTGTGTTTAGAAAAAAAGATGCTAGTTTCATCAAATTGGGAAAGATGACACGCTGGTATGCAAAGAAACATAATAGTTCTGACCATACTTTGAAAATGATTTGGCACCAGTATTTGTAACTTTGGGTGAACTTCAGCATGGCACCTCTCTGTTATCCATTGAAGGGACCCAATTTTTCTATGACTTTTACACTAATTTCAAAAAGGCATTCCTGCTATAAGATTCACATTAATTTTAATAAGAAGGTTTCTTAAGACAATAGCATCTTCTCCCATGCCCAAAACACCTAGAAGTCTGGGGGAAAAAACCCTAGATTCTTCAATAAATAGCAGAGAGATGCTACCCTCATACAAGAGCCAAAACATTTTGAATCGTTTTCAAATGAAACGATTTGAATCCATAGATTTAGGCAGACATGTTCATATAATGGCAATCATGGTTCATGATTACAAATGAACAATGGCATTCAGGAATTCCCATCACATCTATGCTTAGCAATTGTTGTTACTACTTAAATTACTAAAGAATAAACATGACAGGGATATTCTATTGTATTATTTATATACAAACAATGATAAGGAATACATGCATACATATATTGTTCACTTGGAAATGCAAAGAAAAAAATCTATAAAAATATTGTAATTGTTGTTTAATGTTCCATTGAAGAGATGAATTATGATTGATATGTTGCGATTCTGAACGCCCTTTCTAACGTCCTCTCAATGATATGACTACACATGCAGAAAGGCAGTAAAAAAATCACCTTTTGCTCCATTAGAAACTTAGACTGCTTGAAGTCTGAGAAAGCATAAAGATGGTAGACTGCTCAACAGAAAGGCACTGGTGTTTAGTCTGATTTCCCAAGAAGATTGATGGTAGTACCCGTGCACATCATTTTTAGTTTAAAGCAAGGTAGCAGTTATTTAGGAAAAGCAGTATGGAAGACAGGAGTGTATTGAGAGTGGGAAAAGAAGAAACACAAGGAATAAATCTGATTAAATCCCAAAGGCTTACAAAGAAACATTGACAATGTAATGCATATAGAAAGGTGCACATTCAAATCACAGAGAAGTCCCTCAAACTTGTACACCAGATACTTTTATGAACATAGTACAACATCCTCATTATTACTGTAATCCTATACACGATGACTCAACTATACCACTGCATTCAATAGTTCTTTAGACAAGTGTGACATGCTACAAGCCAGTTCTTGCTTCTACTACTTACTATTACTGTATTACTACACATTTAATTCCTTGTCCTGGAACTCTGTTTCAGTTCGATAATGGCTACTACCATAGGCCATTCAGATTATTTAATACAATGCAATTTATATAGCATACTGTGATTTTATTTTTTTCCACATAATGTCCTAAAAATAATCTCTAAGCAGCAATTAGAAGATAAGGCCATTTATTTAAATTTAGTCATATAGGTTTATCTATTTGAAATATCAACATAGGTGAATTATATTACATTTAAAAAATAGGTTATCCTACTGCAGTGGTTCCCAACCTGGGGGTCGGGACCCCTTTGGGGGTCAAATGACCATTTCCCAGGGGTCGCCCCGGCATCCTCAGCTCCCCCCCCCACTGCCACAAGCCTGGCCATATCGACTCAACTCGCCCGAGCCCTCCGATTGGTCGGGAGAGGTGCCATTCGTGAGAGGCATTTGTGACGCCTGGCGGCCGAGCTTTGGCAGCATCAGCTAAGGGGCCAGCTTTGCTCTCAATTCTGGGAGTTGAAGTCCAGGCACCTTAAAAGTTGCTGAGATTGAGAAATATTGCTGTACACTTGTTGGTTATCAAGTCAAAATACAGAAGTAGACTTGTTGTGGAAGATGATATTCCTTGTGCTCTTGCAAAGACTGGCCCGAGAATTTCTGATCTGGCATAATTACATATTGTTTTTGTGATTAATCGCTATGTTTTAATTATGTTCAATTTGTAACAATGAAAATACATCCTGCATATTAGATATTTACATTACGATTCATAACAGTAGCAAAATTACAGTTATGAAGTAGCAACGAAAATAATTTTATGGTTGGGGGTCACCACAACATGAGGAACTATATTAAGGGGTCGCGGCATTAGAAAGGTTGGGAACCACTGTCCTACTGGATACATTGATCTTAACTGAAAAAACAAGAGTCAAAGTATATTTTTGTATTGCTTTGGCAAACTGAATGTCAGTTTCTTTTCATCCAAGTCAGACTATTTAGAGAAATTACCATGTCATTAAATGCATGGAAAAGTATATAAATGCGAATAAATTTGATGTCAGATTTTGAGATCAAAATGTCTGGTTTAGCCTTTCCCTTCCTGTCTCCTCCCGCTTATGATATTTCAGAATGACTGGAAACTTGGATGTTGAACATCATGCTTTGTACTTCACTGTGCTTTATTATTTGGAGGATTTCTTCACAATATTAGGCTTTAGGGTTTAGTGACCATGAGAACAGATTTCCTGGTGTTTTCCCAGCATCTGTGGCTGGCATTTTCAAAAACAAAGTAATTGCTAAGCAGACCACGGGCAACGGACCAGGGACTTTATAGCCAGGTATCCTGACTTCTGATTGGCCTTTGGCCAAGGTGGTTTCTGATTGGTGCAGACTGGTGAGGGTTTGTTGGAAACCTGCTCAGTTACCTGTGGTCTGCATAGTTATTCCACAAAATCCAAGATAAATGCTTGCTTGAGAATTTCAACAGCATATAGGAAAGGGAAGAGAGAATAATATGTGACCCTGTTTTGGAATGCATTGCTCTGAAGTATTTATTGGAGGTTAGATAAAACATTAGAAGCAGTAATTGCTTTTATCCTAATTTGGCATACCACATTATAGATATCTGAAGGTTAGAGCAGATTTGATTTTTAAAGGGTAAGATTTAAAGGTAAAGGATTTAAGAAAGAATTAGATTTTTTATTTTGGGTACAATGCCTTTGACTGCAGTGATAACTTCTATCTTTTGAAGTTATGATACACTGATGTCAAAACCATTCAACCCATCATACATTAAACTCTGCAGGTGTGGGCATGTCTATGGAGACAATCTGTTTGAATAGTTAGAAAGAAGTTGGTTTACACAATTATAGTAAGGAACCAAAATGGAATTTTTTTTTATAGAATGTGAATGCATAAAGATATAGTCTCTAGCTTACTTCCTGGCAAGCAAAGTAAATCTATGTAAACATTTGGATATAATTGGCAGAAAACTGAATATAATATCAAAATAATATGTTATTATATCCTTTTAAATTGCATGACATTAAATATAATCTTTCTAATCTGTGCTGGAAGGATTTTAATTCCATTGGTACATATATGTAATGGTAATGGCAATTTAATCATTTTAATATTTTGAGAAAACTGAAAATTATACAATAGTCTTTAATCATTAATAATAATGTAATTTTATTATCCATTTTCCTTGGAAACAAATAAATATATGCTATTTTTTTAAGCTGCCAAACTGACTGTAGCAAAACTAAGATGCATCTTTCTTTGGACCAATAGTAGTTTAAAAAATAAGAAATAGTAGAAAAACTCTTTGAAGAATCTTTTAAAGTTTGTTTTGTTCACATGTGGTCTCCATGTAACAAGACTATGGAATACAGTATAACAATGTAATTCCTATGCTAGTAAGTTATATCTATTTATACAGGTTTTTGATATAAATATTGGGTATGGATTTTTACAATTTTATATCTCTTCTTAAGATTAGAAATTTATATATCCGCTCAAATTATGTGATTTGTTTATTGTTGTTTTTGTCATTTTTTTCTTTTTCCAAACAGATACATTATATTCCAATCACACATAAAATAAACTACTATGTAAAATATTACAATAATTTACTGTATTCTCAGTATTTTATTAATTGATTCAATAAAAATGTAAGCAATAAAATCAGAGATATTTAGATAGATATTTTCTGTAAAAATAAGACAGCTAAATTTTTACCTGAATTCTTTCTGTTGCTGTGGGCCATATCTGCTGGCACAGAACCTTTTTGAGGACATCTGGAAGAAGACTAACAATTATAAGCATAATAATGCCCAGCCATGCAGGACCAGTAGATAGCATCTGCAGGAATACGTAGTACATCCTCTGATAGTTGAGAAATGGCCTATTGGATGAAGAGTAAAATACTGTCATGAATTAAAGCAATAGAGTGCATGTTTTTATTATTATATAATGCTTGTTTTTATTATTATATCCCATGTCCACATTCCTAGACTGGTTAGATCAAAACACTATGTTTTCACTGGATTTTAGTGTTCTGGAGATAAATAGCTAAAATGACAGTATTTTCTATTAACCTGTCTCTTTAATATACATATTTACATTGGCAGTGCAGCCTTCCCCAAGCTAGGAGAAAAAATATTTTGCAAGCAACTTTGGAGAGCCAATTTCGTTTAGTGGTTAAGTTACCGGTCTAGAAACTAAGAGAATTCTAATCCTTCCTTAGGCATGAAAGCTGGCTGGATTATTTTAGAGCCTAGAAAAATAACAAGAAAAGGGAGTAGAAGCAATTAGGAACTAATTTTGTATATGTGTACACACACACACGCATCCACAAAGATACAAACACTAGCTGAATGTAAATAATTGCACACAGACATTCTATTACCTCAGGATTTGGTGCTTTCTCCACTCCTGTTTAAGGTGAAACCAGTGGAAAAGGTCATCCAATAGTGTGGGATGAGGCATCAACTGAGTATGATAATGATACTCAGTTTTATATCTCTACCCCCGGTCATCTAAAAAATGCCATAGAGGTTCTGTTCCATAGTCCGGAGGCTATGGGGGCCTAGATACACAATGTGATTCTGGATGTCTTAACTTTTACATGCAACAGACAAAGGGATTTAAATATAGGTTCACAATGATTCTTACCAAATGATCCCTCCCCAGAGAAGAGAAAAGACAATGTAGAAAAGTAGTGATCCCCATATCACAAAGTGGTTGATCCATGTCCAATAGTGAGTATCCAGTGCAAGCTGTATAGAAAGATATTACTATCAATATTTCAGGATTTATAGGAAAGGAGACTATATAAATATTTATTTGCTTTACGATAGCCTTAACATGTTGAATCCTGGATTTTTTAGCAATTTATACTTAGCTGATTAAACCAAAGTGCTGAAATGTACTCCCAAATAATAATAGTTGCAGTTTTTAATCAGCATTTATCAGACTATTTCACCCCCTACATTTTCTGTTTTCATACCATGTAATTTTCTTTTTCATTTTCACATTGGATCTATTTCTTCACAAGCCAAAAATATACTTTCTTTCTCATCTTTCTCTATGTCATATTCCTCAGAAGCTTCAATTGTAAAATTATTCTTTATTTACCACTGAGATGGCTATTGATAGTTTCTTCTAAAAGCTACAAGCATTCAAATCTAATTGGAAGCCAAATACAGAACGGTTCTTAGAACTTCTTTATATAATGGGATGATAAGATGAGGCACTTTATGTAATTAATTTTACAGGCTCTTTTTAAAATTTCTTTGAATCACAAGTCTCATTATGATCAACATCACTACCAATGATTTCTAAAAGTTCATCTTCTTAAAGGACTAAGTAATCAGAGAGTTCTGACAGAATGCCACAGCTTTTAGTTTATGAGGGAAAAATCTCTTTTTATTACCTTTTGCATGGCATGAATATCTTTATAAACTTTTATTTTGTTTTCGTTGAGACATTCCTTTTTCTTTAGTAACATCCAAATCATTTGGATTATAAGAATGTCATTTTGATGTTTTAGAAAATCATACCTTTAATGTAACGGTGAATACCAATACAGTGAACACCAGTGTTCCAAAGGTCCAGTTTCCAAACATCTATTCAGGAAGAAATAAATAAGTCCTAGGTTAGATATTCCAATAAAGAAAAGGTTTTGTTTTAGAACAATGTTGTTTATAGGTAGTCCTAGACTTATGATCACAGTTGGGACCAGAATTGCCCAAGCAAGGCAGTCAAAGGAGTCATGACTGATTTTATAACTTTTTTGCTATCAACAATCACAAAGTTGTTAAGTGAATCACAAAGTTGTTAAGTGAATCCAGATCCCCCCCCTTGACTTTGTCAGAATTCAGTTGGGAAGGTTGCAAATGATGATCACATGATCCATGGATGCTACAATCCTCTTAGATGATGCTGGTTGCTAAGCACCTGAATTTTGATCACAGGAGCTTGGGGATGCTATAACACGTGTGATGGCTGATAATAAGTCACTTTTTATAGTGCTGTTGTAACTTTGAAGAGTCACTAAATAAATGGTTGTAAGTTGAGAACTACCTGTAATAGACCAATATGATGATGACACATGGGAATTAAGCATTTAATGCTTGCAACTCATCCTGTATACTACTACTGAATTCAGCTTTCTAAGATTGAGTCATAATGCTACAGCCCATATATAGGTACTCCTCAACTTACAACCATTTGTTTAGTGATGGTTGGAAGTTACAATGGCACTGAAAAAAGTGATTTATGATCAGTTTTTAACTTGACAGTTGCAGTAACCCCATGGACATGTGATCAGTATTCAGGCACTTGAGAATTGACATGTATGTTTGACAGTTACACTCTCCCGGAGATATGTGGTAATTCTTGTAACCTTCGTAGCTGGCTTCTGAAAAGCAAGGTTAATGGGGGAAGCCAGGTTTGCTTAATGACTGCATGATTTACTTAACAACTGCAGTAATTCACTAAACAGCTGTGGCAAAAAAAGGTTGTAAAATGGGGCACAATTCACTTAACAACTGTTTTGCTTAGCAATAGGAATGTTGGGCTCCATTGTGGTCGTTAAATTGAGGACTACCTGTAAAAGTCAGAAGCCTCAGCAAGTACCAAAATATAGAAATACACACACACAAAAAAAAGAGCTCCTGCCTGCCCAGCATACAATCATAATCAGTGAACCTGGAATACTGGGCAACTGATGAATTCGGGTATGGGGTAGAAGATATGCAGGTATAAAACAGAATGGCTGGAATTGTAAATTTCCATTGTGATATAAATAAACATAGTGTTTCAATAGTGTATGATTTTACACTTTCATTATACTGTATTTAAAATACATTTTATGATTCACACAATTTTGTGCCATGCATCTATTATGGGGAAGTTGGATTGAAAAGGCTGTTTATGAAAGGAAAGATCAAATGTCATTTAAATTGGATAATACATGAAGATTTAAATCCTATGCATCCTTATCAAAGAATAAATCCAATAGAATAAAAAAAAACCTTACATCCTGCATAAGATTTTCTCTGTTAATATCAAATGTAAAACAAAACAATACTCATCCTTATCATTGGTGGTCTGATTGGTATTACATTTCTATCTTTTCTTTCATGACCTACTCATCCACTTTCTAGTAAAAGTAATTTGAAAATAATCCATAATACCAATAAAATAACTTTAGCTACCAAATGACGGATCCAGAAATGTGTAACTCCACTTGCAGAATAATTAGAATAATGTTACAATATCTTCTCCCCCTTGTGGATAGCTTCCCACTCTTGAGAGATGAAGAACCCTCTGAGGCAGGAGTCTCCAACCATGGCAACTTTAAGCCTGGCGGACTTCAACTCCCAGAATTCCCCAGCCAGCTTTTGCCATGGTTGGATACCCCTGCTCTGAGGTATAGTGAAAGAACTATACTTTAAAAAGGATGCACTATTTCAAATTTTCCTCTTCAACAAATAAGTTTTAAAATGATGAATACATTTTGGATATTAGATCTCATGTATCAGTGTATTCCAAAACTTTGCATCAAATAGTGATCAGAATTAGAAATCAACAAACAGAATAGGATTCAGGAGTGAAATCGACAACAAGGTGGTACTTTTTTCTAAATAAGCAAAATAAGATGAATCACACGGCACTCGTTTCCAGTTTTATGTTAATATTTTTTAAAACATCTTCCTTGATTTTACATACATTTCCATATTTATGGGAAAATATTTAACATTATTTAAAAATATGTCCATTTTCATAATAATGACCATTTTAATCTGGCATTAAAATGAATGAGATACAGATAATTCAGTATCAGTTGTTTATGTTTATATGAATACTGAACATTTTTATAACAATTCAAGTTTTCAAGGCCCTGGGCTATCAGTGGCTGGTGATGAATGCTAGATCAGCCTGTAATAAAACCACTTGAGCCACGACTTAATTGTTGAGAAGACTGTATCAATAAGACCTGGCTGGGGCAAGAGGATTCTGTTCTTTGAGATCTGCCTAGCCAGTTCCTGGGTTTGGCATCAGCCTCGACTCCAGGTAGGGGTAGGGGAGTGGCAGTGACCATCCGGGATACTTGGGAGGCATCCAGGGGCCTTGCTCCACAGATTGCCAGATGCAGCTGTTGCAACAGCTGTTGCTGTTGTATCGGCCTCCTTACTTGTATAGCAACCTCCCTGCCTGAGTTTCTTGATTCCATGGCTGTGGCTGGCAGTGGAGTTCCCTGGACTTATGTTGCTGGGGATTTCAACCTGCCATCCCTAGGTATTGGGTCAGAGGCAGCTCAGGAGTTTATGGCCACCAGAGGCCTGGCCCAAAGTCACCCAGGAGCCAACTCATTGTAGCGGTTACACACCCAATCTAGTTTTTCTGTCAAAGCAATTCTGGATTGGGGGGGGGGGATTTTGATTTCTTCCCTGCCATGGACAGATCATTTACTGGTGAACCTCTACAGGGAGGCTGGAAGCCTGGTACTCTGACAAATCAGCCATCAATAGAATATCTGTAGACTATGCAAAAGAGACTATCACCCAGCCCAAAAAGGAACAAAAAGACCCAAGCACCTCTCCACCAGCAATCAGTACCCAGATCAGCATAAATTAACTCCAAAGTTAACATTAGACCAGCAATCAAGTAAACAATTCCCCAATCAAGAAACTGCCAAAGAAGCCAACAGCAAAGCCCAATCAAAGAATCTCTAAGACCAACACTGACAGGCACGCCACTAGAATATAAACTGGCAACAAACTGCACTCCTTACCAATACTGATGATCTTGCCTAGTTTGGATAATGAAATGCCTGCAACAAAACAAGCAAGCTCAGAGAGCACCAAGGACCCTAAATGTCTATGGAGAATCTCAGTCTTCCAGGTCACGGTTGTTCCAAAGATGCTTTCCAAAAGCAACTGGACTTTCTTTGTTTTTTCCTTGAAGACATTTTGCTTTTCATCCAAGAAGTTTCTTCAGAAGCAAAATATTCATGGTAAACAACAAAGAAGGTCCAGTTGCCTTTTGGAAAGCACCTTTGGGACAATTATGATTCTAGTTGAACCAGGATGATTTAGTCACAATGACTCATACTTTTATCAACAGTTAGTTGAATGGGCTACTGCAATGTAATCTTCATGTCACTGCTGTAGGAGATGACCCAGAAGTTTTGGCTGGTACACAATGCAGCAGCTACCTTGTTGGCATATATTATCAATATATGCCAGCAGCATAAAACCTGGCTTCCAGACCAAATTCAAAGGATAAAGTTATATCCTTAAAAACCTTACATTAGCACATTTATCAGACAACTCCTTGTACAATCAAATCTAGCTACCTGGTTCATCATTGTGAGGTGCCGTGCTGGGAGTCCCCCAATTTTCTGGAGCACATGGGACATGGGCCTGTCAACAGAATTTCTCAGTAATACCATGTACCTTATATAACTACCCCCCAACCCCACCAGTTTTATGCCGTACCCACCCTGGCTCTTCACAAGCAGGTACAATCTTATTCCACTATGTCTTGGCCCATGCCAATGTTTCATTTGCTTTATTTTATTGTTTTGGTTCTATGGCTCAGCACCCAGAGAACTGTGGGAGTGGGTGGCTTGGAAATAGACAGACAGATAATAAGCAAGCAAGCCTGCCTCATGAGAAGTTGTATCATGAGAATTCTGATGCAACTGTAACTCCATATACTGTAGCTATGGTAATAAGAGCACAACAAACTATGCACACAGAAAGAAACATACTTAATTGTTGTTGAGCCAGTCCAGAATGTTCAAAAGCTTTTATATAGAATGGAACTATCTATCTATTAAATAAATTTATATGGTTGCCCATGTAACCAGTGAACAAAGACAATGTAGAAGTGATCTGAAATTTTTTTTATTCATCTCACAGGGATCCAACTACCTTTGAAATTAAAAAAAAATTACACAGCCAACATATAAAGTCATATTTTCCTAGAAGTAGCTAGCAAGTCTAAAAACAAACACATCTCCAACAAACATTTAGAAAATGCTTAACTTAAATAGAAAGCCAGCTTATGGTAAAAGAAAAAAAGATTTATATTTTTGCTCCATGGGGAAAAAACTTGACAGATGAGACTACCTGTGAAGGTTTTTTTCTCTCCAGGAACTGTCTATAACTCCTGAAAATGTGGAATGGTAGAGAATAGCCTTGAAGTGTGAACTTTAGCATTAGGGCAGGTTCACACAGCAAGTATGATAGAACCGATCACAGTCTTTGGAACAGAAGCCCTGATAAAGTGTGGTTTAAATATAGAGTGTCAAAAGTTGCCTAGATGGTTTAAGTTTGTGAGTTATTTTAATTCATCTGTATCAATGATCTACACCAGTGTTTCCCAAAGTGTGGTACGCGTACCCCCAGGGGTACGGGAAGAGTTTGGTGGGGGTACGCATTGCACTGGAGTTTGGTGGGGATCACGTGGGAATATCCACTGCACCGTGCTTAGCTGCGCCCACAGAACAAGGAAAGAAATAGGCGCGTATCGCAGTTTTTACATGGGAACTGGGGCCATCGTATATCGTATCGCAACTCATTATGGCGGGAACTTCTGCGCATCCTTCGCGCAGCTCGGGTTCGACCATTTTTAAACTGCGGACAAATAACAGTTGACGTTGAGCCGCGGAGCTGTTTAAACGCCAGAGAATTGCAGTGTTATCTAACGGTTAGACAGTCTTGTGAGGCATGACACGGCGTGAATATACTGCACTTCATTACAAAGACAACTTACTTCTTTAATAGTTAGTTCTGGGCGCCTGTTATTGTGCTTTAGTAAGTTCCACTGATTTTGATTATTTTTATAAAATACAATTTTTATCCTACAATTTTATGAGTGGTACTCAGCGTTACGAAAATTATAGAAGGGGTACACATATGTCAAAAGTTTGGGAAACACTGATCTACACTATTACTTTATGTTTCTTGTAGCTTTACTAATTGTTTATTTTCCCCAAAACTACCTACCTTATTTTCCTAACTCTCTTACCTAATTGAAATTCAGCCACATTTATATGTGTGTGTGTTAACAGTAACTATTCTAATGTAATTAAATTATACAAACATGAAAATTAGCTGAGCAAAAATAAAGTAAACAAAAAGAAGCAAGATTTTTTTAAATCCCATACAATTCTTTGCTTAAAAAAATTAAATTAATTTTTTTTATTATTTTGGCACAGCATACAGGAGGCAAAAAAGGAAAAAAATGTGATTTCCCCCCCTATGAATATCTGAATTGCAATAGAGAAAAACACACATCATGACAAAACCACAGCAGTCTTACCATGTGAGTGTTGACTGTCATTAGCTGAAGACAGAAAGAGAAGAAAGGAGGAAGAAAAGAAAAAAGCAAGACACAAATAAAACAAACTGCAAAATGTTAATGTGCAAATAAAAGCCGAAGGACTTTAAAATATGTTTTAAATTATGTTCTTAACAAAAAGTACAAATAGAATTTTGTTTAAATGGATATACTTTGTTCTTTTCAAATTAATTATGCTACTTAACTATATGATATCTATTTTTAAAGTGGAAGATGTAATACATCACATATTGAAAATAGCTTAACTAAAGTTGTATAATTCATTGAATAAATGTTTCAAGTGACTTGTACCCCATTTAACTCCTATAATTTGTTTGGTTTTTTAAAAAAATTATTACTAGCCCTTAATAGAAGTTAGCCACTAACTAAGATCTCTATTAAGATACTTTTAAAAATATAAACCAACGCCTTTAGTTTTCCCACAGGCAAGTTAGTTTTAAATAATTAAAAAGATGAAGATTACATATACTGATAATCTAGGATTCCTGGCTTTCTGTGTATATGTGAATGAAGAGAATTCATTCCTCTCTTCAAGGGACAAAACACCTAAAATTCAGTCTAGGATTTGATAGAATTCCGGGTAACTTTCTTTACCAATATAATCAACTGATGGAGCCTTATTTCAATCATCATCATCGTCATCATTTCTGTCTAGAAGCCACCTGCCTTGTTTCATTTGGCAGGGGCTTTATGGAGCTAAACGGAAGTACAAAGCCTACTGTCCTGAGAATGGAATGTTCTAGAGAATTTTGGAATATTCTCTTTCTCCTTTGGACCATGCCAATCTGGCCATGATGGAAATACTGTGAATTATGAATGGTTCATGATGTTCTGGATAAATAGGTCTGATCTGAGTATGCTTGGAGCTGAACTTGTGAAGAGGAATGTCAGGGATACATCAGAGTAAACCATACAGGAAAGGCTTTAAGGTAAATTGTACTCTGAACGCAACATAACAAGTTCAAATAACACCCCTACCAGCTTCCCATTTTAAAAATTGCCTGTAATAATAACTAGAGCAGAATTAGGAAACTTAGAATTACATTTAATGAGAAAGAAAACACATAAACGTATTTAGCTTCCTGGTTTTTTTCTCTCCAGAATACTTCATTCAATCTGTAGACATTCCTGAATCCTTAGAGAATACATGCCAGCATAAATGCACCCAAAGAGAAACCAATTATTTCCTCTAAAACAGCTTCCAAAACTTTAGATACAAACCTGCCCATTGCTGGTCATAGTTGAATTGTCAAACAAGAAATAGGCACCAAAGAAAAAGACGACAGCATCAAAAGCTCCCAAGAATGTCCAGTAAATGAATATACGCCATCGTAGGTGAGCATTCTTGGCAACATCCCTGAATAATAACATATGTTACTCATTTTTTTAAACATTTGAAATAAAGAAAAATAAATGTTTTTATTACGAAAAGAAATGCTGTAATGTTTCTATGGACTTTATGAAGACCAGAGTTTTTTTTAAACCTTGCTAGCTTTAAGATATGTGACTTCACTTCCCAGAAATTCCTCAGGCCGCATGCATTTCTATGCTGATGTTTCAGTCTCTCTATATCTTCTTGTTGAGACTTAAACCAGGATTTCCACTAGAAGTGTTTCACTTCAACTGTTATAATTCCCTTCTAGGGAGAATTAAGGGAATTGAAGGTCACTTTATCTGCAGGGTACCAAAATGAGCAAGGCTGCCCTAAATTCTTTCATATAGGAAGACTCAGATATATCCAATACATGATTTACTTTATTTTAAGAGAGCCAATTTAGTTGAGATACCAGGTGGAGACCGTGAGTTCAAGTCCTGCCTTAGGCACAAAGCTAGTTGGGTAAACTTGTGATCAACTCTTAGCCTTACGAAACAGTAACAAACCACTTTCAAAATCTTGCCAAGAAAACTTCAGGGACCAGTCTAGGCAGTCTCCAGGAGTCAAAATTACTCAAAAGCATGCACACAAGTAATAAAAAACAACACTAGATGTCCCCAGAACACTGCTTCATTTCAATGAGTTTTTTTTCTTTAAGTAGATGCAGATTATATACGACATGCATACTTGGATATTTGTTCCCAAGTGATTTTTGTAAATATTAATTACCGTATATTACTGAAATTATTTATTCATCAGTGATTCCATTGATAAATCCTATATCACAGAGTTTAGCTGAGAAATTGTGACAATGCTTAGACGACAACTATGTTTTGTGTTTAAGCAAATTTGAACTCAATTGTTTTTCAATTATAAACAATAATTATTACTGGGTACGCGGGCTGTAATTTTTAGCTATGTATGCTGATTAATCAATCCTAAACAAAGTTCCTGTGTTGTTTTCCTGCTGGGAATATTTAATGTATGCACACAATAAATTTCACTGACATAAACATCTCTTGCTCCAACACACAAGGCTTGCCTATCCTTCAGAAATACAATATGAATTAACTGGTCTCATCTACCTGTTCAAACAATGAGCAAATACCTGTATAGTATAGGATTTCTCTTGAGTGTCTCAGAACTCACATGTTGTTCCATTAGACTATATAACAAAATAGGAAGTGAAGTAAAGCTGATATTATACAGAGTAAGATACGCAGTATCATATAAAGGCTGTAGACAAAAAAAAACACAGATTATTTTTTTTAGTAAAATATTGTCATAAAAGGAATTATAAGGGGAAATAAAAGAAACTGGAAATCACCAATTAGCAGATATTATATTACTACTATCCTAGTTAATGAATGTTATAACCAGTATTAACCATTGTAACTGTACTCTTCAATTCAGCAAACTTTAATTTGTATGCTACTTCTGATTAGATTAAAAAAATTGTATTGAATTAGCTATGGACATTAAATAAATATAAAAACAGCAAAATCAAATTAATTATAAGCATTCCTATTACAATAGAAATAACCAAAGAATATATTTCTTATCCATTAAAACAAATATGACTGTAAAATGATTAGCTTTGGCTATTTCAGGCATAAAGTTGGTTTTGTGTTTCGTGCAGCAATCACTACCTGATAACAAACACTTGCAAAGACATTGTGCATTATTGCTTTATATCTCACATAAATAGAAGACTAATGAAAACAATGGTTTGTGACAACTGAGGACAAAAATAAGCATGAGTGGTCTTGCAGCATTGCTGACAAGTCTACTTACTGTACCTTACAAAAATAAGAAATACAGAAGAATTGTTATCTTTCAATTGTACATAAACTTAAGAATCTGTGACCTTCACTGCAAATTTGCATATTTTAACTAGTAAAGATTATACTACTTACAGTATATTACAAGGAATAAAAAATAGGTAAAAGAGTAGGTTAGAAGATGTGTTTACACATTAAATTCAAGAAATAGCCAGCAATTTAGGAGATTCAAATGTCTACATGTTCCTTTCTGGTTTTTCAGCAGAAAAAAATTAAAAAGTAGATTGCCTGATGTGCTATGTCTATGCAAATGTGGAATCCTTCCAAGCTCACATTAAATATAATTTCAATGTTTCCATTGATGCCCATCCACTGCTATCCAGAATTAATGCAAGCTGAATTGTCCAAAAAGCCCCAACTGGAAAAAAGCTAAGAGTTTTCATTCAACTCTATACTGAAGGAAAAAAAATTGACTGAAATAAATAAAATACTATAAAAGCAAAATTTATGTTGATTCATAAAATGAAAGATATTCTCAGATACCTGTTGTGAAAATCCACAGAAGAATTGGTATAAAAACTGAGGAAAAATGAAGCAGACATTCTGGAAGACAAGAGCAATAGATATTACACAAATGATCACAAAGTGGTAGCAATACAATCAAATATTTAAGTTCGAACAATTATAAATGTTAGTTTTTAATAAGACATTACATTAATATCCTTTTGAATGCATTTTTCAGTAATATATGGGTGCTCAATTCAGCTTATTGCAATTGCAGGCCAGTACAAACAGAGTACATTGTATTCCCAGAATTCTCATACACTGGACACAACAAATATCTGTAAGAAACAAGCCGTGACAAATGAAAATATAAAGATGCACTTCGTGCTCCAGACTGTCAGCTGAATGTCACTTAGATGGTAGGTGAGTTGGTAGGTAGTTTCTAATGAATATTTTCACAGTGCAAGCTCAGTGAATGTCTTAAATAATAAAGCAATGCCATCATAAAGACATCTGTTCAGAATCTTAATTTTTTGCACTTTTTTCTTGTACTTGAGATGCTGTCACAGAACTTTCACAGTTCTCTTATCTCCTGCACTACTAATTGTTTTGCATGGAACTAAAGAGGAAATTATTACTTTTTTCTCTTTTAATACTACAATAATGGGTTGAGAAGATTAGCTGGTGACATTACCATTGCTCAGGGGTCTCCTTTCATGTCCCTGCTACGCTGCCCACCAAAATGGTATCCATCTATCTACTCATGGTTGTCCCCTTTCAAACTGCTGAGTCTGCAGGAGCTGGAGTGAGTGATGGGAGCTCACCTTGTCCCATGGCAGCAACTGGGTCTTGAACGCGAGCCTGCTGATCATCAGCCCAGTGTCCTAACCATGTGAACCATTGCGCTCCTTTTTCTATTTTAAAAATGGAGTTAATTTTGCCTGTACATTGAGAAACTGATCTAGCTCTCAAAGTAGAAGGGGATGATTCCATAGTCACATACAGGGTAGTAGATGGTGCTATAGAATGCATTCCGTTTTACTCCGCTTCTTTTACTTTTCCTACTTGACAATAAGGTGTACTGGCTGTGGGATACCTTTACATTTTTTATGTTGGGGTTATTGGGTGGACATCAGGTAAAAGTATCCCACTGGAAGATAGGCAAAGACAATATGTAAAAACTACACCAAGGCAGGAAGAAGGTGTCATTGTGAGAAGAACCAGTGGGTTGATGGGAGAGGAACTTTGAGACTTCCAACATTTCACCTAATGGGCTCAGTCCTGACATAACAGTATTATTTTTTGTTTCCAAAATCTGTATATTGCAATGAACCTCTGGGGACTAAGGAAAGAGAATGGTGGTTTGCAGAATATTTAGGTTTTAAATATGGGGACAGGTTACCCGAGGAACCGACTCATCCCTACCCAGTCAGGCAGGGAAGGTATGTTACAGACTCCGTCAGTTAGAGAATTTCAACTGGCAGGATCCAGGAAGAGGGCCCTCTATGCTCCTGCCTGGCCCTCTTGAATATCTCCTCTCTAGAGGTGAGCCAGCCCCCACTCTCGTGGCCTTTCAAAGGAGTTTGAAGATCTGGCTCTGCCAACTCAAATGGAGCTCACTGAGCAGCATGCAACCCTGGGTTTGGTTGGTGCCTTGATGCTGCTTGTCCTGCCTCTTAACTTCTAACTTAACTTTTAACTATTTATCCTTGTTTTTATCTATCTCCTTTTATTGATGTAATGTATTTTTATATAGTTTTTAGGCTTTTATGCTTTTAACTGTACACTGCCCAGAGTCATTCTGAGGGTGAGAAGGACGGTACTTAAATTTGACAAATAAATTTAAAAATATTCTTTCTTTCTCCAGAAAATGGGTAAGATTACCCTACTGCATCAAATGTCTGTTTGCAAGAGGATCAAAAACTGAAATACAGGGGGTGCTAAAGTATATGTATCCAGTAAGCCAAATCTAGGATATCGCCCCCTTTACATTTCAATATGCAGTACAGTAAACTAGTTAATAAGATTTGTTGGGTTCTGAATGGCTAGAAAGGGCGTGATACTATCAATTTGCCCTTGAAAAGAAAGACAAAAGTATCAATCCTTTGGCTAGGAAAAGATTAGGCTAGGAAAAGATTAGGAGAATCCAAACAATTTTGTGTGTGTGTGTGTGTGTGTGTGTGTGTTTGTGTATGTGTGTAAGGGAAGGGAAGATAAATAATACAGAAACAAGGACATAGTATGCATCTAATAAACTACTTAGCGCTTAGAACATGTCCCTGTTGTCTGGAGGAGGAGGATAATATGGAACCGAATATATTTCTGTCAATCAATTGTTAAACTACACCATATTGATCAGATGAGCTATTTACAGATCAATCATGGGAATACATATTGCTACTTCGGCCATGCTGGTTCAAATGGATATTAAAACTGATATTCAATTCAAAGTGGAACTTTGTCATTTTCTGTGAGATGGAAGGACGTATAAATTTGATAAATAATTAAATACACAAACAAACAAACTTAAAAATAATAGCTTGGGAAAGTAATAGCTTGCCTTTGAGTCACCTTATTTTGTCCATTAATTACTGTCTTTGAGATAAAGGCCATAGCTGAATGGCATTGTATTCGAGCAATGTATTAATGTATGACTCCGTATATCAAGGATTTGGTAGGGATAAAGTATAATTTGGTCCAAGATATACCATATATCCTGAAGCCTTTGTGGAATTTGCTGATCCAAAATACCTGAAGTTGGCATTTTAAAGTACAGGTTTACAAAGCTATGATTTTGCTGTTGAAAATGTATAAAAATACCAATTAAAGTTACTGTTAATATGATCCAGGCAACCAGTCTTGACATAAAAACATTTGTCTTCTATTCAGCTTGGTCGACTGAAATAGGAACCTGATAAATAGTGCAACCATCAAACAACTTGCTTCTTTATTTATTATATTAATGAATGTTCCAGCAGTAAGTGGTTTTAGGACTGCAGGATTTTTGTTTTGCTATCCACACAACAATTGTTATGCCAGCAAATCGATGACAACAGTGAGGTACACCACCTGCTACCAAATATGGGATCAAAAGGACTGCAAGGTAATAAGCTAACAGACCTCCTTGGGGCTGGGGCACAAACCAGTTTTGCATTTTCAAAACTCTTTGCCCACATCAGATAAACAGTAGTAAAAAAAATAAGCTTAAGTTATTTGGTATGAGTGCAGAAAAGGGCTGTCATGGCTTGGATCCAAAATCACACTATGTGAGTAGAAAATCCTTCCATTAATATGGAGAGAGAGGCTATTGGTACTCCAGAGAGCATCAGAATGCTAGGAAACCTTCCCAATAATTTGGGGATGTGTACTACTGCTAGTGTAAGTATATCAGTGCTATTGTACACAAGCAGAAGTGACTTCTGAGACCACTGTACACAGTTGAAAAGATACACTATTATTGAGTGCTTCAAACTTTTTTAAAAGGTAAAGAAAACACTATCTTACCTTATAAAAGAAGTATTGCACCAGTTCAGATATCCTGACATAATAAAAATGCCCATGAATCAGTAACATTTTTTTCAAATGTTTAAATTTGGGTATTGCATAGTCACTGTTTCTTGCAGCTTGACGACCTTCTTTTCCAATAATGCCTAAGGGGAAAGAACGGTGAGAGCTGGTGAAGTAAAATATGTGCGAGGCTGTGAAATCAAGTTGTAAAATTTATACCAGAAATTCCCTGAAGTTTACATTTAGTTACAATTTTGAGACTGTTAAGACAGACCCAGCGCAATTTGACTTATGACTCAATACCTTTATTTTTAGTGAAAGGAAATAAAGAGGCTTACTTACTTCAGATGGAGCCTGACTACTTACCTATGCCAACATGTGCTTCTAAAATCATACTGACATCATTTGCTCCATCACCAATTGCTAATGTGATGGGGTGCTCTTTTGACCATTTAATTAATTTTACAATCTGAAAGGGGAAAAGTGTAATACTTTACTATTTCTATATGTTGTAGTTATGTCCAGTAGTTTACTTGCTAGGGGTTATTACTTTTTTCTGGCAAACTGATTACAAGGGGAAGATAGAAAACGCATTCTGGGGAAATTTTAATTTCTCAAGAAACTTAGTACGTGCCTTCATTTATCACAGGGAGTAAATAATAAGTAGTTATCTGCACAGATTATCCATGTGAATATTTCCAGATAGCTTTCTCATTCAAGCAAACACAACAGAGCCAAATTTACCCATTTCTCATAGCACTGGAAGTAGGTAGAATATATTAAACAATGGTCGAAATGCAACAGGTGTTTCCCTCAGATATATTTAGCTGTTTCTCTCTTGCACATTTTAAACTTTTTTCCAGTTTTATTTCTGATATTAATTTAGACAGAATCCTAATTAACCAACTTTTCTGAATTATTTACTAAAATAACTTAGTAAATAAAATATAACATTTTTTCCTTTTAAAATTAATTTGTTTTTGGGGGTATGTTAAATCTTGAAATGTACATAAATGAATGTCGCAGCAGGATGCGTCTTGAATGAACTATTAACTAGTTGCTTTCCTGTAGAAATTTTTCTTTGATTTCTTTTCTCTGTGTTTCGTTTTTTCATCCATTATCAATTACCGGAACAAGAGTGTTCAACGTTTTATAATTACCACAATGTATTATATGACAATTTCAATATTGACATAACAAGAAAGTCTGAAATACAAACCTGTGCTTTTTGTAAAGGAGCCATGCGACAGCATAAAACTGCACTGCAGTTTCTACAAATTTCAAGGAAGATTTCCCGGTAGTTACCAGAGCTGCCATCTTCCCGTGGTTTCATTATTAATGATAATGCCGCTCCATCAATAATTAAACCATAATCTTGCATTTCAGCTGAAAGCCTTTGAGTGACAAAAGTATAGAAATTAATGCTGATTTGCAATTTAACTAAGCAATAGCAGCCATGCCAAAATATATCCTAAAATAAAGCAAATTTAGAGTTCCAGGTCTTGTTTCCTTTTTTAAATAAATCCAAAGCAGGTTTATTTTCCCTTTAAGGATTGTAAAAGGGTACTTTTTTCCCACTAGACTGTCATTCCATTAATCTCTTGGTCTGCCTCAGATATCACATATATCAATAGATATAAAAATGGGCTATTTTTACATTTTAAGGATGCTCTCCAATGCTATCAGACAGCATCAATTTCCATGGGATAGCAGATGGGCAACTTCTATTTTCTATTGTTGTTCTAGGGTCCCTAATCACTGGTCCATGGACCACCACCAGGCCGTGGCATGCCAGAAACTGGGCCACGCAAACAAGGCCCATCTATGGGATGAAGGCAGCATGTGAAATCATGCCCCCTCCTGTCTACGGAAAAACCTCTCTCCACAGAACTGATCCCTGGTGTCCAAAGGGGGGGGGCACTGCTCTAGAGGACAGATGCTGCATTGGAGGAGACACACTTCTAGATCCAACTCATGAGTAGAGTGAGCATGAGTAGGGCCCCTTGATCTAGGAACAGGCACAATTGGTGCACAATACAAAATTGTGCAAGGGCCCTCCTAGCTCCGCCACCTCCTGCAATTTCCATATGGTTTTCAAGGAACACTAGAACCCATTGCAAGAGTCCAAATGCAAGGCTTTGAAAGCATGATAGTCTGAAGGCCTTCCTGGTCCAGAGATGAAAAAGGGAGCTCAGTTATACTGTAAAATGAATGTATGAGGACATCCACAGCCCCCCAAAAGTATTCCATACATATTGAAAAAGAACTATCAATACCTTATTATCTTCTGCTGAAGAATACACATATTTTTACTCTGAATACTGAGAGAGATTTTAAAATCTGTCCATCTTATTCCCAAAGCTTCAACTTTGAGCATGTATTTTAGAAATAGCAATAGCAGTTGGATTTATATACCCCCCCTACAGGACTCTCTGGATGGTTTACAATGTCAGCAGAGGTGGGTTCCTGCCGGTTCGGGCCGGTTCTATAGAACCGGTAGCAGAAATTTCTCCCTGCTTGCTGAACCGGCAGCGATGGCCGGCTGAACACGCCCCCGAACCGGCTCTCTCGGTGGCGCCACAGATGCTGCCATTTTGTTTTTTGCTTCTGCGCACGCGCAGCCGTTTTTTTTTTTTTTTTTTGCTTCTGTGCATGTCCAGAAGCTTGGTTTTTAGCACTGCACATGCACACGCGCAGCACGTCAGGAAGTGACCTGGCAGTGAGGGAAGCCAGAACCCACCTCTGAATGTCAGCATATTGCCCCCAACAATCTGGGTGCTCATTTCACTGACCTCAGAAAAATGGAAGGCTGAGTCAATCTTGAATCCCAACAGGATTGAATTCCAGGATATGGGCAGAGTTTGCCTGCAATACTGCACTCTAACCACTGCACCATCAATATTTTCAACTTACCCTGAGTAGATGTCCCTTGTTAAGCTGCCACTGTGCTTTAGGACAGTTTTGCTCAATTCAAATAATACATCATGCAAATTCTGCTCCTCTATTTTCTTTGTAGTTAACTCAAGAATTTGAGTATTTCTTCTGAATAGCTTGCAGGCATAGCAGGCTGCTGCAGCTGTCTCCATTTTGTCTCCTGTCAGAACCCATACTTTAATGCCAGCCTTCTGCAGAGCATCAATTGTATCAGCAGCTTTTTCCTGTAATCTAGGAAGCAACAACAATAACTAATAAATTTTGGAATTAAAAATATAGTAAATTTATTACGGCACATTACATTTCGTTACATTTCTATATAAGGGAAACCCTCATTTTATATTCCTTTTAACAATATATTTTCTATCGTGATATTAACAAATTGTTCAGTTATTTAAATTTGATACAGGAATTAAATTTTCCATCGCCAAAGAATGACTGTGTTTTTCAATTGTTTTTACATTTGCCACTAAAGCGATCATTTTTCTAAGCCGGGTGAGATTCTAAAGCTTCATTCAATCAATGCAGATTACTGTAATTTAGCCCATTATGTTAAAAATGAAAAAGCTTTCATTTCCCAAATAATCCCTTTGACCTTGTCTCAATTAATTAGGAACCTTTAGTTAACTAGAATGTCCTGTGCTGTCCAAACTGAGAAACTATGCTTAACCAATCTAACTATAAGGGTCAGAATCTTTTTATCACATAGGTACTTGGACTAGGAAAAAAAAATTAACTACCACAACTGAATCAAGAACAATATGTCTGACATGCATGGAAAGAAGAACACCAACCGATCTTCAACTGCTGTAGCCCCAAGCAAGATAAGCCCATGTTCTATCTGTTCGTATGCTTCTGCCAGTTTTTTTTCCCGATCCTGAAGGGCTAATTTTGCCTCTTGAAGCTGTTTTTCCACAATCTCATATTCTTCGTGTGTGAATTTTTTATATGCAACGCATAATGTCCGCAAACCCTCCTAAAAACAATTGTGTTAGAAGCACAAAAAATATTTATTGGAAAGGTTACATGCTTTACTAATGAGTTCTAGTCTACGCAGAAGTCTTAAGGCATGATTTGTTGAACAAACTGTTGTGGTTTTGCTTACAAATACAGTACTGCTAAACCACAAACATGCCATTTTTAAAAGGGTAGCATTAGGAAGATGGAGCCTTTGAGGGCTTGTATGGCTGATATCTTCCAAAACAATGCCTAAGGTCCCACAAAGTAAAATTAGATTAAAAATGGTGACAATCATATGATACATTCACATCTCAGGAAAGAATACTCAAATGATGTATAATTACATCACTCTTGTGTGAGATCTTTGGGTTAGATCATTCAAATCTTTGGTTCTATCCACAGGTAGATGCTGGGAGCAGGAAAAGACCAATATGATGCATGACAAAAATTTGCTTCATGTCATCATGAACTGAATATCACAACTTACTATATATACTTCTGTTAGACAGAAGGATGGAAAAAATTGCAAATATAGAGAGATGGGATTTGCATCATGATATTACCATATGATTTTGATGGAATCTTGATTTCCTGGGGACCACTGTTCCCTCTAAGGTGCGTGGCCGCGCACGTGATGAGAGAACGCCGCGCGGAAGTTTCTAACTTCCGGCCGGCATTTTCTAATGGGAGAGGCTGCGCGCCTGCGCGGCCGCGCAGATAAAATGAGAACGCTGTGCACCTTTTTTTTCTCTTACAGGGAACATTGCTGGGGACATCAATGTGTTCCAGAGTACTGGTAGCTCTGGAGAAAATTACATTTCTTTCTGTCTGATAGACACACAATATAAATTATACTTAATAGAATTTGGATCTTACCACAGCATTTCGCTCAACTCTTGACCTTATCTGTTCTATTTTTCCTTCTGCAACTCTAGGAAATATAGAAGAATCTGCTCCTTTGCAAAACAGAAAGATTTCCCCTGAAAATATATAAGCAAAACAAAATGAGAAAAATTTGTTAAATATACAGTAACATATCTGGGAAGAGTAAGTGAAGTGACCGTAATGAAAATATGCAAGATTACCTAGACAACATTTTTTAAATCCTGAGGAAGAAGATAGTATTCAGAAACAGCTCAGGCAGATACCCCCCCCCCGGCCCCCAATTCACGAGAGTATAAAAAGGGGCAGAGAGGACAGGTACAGCAGAATCAGACATGTAAGATTCTATTATTCTAACCAATCTCAATAAATATAGTTCCAGCTTTCCCATGGAGTTGATTTTCTGGTCTGGTATTTGGGTTTCTTCCCCTGGTTTAAACAGATTTCTGAAAATATTAATAGACCTTCTTTAACATAGTTATAGTATATTAAAATAAGGAAGACGCAAGTTAGGCGCATGCATTGGCTCAGAATGCTGCACTCTAAGCCCTCTCCTTGTTTCTTCAGAGTCATGTGATCTATCTACAGTAGTGCTTTCCTAAGTAGATCTTTCTCTTGACATCCTTCCCCCAACAAATTTGGTCCTGTTCAGGGGTGGGTTCCTAATTTTTTTACTATCACTCTGTGGGCGTGGCTTATTTTGTAGGTGTGGCTTTCCAGCCATGTGACCGAGTGGGCATGGCTTCTTGGACTGCTGAAGGGAGGGGAACTGAGATAGGTCCTGCCGCCCATTCCCCCTCCCCTCAGCAGCTCGAGAAGCCTCAAACGTGCGAAAATGCCTGGGATCATCACCGCACGTTCGTGGCTTCTCAGACTGCTGAAGGGAGGGGAATGGAGATTGCTCCTGCCGCCCGTTCTTCCAGCGTCTCACGCGCTCCCTCAGCCATCCTCCCCTGCTTGGACTCACTGTGGGGTAGGAAGGCACCGGTGTTATAGAGTGGACCGCACTGATAGAAACCCACCACTGACTGTGGGGTAGGAAGGCAGCACATGAGCAGTGCCGGAAACTCGGCTTCTGAGCATTCACAGAAGAAAATTTTTAAAAAATTTAATTTTTTTTTCAAAAAAAATGGTGGCGCCCAGGCACCGGCAACCGACCACACCGGTACTGTGATGTCACCAGCGGGCCGCTACTGGTGCTATAGAGTGGACCGCACTGGTAGGAACCCACCACTGGTCCTGTTCCTATCTGAGAATTATTTTCTGACATATAGGCAGAGTTCCAATTTTTTAATAGCTTGCTTAATAGCATCCTATTGGGCTGGAAATAATAAAAAGTCATTCAATGAGAAATTGTAAAGTTTTTTTTTACTACCTTTTGCTGATTTTACAATCACACTCATCCGTCTTCTTACTGAATCAAAACTAAGAACTTCTAATAGTTCAAATCTGAAGGGAAAAAAAATAACATTTTGCAATCAGTTACATTCGCATGTATAGAGTCTTAATTTTAGAAAAATAGGGATGCCGTGCTCGTATGTTTCTTGTGATGGGAAAACAATATCCCATTGAAACACCATATTCTGACTCAAAATTCACTTACAGAGTTCAAAGTCTTTCCAAAATAGTTTAAAGAATCAACTAAGCAGAATATTTTGGCCAAGTTATTTTTATAATGACATTAAGTGTTTTAATATACAAGAAGTATTCCATTGATAACCCCTGTTTCATATTAAAAACAACTTACCTCTCAATGTCATTTTCTCGATTTAAAATTTCCATAAAATTGTCTTTCAATCGTAAATATGTATAACCAAGTCTGAAAATTCAATTATACACATAATAGGGATTAAAATTATCATATTTCATGTTTATAATAGAGTTTGATGTATGTTAAAAATACCTTTTTAATATAATTTTCAGGTCAGAAAAATGTGATTTACTCAAGTTGGTTAAGGATTCCTTTATCCTGTCTTCTATTTCAAGTATTAGAGAATAGCTAATTTACCTGAGCTATTGATGTCTATCTGTAATCAAATCAGGTTTTTTATTTTGCTTTTACCAAGATATTAGATGCATTCAGATCAGTGGTGGGTTTCAAAAAATTATTATTACTGGTTCTGTGGGCGTGGCTTGGTGGGTGTGGTGTGGCTTGGCTTGGTGGGTGTGGCAGAGGAAGGATACTGTAAAATCTCCATTCCCACCCCACTCCAGGGGAAGGTTACTGTAAGATCTCCATTCCCTCCCCACTCCAGGGGAAAGTTATTGCAAAATCCCTATTTCCTCCCGATCAGCTGGGACTCGGGAGATAGAGAATAGATGGGGGCAGGGCCAGTCAGAGGTGGTTATTTACCAGTTCTCCGAACTACTCAAAATTTCCGCTATCGGTTCTCCAGAACTGGTCAGAACCTGCTGAAACCCACCTCTGATTCAGATGCTGGAATTAGTTAGAACTGTAGAGCATTATTTAGGAAAGTGCATGGTAGTTATCATTTTTAGTTTGTTCGTCCTCCAGTGAGAGTAGCTAAATAAAGCCAAATAACTTCATAGTACCTAAATGGTGTATACAGTACGCCAACTTTCTTCAGAATTTTTACTTTCATCACATTTGGACATTGCATTTCTGGCTCTCAATTATATTCTTGTCCATATATATAGTAAACAAGCCTAATGTAACTCCATGGAACACTCTTATGAGATAACAATATCCAACATTCCATTTTCTACCTTTTCCCTTTTTGATCTATTTGTGGGGAGAAAATAATTCTTTAAAAAAGATGTGAGTGCGGATATTCCCATATATAGACTAGCTTAGCCAGTTTCATGTTGTGATGTTGTCTTTCAAGTAGGTCTCAAAACTGATTTTTACTATTTTTATTGTTGTGCTTTCTAGGTCTAGGCCAGTGATGGCGAACCTTTTTTGGTTCGCGTGCCCAAAAGGGGGGGGGATGCGGGGATCACGTGTGTGCGTGCCCACACCCATAATTCCATGCACCCCCGTGCATGCGCGCATGACCCCCCCACTCCCAGCATGCAATGGCACACCCATTTTTTGCTCTCCCCAGGCTTTAGAGCCTTTCTTTAGAGCCTTTCTAGGAGGGCGAAAACGGCCTTCCCCACCCCCTCTGGAGGCTGGAAACAGCCTGTTTCCTGACTCCCAGTGGGCCCAGAAGGCCTGAAAATCAGCCGGCCGGTGTGCACATGCGTGCCGGACCTGAGCTCGCGTGCCCACCGATATGGCTCCGCGTGCCACTTGTGGCACCCGTGCCATAGGTTCGCCATCACGGGTCTAGGCTGTAATGAAGGTTCTTATTTTTGATAACCTCTAAGCCAGACATGTTCACACAAATTACAATACTGGGTTTAAAAAGAACATTTACTTTTCAGCAGAAATTAAGAGAAGCCTAGAGTTGTTTTACAGGCTCTCAGTCCAAAGTAACATCCCACACACCCCTAGGCCTACTTTTGTTTTCTTAATATATTTTCCTGACAGACATATTTCCCAAGGTAACATTGTCCCCTGTGCTCATACTATGAAATGGAACAGACATTTGATTTTACACAATTTTTGAGACAATTATACTAACTTGCACATACCTCTGAATTCCTTCAACTAAAGCAACTTCATCGGGGGATGAGGAAATATACACGGAAGATTTTCCTGAAAGCTGAGCTTTCTTTACTCCATCTACCGTATCATCTTCCTTCACTTGAATCGTATGACAAAGGCATAGAGCTCGGAAAAAGAGCTCTTCCCGGTCCTAATAAATGAAAAAGGAAATAACATCTATGAAAAGCACTAGTACAGGAAAAATATTGGACATTTAAATTTATTAGACTGATGGGCTCAAAGTATCAGTATTAGGATTGATCCTAATTTAAGGAAGTTGATGGAAGGGGAAAAAATTCCTCTCCTCCCTCCAACCAACACCTCTGATTCCACTGTTGTAAGTGTACCTATTTTAAGAAAGAAATCTATAAATAAATAAAACAAATTCAATGTATTTAAAGAACTAATGTTCTTGATCTGTTCATTAAAAAGTGTTTAGTCGTTCTATTTCTGGATACAGCTACAGGGGTCTTAGCTGCTTAAAAAGAAGTCCCATGTGAACACTATTTTTTGTTCTTATTATACTTTATATAGCCATTTCCTTGCTCACTTAGGGCCATTGCTAGATCAATGACAAGAGAGTTTGTGATGTTGAACCGATAATAAAATGATCTTTGGGGATCAGTATGCAACTTATACTAAAGGACTGTTTACAACTTTATTAAGATAGGCTAGTGAGATTATCTGAAGTGTTATGAGCTCTGAGAGGAGAGAGAGAGAGAGAGAGAGAGGGAGGGAGGGAGGGAGGGAGGGAGGGAGAGAGAGAGAAGAAAAGTTGATGTGGTTTGGAGATAAAGTCTCTGAGAAAGGAGCCAATTCACCTGTGCACTACAAAAATAAATGTCAATGTAAGCCTTTCACAATTATAAGTGCAATCATTATGTCCACCCAACAAAGTCATTTTAGAGCAGTTAAGTTTGCCTTTCCACCAATGAATGATTAGTGTAGCTAAATTTAAATGGATACATTTAAATGTAAACACAATTAAAAAGTGTGTCTCTGCTACTACCAAGCTCTTGCTATCCTTATTCAATCATCTAGATCAGTGTTTCCCAACCTTGGCAACTTGAAGATATCTGGACTTCAATTCCCAGAATTCCCTAGCCAGCGAATGCTGGCTGGGGAATTCTGGGAGTTGAAGTCCAGACATCTTCAAGTTGCCAAGGTTGGGAAACACTGCTCTAGATCCATCCTTCTTTGTTGCCTTATCAAACTAGGGAGGCATCAAGATCGCAATCCTTGGATTTAGCATGCTGAACTGCTAAATCCACTTTCTACATTGTTCCAATTTAATTTAAGCTCAAGTGGTATCATCTTCATCTATTAGTTTGATGACCAGGGAATTCTAAATTATTCTCTGCAATGGTTTTAAGCAGTGGTTATGATATTTAATATTTGTCAAATACCGTACCATGTTTGATATTTGTCAAATTAGAAATATTTTGACAAATTAGAAAAAGCATTTAGCATTTTTAAAAGCACAATACTTATGTGACAGAAAGCTACTTCAACCAAGTGATTCAAGTGCCATGTTTTTAATAATGGAACAGGGCAGTAAACTGGATGGGAAGGCAACAACGCATTGTTGCCAACAAAGTTACATAAATGTGTCCAGAAAATCATGAAATTAAGCTTAATGTTTCAATATTTTGGATTAACAAAACCAAGCGCAACTGTTCATACTTTTCCACTTCCTCCTGGGGATGAATCAATCATATCAATTCCAGCACAGTCATGGAGGATTTGGCCATTACAGATGACATGGGGTATATAAACATGCCCCTCAATGCAGCACTCTATGAATTCCATATTGTTTTCAGTTAATGTCCCTGTTTTATCTGTGAAGACATATTCAACCTGAAAAGAAAAAGATAGCATAATCTAGAATTAACACAACAAGGAAAAGATTTGAATGATTATGTCTGAATTTTGAAATTATATCATTTGGTCTTTAGAAAACTTGCATTATTTTCTTTGGAGGCATTTTGCTATAATGCAAATTAATGCACTTAGAAGAAAAAGCTGTTTTATTATTTTTTAAAATAATATTTTTATTACTCTAGTTCAGAAAAATTACCTTTATGAATTTCAAATGGTAAGCATGTTTTCAGTATAAGGAGCACTAAATGATTTGGATTGTGATACAGGTAATTTTTGACTTATGACCATTCATTTAGTGTCTATTCAAAGTTACAATGGCACTGAAAAAAGTGACTTATGACTGAGTTTTCATACTTACGACCATTGCAGTATCCTTACAGTCATGTGATCAAAATTTGTTGCTCTTGGCAACTGGCATACATTTATGACAGTTGCAATGTCCCGGGGTTGATGATCACCATTTGTAACTTTCCCAGCTAGTCCCAGCCCAAGCGAAGTCAATGGGGCAAGCCAGATTCACTTAACAAACTCATGATTCAGTTAACCACTGCAGTGATTCACTTAACGATGGTGGCAAAAAGGTCGTAAAATGGGGCAAAACTCACTTAACAACTCTCTTGCCTAAGAATGGAAAATTAGAGCTCAGTGGTGGTTGTAAGTCAAGGGCTACCTATATAGCAGCAGAATCTGTCTATGGATATTCTCAATCATCCAGGTCATGGTTGCCCCATAAGGTGCTTTTTCAAAAGGCAACTGGATTTTCCTGTTTTTCCTTTCCATTTTTCGCTCATTTTTTTGCAAAAACAGGGCATGCAGAGGGTTTGGGAAGCCTGCAGAGCACTCCTAGGGGGTGGGGGAAGGCAAAAACACCCCCATTCTTGCAAAAAAGGCCCGTTTTTTGCAAAAATGGGATGCGGGGGCGGAGCTTCAGGAGGCCAAAAAACTGCTGTATTCGGTGTATAAGACACACCGACATTTCTACCCTCTTTTGGGGGGCAAAAAGGTGTGTCTTATACTCCAAAAAATACGGTATTTAAATAATAATATAAGCTGTCCAAGATGTGAACTTTCAATACTGATAGTACTGATAGTGTTTTTCCCCGATAATGCAACATATGACAATCAATCATGTCTAGTTTGGACATAACAATAAATACATTAAAAAAAAAGAACTATGATCTGTGGTTCTCCAGGAACTTTTGCCATTGGGCATTCTGACTGGAGTTGTTGAGAGACATGATTCAAAGTCATATACTTTCTGACCCTTTGCCAAATGGCATTTAGTGTTGTGAGTTGAAAAAAAGATGCATCTTGTATTTAGTCATAGCTTTTTCCTTCTCCTAGTGCAGTTACTGATCAATACACCGCAGGTTTGAAGCTACTGATCAATACACCACAGGTTTCTTTTTTACCAAATATCTAAAGTCAACTGTGATTTATGAGAAATTCTGATGAGTAAGATAGTCTGTATACCATCTAAATCAGGCAAATGATTATGCATTGTAATAATAAAAATAATTCCAGGAAAATTGAAATATCAATCTGTCCAGTTATCTTTACATCAAAGACAGCTGTAATATTTTTATAGTTGATTCTGCATGACAGTTACCTGCCCTAACTCTTCATTAAGATCAGAGGTATTCACGAGTGGTCCTTCACCTGTTTCTTCATCAAACATTTCTTCATCCCAAGTGAGAAAATAAGAACCAAAAAATTTCTGCATTTCTACCGTCACATACATAGAAACAGGAATGATGTAGTTGAAAAGGACCATGAAAGAAAGAAAATCTGTAAATGCTGTGATAAACTGCCAAGAGAAGACAAAAATAAAAAATATCAATATAAGCTAGTTTATGCTAGATCACAATATTATTCATATTAACTTGAGAGAAGCGGTTACAGTTGGATTTATTTCTTTGAAAACTTGTGTATAATTGTGCTCTTAGACGTGTTATTATTGCTTTTTAATAAGAGAAAATATATTCTGATTTCTATAACTAATATGTAAGAGCATAAATTAGTCAAAACTGCTAAGAGGCCAAGATCTGGGTTAAAACAGGCTACCCCAATAAACATATTTATTGGTCTACAACAGGTGAAGCACTCTTTACACCTTTTCTCTCCTTTTTTTGTTTCCAATTGCAAAAATACTTCTCAATTTGCCATGTTTAAAATTCACTATTACGTAAGTTAGAAAACATCCTGATTTCCAATCCATGTTTGTGGGTTGCTTTCTGAAGTGCCAACACTTGTGTGATTCATTGATCAGGTTGAAATACATGAACTAGATGTTTTTAAGTAACATCTTCCTCATTCATCCAGAAGAAATCCACAAGTTTGTATCTTTTGTCCTATCCAGGTTTATGCATATGCAGAAACCATACTTTAATTCTTGTACAAGTATTCCAGTCATTACTTTGATTCTATTTGTGCAAGTGTTTCTAAAAAATCAGAACAACCTTACTTCATTTCAAGTTGTGCTAATTGTTTAGTTGATGTTTGTGCTAGTTGTACATCATCATCTTATGTAATGGTACAGTGAGAATGACCTTGAGACAAGAGAAATGAATGCGCCGAGGTGGCACAGCGGTTAGAGCGCAGTACTGCAGGCCACTTTAGCTGACTGTGATCCGCAGGTCAGCGGTTCAAATCTCACCGGCTCAAGGTTGACTCAGCCTTCCATCCTTTTGAAGTAGGTAAAATGAGGACCCAGATTGTTGGGGGCAATATAAATATACATTGCTTACTGGTGTAAACTGCTTAGAGAGTGCTTGCACTGTGAGGCGGTATATAAATCTCACTAATAAATAAATAAATAAATAAATAAATAAATAAATAAATAAATAAATAAATAAATAAATAAATAAATAAATAAATAAATAAATAAACTACAAATTAGGCAACAGTCAGATAAAAGGCAGCTGAGACCAATGGGGGCATGGGAAATACCTTACAAGGGGCCTTCCTAACTTCTTATACAGTAAAGGTCAGGAGAGAGAGAGAGAGAGAGATGTACTTTTAGGCTTGCAAGATTCTGTTAATGTAATCTTACATTAAACACAGAGCTAGTGCTTCATGCCTGGACTGTCTCACAGAGCTGACACCTTTGCTAGCATAAAACTGAATATAACTAGAAAAAATGCTTTTAAAAAAATTATTCTGTTGTGGTGGTAATTGTAGAGGCAGGAATGTATAATATTGTTTGACAAATGCAGGAACTTTTTATATCCAAACATTGGGCTAATTTGTTAGTGAGCTACCCTTGCGTATTCCTTGACACTGATGCTTTTGCATGCTGAAATGATAAATAACAGAAATTCTTATGGTCTTTCTGATAATCCTAATGCTTAAGAGTTTTATGTTCAACATAGAGGGCATCAGGAAAAGTGGCGGGAGAATGCCAGAAGGCTCCTATTTTTAGGATCGTCCCATTGGCCAGTTGGGGAGACCACTAGCTGTCTCAGAGTAGGGCAGTGTGACATTTGCAGAAGGCTACACAAATATGCAAAAATTCTTCCAACAGTGTTTCCCAACCTTGGCATTTTAAGATGTCTGGACTTCAACTCCCAGAATTTCCCAGCCAGCATTCTTAAAGTTGGCAAGGTTGGGAAACATTGGTTTACAGGATAAAGCCAAGAGCTGTGTTGAAAGCACTCTACTTATTCAAGATAGGCAAGGCCAGAAATAATCTAAAAGGTAAATACATTATTATATCTCAGTATAAATAAAATGGTCTACATACCACATTTCTTTTCCTTTCGGATTCTGTTTTCTTATTAT
Source organism: Diadophis punctatus similis (assembly GCA_023053685.1). Taxonomy (NCBI): domain Eukaryota; kingdom Metazoa; phylum Chordata; class Lepidosauria; order Squamata; family Dipsadidae; genus Diadophis; species Diadophis punctatus. Next base: position 12,348,934 of record JALIGW010000013.1, on the reverse strand, counting down.
ACCAAGGTTCATCACGATATTGCTCAAGCTGCCAAACATATTTCAGGATGGTATTTATTAGTGCTTTACTAATTAGAATGCAAAGGTATACAATAAGAAAAGCATTCATTGATCTGAAACAGAGGAAAGAAAATATGGTTATAATTAATGAAATATAGTCATTTTACAACATAACTATTCACTTTATATTTTCAATTAATCTAAGCTTTTTCTGTATATACATGTGCCATTTTTGCAGACAAGTCAGAATTAAAGCTTAATCTGAAATGATTTTATATTATTTTAACTCAGTAGTTCAACAAAACATAGACTCTCAATAATATAATTTGATATGTGACGAAAGAGAATACAGTATGTCTACATTCATATACAAGAAACAATACATTGTACTGATGTATGATAAATGAGTGGGCGGGCGGGCGGATGGATATGGAAATGGAAATGGATATAGACATATTATCTAATCTATCTATCTATCTATCTATCTATCTATCTATCTATCTATCTATCTATCTATCTATCTATCTATCTATCTATCTATCTATCTATCTATCTATCTATCTATCTTGTGTATATATACACACAAACACCAAAGCCTCAATGTAGGCCAGATTAAAACAAACAAGCAAATTTATGTAAATCCTATAAATAGCACTGCTTCCATTCCTTTTTCATTTTGAGATGTGTTAGAAAGCATTTAAGACAAACTGTAGAGATTTATATCTCTTTTTATCCAAGGATCCTAATCTCACTGGCCTCAGAAATAGATGCCATGAAAGACCATAAAAAAGAACTGTGCTATCTTTTTCCGGTATACTTTAGATTTCAAAATAGATAACTTGCCTGCAACCAGGAATAAAATATTACAATATTTCTGTGTGTGTGTGTGTGTGTGTGTGTGTGTGTGTGTGTGTGTGTGTGAATATGTGCACTAAAATATGAAGATAATAATAATTTCTTAAATGTATTTGTCGTCTGATTCTCAACAACTTTGAGCAGCATGAGATAAAAGAAAACATGGCATCAAAAACTTGGCAAAACTAGAAAGTTTAGAACTGGAATGAACTGAAAACTTTAAATTTAAAACTAAAAATTTAAATTCCTAATAATAAACTTTAAAAAAATATTTAGTAACACAAATGCCCCAAATCCCTTTATTATGCAAGCAATTATTGACAATAAAATATAGACAAATTATTATATTTTCTCCCTACTCATCAGATAAATACTTTTATTTTCTAATCATTTCATCCATAATACACACACAGATATTAGAACAGTTGATAACACTTTACTTTTCTACAGCCGATCGTTTCTGTGATTTTGACTGGTAATTCAATGCCATTTTTGTTTCCATGCCAGTATATATTGCAACGCCTGAAAGAAAAAAACAAAACAAAAAAAAAACAGAAATAAAAAACATAGGATTATGAAGAAGATAGGATTATCATTGTGGATTAGACTAATAAATTGCTTAATGGCATTCAATAATAGATACTGAATCCAAAATGGGGTGGTTGTACTATTCTAATTTGCTATTGCTACACTGAAAAATACCATCTGACTTTTACTGGTCTAGAAGGGTGAAAAGCAGTTTATCTTTTAGGATTAGGAAAACAAAATTGCCTTTATTCTGTTCAGTGATAATATTGTAGATCCAAATCCAATCTGTCAACCAAAGGAATTTCAGCCTTTTTGGGCCAACAGACATATCTGATATTTTGTGATGTCACAGGCATTCTCACAAAAGATCTACTGTAAATGGCAAGGCCAAATTCCACAAATTTACGTGCAGACAAGGTACATACTACCATGCTGTCATTATTGGCCATTTCTTTGGGCAGAAGGAACAGCGTTCACAATTTTTATTTTCTAAGGTTGCCTACTATGCTTATATCTTGAAAACAAGATGAAACCACAACCTAGAACTCTAGCAATTCATAACAGTTTTAACAAATAAAACCAAACAGACAATGCAGCCCAGCAGAGGACAACAATAGTCTCTGTGCCTAGACAACTGGGCACAATCAGAAATCATGGCAGAAACCTAGGGGTTTCATAATGTCATTTTATCGTTACGTGATCCATTCTTGCAGATATCACACAAGAAGAAAATACTTCATAAACATTGCAAAAAGTAGCAAATGGAAATTGACAAAAACCAGAACCATCTCCTCTCACCACCCAGACCATTGAATAATTTAGGATTTCATATTGACAACCTTGCTTTCAACTCAAAATAGCTCTGTTTGTTGGTCTCTTTCACTTTGTTTTTGAACAAGAGATACTACATTAAAAATGTTGCTTTTAGTCAGTGTCTCAATAGGCAAAGTTTACCGAAGACTTTCTCTGTGTTCTTTAATGTAGCTCCTCTAAGAAGCACATTTTCTGATCCCAGTGACCTGCAAAGTAAAAATATTAATTAGTTTTATCAAGGGAAGAAACCAAGCATTTTCAGAATGAAATGAAATGCTGAACAAACAAGGAAATATAATTTTGATTATGACAATTCATAAATGCATGTTTAATACATAAAAAATAATGCTACTCCTAACCAAAACATACTAGGCAAACCTTGAAAAGTTCTTGAACAAATATTCCTGAAATACAAACTGAGAATTAGAGTACGTCCAGAAAGCATTAAAGCTATCCTACATGTATTTTATAAACTGCTATAGAGTTCAATGCTGCTTATTAATTAATCAGTTGGAATTGGAATTATTGGATTTAATCGGAAATTTTCATTTTAATTACACTGTGCTATATATCATATCATACAAGATAAGTTATTTGAATAAGAGAACTAGATATTTAGCTGTTTGTGGCTAAATATTGGAGAATTTTAATTGTATGTGGTATAGGTAGTCCTTGACTTACAACCATTTAGTGACCATTCAAAGCTGCAACAGAGCTAAAAAATGTGACTTATGACTGTTTTTTACAGTTACTTCCACCTGCAGCATCCCCATGATCATGTGATCAACTTTCGGACATTTGGCAACCATCATGTATTTATGATGGTTGCAATGTCCTGGGGTGTTATGATCACCTTTTGTAAACTTTTGACAAGCAAAATCAATGGGTAACCGGGTTCACTTAACAATCATGTGATTAACTTAATAACTGCAGTGATTCACTTAACAGCTGTGGCAAGAATGGTTGTAAAATGGGGCAAAACTCACTTAACAACCGTCTTGCTTAATAATGGGAATTCTGGGATCAATTGGAATCGTAAGTCAAAGACTCCTGTACGTTCTCTTAATTTAATTTCATAAACATGCACAAACATATATTACTAATTAATATCTGCATGATTTATGTTTGCATGATCACAGATAGAAAACAGTAAATATATGCTTCAAAAACATTAGATCTTAAATGTGGTTCCAAAATCTGAATACAATTAAAACATGCTAAATATATTTTAAAAATTACAGAGCAAAAATTATTTATACTCCCTCTGAAGTTAAACCTAATATATCAAAATGATGAACAGCATAAGTCTATTTCAAAGAAGGAATTTTGTTAGAAGGAATTACAATGAGTCATAATCTGTCTTTGCTCATTGACAGAGAAATGTCAAAGTATTGCAAGGTTTGCTAACAGGATTGATCTACTATCAGGCCAAATAGGCCAAAACAAGAACTGGAAAAAGAACTGTGAAGGAAAATGTCAAGTGTAATGTGAAGTTGTGTCACATCCAGACTCCTTCCATATTAGGAACAACCCCACAGTTTATTTTTTTGCAGCAAACACAATGAATACAAAGAGAGCTCTGACAAAACAGATTCCTGGTTTTCATCTCCCTTTGGGCTATATTCATCCAGAAATTACAAAGATTAAGGAAATGTAGCCTGGCTTCAACTAGCTAACAGCTCATCTGGCCCCCAGCCATATAGCACTGAGCTGCCCAGCTGCAATCGAATATCCAGTGACATGATGCACATACAGTAGCATTTAACTCTAGAGAACCTTTTGGTTCTCTAGAGTTTGGACAGAGTTTTATTTATTTATTTGAATGCACAGGCCAGATGAAATGTTATTTTCCCCTATTTGTTAATACTAAGAGGTGAATTACCTGGGCAACATGTGCAAATTTGTATTTGAAGTCTTACCTTGCAATTGGCTCATTACTCTCATGGTAAATATTTATCCGGCCAACAAATCTGAAAGCAAAACAAAAAAAAAATCCCAAGTTAAGGAAAACTTAAAGTATGGCTGTGAGGAAGCAGAGATGTGAATGCCAATAATTGAACATATGGGCATGCAAATAGTTTCCACTGTTATCTCTAGAAAAATGCATCCTGAATACAGGTGGTCCTTGACTTATGACCACAATTGAGCCCAAAATGTATGTTGCTAAATGAGAAATTTGTTAAGTGAGTTTTGTCCCATTTTATGATTTTTGTTAAGTGAACCACTGCATTAGTTAGTGTTGTGGCCTGCCAGCAGCCTGTGCAGCCAGGGCCTTCGGAACCTCCAGCACCTCTTGGCAGTGATGGGAAAGGAGGGGCTACTCCTTTCCTGTATGCAAGACCATGCAGGGCTGCCAAGAGGCAGGAAGGTTTACTCCGGAGAAGGTCTCCTCGGGAGTAAGGTTGGGGGCTAATTGGCCACTCCCCTAGTCTATTTAAGAACAGTCCATGCAGCTGGCAAGCTGCAGGAAACTACTCTTCATAATCATCTTGTGTATCGGATTCAGAAAACATCTCTTCGGCCCTGGTTGTTCCTGTTTTATCTGTTCGGCTAATTGCTTCTGGGAGTCTTGCCAAACTACAGTAAGAGTACTGATATCGGACAAGACTATTGCATCAAGACTTGAGTTATTTTCCGCTGGACTTTTGTCAGGCTGTTAATGACTTTGAATTAACAGCCATGGTTCCTGAAAGACTCTTTGAAAACGTATCTTTGTTTGAACAAACTACTAAGAAAGCTTATTAGTAGTCTTTACTGAATTAAAATAAGGTTTGCACGGACTTTGTGTGAGCTGCGTTCTTCGTGGTTCGTAGCTGGGCAGAACAGTAACACAGTTGTTAAGCGAATCTGGCTTCCCCATTAACCTTGCTTATCAGAAGGTCACAAAAGATGATCACATGGTCATCCGGGATACTGCAACCATCATAAATATGAACCAGTTGTCCAGCATCTGAATGTAAATCATGTGACTACAGGGAATGCTGCAATAAGGGTGAAAAATGGTCATGTCACTTTTTACAGGGCTGTTGTAACTTCAAATGGTCACTAAATGAACTGTTGTAAGTCGTGGACTACCTGTACCCTCCATCCAAAGCCATGACATTTCTCCTGTTTCGTTCAAAAGCTTGTATCCTTAGCGATTCCTCTAGCTGAAGCCCGATCTCCAACAAAACGCTTTAATTTTCTTTGAAGTTCTCTTCCTCTGCTTTACTACAGTAAATTATAGACTTATAGGAAGTGGTTAATTTTTATCTGTTTGGAATATTCCTATTTTTTTCATTCTATATGTTGCATATTTTTCATCTGTTGCTAGTAATCTTGATTGGTGTTCTTAATTATTGAATTAAAGAATATTTTTAATTATTAGTTGTGTATGATTTTTTTAAAATGATCTTTTAAACTGTATGCCATTTCAGAGTCACATTCTGTGAGATGGACAGCTATATAAATATTATAAATACATTTTCAATGCAGCAATTAGCAACATACAAGTTCCTTTCCATATGTCTTCCAAACCTGGTTTGAATAGAATAGAATAGAATAGAATTCTTTATTGGCCAAGTGTGATTGGACACACAAGGAATTTGTCTTTGGTGCATATGCTCTCAGTGTACATAAAAGAAAAGATACATTTGTCAAGAATGGTTGTCATAGGGTTCAAGTAAGCAATCAGGAAACAATCAATATGAAATAATCGTAAGGATACAAGCAACAAGTTACAGTCATACAGTCATAAGTGGGAGGAGATGGGTGATAGGAACGATGAGAAAAACTAATAGTAATAGTAATGCAGCCTAGTGAATAGTTTTACAGTGGTGAGGGAATTATTTGTTTAGCAGAGTGATGGCGTTCGGAAAAAAACTGTTCTTGTGTCTAGTTGTCTTGGTGTGCAGACGTTTTGAGGGTAGGAGTTGAAACAATTTATGTCCAGGATGCGAGGGGTCAGTAAATATTTTCACGGCCCTCTTTTTGACTCGTGCTTTTTGACAGGTTTGGCCTTTTTGACAGGTTTGGCCTGTCTTTCTAGTTAAAAATCAACTTTTCTTTTAAACTGAATGCTGAAACTGTGGATTACAGCATGGGGCCTCTTTTCAAACACCATAAGCTTCTACAGCTTCACCCTCTTCAGTTATGCTGTTACATTTATGCCAGCTCTTAATGTTAGATAGTAGGATCTGACTTAAGAGAACTAGTATCGCAAGAAAGGAATGAGGAAAGAAAATAGACTCCCTTTTTTTACAGTCCATTTAAATTCCTTAGTTCAGAGGTCTTCAAACTTGACAATTTTAAGACTTGTGGACTTCAACTCCCAAAATTCTATGCTGGCTGGAGAATTCTGGGAGTTGAAGTCCACAAGTATTAAAGTTGCCAAGTTTGGGGACCCCTGCTTAGTTTCACTTCTGCTTCCTATCAGTTTCCTATTACTGATTCACATTTTCCTTTACTCCTTTTTTTCGGCTTCCTTTTAGGATGTGTTCCCCCCCCCCCCCCGGTCCAATCTTTCATTATGGTATACCCACAAACTGCCTGCACTCAAAGGTTTTGCAATAAATGTGCTAGTAGCAGGAAAGGGTGAAAAAATGATAAGAAAGTGGGCACAGCAGGGAAATCCATGCCTCATCTCTTTTGGACAAAAGGACAGGTCTTAGATTGTAACATCACATCTGATATCTTGTTGATTTTGGCCTTTTCTTGCAGAAGCTGCTGGCTACAAGTGTCATTTTCTACTCAATCCAGTTCTTTTGCTTTAGTTATTTTGATAGATCTCTCCTTGCCTTCATATACGCAAAAATTCAGCTTTTTCTTTAACAGTAATTATTTGAATATTCAGCTTGACATCAGGAGCTAATTGACCTTGTCTGATCTAAAAAGTTAAGTGGAGTTGGCCATGGTTTCCCTGAATGGGAGTCCATTTGAGAAGTCCAAGACCAAGAAATTTTAAAAAAAGAAATCCCAGAAAAATGAAATAACTTCTGCATCACACCAAGAGAACTGCATGGATATGCTTGTCTAACTCAGCAGGAATTGAGCTTGATTTGAAGTAGATCTCATTTTCTTATTTATTTGACTACGTGTTAAACTTGGATAGCAAAAAGTCAGAGCTTCTGTAGTTTTTGCAAAGCACACTAGGAGACTGAAAGCTAATGGCCAGGAACCGATGCAGAGAGTGGTGCCTAAAATTACTAATAGGGAAGTTATTGTGTTAGGTGATCTCTGATCTTATTCCAAAATTGCATCAGCGTGCAACCTAATAAACTCTGGGGAACTGGCATTAAAATGAGTAAGTTGGAACAAAGAAGCACAAACATACCTACTTGCAGCCACAAATAATTAAGTTCTATATATATTTCTCTCATTTCTCTAAATACATTTCTATGTTCATGTAACTTTTCAGATTTTCATGTAAATATGACCCAGGATCATACTTTAACTTGGTTTTAAGTAAGACATCACCATATAATTCAATTGTATACTTAATGTATATGTGCAGGGTTGCAGTTTGCCCTTTTCGTTGGTTTGCAGAAGGCTCGCATCAGCCTGAATCACGAAGGGCTGTTCAGGATCCAGGTGTTTGAGGACTGGTTCCTTGGCCCTTCAGAGTTTCAGGATGATGCGAGTGATGTTGCCGTGGGGGCTGACCCATTTGTCCAGCCAGGCTAAGCCTAGGATTACTGCTCTGGTCATCTTGAGCATGATGACAAAGGGAATCATTTCCCAATGTTGGGCCATCCCTAGCCTTAACGGCTCTGTAATGAGGGTGGCTGGGAAGAGGTGGTACATGCCATCATTTCCCCTCCCCAGCAGGCTGCTCAAATGTCACATAGTGAATATTGTCAGTTGTATGTATATGCAGGGTGATGCATCCCTATCCTAATATTATGGTACATTCCATTACAAGCAGGACACGTGATGTGATCTTATGCGCATGTGTGCATTCCTGATTCTTCATTCTTCTCTTGTGGTTTGGCTCTGACCGGGAGCGGTCGCATTTAATTAGCAAGAATGTAATTATTCAGAATTTTTTTATTAGACTTTTAACTCCGGCTTTGTTTCTAAATGTCTGAGTTCCGAGAGAAAGATCAAACATCGCCTCTATGGAGATTTATTCTCTAACATCAAATGTATATTTAAATTATCAAAATGTGGGTATCATTAATGGGTTAGAATATATAGAGAACATGTAGCCCTAATTCTAGACCAGTATTACAAGTGGGGAATAAATGGTTGGAAGTCAAATGATATGTAACTTGTAAACTGTTTTTTTCCTCTGAGTTACCATCCCAACTGGGACATCTCAATAAAGGATGAAAGAAGAGTTGGCAGAAACTGGAGCTATCCTAAACTATTAACTGGTCTGAAAGAACTATACAGAAAACAATCATCATATAATTCAACAAAAGAACACTTAGTTGAAATATAATACTAATGTTTGAAAAATGTGAAGTTACCATACCTCAGCCATAAATAAAGATCGAACCATTTGCTTTCTAGTTTTCTTGGGCTGACAGTCAGTGTTTTGTGATTCATCTTGACCACCTGAGGCAGAGGTCACTCTAAGACAGTGATGGCGAACCTTTTTTGGCTTGCGTGCCAAAAGGGTGTGCCTGTGTGAGCTAGTGCACGCGCACACATGCCCACACCCATGCCCTCCTGCCATGCATACGCACAACCCCCGCGCTGGCACCCAACGCATGTGCACAACCACCATCCTGTGCTGCCCTGCGCGCTTGCGCACAGGCCTCACTGAAGCCTCCAGACTCCTGAAGCCTGGGGACGGCAAAAAACGGTCCAACGGGCCAACTGGAAGTTCGTTTCTGAACTTCCGGTTGGCCCATTGGGTCGTTTTTCGCCGTCCCCAGGGTTCAGGAGGCTTTCCTGAAGCCTGGGGAGAGCGAAAACAGCCAAAAAGAAGGTCAAAAATCAGCTGGCCAATGCGTGCATGCGTGCTGGAGCTGACATGGGGCAATGACTCATGTGCCTTCAGATATGGCTCCACGTGCCACCTGTGGCATGCGTGCCATAGGTTCGCCATCACTGCTCTAAGAGAAGAGAAGAATTAGGAACGTCTTCATTGTTCCAGATATCTTCTCAAAATCTGCACTTCTATGCTTGGGAGTTCCATGTACTTAAAGTGGTATTAGTAAACATGTATTATAAATTACATGTTCTTACTTATAAAGATCAGGCTGAGGTTGTTCACATTCAATAGTAGCATGTAGTTTATCAATATCTTGTTCATTGTGAAGAGTCTTTGTATCTTGGACCGCATAATATGTCTGGAATAAAAAAGGAAGTAATAGTGAAATTGGAAACAGGAACTTTGAACATGAAACACAGTTCTTCTCGTCTTTCCATCCATGGTCATGTGGTCAAACAATACAGCATTGCAAAATTTTGCATTTTTGAACGACTACCAAACAGCTATCTTTGCAGATATAAATTCTGAGAATGTAAGTAATCCAAACCATTTTACATGGCTCTACTATGTTAAATTAGCAAGTTATAAACTGTATCAGAAAGCTCATATTTTCAAAATGGTGCAGAACTAATTCTCTGAACAGATTCAAATGTTGATACGCCATGTATTAAACCAAAAGTGGGTAATCTTTTAATTATGGGAAGCACATCTGTCCTGTGAGGATGGTGACAGCAAGTACTGTAGTGGGCAAGGGGATGATGCAAATCTGAAGCTGATTTTTCAGGATGCCCAATCTTTGAAATGTGAACAGGTTAATTGCATAAACCTATACCAGTCTATTTGGAAGAAGGTCTCATATGTCATAAATCTATACTGGTCTACTTGGAAGAAAGTCTCACAATTAAAAAGGGGAATTATTCAGAGGATATAAGGTAATAAAAGGTAAGATGATCCTCACACCATTGCAACTGAAACCCTGCTCCTTTTAAGGTGTGCAATGTTGACACACATATAAAAGCAGTTGAGTTTCTACTAGGATACCACATCTGCCCTCTGGCCTATTGTGATCCCCTTCGGAGATGATGGTTTGTCTTATGACTCACCTACAAAAGTAATATTGTAGTTTTAGGTTACTTAATCCTCCTTAATCCTCCTTAATAGATACTTTCATTCATAAACTGAGGTTCGGTAATACAAGAGAAACATCCAATGCCTGATCTTCAGCTAGAGACTATCATTAAATTAAACTTGTTACCTTATGACTTGATTCACCATCCAAACTTGCTGTTGTAACAAAACATGTGCCATCTGATCGACTACTTGACAATAATATTAAATCACAGGGGAATGTTTCATCTTCTTTTACCATCACAATGTCTCCAACCTAGGGGGGGAAAGGACAGGGAGAAATTATGGTTAGAATAAAATTAAAGTTGCTCCCTTTAAAAGTGAATACACTGTTAACATCATGTTAAACCAAAATGTGATTTGTCTATTTTTAGGCTTAGTATGATATCTAACATAACACAGAAACTCAACAAAATTGCTTAATGTTATCCATAAATCAAATTATTATAGTTTATTAGCACTGTACACCAACGTACAGGCTTGGTTACAGAATCTGATAAGTCATCATGCAGTTTTGTTGTTTGTATCTTAATGATGTTTATATCCCATGTTAGCAGCTTAGTATTAGGCCAATCAAAGTAGCTTATTCAGTAAATCATGGTCAAAACATATCATGGTCTAGCACAGGGGTCCCCAAACTTGGCAACTTTAAGACTTGTGGACTTCAACTCCCAGAATTCTCTAGCCAGCTATGCTGGCTGGAGAATTCTGGGAGTTGAAGTCCACAAGTCTTAAAGTTGCCAAGTTTGAAGACCTATGGCCTAGCATGACATGTTAACACAGTCATTAAGTGGATTAAACCTAGGCTGCAACATAATGTAATTTGATTTAGATTTAATCTAATATGTAAATAATATCAGTGATTATACCATGATTCTTTCTGTGATTTTATTGCCATACTGAACTGTAGCGTAAGCATGATATGCACATAAGGATTCAGGATTTATTTGAAAATTTCTGATATAACCATACAGTATTTTGTTACTTCTGTCTAGGCCTATACACAATCCACAGAGCTGCAGGACTATAACTACAAATGGGAAAAAATTAGAAATTCACTAAAATACTCAAAATAAATTGGATAATTTGCAAACTCTATTAACTTTATTTTACTTCTGTCCTGTTCATGAAATCTCTGAATAGAAGTAGCACTTCCTCATTGTCTCCTATAATATTGCTCAGCTACAATATTACATATCAGGTGATAAATTGGGGAATTGCAGTTGTAACAAGACATGAAATACGTGTTGAGACGTTGCAATGGAAACATCACCCCTCACATACTTGCATGCTGCATTGTAATACTAGTGGAAAAGGTTTGCGTTTGTGATATCTCAATGCCACAATGCAAATTTCATCATTTTAATTGGTGTCAAGATAGCTGGCTGAAAAGTGTCCACCTAGGCAGGGGTGGGTTCCCCTTTCCTTCACCACCGGTTCGCATTGCGACATTTCATACGCACGCACTCGCTCCACTCGTGCGCACATGTGCGTTCCCCCCGTGCAATTTCACTTCCGCACATGCTCAGTAGCAGGATTTAGCCCGAAACACAGCTGAGGAGCTGATCAGCTGTGCTTTGGGCGAAGAAATAAAGGTGAGTATTAACCCAGGGGTGGGCGGGAGGGCTCTTTTTCAAGCCGCAGAAGAGAAGAAGATATCCAAACACGGAAAATTTCACCAAAACTTCCCAAAAAAAGATGGCAGCGCCCATGGACCGGCCCTGACTGAACCAGATCCGTGACGCCATTGTCGCGCCACCAGCGGATTGCTAACAGTTCGGGCGATCTGGTCTGAACCGGGAGGAACCCACCCCTGCACCTAGGTGACATTCTTGAAGTACTCCAACCTACAATTCCCATGATTTCATGCTATGTTGGCTGTGATTGCTAGAACTTATGATATTTCCTGAAATTTTGTAATAAATAGGAACAGAGGATCACTCTTGAACACAAGTGGAGTTCTCGGGGATTATTGAAATTTGTACTTTTAGACTGTTAGCTCCAAGAGAAACAAACTTAATATAAATGAAGGATCAAATTCATTTGTTCGCTGCAGATATATCAAAAGTACAGAAATACATTTATGCATTTATGCAGCTTTTATGAACAAATTTCATTTTGGGAAATTCTAAGCTTTTAAACAGAAAATTACAAATATTTAAAGAACAGCAATGAAACATCCAATATTTTTCCAGTAGCACTCCCTTAAAAAACACCTATAAATAATAGCTTTTAGTTTTGTTTTAACCTCAGTTTAAAGTAGAAGAAGAAGAAAAATGTGGAACCATTTCTGCGGAACCTACAGTCATTTTTCATGCACCAATGAAGTAAAACAATATGCAAAACTCTCTCTAGAGGAATAGAAAAGGCACACGAAGTACAATAAGAAGTACTTATTGACCTAGAAAAAACCTGTAAACTATAAACAATGCAATTTATGACAAGAACACTCCAAAATTATACCCCTTTGCCATTCACTAAAGCTGTCCCTCTTTTTCTTAGCTTCCTCATGAGCCTGCGGAAAAACTGCTCAGTTCCTTTAAGAGCTGCATTAACTTTAATTAGTAAACTGCTTAAAGGAGCTGTGAGAATGCAGTGGTTAGAATGCAGTATTGCAGGCTAACTCCGCCCACAGCCAAGAGTTCAATCCTGAACTCAAGGTTGACTCAGCCTTCCATTCTTCCAAAATTGGTAAAATGAGGAACCAGATTGTTGGGGGCAATATGCAGACATTGTAAACTGCTCAGAGAGTGCCCTAAAGCACTATGGGGCAGTATATAAGTAAATGCTAAAGCAGTGGCAGCCTCCCTGCCCCTCCTACACACAGAAGCCTGGAAAAAATTAGACTGCTTTAATTAATACAAATATGTTGTGCTTATGATTGTGGGAAACCTGATGCACTTCTTACAAGTCATTTCCACATATGCTGTATTCACTTACCTGGACACACAATTAAAAATTCTTAGCTGTTAACAGAATAACATGCCTTGATCAGGGGTGGGTTCCACTTACCTTCGCCACCGGTTCGCATTGCGACGTTTTGTGCACGTCCCCTCGTGCGATTTGGCTTCATTGCATGCTCAGAAGAGGAATGAGCCCGAAACACAGCTGAGGAGCTCATCAGCTGTGCTTCGGGCGAAGAAATAAAGGTCAGAATTCACCCGCAGGCAGGCAAGCGGGCCCTTTTTCAAGCCACAGAAGGGGAAAAATTCGCACAAACTACAAAAAAAAAAGATGGTGGCGCGCAAGGAACGGCACCAACAGTGACGTCACCAGCGGGTCGCTACCCACCCCTGGCCTTGATCTGCTTTAAATACTTTCATATTATAAACTTACAGTACCTTAAAGATTAACAAAAAATGAGAAGAAAAATAAGATGAGAGTGACAAACACTTTCCTTGGGCAGTACAGGCCAAGATGACTGGGGCAGGTCTTAGTCCGGTTATATGGGATAGGTTTGAACCGGTGACTCCTGAGGATGTGGACAAGGCCATAGGAGCTATGAGCTCCGCCACTTGTTTATTGGACCCGTGCCCTTCCTGGCTGGTTTCGGCCACCAGGGAGGTTTCACGCGGCTTGCTCCAGGCGTTGGTCAACGCTTCTTTGAGAGAGGGGTCCATCCTGCAGCCCTTAAAAGCTGCAGTGGTGAGACCCCTCCTCAAGAAGCCTTCCCTGGACCCGGCGGATTTAAAGAACTTCCATCCAGTCTCCAACCTTCCCTTCGCGGGGAAGGTTGTTGAGAAAGTGGTGGCGCTCCAGCTCCTACGACTGTTGGATGACACTGATTTTCTGGATCCCTTTCAATCTAGTTTCAGGCGCGGTTACAGTATGGAAACGGCTTTGGTCACCCTGATGGATGATCTCTGGCGAGCCCGGGATAGGGGTCACTCCTCTATCCTGGTGCTACTTGACCTCTCAGCGGCCTTTGATACCATTGACCATGGTATCCTTCTGCGTCGTCTCGGAGAGGTGGGGGTGGGCGGCACTGTTTTGCAGTGGTTCTCCTCCTTCCTCTCTGACAGGACGCAGTCGGTGTTGACAGGGGGGCACAGGTCGAACCCTAGGCCCCTACTATGTGGGGTGCCGCAGGGCTCGGTCCTCTCGCCCATCCTGTTTAACATCTACATGAAGCCACTGGGTGAAATCATCCGACGACACAGGGTGAGGTATCAGCAATATGCTGATGATACCCAGTTGTACATCTCCACCCCGTCTCAATTCGGGGAAGCCGTAGACGTAATGGGCCGCTGCCTGGCCGATGTTAGGGTCTGGATGGGGAAGAACCGGCTAAAGCTTAACCCTGACAAGACTGAGTGGCTGTGGATATTGCCTCCTAAGGACTCGACCAATTGTCCCTCCTTGGTTCTTGGGGGGGGGGAAATTAGCTCCCTCAGAACGGGTTCGCAATTTGGGTGTCCTCCTAGACCCACAGCTAAAATTGGAACAACATCTTTCAGCTGTGGCTAGGGGGACCTTTGCACAAGTACGTCTTGTGCACCAATTGCGACCCTACTTGGAGAAGGAGGCACTTCTCACAGTCACTCATGCCCTTATCACCTCACGGCTGGATTACTGCAATGCGCTCTACATGGGGCTACCCTTGAAGAGTGTCCAGCGACTGCAATTGGTGCAAAATGCAGCTGCGCGAGCTGTGGTGGGTGTACCCAGATGCACCCACATAACACCGATCCTCTGCCAGCTGCATTGGCTGCCCATTAGTCTCCGGATCCAATTTAAGGTGTTGGTCGTTACCTTTAAAGCCCTACATGGCTCAGGGCCAGGTTATCTTCGGGACCGCATCCTGCCGCATACCTCCCTACGACCGGTTAGGGCCCACAGAGTCGGCCTCCTCCAGGTCCCGTCGACCAAACAATGTTGGCTAGCGGGACCGAGGGGGAGGGCCTTCTCTGTGGGAGCTCCCTCCCTGTGGAACCAGCTTCCTCCAGAGATCAGGACCATCCCCACCCTGCTGGCCTTCTGGAAAGCAATAAAAACTTGGCTCTTCCGGCAGGCGGGGTGAAAGTGAGACCGACTTGATTAAATAAGGGTCTCCCCCCATGATGGTAATGAGATACTCTTTTTAACTTTTGTATTTTCTGTATTTTTTAATTATTGTATTTGTATTGTTATACATTTTAATTATTGCTTTTTATCTTGTAATGGATCTAACATGTTGTGAGCCGCCCTGAGTCCCCAGGGATTGGGCGGCATAGAAATCCATTAAACTAAATTAAATTAAAATTAAATTATTGTCTCAATAAAATAAGAGCATGTCTAGAAATCAAGCTCAGTTTGAGTGAAATGGTCAATCGTGTCCAGTTCTCAGAGACTGATTGGACAAGTCCCTGCAATTTTCTTGGCAAGGTTTTTCAGAAGTGATTTACTGTTTCCTGTTTCCTGGGGCTGAAAGTAGCCCAGCATTTCTCAACCCATAATTCTGGGAGTTGCAGTCCACCCACCTTAAAATTGCTAATGTTGAGAACTAGCCCAAGGTCAGCCAGCCGGCTTTCTGCCTAAAGTGGCACTAGAACTCAGTCTCCCTGGATATAGTAGTGTAAAGAGCCAGTTTGGTGTAGTGATTAAGGCTGGAGGCCAGAAACCAGAATACACTGAGCTCTAGTCCCAATTAGGCACAAATCCCAGCTGAGTAAACTCAGGTTAGTTGCTTTCTCTCAGCCCTAGGAAGCAGGCAATGGCAAACGAAAAACCCTGCCAAGAAAACTGCAGGGACTTGTCCAGGGAGTCTCTGAGAATGAGACAGGATTGAATGGAAGAAAAGAAAAAAAAGATGTCACTACATTTGTGTCAAGTGTCAATCTGAGCTGGCATATGTATTAGGAGGAAGGAGAAGAGGTTAGATTTAACACAGAAACATAGAAAACTGACAGCAGAAAAGACCTAGTGATCTATTGAGTCTGTTCTTTGAATTTTTGCTTACTCTATTTATTATTTTTATTGTTTATTTATTTATTTATCTATTTTTATTTTATTTTATTATTTTTTACCTTTTGTCAGATGATGGACATGTGTTTTATCCCCAAGCATGTTTAAACTCAGTTACTGATGATTGACCCACTATCTCTGCTGGAAGTTGGTTCCAAGCTTTCACTACTCTTTCTGTGAAGTAATACTTTCTAACATTACATTTGAATTTCCCTCCTGTCAGTTTGAGATTAGCCCTCCCCCCCGTGTTCCTGATTTTTGCTTAATATTGAAAATACTGCCTTCCAGAATCTTAATATATTTTATAGTTTCAGTCATGTCACCCCTTTCCCTTCTGTTGCCCAGGCTGTACGTATTCAGTTCCTCTAATCTCTCCTGATATGTTTTGTCCCTCAGACCTTGCACAAATTTTGTTGCCTATCTCTGGACTTGCTCAATCTTATCAATTTCTTTTTTTAAATGAGGTCTCCAGAGCTGGACACAGTATTCTCCAAATGAGGTCTGACTAATTCTATATGTGGGATTAGGACCTTTTTTTCCTACTGGTGATCCCTCTAGTGATGCACCCCAGAATTTTATTTGCCTTCCCAGCTGCCGGGCCACACTGTTTACTCCTTTTGCAGTCATCTGTTATAAGCAAACCTAAATCCTTTTCATTTGTTGTTCTGTCTAACACTGAACCCCCAATACTGTGCTCTGCTAAAGGATTCTGTTTCCCTAAGTCAGTGATGGTGAACCTATGGCACGCGGAGCCATATCTGCCGGCACGTGAGCCGTTGCCCTAGCTCAGCTCCAGCACGCATGTGCACGCCGGCCAGCTGATTTTTGGTTCACGTGGAGGCTCTGGGAGAATGATTTCGGTCTCTGGAGGGCCTCCAGGGGGGAGGGCATTTTCATCCTCCACAGGCTTTAGGGAAGCCTCTGGAGCCTGGGGAGGGCAAAAAACGGACCTACCGGGCCCACCCGAAGTCGGGAATCGGGGGAGCGGGGGGATTGTGCGCACATGCCTGGGTGGGGGGCCAGCATTGAATTATGGGTGTGGGCACTCGAGCATGTGCAATAGCGCAGGCGCATGTGCTTTCGGCACCAGAGGAAAAAAAGGTTCGCCATCACTGCCCTAAGTGCACAATATTACCTTTAGAAAGACTGAACAGTGGTTTCCACATTTTTGATCAATTTTTCAGCAATGCAAAATCATTTTCTATGTTATGAATACCCCAGGAATGGCAACTCTATCACACACCTTTATGACATCAGCAAAAACCTTACCTAACATTCCTTCTATTATATCACTTACAAACACACTGAATAGAACAGGAGTTAGACTGCACTTTGTGGTACACCACTGGTGATTTGTATCTGTTCAGGCAGTGTCCCATTAATGAGCACACACTGGGATCTATCCCTGAGCCAACTTCCTATCCGCTGAACCATCCAGTGGTTAAGTCCTAGGCCAGTGATGGTGAACCTATGGCACGCGTGCCACAGGTGGCACGCGGAGCCATATCTGCCGGCACGCGAGCCATTGCCTAGCTCAGCTCCAGCGCGCATGTGAGCGCCGGCCAGCTGATTTTTGGCTTGCACAGTGGGTCTGGGAGGGCATTTTCAGCTTCCGGAGAGCCTCTGGGGGGATGGGGGAGGGCATTTTTACCCTCCCCAGGCTCCAGGGAAGCCTCTGGAGCCTGGGGAATGGCGAAAAATGGGGCTACCGGGCCCACCAGAAGTTGGGAAATGGGCCATTTCTGGCCTTCAGAGGGCCTCCGGGAGGGCGGGGGAGGCCATTTTCTCCCTCCCCAGGCATTGAATTATGGGTGTGGGCACTCGTGCATGTGCGATAGCGCGCGCGCATGCACTTTCGGCACCCGAGGAAAAAAAGGTTCACCATCACTGTCCTAGGCTGTACATTTTTTATGGGTTTGTTATGTGGAACTGTATCAAATACTTTTCTAAAATCCAGATAGGCTATGTCCACAGCACCACCCTCATTGAAAAGGTGACACAGTTAAAAAAAAAACCAGTTAGACTAGTTTGACATGATCCGCACTCAGTAAAGCCATGCTGTTTTGGGTCCATCAAGTTGTGTGCTTTTAAGTGTTCATTAATCCCTTTTTTCCAGGAGCGATTCCATTAACTTCGCTATGTATTTATTCATGTGTTTTCATTTTAGTGTTGATACAGTATGTATCATTTTTGCAAGACGATATCTGCCGAAATGAACTGTAGTCTAGAAAAGACCGTGCCATAATAAATTTGCTAGCTTTAAAAGTATTAAGGGTATCAGTGGTCCCTGGACATTGGCTGGCAAGGAAATAAGAAGTTATTCATCAGGCAGGAAATTGTACTATAATAATACGGTAGAGCATCATTCACTTCTTAACAAATCATATATTTCCATCCTATAACATTCTCTGATTTTAAAATGATGCTGTTTTGTATGAAGTAGTTGTGGGTTGTGGCTCTTTACACATTCAGAAAGATTTGTCACTCTAAAAAGGGAATGGTGGTTTTAATCTGATGTGCTAAAAGTGACTTTCTTATAAGGCGATTAAAAGCATTTCAAGACATTGTAATGGTCTGCATAAAGGAACAAATGTTCTAGCATTAGCTATCATTAGAGGGTGAAGAACTATTGGATTTAGTGACAATTTCTTTTCATTTTGGTACTAAAGAGCAAAATGCCAATTACTTTTATTGACTTTTAGATTATTTTTATTTATTTATGGCTTATTTATTTATCTATTATATTGGCTTGTTTAAGTTAAATTGAATGAGGATGTAAGAAATGGAGAAAATGGGCTTGAGAAACAGAAGAAAGAGATGCTGTTAGAACAATGGTCAGATAAAGGTGTTCACTCTGTGATAAGAATATAAGGTGTGTAAACATCTTAGGCAAGTCCTTTCCTTGTTTACACAAAGATAAGGAATATTCAGAGTTGCAGTGTTCTCTTACTATAGCTTTACAATAAAAGTAGAGATGTGACATTAGTTTCCTGCCCTTCCTCGAAGGGCTGACAGACTGTGACAGCCACCATGGGAAAACTGTTTTTTTAAATATCCCTCAACAACAATAAAAGAATCCACATCCCATTGCATAAAGAGTGCTTTCAAAATCCAGGTAGAAATTAAATCTCAATAATAATTCTATAAATCAAGAGCACAATCCTTGTATGTTTATTCAAAAGAACGTTCCACTATATTTAAGTAAAGTTTACTGAACAATAAACAACAACACCTAGCCAGGTAGCCAATGACCTGCTTTGCCTTCATTCTTCTCATATTGCAGGGTTTTTTTCAGCAAGAAAAATGAAATTTGAAAAGCCCGTCTGCCTATTAAGCAGGGAGTATAACAAAATGGCCCCTCAGTAAACTATGGAGAGTTGAGGAATCAGCATACAATCAACATTAACATTCAGAGATGTTATGGATGAAATTAAGTACCCTTTCATTCTTTCTTGTCTTTTTTTATATACACTTGCACTCATCTAATCTGTTATGCTGATAGTTCCTGTATATAAAGTTATTGTCAGGCTCCAAGTAATGCACCCATCACGTTGGAATGTGGTTGACTCATCAGCTAGGAATGATGCTTTGACTGAAAGCTCCATCCCCCTTCAGCTCCAAACTGTGTCAAGCTGAATGCAGGTCAGAATGCCCAAGGATACAAACAATCCCACACCCCAATCAAATTCGGGCTTGACAGTTATTTTAGATCAGCAGAGAAGAAAATCTACAAAGATAATCGCAGTTGTAGTTTTCAAGTTATTAAAGAGATCTCTTCTGCCTGTACTACATACATTAATGTTTGCCACAAACCTAGACAGGAAGACTCCCATGAGCCCCATCATGAAGAGAGTGCTAGAATTAAGTCTCCTTTTTCAGTGAAACAGAACTCTTAAGATCCATTGGTTCAATATCTACAGGGTGTGTAAGTTCAAGTTACAAAGAACAAATACTGCCTGATATAATACCAGTCTTACTGGCTTGTTTTATACTACCTCTCTAATCTTGTTTGTCTGTAAACTTATACCCAGCTACTTTAAAAATTCTGAATGATAGTACAGTGAAATTCATTCAAAATGGATTTGAGTAGCTATTTACATTACAACAAATAAGGGACTACTTTTTGAAACAAAAACCAAGCCATGTGAAGCCTTAAATACAGTACTAATATCTTTCTTAGCACCCATATATTAACTTTATTATGATCACAGACCAACATAATTACATTTCTTATATTTCTTATGGCGTATGATTCATGTACTGCACTCCCACTTACGTTGGGAACAATAAAATAATACAATTTATTTAATTATTTATTTAATCTAAATTATGTAGCTGCCCATTTCACCAAAGCAATTCTGGCTAGTATACAATAAAACTAAAATATAAATAAATGCATAAAACTACCTGTTATTATTAATTATAAAAACATTTAAAAACTATAAAAACATAACAGGAGAAGGGATATACCGTAATTAGTAACACTGAAGCCACATCACAAGTTCACTTTGGGCTGAGAAGAGAATGCCATGGTAATTCTTAGCTACTTTGTAGCTAATCATAGCTTAGCTATTATCATGGCTAACCACAAAGTGTTGCTTGGTGCAAGTCAAACATTCTTACCTTTTGGCAGATTGATTCATGCAGATAGTGAGATAACATCTTTTTGTACTTGATGGATAATGGGATTGATAGAATTCCTTTTTTACTGCTCTGTATAATAACAGGTACTCTATATAAAATGTTTTATCACATAACTGGATCAAATGCCATATACCATAATAGGAAACCATTAATGGCACACCCTTTGGCAATATGAACAACTGTAACTTCATTTGTACCCTATGACAATCATTAAGTGTTGTACCTCATGATTCTTGACAAATGTATCTTTTCTTTTATGCACACTGAGAGCATATGCACCAAAGACAAATTCCTTGTGTGTCCAATCACACTTGGCCAATAAAGAATTCTATTCTATTCTATTCTATTCTATTCTATTCTATTCTATTCTATTCTATTCTATTCTATTCTATTCTATTCCATTCCATTCCATTCCATTCCATTCCATTCCATTCCATTCCATTCTATTCTATTCTATTCTATTCTATCCTATTAAATGTACATTACATTTATTTATGAAATGTCTATTAGCCATAAGTGAAACCTTCAAAAATATACACCCTCATATCAAGAAAACTCCTAAATATATTTATTAACCCTTGATCCTTACTCTTAGTTTGCGGCTCTGCTTTCGAACCAGTTTGCCATGATGAATAAAATGAACGGGACACTGATTCATTGCATTGTCAGCTTTATGACGAAGCCAATCTTCATATCCCTGAATGAAACCGCAAAGAAAACATACAATCAAATGTGTGCTAGAAGAAGAAAATGGCAAACTACTAGTGCATGGTGACCAAAATAATTGTATAGTTGTCTCCACTTGAAACTGGCTTTCTTTTTTATCCTTTGGCCTATTATGCACCATAAATTAGAGACACCAGGAAAGAAAGAAGGGAGTGAAAAACTTTGATGAATCTATATCCCATAATGCAGTGGTGGGTTGCTGCTGGTTCGGACCAGTTCTTTAGAACCGGTAGCTCTGACTCCAAGATGAGAGAGAACCAGTTCTCTGTATCCATGAAAGTGGACCCGCCCGCCCGCCCCTGGGTTATACTGACCTTTATCTCTGCTTCTGAAGCGCAGCTGATCAGGGGCGGCAGATTGAATTGCCGCACTGCAGCTGTTTTCCATGCTCCTTGCCTAGTTTGCAACACGGAAGTTCTATTTCCTTTGAACTGTGCACGCGCACGCAGTGAAGCGCGCACCCAGCGAACCGGTTGTAAAGCCAGTAGCAACCCACCACTGCCATAATGAGGGAAGAACGTAGGCTCAGAACTTTAAGAGTAGGAACTCTGCTTCCAGAACTGAGTTCCATTCCATGCATGGAGGGGAGCAGAACTCAACGGGGTGCAGACACAGAGCTAAAATCCTGAAGATTTAAACTCCATTTGTGCTCCCCACTGAAGGAGTTCCTTACCATGCATGCAGAGGTGGGTTCCTGCCGGTACGGTTAATAGCTGTTGTTCGGCGCAGAGCCAAAGACGCTGCTGCCGTTCGCAGTGCGGGAGCTTTCCCCGCATGCGCAGAGGGCAAAAGAACGCAATTGGCGGTGTCCATGCAGGCGGCAGCAGCGCCCGGGAAAAGCCCCCACGCCGCGAACGGCAGCAGCGTCTTCGGCTCTGCGCCGAACAACAGCTATTAACCGTACCGGCAGGAACCCACTACTGCATGCATGGAAGGCAGCTGAACTCCTTCAGAAGGCAGCTCTTTCAGCCAGTCCCCAGAGATGAGAGGGAGCCAAAATCCAAGCAGAGGGTGGAGAGTCAGCACAGTAAGGTAAGGAGTGCTGACCACCTGCTTAATGACCTATTTGATGGCTCAATGACTGAGATTCCAGTCTCAATTGTAGTCATAAATCAAGGATTATCTGCATATAAGAGGGGCAGGTCTTAAATATCATGGTCCAGTTCTATCTAGACCTTTTCTGACATAATTTGTGCAAATACTCCTGTTGGGGAGTGCATAAAGTATTTCACTGACATACTTGAGTTTTCAGTGTTTATTCACACTAAGAATTATAATTTAGAATAAATATCAATAGTCTCACTGGAGTCCACACAACAATCAGGAATTTTAAGAGTTCAATACAAAATTCAGTAAGTATAACTATTTAATGACTAAAATCTGAAAATATGATATTATTGTAGTACTACTGAAGTACTTAGAAATTAATTCCGTAGCATAGGGTAGAAAGTATTATTCCAATATATCAGTATCTGCATGTTTATTTTCAGGCTTTTCCCCCACTTAATTGTAATTGTTTTATAATTTCCTTTTCATCAGTCAATGCATCCTTGACAGTAACAAATCAATGGGTAAAGGATAAATAAAGAAATATAGTTTTCATATACACTTGAGTATAGCAAATATAACTGCTGTAATGATGAATAAAAATTGAAAATCAAAAAAGGAGATATGCTTTCCAGAACAAGGAAACCCCCTTTTTTTTTCCTTTTGCCTGACTAACTGGGGAATTCTAAAAATCCACACATCTTAAAAGTTATTGAGGTCGAAAAACACTGCTTTAGGCCAATCATCTCTCAGTCCAACTGAGGAAATGTAAAGGCAGAAGGAATCAAACATGACAACAGTCATTGAAATGAATGAAACATTCAAAAAAACTTTTTTTTGAAAACCATGCAGTCATGATCTGCCTCCAGTTCTGAAACTGAAAAATGAAAATTCTAAAGAATTAAAACTCTAAAACGCTTACCTGTTTTATAGCTGTTACAATAATAACAAAGAAAAGTGGGAGCCCGCTTGTCACTGGACTGGTTGGCGTGTCAATAATTAACTGGGAAATAAAGTGTCACATTTTTATAAAATATGGATTTCAACAAAAAAACATATTTAAACATAGAATAGAGTTTTCAAACTATACTTTTATAAAAACAAACACTGGTCTTGTACAGCTTGAAAAGGCATTTTGTCTGAATAATGACTATGCAGCCTAAATATTAAGGAAATTGCATAACTTGAAGAAATCCAGCCATATTGATAATTTCCAATGACTGATGGTGCTGTTAAGTATAATGCGGAGATACAGAGGAAAATCTGGTTTGTCCCTTAGGCTGACTTAATTACAGTCCCTTTCTGATGCATGTCTTCACAAACACATGTTTAGTGATTTATGCTTGAAATTTACAAAAGTGTACTTTGTTTAGTGATTTTGTACTGCTCCTTCCCAAGGGCGCACATCATTCTGAATTTGAAACAATCTGTTGTGAGTTCAAGATGAATATTCTGGCTTTTCCAGAAGTTTCTTTTTCAAAGTTTTCAAACTCCAAATGCAGATATTTGCAAAACAGGGATTTTAGACTTTGGAACATTTTCTATAAGATCAGAGCAGCTATTTCAAAGTCAAAAAGGAAAGTTACTACAGGTAGTCCATGACTTACAACAGTTTGTTTAATGACCATCTGAAATTACAACAGCACTCAAAAAAGTAACATGACCATTTTTCACACTTATGACCATTGTAGCATCCCCATGGTCATGTGACCAAAATTCAGATGCTTAGCAACTGACTCATATTTATGATGGTTGCAGTGTGCCAGGATCATGTGATCACCTTTTGCAACCTTCTGACAAGCAAAGTCAATGGGGAAGCCAGATTCACTTAAAAACCATGTTACTAACTTAACAACTGCAATTATTCACTTAACATTCATATTACTAACTTAACAATTGCAATTATTCACTTAAACTGTGACAAGAAAGATCATAAAATGGGGCAAAATTTACTTAACAATTGTCTTCCATAGCAACAGAAATTTGGGGCTCAATTATGGTCTTAAGTCAAGGATTACCTGTACTTTCCTTTGCATTTTTTCCTGTACATGGCTTATATATCTAATATAAAAAAGAGGAGCATTTTACCTGTACAAGAAAAATGATAAGAAAGTAGAAGTTTGCTATTCTTCGGAACTGCTCAAATAAGTTCTTCGGTATGAAGTTCCAAAAGGTGTACTGAAAAAGTTAAGGAAGGCCAAATCTTAATTTTCAAAGGAATTAGACATGATTTCTTTCTTTCTATGTCAATAGCACAATATATTGCTTAATGCTGGGAATAAATTGCATATCTGCAAAATCATTCTATGATCATACAAAGATTATAAGTTATATATTATATATCTATGTATGTCACATATTAAACGAAGTGGATTGTAT
This sequence comes from Diadophis punctatus similis, assembly GCA_023053685.1. Lineage (NCBI taxonomy): Eukaryota > Metazoa > Chordata > Lepidosauria > Squamata > Dipsadidae > Diadophis > Diadophis punctatus. The sequence continues at coordinate 12,323,952 of JALIGW010000013.1, read as the reverse complement.
TACTAATTAACCTAAAATACCATTCTTCAGCATTTCAGAGTGTACTTTGCTACAATTGGCTGTGACAATCATTTAACAAACCTCTAGGACAGTGTTTCCCAACCTTGGCAACTTGAAGATATCTGGACTTCAACTCCCAGAATTCCCCAGCCAGCATTCGCTGGCTGGGGAATTCTGGGAGTTGAAGTCCAGATATCTTCAAGTTGCCAAGGTTGGGAAACACTGCTCTGGGGAATGTTGATAAATTGGGTAGTAGTTTATGAAATACCTCTGAGCCATCCAAAAGGAAGAATACCAAGTTTGATATTTTACACAGAGAACATAGACTTGGCTTTAAAGTGATTAAAGAGCACCACATGCCAAATTAATTAATTAAGTGACATGCCTTTCACCAACACCCAGCAGCTTGAAGGCACAACCTGTTTTATGCAGTTTTCAGAGGTTATGGAAGTTGCATGACAATGGGGTGTGCTCTTGAGCGGCCTGCGGAAGTCTCAGTTTTCAAAGGCTGCAGAGGCCACGGGACAGCATTCTCTGAAGCTGCTTCAAGAACAAAGGCCTCATGCAACCTGAAGCAGCCTCAGCTAGGCCACAGGGATGTATCAGCAGAAAGAGAACACCACCTGAAGGTAAGCAGCATGTGGCAGATCATGAGGAATGTTAGGCTAGTGGGCAGTTGCACCATTAACCAAGGCTTGTGTGCAAGGCAGGCTTTTTGAGTGGCAGCATTGTGGCCAATGCTAAAGTTGAGGCGGGAGCCTCAATTTCAGAACCAGCCTCAGCACGGCCACTGAGTTTTCATAGTAGCCTAAATGAGGATAAAGAGATTGCTTAGTTTGGTTGAAAGAATGAGTGATGCTGAGAGATAAAGATTATTGGACTTAGAAGGCCATGATTTGAGATTTGGAGGCCATCAAACACCAAGTGTAAGATTAATGTAAATTTCAGAAATCATTTTATTATATGTGCCATCTTGAGAATTTGGAATGAATATAAATTAGAATATGTCCAAAAATATGTCTATGGCTACATCCACAAGAAGCATATTATAGAACAGAAATGGCAACTAAACAGAAATAGTTAGATATGGTAAATTTCTAGAATATACCCAATGTGCATTTAAAATAGAATTAAGAGAAGATTTGGTATCAGAAGTATATAAATGTCAATGGTTTTCATATTTGCAACTCTTAGATTTGAATATAATAAAGATATAGTTTTGAACATAATAAAATTTGAAAATGAGTTATATAAATCAATTATATATCCTATTGCTAAAATGTACAAATTTTTGTTGAGTTTGGAAACAGAAAATGAACAAGTTAAGGACTGCATGATAAGATGGGCTAAAATCTTTGGATATATTTTTTATTTTATTGCACATTTGTTAGTCATTTCTATTTTGGCTTTTATTCTCTCTCTTGACTATTAGTTTTTGTTAGTTTTAATTTTTTTAAAGAAACATTTATTAAAGTTACATGAAATTACCCAATGTATTGAGGCTACCAGTTGTGGGCTGTAATTTCATAATCACTGGATGACAAAAAAGACATTAAGAAAACTACACATTTTTGCTGGCATCCAGCGGTCCAATTGATTTCTGCAGCCCAGATTTGGTGGAGCCAATCATGTATCTATTGTGAGAAAAATCCATTGATAGTATACTGTAACTGTAAATCAGCACATAAAGTCAATTGAACATGCTATTTTATGCTTGCACAAACCAGCAAAAACGTTGACTATTAGCAAATTTTAATAGTAAACACCAAATTTTTATTTCGGTGCCAGACATCTGCAACTAAACAAGAGACTTTGGTGCAAAAATTAAAATTGTTGATAAAAAGAGGGGCATGTGTACATTGAAGCCAAAAGTAATAGAAAAATTAAATAACTATGATATGGGGAAGGAAAAGAATAAAGATATAAGGGAATACCTTTGATGAGACTATTCTGTTGTCAGGATATCTCTGAAGAATGTATGCTTCAGCACCTGGAGGGGGTTCACGATGCCCAACATAAATTGTCCGATTGTCTACCCAGTTCTCTTCCCCAGCACACTATGAAGAAAAAATAATAATTCAGCCAGTAGTTCTACATCAGAGCTGGGTTGTGTTGTTGTTGTTGTTGTTGTTGTTGTTGTTGTTGTTGTTGTTGTTGTTTTGTTTTGTTTTGTTTTGTTTTGTTTTGTTTTGTTTTGTTTTGTTTTGTTTTGTTTTGTTTTGTTTTGTGGTGCATTCCCCTGATTTTAGGTTACCTTTTTCCCCCGTTTGCGTTATTGTAGTGCTGTTGTGTTCGTATTTTTGTATGAGGCACATTTGATACCATATTTTAATGTAAGCTCCCAAAAAGAGTCCTTTTTATTGTAGCAGTATAGAAATATATTAAATAAACAAGTAATAAATAACTGAAATGATGAGACATGCATCAACTCACACTTCATGTAGGATTAAAGTTCCATCTCCTAAATCTCTAATAAATAATATCCATAATACCATAATATGAAATATAATAAATCTCTCTCTCTCTCTCTCTCTCTCTCTCTCTCTCTCTCTCTCTCGCTCGCTCTCGCTCTCGCTCTCTCATACACACACACACACACACACACACACACACACACACACACACACACACACACACATGCAAACTTACAAAGAACTGATAAACTGATATGCTTCCTCCCATAATTGGGTATACCAGGTGACTCAGCAGAAAAACATTATACACACACACACACACACAGAGAGAGAGAGAGAGAGAGAGAGAGAGAGAGAGAGAGAGAGAGAGAGAGAGGGAGGGAGGCTTAATTGTACATTACCCAGAGATGTGTGGTCTATGCATTTGATATAGAAGTAAATAAATAAAACATAGTTTCCTGAATACTGAGATGGTAGGTAAGCTGTCAGAATCCTATATTCAAAACAATAATTACTTTTGTATTATTCACAAATAATATATCAGGAAAGTAGCTCCTAGGTTAGAATATACAACATGTTCTTAAAATATATAGGCTGTAGTCTGTTTTAGATATCTAACCAAATTCAAGGATACACTACTGGTGCGTCAGTCTCTCTTGCTGACAAACTATAGTTAAGCCAATGCTAATGTTACCTCACATTTTGAAGATGTGTGTATATTGAATTGTTCCAGTCTTTGTTTCTAAAATTTTGTTTAAGGTACTTTCAGAAGTTTCAGAGCAGATGTTTTTAGGACAATTCAATCAAAAAATAATTAAACCATTGATTTTATGATTTCAGAAATTTCTGTCTAGGGGATTCTTCAGGTTAATTAACTTGGATTTTAATCTAGCTATATAGTGAGTGCCTGAACACTAGTAACATATTTGAAACTATACTATAAATAATCCTTCACAGATTTGCCTAGAATTGAATCGGAATGAATGACAAAGACAAAGCAAAGGAATTTGCAGATCACATCTATTACTTTTAAAATAAATGGCAATTGGCTGAGTCCACTCAATGTGTTAATCCAGCAGCTCCCAACCTTTTGGGCACCAGGGACCGGTTCCACGAACAGAGGTTTTTCTGTGGTATTGCAGATGAGGCTTCACTTGTTGGAGCAGCCTGGTTTCTGGCATGCTGCGGACTGGTGCCAGTCCATGGATCGGGGGTTGGGGACCTCTGTGTTAATCCATTAACCATGATTTTACAAACCACTATGCTTCTGTTTGCAGAATACCCTCTGTCAACTAAACAAAATATATTGACAGTCTGATAATAATATGACAGGAAGTTTAGATCAAATCTTCACTGGTTGCAGTAGAGTTATTTATTGGAACAAACTAAGTCACAGGGGTCCTCAAACTTGGCAACTTTAAGACTTGTGGACTTCAACTTCCAGAATTCTCCAGCAAGTTGAAGTCCACAAGTCTTAAAGTTGCCAAGTTTGAAGACCTGTGAACTAAGAGCTTTCCCAATAGAAACACTATAGAAACACAAATCTAGGAAAATTATTTAAATTTTAAAGCATCCTCTTTAATTTAAAAATCCTTGTATTTCACCTCTCTTTCCATTTCATCTCACTTTGTCCTGCATAGTTTCTACTTTCATGGTCTTTTCCATCTTGATACCACTCCTGATTATCTTTTCTGACAAGAAAATTCTGTATTTCCATAATTATACCGAATTCACACACCCATAAATCTGATACCAAATATGCACACATTGATGATTAAAATTAAATACTACACTTCCTCTCAGTTCAGTAAAAGGAGACAAGATTCCTATTAAACCTCTTTAAGGTTATAAACAGCAAAGATTTCTGAAGCTTATACTGTTCTACCATAGATACTTGTTTCTTCATCTACCGTTGGAGGAATATGCTCTACAGTTATATAATGGTATGTGGGAAAGACCTTGGAAGACAGGAGGAAGAGCCGCAGACTAAACTATGGCCGGACAGCAGCAGCAAAGTCCATAGAAGGAATGGGGCTCTGCCAAAGATCTCAGAAGGAAGCCTCCCTAGTTTCTTGAACTGTAAAGACAAGGGAGGAAGAGATGTACTTCCACACTTGCAAAATTCTTCTAATGAAACCTTACAGTAAAGGTAAAAATAATATTCTTGGTGTGCTTCATGCCTGGACAAGCTGAAAAGGCTCACAATAATCTATAAGAATAAAAGAGTATTTACTTTGTTATTTCCCCCCACTAATTGGCCAAATTAATACATTAGCATCAGAAAAAAATAGCATAATTCATCCTTGAAACAGAGTACAAACATGATTTTTATTAAAGTATAAGTCTGAATCCTAATAAAATATAGCTCTGGGGCATCCATTCTGTATATTTAGCAGAGTTCTCTCATTCTCATAATAGCTTTTGACATTCAAACCTTCAAGGGAATAGAAACCAGGAACAATTTATATTTCTTTTTTGGTGTGTGCATCTCTGTATATAAAAGTTAAATTATAACTAACATGCTTCTATCGTCTTCCATTTAGAAACTAGCATTGTTATCTTATATTATAATTTACTTTCTTACTTTAAATATCCTACATCAGTATTTACATAGAATGCATTACTCTGCTTAACTGAAAATAGCTGCCACAACAGCTATTAAAGCTGTCGTAATGGGATCATAATGGTCACAATTAAAATCCGCAAAGGTTTTACATCTTGCATCAAGGAGAAACCTGTCACTAAGAGAATAGTGTTTGTTGGGACTGTGGTAAGGTCCGATCAGATTACACTAAAATTTATTTGCATCAACATCATTGATTCCAATAAATATATAGTTGGTATATGTGTGTGTATGTGTAAGTGTGTATGTGTAATGTTCTGTTCAACCGTATTTGATTTTCGGAGACTGCCTGGACAAGTCCCTGGTTTCTTGGTAAGATTTTTCAGAAGTGATTTGCCATTGCCTGCTTCCTTGGGCTGAGAAAAAGAAACTGGCCCAAGGTCATCCAGCTGGCTTTGTGCCTAAGGTAGAACTAGAACTCATGAGTCTCCCTGTTTCTAGCCTGATGTTTAGCCACTACATCAAACTGTTTCTCATGTATATATATTTTCTCACCAAAATATTTAAGTAATATGTACCAACACAGGGGTGGGTTCTAACTTACCTCACTGCTGGTTCACTTCCTCCTGTGCTGCATGGCCGCCCCTCATGCTGAAAAAATACCCCCCCAAAAGCCGAAAACAAGTTGGCGATGCATGCACAGTGCCAGAAATTCATCTTCTGTGCATGCTCAGAAGAAGAAAAAACCGGGAAAAAATTCCTAATTTTTAAAAAATATATATATTAAAAAATTCAAAAAAAAGATGGCGGCATCCACGGATCGGAACTGACTGAACCGGTTTCGTAACGTCATTGTGATGTCACCAGCAGGTTGCTACCAGTTCGGGCAAACCGGTCTGAACCGGGAGGAACCCACCTCTGACCAAACATAAAAAAAATAGAATAGCTATATTGATCAAACTTTTAAAGTATAGCAAAGTAAAACCAAAGGCACATAGTGTGACTCATCTTAATAGGAACTGCCTGGAATTCTGTGAATGTGGCCACCCAGTTCTCTTTTAATTGAATATTGAAATACTGAGGAATGGTTTCAAATTACATCTTTCACAACCCATCCTGATCTGGATTGAGCACCCTCAAGGGATATTTTGGATTTTTGTGTGACATAATGCATGTAACATTGTTTAATCCATGGTCTTCTGCAGCAGGAAGATGATTCTAACATCTCCCCATAGAGCACGGGTGTTAAATTGGCGGCCCGCGGGCCGGATGCATCACACACAGGCCAAGCCCACCTCGCTCTCTGAATGTGAAAAACATTGCGAAACGTCACGTGATGGCAACATGGTGCCACGAGTTTGATACCCGTGCCATACAGTAAAAAACATTTAGAACCAGACTGAATTTTACTTCTAGTCTTGAGCTGAGAGTCAGAATAAGATAAGTCCATTGCAAACTGAAGGTTCTTTGCAGGTATTCTTCTTTCCACTAAGGAGTCAAGTAGCACAAAGATAGGCAAACAATACAGGGATAGATCACAGAAAGGCAAAAACAAAAGAATTACTCTCCTAATCCCAGGAAGGGAGAAATGATGTCCATGAAAGACTGGATTAAAGGCATAATAACAGGTTTTGCCATGTAACAATCCACTAAACAGGGGTCTCCAACCTTGGCAACTTTAAGACTTGTGGACTTCAATTCCCAGAATTCCTCAGCCTGGGGAGTTGAAGTCCACAAGTCTTAAAGTTGCCAAGGTTGGAGACCCCTGCACTAAGACATCTGCCCTTCTAATTCCACAGGTTGCTTTCTCCTTCTGCAATTTGAAATCTACATGTTGGGACGTGAGAGGCATGGAAGGGAGCCAGCCCCAATCATATGACGATAGAAGATGGGAGACTTGCATGGAAGTATGTATTCTTCCCAAAGTAGGGTTATGGAGGGAGGATAACCTCATCTGCAAGGGGAACAATTTGAATGGTGCATTTAAGGAGTTACTGCACCTCACTGCAGCTTTGATGTTGACGATGATGGGATATGGCAAAAGCAAGGATGGAGTATCCTCAAAAATGGTAGAACTCAAGAGTCTTGACCTAACTCCTTGTGGTCAGACAAGGTAGAACTTTCCATTATCTTATGATTATCAGTTTGTCTTCCTTTGTGGGCTTTGTCTCCAAACATACCAGCTCAGTTTTAGAGCATGGGAAAGATAAATCCAGATTCTATCAATCTTCAGTAATGTCATATAAAATACCCTAAGATTCATATTGGATACAACTATTTTGGAACTTTATATTCCAATTGATTATCATTTCAATTGAGTAGGAGAAGAAGCATAGAAGATCGAAAACATGTGCTGGTAGCTTTATGCCCCAATTAATAATAAAAAATATACTTTTAAAAAGTAAGAAAGTATCTCAAAACAGATATATTTCATATGATATTATTAAATATGATATTATATGATATATTATATGATATTAATTTCTTTCCCATCCTGGTTCACTCCATATATGTTGAGACTACAATTCCTGAAATTCTCAGCTAAACAGCTTAAACTTGATCTGGGTATGACCAAAAATTCTGGGAATGCAGTCTAAATCTATCTAGAAGGGGTTAGCGTAGAGAAAGCTGTTTTGGATACAGCCTCCAAAATTAATCTCAACTTCTACTTTGTTCAACAAAAGTTAATTATTTAAAATTAATTATTTCTGTTTTAACTGCTCCCTTTGGACTATAATATTTGTACAGTTTTTATGTTTTAATTGTACACTGCTCAGAATCGCTCTGTGAATGAGATGGGCAGTCTCAAATTTGACATATAAATAAATAAAACAAAATAAATAAAAGTGATACTTAAAGCAGCAGCATACAATATTAAAGCCATTATTCTACAATCCCCTACCCCAAATTCTAACAATAAATAGGTAGTACAGTAGCTATTGCTGCAACTCTTGATAACATTTATCAATATATAAGCTTTAAAAGGATAACAAAAGAGCTCCCTCAGAAAATTCCACTAAGACCTTCGCACAAAAAGAACACATGCACAAAAAGAAAAGAATAGAAAAATCATGCATCAAAATGGACAGGGTAGTGAAGAGTATCCATCTCTTTGTACTTTATTACTTAAACCCATTAAAAGGTACATCCAAGAAACCATAAATATGCCTTAGCATTATGAGTTTCTAATAATAACCAAAAGCTCGATGTACCGAAACCAAGTTTCATTGGCACATCAATGAGGAAGCATTACTTATGCTTTCTCTTGCTCCAACACTGTCAGCAAAAACAGAACCCAAAAACTGGGGAGGAAATCCATTAAGCGGCCTTTCCATCACCTACAAAAATACCATTTTCAATAATGTTATCTTTATCAAACTCAAAAGTTAAAGAAATAATAATTTATATATGACTTCGAGTCTAGTTTAAAGGACATAAAAGTTTAACATAATAAAAAGCCTTAAGAAAAAGATGAGGCAGAATGTTCACCAATATGTCACTTGGGTTAAATATTGGGATTTTTAGAGATTTGTGCTTTTAAGAATATATTCAAGAAATAAAAGCCTATCACCCAATATTATATAAGAGGTGCAGCCACATTACCGTATTTTTCGGAGTATAGGACGCACCTTTTTACTCCCAAAAAGGGGGTCAAAAAGTGGGTGCGTCTTATACACCGAATGCAGCCCCCAACCCCCCCCAGCCCCCACCCTTCGGAGGTTTTTGCCGCTGCCACCGCCACCTCCGCTTGCCCCCCCCGCTGCTTGCCCCCGCCGTCCCCGCTGTTGCTTGCCGCCGCCACCACCGCTGCTTGCCCCCGCCACCCATTCCTGAGCTAGCATAAAATCTAGCACCCCAGTCCTTTCGAGGTGCCACCGCTCCGCTTCGATCCCCACCGCTGCCCGCTTGCGAGCGAGCGGGCGTGCGAGCAGGCGAAGCGCGGCGGCAGGCAGGTGTTTTGGAAGCGCCGAGGGCAGCACGCGCATCCGGGATGCCACTCTGTGCTTTTTGCTTAGCCGGCAGCAGCGGGCGCAGCGAGTCCCATCCTCATGCGCGTCCCCGGCACTTGCTGTGGCGACGCTGTTTTCTCCGAGACCTTTGTCTACTGCTCCTTCTCCGAGACAAAGGTCTCGGAGAAAACAGCGTCGCCACAGCAAGCGCCGGGGATGCGCGTGAGGACGGGACTCGCTGCGCCCACTGCTGCCAGCTAAGCAAAAAGCACAGAGTGGCATCCCGGACCCGCGTGCTGCCCTCGGCGCTTCCAAAACACCTGCCTGCCGCCACGCTTCGCCTGCTTCCTCAGCTGCTCTTCTCTAGCAAGCGCTCTTTGGCCGGGAAAACCAGGAGCCGCCGCTTTCGCCGCAGATCTGCTCAGCTCAGGTTGCAGCCCTTGAACTTCAGGAGGGAACTGGCTGCGAGACCGGGAGGACTTGTGGACTTCAACTCTAGCTAGCATGACTGGAGGAGGAATTCTGGGAGTTGAAGTCCACAAGTCTTAAACTTGCCAAGGGGGTGCAAGGGTCTTCAAACTTGTGGACTTCAACTCCCAGAATTCCTCCTCCAGTCATGCTAGCTCAGGAATTGGAGTTGAAGTCCACAAGTCTTAAAGCTGTCAAGTTTGAAGACCCCTGGGTTAGGGATGCAAGGGTCTTCAAACTTGGCAAGACTTTTTACAACCATGTACACTTTTTACAAACTTCAAACTTGACAGCTTTAAGACTTGTGGACTTCAACTCCCATTCCTGAGCTAGCATGACTGGAGAAGGAATTCTGGGAGTTGAAGTCCACAAGTCTTAAAGCTGTCAAGTTTGAAGTTTGTAAAAAGTGTACATGGTTGTAAAAAGTATACATGGTTGTAAAAAGTATTCTGCTACACTGGTATTTTATTAAATAATATATTACTACACCATTTGGTTCAGAATACTTTTTTCCTTGTTTTCCTCCTCTAAAATCTAGGTGCGTCCTATACTCCGGTGCGTCCTATACTCCGAAAAATACGGTACTTTAATTTAGCAAACACAGAAGTATAGGTAGTCCTCGACTTACGACGACAATTGAGCCCAAAATTTATGTTGTTAAGTGAGAATTTGTTAAGTGAATTGTCCCATTTTATTACATTTCTTGCCATAGTTGTTAAGTCAACCACTGCAATTGATAAAGTTAGTAACCTGATTGTTAAAGTGAATCTGGCTTCCCCATTGACTTTGCTTGTCAGAAGGTCGCAAAAGGGGATCACATCACCCTGGGTCACTGCAACGGTCATAAAAGTATGAGGCAGTTGCCAAGCATCTGAATTTTGATAACATGACCATGGGGATGCTGCAATGGTTGTATGTGAAAAATGGTCATAACTCACTTCTTTCAATGCCGTTGTAACTTTGAACGGTCACTAAATGAACTGCTGTAAGTCAAGGACTACTTGTACCTTAAACCTAACAATGTTGTTGTGATATAAGCATCTATAGGCTAATGCATTAGAATAAATGCACCAGACTTGTCTGAGCGAGATGAGATTGTTTATGGCAATATAACTCATGGACAGCAAATATGGAAAGCTTGAACCATGATTTTACCACTGTCACCTTGATAAGCAAATCCTTCTGACAACACCTGCAACATGCTAGTCTCCTGTCTGTCCTATAATTAGATAGACTACAGTCCTAAAAACACCTAGTGTGCTTACTAGGCAGCAGAAGAGAAAACACCTATCCTCTACTGAGGATAACCCAAGTGGGCTGCAAACTGGTATGAAGGGATTAGTAGAAGGTTTGAATATACACAACAGATTTAATATTCTGAGTTCTGCATTCTAAATTAATTATAATTTGTACTATTTTAATTTAATCATTCTGCTTCTTTTGATTCAAAAAATGAAAGTTGAAACTCCCGAATATTTCTAGAATTGTTTTGGTTCTGTCTTGAGAGAAATGTAGCTGAACATTTTAATAACAATAAGAAGATAGATAGATAGATAGATAGAGATAGAGAGAGAGAGAGAGAGAGAGAGAGAGAGAGAGAGAGAGAGAGAGAGAGAGAGAGAGAGATATGACAAATGATAGATAGAAGAGAGAGAGAGAGAGAGAGAGAGAGAGAGAGAGAGAGAGAGAGAGAGAGAGAGAGAGAGAGAGAGAGAGAGAGAGAGAGAGAATGGATAGATCGATAGATAGATTGCAAGGGCTTTCTCTTGAAATACAAAACTTTCCTTGAGTTTGCAGACTACAATTATCCATAATTTGGTTTTAATTTTAATTTTAATTTAGTTAGGAATGTTAAAAGCTATCAATCAATCCATACAGCAATAAAATAAAAAGTTTTTCTATATTCCAGTCTGTAATGAGCCTTAACACCATTTTAAAAAAGAGAAAAATAAGTTAAATTAAAATACAAAGTTACTGTGTTAGTTAACAAGTTACAAAATCCATGTCATGTGTCCCTCAGTTCTCATGCAATTTTCAGAGGTTCAGGCTGTGCAAGACTATGACCCTCTTGCAGTACCTCTGGAAGCCACAAAAGAGCATACCCCATTCTCATGTGGCCTCTCCAACCTCCAAAACTTGCCTGAAAATGGGGCATACTTTCAAGACTAGTGTAGTTGGGTGTTATTCAATGCTGGCATGTCACCTTTCACATGTGTGTCATGGGAATTGGTCTATTTGATTACTGTAATGTTTGCAACTAACTCTAAGTTCCCTCCAGCCTGGCTCTCTCCAGTTCTATTGGATTATAATGTGCATCATTTATTATTTATTATTTATTTATTTATTTGTCAAACATGTACAGGATAGTAGTAGTTTGTATAAATATAACATAAGTAAAAAGTAACAAGAAAAGAGGACAATAGGACAGTAGGACAGGGATGGTAGGCACAGTGGTGCGCTTATGCACGCCCCTCACGCTCTTAGAAACGGGGAGAGGTCGACTGTAGACAGTCTAAGATTAAAGTTTTTGGGGTTTGGGGAAGAAACCACAGAGTCAGGTAGTGCATAATGATCATAAGAGCTACAGACCAACCCATCAGAAAAGCATCATAATTTGGGGCAGGTTTCCCAAAGCAGCTGTAATGATTTAATATACCTTTTCATCGGGGGTGAAATGTGAAAATTTTCCCTACCGGTTCTGTGGGCGTGGCTTATTTTGTGGGTGTGGCTTGATGTCTGGTGGGCGTGGCTTCATGTTAAATTTTATTCATGTTAAACAGATTTAAAGAGTTGGAAGAAGGGACCTTGTGTGGTCATCTAGTCCAACCCCCTGCCAAATGGCTCACACACCATGAAAAAGCAGCTGTTAAATTTTAACAGATTTAAAGAGTTGGAAGAAGGGACCTTGTGTGGTCATCTAGTCCAACCCCCTGCCAAATGGCTCACACACCATGAAAAAGCAGCTGTTAAATTTTAACAGATTTAAAGAGTTGGAAGAAGGGACCTTGTGTGGTCATCTAGACCAACCCCCTGCCAAATGGCTCACACACCATGAAAAAGCAGCTGTTAAATTTTAACAGATTTAAGAGTTGGAAGAAGGGACCTTGTGTGGTCATCTAGTCCAACCCCCTGCCTTTTGCAGCATTGCAAAAGCACGCAAAATGGCCCCTGCCTTAAGTAGGAGCCTCACAGAGCAACAGAACTGAAAACACAACTTTACACAACAGCACAACAACACAAATGGCTCACACACACCATTTAAAAGCAGCTGTACTGACTCACACACCATGCAAAACACACAACACAAAAGCATTGCAAAAGTTTTAAATGGCTATATGGCTACTATTTTTTAAAAGCAAAAAATAAAATAAAAAAGGTTACTTACCCTATGGAAGGAATAAGGCAGAGAGAATAAGTTGCTTGCAGAGCAGATGGATGGATTGCTGGTTTCAAGCAGGCAGATTAAGTGGCTTGCAGATCAGATGGATTGCAGTTTGCAATTCAGACAAAAAGAAAGGCAGGCGTGGCTGGCTACCAACGGCTCAGAATTGAGTCCAAAGAGCTAAGGTAAGCAAGCTGGACTCTGGAGGCTGGGTGGGAAGGTGGGTGGTTTGCTAGGCTGGAACAGCCAGGTTATATAGGCTGGGGCCCGGGAATGGGGGTGGGTGTCGGGAAGAGCCCAGCTGATAGGTGGGAAAAGCGGCGGCCATTTTTATTTAACAAAAGGAAAAAGCCGGGAGCAGGCAAAGCGGCGGGTGGGCAGTTAGGTACACATGGGTGGCCGGGGTACACATGGGTGGCCAGGGCTTGGGCTGGGGGCCTGGGGCCTGGGGCCCGGACCGGTACGGGGGCGTGGCCAGCAAGCCATGTGCCAAGTCCTACCGGTCCCCAAGAGCCGGTGCGAACCGGGACCATTTCACCCCTGCTTTTCATCCAGTAACAATTTGCAGAGAGAAACAGAGAAAAGTCTATGTTTCTAGATACTGAATCCTCCTATTATGCATTTTTTTTTTGGTAATGTGCATTTCTAAAGTACAATAGGAGCAATTTGTCCCTTTGAATTCCTTGCTAGGACAATAGCCCTGATCAAGCATCAGGAGCAGCATGGTTCTATCCATCCAGTTGGAGAGGAGAGAAACAACTTATTGTGGGGAAAAACCTGTTTATTTTCATTCTTGATTTCAGGTTACATTGGTTCCATATAAGCAAGGAAAGAGAGGAGCAGATTTGGGAGCTTTAAATAGCATTTGATTGAATGTGGTTTATTCCTAGGTGAGCCAACACTAGTCAAAAGAAGTTGTTCTTGAAATGGCAGGAGATTTTTGTGCACATAACTTCACGTTATTGATATGTTTTTAACCACCATTCCCATGACTGTCCATAAGGCAAAGTTTGAAGTGCTACTAATCAATATGGTTGCCAAAAGAGACCAAACACATTTTTGTTTTGCAACAGCACTAATGCTACTAAACCACAGGTTTAAGATGTTAAGCCGTATACTCTTTTCCAAAGTCTATTCGATGAGAGTCAATGATAATAGAAAAAAATGTACATGTACACAGCGGCCCAAATCACTGTACATGCCTCCCGATTAATATTTGTACACAATACGTTATTTTGCTATAATGCGAACAGCCAGTTCATCAACATAAAGAATGTTTGATTCCATTTCACATCACCCTTCACATAAGTAGATAAAATTGATATTTGGGTATCTGAGTCCAGAATCCTAGTTTTTATTTCCAGCAACAAAGCTGGGTTTGTAGATTCCCAAAATTTGCTTGTTTGGGAACAACAAATTAGGAGCTTGAATTTAGATATCACCATAAGCTAAAGGTGTCTGATTAGCTTTATCCATTTCTGCGAAGGGTGGAACAAATGAACTGCTTCTATCAGTGCTGTGCACATTTGTGATAAATCAACCCAGCTGCCTGGCTCATGTGTGTGTGCAATGGAATATTAAGTAGCCGGTGTAACAATTAAATTATTGAAAATGCTCGTTTATTTATTTATTGTTAAACGTCTATGCTGCCCACTGAGGCGACCTCTTGTTTCACTTTGATTGTTGACTCTGTGATAAACACATGGTTCCACTATCACTGTAATAAATGTATATAATGGTTGGATAGAAGTCCAAAACCAAAAACCAAACCAAACCATACAAGAGGTTGTTTGAGTAATTAGAGTGATTATAATCATTTGGTTCTAAGAAAGGTGGGTTTGGAGGGCCTTTGAGTCAGTGTTGATTCAAAGGCACACATACACCCCATAAAAATTAAAAATCACTGCTTCTGAAGACTTGTAAGAAAATAAAGTCCTCTGGTTAAGCTGTTTGGGCAGGATTATTTTATATATTACTTCCCATTTTTCTATAAGTGAAATCCAGAGCTATTTATCATATTTAAGCAAATATGGAAGGAAACAATACCTGGGATTAGCAATTTTGAATAACAATTTTTATAGACATTGAATTGGATCCTTTGGCATGCTAATTTAAGCAATTCTTGGATTAAGAAAAATAATTACGATGCACTGTTAAATGAAACAACAACAGAGCAAACTTCACGTGTGAGGGATAAATAGGAGAGTACCCTAGAATGTTTTTGTCCCCAAACCATGACAGGCTTACATAGCATAGGAAAAATTCTAGGCAGCTTACAAATTTCTTCTAAAATTTATTTCAAAATATTCTATAACAATCTTAGTGGAGTTTAGCACTGGGAAGTGTTCTGCTATTTAATGACTTATGTTATAGATCAGATCCCACAACCTCTAGCGAATATGTCCTGAATTATAGAAGATTAATGTAATGAACCTCTCATATTTTGGGGGGAAATTAAAATGGCCGATCTATTTATTGCCAGACAAGAAAGAGACAGAGAAGGCATCTGAAATAAGCCAATACTGAGAGGCTGTCAAAAGCCAAAGGGTACAGATAAAGGCAGAATTTTTAAAAAATGAAATTTGATTAAGAAAGAAATATTAATCTGAATGAACAGAAAATTGTTCTATTAACACGATGATACTGACATGGCCTTTTAAAAAGGAGAAAATACAGAGTTTGTTTACAATGCTCAAAAAAATATGCATCTTTTGATCTGAACTGTACAGTGATACAATTGTGGTCAACAAGAAATTATCCTGAAAAATAAATGGAGGAAAATTGTGTCATAATCTTCCTTCCTTCCTTCCTTCCTTCCTTCCTTCCTTCCTTCCTTCCTTCCTTCCTACCTACCTACCTACCTACCTACCTACCTACCTATCTACCTATCTATCTATCTATCTATCTATCTATCTATCTATCTATCTATCTATCTATCTATCTATCTATCATCTCTAATACAATTCAACATTTAAAATAGATTTTCTGTAGAAATGCTGTCAAACATCTTTAGGTCAACCTGATCAGTGATGTCATTGTCAAATTATTATTTTTTTCGAGGTTAATAAGAAGAGGAACATTTAACGGATTGTAGCATTCTGAACTGCATTGCTTTTGCTACCAAATGCCAAAAAGAGATTGTGTAAGTTGGGTCTGGGTGAGATGATAAGGACAATCACAACTTCCAGATGTCCCTGTTGTTCAGTGATATATTAAAAGAATGCCTATTCTTTTCAAACACTGCTTTCTATTTAGCAATAAGAATAGCTCACAGCATACTACAGTGTTCTAATTTACTGTCAAGGGTTATGAGATAGGAAAGGAAATAAAAATACAATTTGTTATAACTTTATCACTTTTAAAATAAAAAAAGCTACACAGAAGCCATAGGACACAGAATAATTTGAAGCTACACTACATGCTGTCATTCAATTTTGCTCTGTTCCCAAGCACTGCCTCTGTGGAAAACTATGAGGGAATGATTTCTTTCGGACTTTTGTAGGTCAAGTATGTCTGTAATAAGGAAATTGGAATCATGATAATTACAGAAATGAAACTTAATATTAAACTGAGGTTTTGCATAACAATATGCCACTTCTGTGAACCTTGAGTTCTCCCCTTTCATTTCTGGCTTATTCATAAGTCAGTAAAAGCAGAAATTTCAATTTAAAATGAATGGAAACATGACTATTGCACTACTTAGGGTGAAAAAAGCCTAGTTTCATGGTCTCTGGGGGATACAACAAACCACAGCTAAAGTTAAACACAGATCATCCTGATTGGGTATCATAACAAGTTCCATTCCATGTACAAGAAATGCGAGTACATCTAAACAGCTTGTACTTTGTTAATTTCATCTTTTACCACATAACTTGTAGGAACATGAATTTCAATTTGTAATTAATTTCAATTTCTGAATAACACATAATGTCATTATCCAGTTTAAGACTAGTGTACCTTGACATTGACAAAATGGCAAGTCATGGAGAGGAAACTTTATGAGACTAAAGAGGATCCATTGAATAATCCACTGAATAACTTGAATAAACTGGCAGCACAGTACAGTAGAACTTCTGGTCACGAAAGCTTCTGACCATGACCAAATCAGGTTTTTTTGTAAGCACCAAATTTCCTGTTGTTTGTTTACAAACAACAGCGACCCACGTGTGGCCACTGCATTAATTTTGGTTAGGTTCGGGTCATGACCAAATCGGGTTGCGACCAAAGTTATGGAACGAAATATGGTCGTGACCAGAGGTTCTACTGTATCTCCAGAAAGAGGTTCCTCAGTAATTTGATTTACATCATTTTAGATATGGTTCACCATACACATTTATGAATGGATTAAAATTAAAACTTCAAGAGGAACACAAAATACAAGTAGGAACTGTATCTTCCTATGACTTTTCATGGCTTTTTATATGTATCATAATAAACTCCATGGTCAATAAAATCTCAGTCATGGAAATTATTGAATAATGACAGTAATGTCACAATTATTGTGGTTTAGTTGTATCTGCCTTTCAATTTATAGATCTTACGATCTATTATTGCATATGTTTTTGTCAATAGCAAGGTACACTAGTCTTAAACTGGTTAATGACATTATATGTTATCCAGAAATTGAAACTGAATGCAAGTTGAAATTCATGTTCCTACACTTACTGGAAATTAACAAAGTGCAAATAGTTAAGAGAACTATCTTGCAAGAGATCTGAAGAACATGAGTAAAGTGCTTAATTCAGAATGCATAGATATTAGGATATTTAAAAAGATAAAACCAGGCTATTAACAAGCATATGATTAAATATCAGCTGATGCAGTCACAACTGGGTCAAAAAATTAAGGAAAGGGGGGGGGGGTAGGCAAAACCAAAAACATACTACAATAGTTGTATCATAATTACTAAAACTAAGTTCTTTTCCTACTCTTTTCTTCACAATAATTTAGAAGTCTTCAAAGCTCATCTAAAAGATAACTGAAATGCACAGAGCCCGTCTCCTTCCTTCCTTCCTTCCTTCCTTCCTTCCTTCCTTCCTTCCTTCCTTCCTTCCTTCCTTCCTTCCTTCCTTCCTTCCTTCCTTCCTTCATCTTCCTCTTCCTCTTCCTCTTCATAATGGTGCTAGAAGAATATCTATTTGCAGGGAAGAATTTGTGAGCAACATCGCAATACCCTTTCCCGTGGTTCTTGGGGAAGGTGACTACCGTAGCTGAGCATGTAGAACAGAACAGAAACAAAACTGTCAGAGAAAATTTAAAATGCCAAGCCTATAACCAAGTTTTCTTCAATCCCTCAGTTCCAGAGGTGGGTTCCTTCCAGTTCGGACCAGTTCACTTGAACCGGTAGCAACCCACTGGTGATGTCACGATGTCATCATGGAACCGGTTCGGTCGATGCCAGTCTGTGGGTGCCGCCATCTTTTTTTTTAATTTTTTGGGAAATTTTTCCCCCCAAATTTTTCCCTGGGTTTTTTCTTCTGCGCATGCGCAGAAGCCGAGTTCCCAGCACTGCACATGCATCGCCATCTTGTTTTTGGCTTTTTTTTGCATTTTATTTTTTGGCACTGTGAATGCATGCACGCGCAAAGCGCGAGCGCGCCCATAAGGCACAGCCATGCGGCACAGGAGGAAGTGAACTGGCAGCAAGGTAAGTTAGAACCCACTCCTGCTCAGTTCGGCGCTGCATGTCTCCTTTGTCCAAGAGTGGGGAGATGGCCTTCCTTTTTCTTACACTTGCTTTTGCCTTTCCACATACAGTACGTTAGTTTAATAGTAATACTTACAGAAATTTACCATCCTCTAACTGCTGCTATTCAGGGAGAAGAGAGTCTGTGTTCCAGGGTTGGAAAAAGAACAAATTATATCCCCAGAAAACTGCATAAACAATCTTTTTATGCATGTTTTAGATTTAATTTTAAACGCTTTTAGTCTTCTGGATTGCTACTCATTTTTCCTGTTAACCTTGGCACAAAATCATGTACTGCTCAAAGTATAAGGTGCAGGTATAGTGATTCTAATTTTCTCTTTTAAGAAGGAAAGTAATTTTTCAAAAGAGTAACAAGATCTGAATTGTGCCCATAAGATCAGCAGTGGCCTTGCATGTCCCCATGACATTGTAGGGCTTCCAGCAATCTTCACATGCTGAGCTGATTAACTCAGAAATTAATCAGCTCAGCTGCTGCTCCAAAGGGAACACAGCATCGCTGTTTTGCCCCTGGAGTCCTGGAATTAAAATTGCCACTTGCTGGGAGTTCATGGCTCATCCCTGCTTCTGTCTCCTAAGATTCCCCACTTCCATCCTGAAGCAAAGCGGTGGGATGGATCCTTGATCCCACCTTTCCTTCCTTGCTATCTGGTTGCTCTGAAGGATGCTTTTGCACAGCAGCAATCAATTACAGCAGCAGTCTGTTCTTTAGTTTTACTTTTTTCATCTTTGTAAAAAGCAAATATGGCAAGAAGAGAAGAAAAAAATTATGGCGGGAGCCATCTAGTTATTCCTCTCCATTACCCATGTAGGGGCAGTACAGGCTAGCTGAAAGGGAAGCCAAAGCCTATTTCCATTGTGTCTGTCCCTCTCAAGGACAGAGTAGGCATCAGGTTCTGTTATGTATTGAATATATCTAGTTGAGTTAAGCCCTGCTAAAGTGAAACTAACCTTTAGATGACCCTAACTGTTAATTTAATTTAATTTAATTTAATTTAATTTAATTAAAAGTTCTTATAGGCCGCCCAATCCCGTAGGATTCAGGGTGGCGTACAACAGGCATAAGAAAAATACAATAATATATAATTTTAAAACATTACACAACTTTAAAACTATTCATTCATGGGGGAATCCGATCTTCTTCACCCCGCCTGCCGGAAGAGCCATGTTTTTACGGCTTTACGGAAGGCCAGTAGAATGGGGATAGTCCGGATCTCTGGTGGGAGTTGTTTCCAGAGAGATGGGGCTCCCACAGAGAAGGCTCTCCCCCTTGGACCCGCCAACCGACATTGTTTGGCTGATGGGACCTGGAGGAGGCCGACTCTGTGAAACCTCACTGGTCGTAGGGAGGTATGTGGTAGGATGCGGTCCCGGAGGTAACCTAGTCCTGAGACATGTAGGGCTTTAAAGGTCAAAACCAACACCTTAAATTGCGACCGGAGACTAATAGGCAACCAATGCAGCTGGCGGAGAATAGGTGTTACGTGGGTGTATCTTGAAACACCCACCACAGCTTGCGCAGCTGCATTCTGTACCAATTGCAGTCTCTGGATGCTCTTTGAGGGTAGCCCCATGTAGAGCGCGTTACAGTAGTCCAGCCGTGAGGTGACAAGGGCATGAGTGACTGAGTAAAGCCTCCCTCTCCAAATAGGGTCGCAATTGGTGCACGAGACAGACCTTTGCAAAGGTCCCCCTAGCCACAGCTGACAGATGTTGCTCCAATTTTAGCTGTGGGTCTAGGAGAACACCCAAATTGTGAACCCGTTCCGAGGGAGTCAATTTTTCTCCCCCGAGAACCAAGGAGGGGAAGTCGACATGATCCCTGGGGGGCAATATCCACAGCCATTCAGTCTTGTCAGGATTGAGTTTGAGCCTATTCATTCCCATCCAGACCCTAACATCGTCCAGTTAACTCCAACTGTTTTGGAGGAAAACTTTGAACATTCATATCTGGGTGGGTTTTTCAAGTATTATGATTGGTTAAGACCCTGTGGGGCCAGAGTATAAATTACAGGCATTGCCTGCTGTTCCTCAGTTACAAGTTTTAGTCAATAAATGCTATTGAATCTATACTGGTCTGCTTCTTGCCTACTGAAGCCCACTACATAATAGTGGTGATGAAGGTGGGATGCTGCAGAGGAGAGAGCTGCTGCCAACCAAGAGACTGAAGTCACAGGGTGATAGGCTGGGTAACGAGTCTCGGCAGGACTAGTCCTCACCCCGCCTGCTAGTAAGCCACACTGGAGGCATGCTGAAATCACTGGTGTCAGACCAGGTAAAGAGCCCTGGTGGGACCATGCTCCCTGCCCTGCCTGCCAGTAAGACACACTGGAGGCACAGATGTACCAGAGGGATCCATCCCCAGAACTCCAAAGTGCAGCTCAGCTCCAACTGCGGCAGTACAGGCATTACAGCACCACAGGGGCCTTCTTAAATGGCTACACTGGGAAGACTCAATGAGTTCGATATTACTCACCTGGAACAGTGGAGCTCATACGTCTCCTGAGTAGACAACTATCTCTGGGCTAACCAGGTCGTGGACGACGACCTGAAAGTGGCAACCCTGTTATGTGTCTGTGGACAAGCCACATTTGATATCTCTGAAAACTTGATAGCACCGGTGAGTGTAGAGACAGTGGCCTACGCAGACCTGAAGAAAAAATTAAGGGAACATTTTGAGCCTAAACTCTCAGTCGTCACCCGGCGCCATGCATTCGAGCAATGAGAACAGAGATCTGGGGAATCTGTAGCAGAGTTTGTGGCAGCCCTTCGCGCCAATGCGACTTCCCTGATCTGGAAGACCATCTCAGAGACAGGTTTGTTTGTGGCCTGCATAACAGTGAATTTCAACAGGGCTTATTCGCCATGGAGAAACTGACTTTTCAAGGCGCATTGAAGGAAGTCATGGTGGATGAGGCTGCCGGAGGGGCCATGAAGATTCTCCGGCTACTAAAAACACACATCATCCCCCCGGCAATCCACCAAGAGACTGCAGAAGGCTCGGGGAGGTCAGTGAGAGCAACGAAATCGATTGCTTGTGGAGAGAGCCACTCAGACAGCCATTCTCCACATAGCAAGCAACTCCCCCAAGCTGCGGGGGACAACATGAAAGAGCAGAGTGCAGATTCTGCACAGCTGTATGCCGTGCCTGTGGAAAGCAAGGGCACATTGCCAGACTTTGCAGAGGTCGTCAGCGGAAAATAAAACCTGCGACACAGCAGCACAAGGGGAAAAGGCTCCCAGGATAGAATGCAGTTGAATACTGCTCAGAAAGGTGTAGCATCTAATGCACAGGAGCCCAACGCACCATCAAAGAAAAAATAAGACTCCAACTAAAACTTCAAGGGATCCCATGCTCCATGGAGCTTGATACTGGATCGGCCCTGTCCATTATATCGTCCACAACTTTAGACCACATTTGCAAATGTAGCCGATGGCAGGTCCCACTCAAATCATCGAGTTTAGTGCTAACAGACTTCCAGAGTCACCGTGTTCCCGTAAGAGGTGAAGCTACCATTAGGGTACAATTTAGAGAGTTCGAGGGTCCCCTCAGCTTAGTGGTCGTAGAAGGACCGCGCACCAAGGATTGTGCACCTCATAGGACTGGACTAGTTCGAGGCCTCATAGGACTGGACTGGTTCGAGGCCCTGTGCATCAGAGTAACAGGCATCCATCGAACCCAAATAGCCGATCTGGAACTGGTATGCCAACAATACGCTGACATATTCAGCACTGAGCTGGGACAATACAAAGGGGCACCCATTTTACTCAACCTTGATCCAGCAGTAACTCCAATCCGATTAAAACCGCACAGGGTTCCCTTTGCATTAAAGCCAAAAACTGATGTGGAACTAGACAAGCTGGAACAGCAGGGAGTGCTCCAACCTGTGGACTGTGCTTGGGATCATTGTCATGTTGCATGACCCAATGTTGGCCAAACTATATGTCAGACAGATGGCCTCACATTTGACTCTAGAATACTTTGGCATACAGAGGAGTTCATAGTTGACTCAATGACTGCAAGGTGTTCAGGGTCCTGTGGCTGCAAAATAAGCCCAAATTATCACGACACCACCGTGCTTGACAGTTGGTATGAGATGTTCATGCTAAAATGCTGTGTTTGGTGTACTTAGTTTTTCACACATGGCTTCTCTATTTTGGCTTTTTTTTAAAAAAAATGATGACATGGTGTAATATGTCATGTGTTTTTGTTCAGTTGTTCATCTAACAACTCGTATTTACCTACTTTTAAGAACTGCGAAGGACTAGATGATTTTTACTATGTCCTGATATGTAAAATCATATAACTCAAAGAGGGTGTACTTACTTTTTCAAATGAGTGTATGGCATCGAATTAGGTAGCATTTAAATGGTTTAATAACGTATAACTATTTTACATCTTCTAGCTGACTTCTGAGATTATTTCTCCTGCATCATTTCTCTTCTGAATAATGCAAAAAAGCACACACATTCTGCATCTCAGCAGTCTTCTTCTAATATATCTTGTTTAAAGGATTAGGGGAAAATATATGATCCAGAAAGCATATTCTTAAATCTACCATATTTTTCGGAGTATAAGACGCACCGGAGTATAAGACGCACCTTAGTTTTTGGGGAGGAAAATAGGGGAAAACAATCTGCCTACCAGGTATTCATCTGGCTAGCATCCTTAGTCTGGTCAGCTTCAGCACATTATTTTATCCCCTGGTTAGTACTTAAAAAAACCTTCTTCTGAGAGAGTAACAATGAAAGAGCATGCAAGCCGGTAAGAGCTGGGAAGATCGTTAGCACCTAGTTAGGGCTAGAAAAAAACTTACGTATTCAGAGCAAGTAGAGCAATGAAAAAAAATTCTGCAAAGACTTAGGGCTGGAAAAACATTCTTTGGAGAGAGTAACAATGAAAAAGCCTGCAAGGTAAGAGCTGGGAAGATCTGTTAGCACCTAGTTAGGGCTGGGAAAAAAAAGCTACATTCGAAGTATAAGACGCACCCAAATTTTCAGCCACTTTTAGGGAGGAAAAAGGTGTGTCTTATACTCCGAAAAATACGGTAAATTGGGATGAGGATGAAGGGGACGAGGAAGATAAACTAATAGTCCTTGCCCCATTTTCTGCTGTTTAAATGCACAGAATGAAAGGACAAATAACTACCTGTATAAAATTTCTTGCTTACAAATGATTGAGCTGTACCTATGTTGTAAAGTACATGATGCCAAGGAAGAAGCTGTGGAGACCTACCCCTGCGGGTCTTAAATGAATCCACTTTATTGTGTCATGCTATATTACATAGTATACTACGTACATACATACTATTACAAACAATCAGAATGTAAATTCCAGCATCCAGGAGATATGAAATCCCAGTCCCCAACAGGCAATTAATAGAAGAGCCAAGCAGAAACAGTTTCGCTGTCTAAGCACAATGATTAAATGACTTCAGTGCTGAACACATATCAATAGTTCTAAGAAAATAAAGGAACTTTGCACTATGAAGAACTATATATAGATTCTGTTTTATTTTTATCTCTACCAATTTAACTGCATGCTGCATCCATGTCATCTACTTTCCTAGAGCTCCCCGAACAGCACGGAGGACAGCATAAATTCCAGAAAAATGAAAACTCTCTAAAAGCTTCAGCAGCTGAAAAAGGAGCTGTCAATCTGACTTAATGAACTGTGCAGCCTCTCTGAATATAGATCAGGTTTTTTTTCCAAACTTGGCAACTTTGTGGATTTCAACTCCCAGCCAGCCTCCAGCCAGCAGGACTGAAATGAGTAAGGAATAAGGCAGTGAGAGCTGGCTCATCCATCTCTCTACAATTGGGTATGGCTATCTATTCTTTCTCTGGTTCCTTCTTTTCTCCTCAGTTTTCATTTACTCTGTCTGTTTCTTTCTGTCAATTCTTTTCTCTTTTCCTTTTTAAGTTTCCAGGAAAATTCACTCTAACTGGAGATTAGAACTATTCAGTTACAAAATGTCTGAAATTAGACAGAGAACCAAATTACCGTATTTTTCGGAGTATAAGACGCACTTGAATATAAGACGCACCTTAGTTTTTGGGGAGGAAAATAGGGGGAAAATCTGCCTACCAGGTATTCATCTGGCTAACGTCCTTAGTCTGGTCAGCTTCAGCACATTATTTTATCCCCTGGTTTGGACTTAAAAAAACCTTCTTCGGAGAGAGTAACAATGAAAGAGCCTGCAAGCCAGTAAGAGCTGGGAAGATCATTAACACCTGGTTAGGGCTAGAAAAAAACTTATTCGGAGCAAGTAGAGCAATGAAAAAAACCCTGCAAAGACTTAGGGCTGGAAAAACATTCTTCGGAGAGAGTAACAGTGAAAGAGCCATTTTTATGTCATTTAACAGATTAACAGAGTTGGAAGGGACCTTGCAGGTCATCTAGTCCAACCCCCTGCCCAAGCGGGAGACCCTACATCTGCATCTACCTAAGATCGAACTCACAACCTCCTGATTGTGAGGCAAGATCTCCACCCCCTCCCCAGTTCTTCCCCCCAAAAGCACCATGAAAGACACATTTTAAAGTCTTTTAATACCACATTCATCTCCTTCTTAATTCCAAAGTATTTCCTGAAGTCTTAGGTCTGGAGCATCCAACGCGAATTCAAAATCAGAAATTGTTGGTAATCTTATATCAGACTGATAGTTTTCCAATCAAGGGTTTATAGACTAATTTGATGAAAAATCTCCAAGAGTCATATAGTCCTCACAGACTTTCACCTCAGTTTCCTCAATAACAAGAATCCTGATTAATAATCCAAGCAATAATTATTAATTAGTAATATAAACAGGAAAATGTGAGTTCTAGTCCTGCCCAAATTGGGCGTTACTTACCTGTGATACGCCCTTTCTTGTTGGTTGAAGCCAGCATTCAGTGAGGGTTGTCCACAGCCAATCACATTAAGGTCTGAGTCTGTCAATCAAAACTGAGCCTCTGTCCTCCTTCCTGGATATTGGCCCAGTTTAGACGAAGCTGGAAGACAGACTTGACGTGGAAAAAACCGTGTTAGCGTACAGATTACTCTCATAGCAGCCAAAAAGGGAAATGGAAGGAACCACAGACCGCCGTGTGTGCAAAACAAGAACTTGGTTTATTAAATTGACTCGAAAAATAGTAACAAGAAACAGATACTGAACAAAAGCAACAGATACAGGGACGGGGCTGAATGCTGGCTTCAACCAACGAGAAAGGGCGTATCACAGGTAAGTAACGCCCATTCTCCATTGGGGGTTGAAGCCAGCATTCAGTGAGGGACATACCAAAGCTGTCAGTCCCTAGGGAGGGTAGATGCTTAACCACCTTACTATAGTGTCAATTAGGACAGAGGCGTAACCACCTGTTGAAGAACCCGTCTGCCAAAGGCCGCCTCTGCCGAGGCATATGAATCTACCTTGTAGTGCCGAATGAATTGAGTAGGGGATACCCATGTAGCCGCCCTACACACTTCCTCCAGAGATGCCTGAGTTTTCCAAGCAGCGGAAGTTGCTGCGCTACGGGTGGAATGGGCCGTGATGGCCCCGGGAACCGGTTTCCCTGCTATGTCATAGGCCTTGGCAATTGTGGCTCTGATCCACCGTCCGATGGTAGCGGACGAGACCTTAAGACCCAAGGACCTGGGCCGGAAGGCAACGAACAGGGCCTCCGACTTTCGGAAGGCTGAGGTCCGGTCAATATAAACCTTCAAGGCTCGCCTGACATCCAGGGTATGCCAAAGGCGTTCCCTGGGATGTCGGGGGTGGGCGCAGAAGGTAGGGAGAACAAGTTCCTGGGAACGATGGAACAGGGAGTTAACTTTGGGGAGGAAGGATGGGTCCAGACGGAGGATAACTCTGTCCGGATGAAAAAGACAAAGGTCCTGCCGAGTGGAAAGGGCTGAAAGTTCGGAAATACGCCTAGCCGAAGTTATGGCCACCAGAAAGGCTACCTTGTATGACAGAAAACTAAGAGATGCCTCTCTTAGTGGTTCAAAGGGAGGACCTGTCAAGGTTTCCAGAACCAGAGGTAGGTCCCAAGTGGGAAACCGATGTATGACCGGCGGGCAGATGTTGGAGGCTCCTTTAAGGAACCTATGTACCGTGGGCACCTGAGCCAGAGAGGGACAATTTGGGCAAGAGAGGATGGTAGAGAGAGCGGCCAATTGGCGGCGAAGGGTGTTGGGGGCGAGCCCCAAATTAAGCCCCTTCTTGAGGAATCATAGAAGGAGTGGAATGGGCACATAAAGGGGTGAAATACCCTCTAGTCTACACCAGTCACAGAAAGCCCTCCAGGTGTTCTGATACACCCTGTTGGTAGAGGGTCTCCTGGAAGCCAGAATGACCTCGATGGTATCAAGGTCATAGTGCTGTCGTCTTAGGACCTCCCGCTCAACCGCCATGCGGTCAAACGGAGCCATTGGGGGTCCGGGTAAACTACCTCCCCCTGTCGGAGCAAGTCCGGAAGGGGAGGCAGCCGCCACGGACGGCAGCAGGAAAGGAGCAGGAGATCCCCGAACCAGACTCTGCGCGGCCAGTGAGGGGCGATCAGAATGACTTCTGCTGAGTGTTTTAGAACTTTCTGGATGACCCTGGATAACAGAGGAAGTGGAGGGAAGGCATACAGAAGTCCCTGGGGCCAAGGCGAACGCAGGGCGTCGACAGCTTCTGCACCTTCCGTCGGGAAACGAGAGTAGAACCGGCCCAGTTGTGCATTCTGTGGAGTGGCAAACAGATCAATTAACGGAACACCAAATTTATGAACAATAACCTGAAACACCTCTGGATGTAGTTGCCATTCAGTCTGATCTAACTCAGTACGGCTGAGCCAATCCGCCTGTTTATTTGCTTCCCCTGAGATATACTCTGCTGAAATAGAATTTAGGTGTTTTTCTGCCCAGAGACCCAGCAACAAGGCCTCTTCTAACAGGGCCGCTGAGCGTATTCCCCCTTGTCTATTAACATGAGCTTTGGCGGTAACATTATCTGTAAGAACCAACACATCAGAACCTTCTATCTGAGACCTGAAACGTTTCAACGCTAAACGGATAGTGCGGAGTTCTAGTAAGTTTATAGGGCTTTCTGATTCAGCCCTGGACCATGTTCCTTGGGCCAGTTGGCCCTGGACATGTGCACCCCAGCCATAGAGGCTGGCATCCGTTGTTACAGTTATCCTGTCGGGTAGTAGGAAGGAAGAACCTTCCTCTAGCGATGGGGAAAGCCACCAATCCAGGGATTGTCGTACTTGTGAGGGTAAACGAACCCACACAGCAGGAGGAGGTTGACCTGGGGGAATGAGAGGGAGTAAGAACCACTGCAACCTACGGGAATGTAGTCTTGCCCAGGGTACAATGTCAATGGAGGAAATCATTTTCCCTAGGAGAGTGGCCAACAGGGCCAGGGAAACCGATGGACAGCGGGCAATATTGTTTACGATAACCCTGATGCTGTCCTGTCGTTCCGGGGAGAGGAAGACCTTACATAGGAGGGAATCGATGACTGATCCCAAATGTAGAATAGAGGTACTGGGAACCAAGCAGCTCTTGCGGTAGTTTACCGAGAAGCCATGACGGTCTAGTACGTTGAGTACTATCCGGAGGTGACGTTCCGCCAAGGACTCCGAGGAGGCCTGCAGCAGAATATCGTCCAGATAACACTGGACCCTAACCCCCAAAGACCGCAAGTGGGCCTCCAGGGCCGCCAAGATTTTTGTAAAAACCCGTGGGGCCGAGGAGAGACCAAAGGGGAGAGCCCTATATTGGAAATGTCGGCCAGCAAAGGAAAACCGGAGGAACTGCCTATCTGTAGGAGCTATAGGAATATGCAGGTATGCCTCGGAAAGATCGAGGGAGACTAGATAGTCAGCTCTATGGATACCTCTCAGGATGGACCGGAGGGACTGCATCTTAAATTTACGATATTTAACAAATTGGTTCAACCTTTTTAGATCCAAAATGGGACGCCAGTCACCTGAAGGTTTGGGCACCAGAAACAGAATGGAATACACCCCTGAACCTCTTTGTTCTCTAGGTACTGGTTCTATGGCCCTAATCTCTAGCAGGTGGCGAATGGCTAGATCCATGAGCCGTCGCTTTTCAGGGACCCCCGAAATTGGGCAGGGAATAAAACCTGGAGAGGGGTTGGACCAAAATTCTAACGATAGACCATAACGTATGGTCTGCCTGACCCAAACGTCCTGGGTGGTCTCATCCCAGGTATCAGCAAACCTGGTTAGTCTACCTCCAATTGGGAGGTCTTGGGAAGTCTCACTTGGAGCGTCTGGAGAATTTGTTCCCCCAACCCCTGTAGGGGCGCTTGTATGGTCTGCCCCTGGCTGATCGATCCTGATAAAAGGACCTCTGGCCATACTGACCTGGGGTTCGGGGCTGACTGGAACCCTGGTCAGCTGATCGAAAGGGCCGCCTAGGATAGGGGTTATGATGAAAAGACCCTTTTTTGTTATAGGTGGGGAGAACCTTCCTACGATCTTTTGATTCCACAAGTAGTGGATCTAGCACTTCCCCAAAGAGGGATTGTCCCGCAATAGGTTTGGATGCCAAACGCCACTTTTGGCGTGCATCCGCGGTCCAGTTCTTAAGCCAGTTCACTCTGCGGCCAGCAGTGGAAGCAGCGATGGATTTTGAAGAAAAACGTGCTGCTCTGAGAGTAGCGTCAGCAGTGAACTGCGTCGCCGCGATGACCTTGTTGAGGTCCTGGTGAATACGAAGTTCCGATGAAGGAATCAGCTCCTGCAATTGGAGCAACCACAACAAGGATGATCTGGCAAAGAAGGATGCCGAAGAAGAGGCACGGACTGCCCATGCTGAGGCCTGGTGGGACTTGAGAAGAAGTTGCTCCAGTCGTCGATCATCCGGTTTCAGGAGTTCCTCCGCTTCTCCCGGAATGGGATTTGGGGAGTGGAGTGCAGCTACCGGAACATCCACTGATGGAGGGGACAGTAGAGCCGTCAGTTCAGCCGCCGTATTGAAAAACCTCTTGTCCTGCGCGGATGGCATCGGTCCCGAGGTTGCAGCCACAAACTGCCGCTGAACGTTGTCTAGAAATATTTTGGGGGCCGGGATAACATCCAGCTCTGCCACCTGTTCCTCAAATACCGGGACCTTGGTTGAAGAAGTTGCAGCCTCTGCTATTACTGGAGCACAAGGCAGGCCAGCTACATTCCTGGCCTTATGTAGTAATGACTTAAATAAGGCAGGTGGGAACAGGCCCACTGAAGTTCGGGGGCGAGGCCTTCATCCTCTGACAACGCCGTGGGATCACACTCGCCCTCTTCTAATGTTGCAGGTCTAATGTCTTCACTTGAGACATCAGAGGAATCCTCAGCCATAGCTGCCCCACTGAGTGGTTGGGACTGTGCTTGACTAGCTGGCCTAGAAGGAATAGGCTGGAAAGAAGCCTGCATTTGCTGGAAACCAGCTAAGCACTGTTGTACAGTAGCTGCCATTACCATTTGCCAGCTTGGCTGTTCAGGTTGCTGTGAAGGGCCCGCTTGGGAAGGCAAGGAACTAGAGGCCACACTAGCAGGAGGCCTAGCTGCTTGAGCCCAGTCCAAAATAGGGGCAGAAGCCACTGGGCAATCAGGGCCAAAGGCTGCAGCAACCTCCTGGGGATTTCTTTGGGCCGAGGAAACCAGGCCCCCTTCCCCCCAGACATTGGGGTCCAGTAAGCCCGGGGCAGGAACATCCAGGTTGTGAACTTGGGCCTGGACGACTACCTGGTGCTGAGGAGGAGCCATGGTATCCCCCTGTGGAACAGCCTTATCTACTAGTCGCTGTAGCGCCCGATCGCGCCTCCGCTCGTCCCTCTCGGTAGCTTTGGAAGTGGGGGCTGATTTAGGCTGATTTGTTTCAGCCGGGGCCAGTGTGATTTCCTCCCCAGAATCGGGCCCTTTCTGGGCCTTCTGGCTCTTCTTCGTCTTCGCGGAGGCCTTAGCTGCGTCCGCCATCGTGCCTCAGCAAAATTTAGTGAGTCCTGCGCGCGCCGCTCGATGACGCGGCATTCCAAAATGGCGACCGGGCCGAAAAAGCTAAGAGCGGGAAAAACGGCAAATTTAAATTGGCGGCTTGGCGTGGAACTTGGAGCCGCGCCGCTGAGCCGCTTGGCCGAGAAATTCCAATTTGGAGGTTCAGGGACTGTTTAAAAGATCCCTCCAGCGCTCCTAAAACTCTGCCCAAGGGCTGTGAGTCAGGGCTTCGGCAGTCCCACCAGCTCTCATCGGAGTGCAAGCACCGGCCGATGGATAACTCTGCTCCCCGGCATTCAAGCCTCCACGGTGGCATTAAAAAGGGGAGAAGCTGGAAATGGGCACTTAGCAACCACAAGTGGTAATATGCTAAGGCCCAGGGACAGGAGGAAAGGTAATTGCCTTAGTGCTATCTATTTCTCCTCCTTAAGTCTCAACCTTAATTCTCAATCCTATTATTTTAATTTTATTTCTCCTTTCTTTTTTTTTTTTTTTTTTTTGAAAAACTTACAGTTTGAAGCCAGCAGTTAGAGAGAAATAATTCCACGTCTAGCCTTTGTGAAGGTCTGAGTCTAAACTGGGCCAATATCCAGGAAGGAGGACAGAGGCTCAGTTTTGATTGACAGACTCAGACCTTAATGTGATTGGCTGTGGACAACCCTCACTGAATGCTGGCTTCAACCCCCAATGGAGAATGTTAAATTACTGGTTGTTGCCAGTTGTTTAACTTGGAGGTGGGAAGAGGAGACAGAAATAAAGTTATCTAGTATGATAACTGTTGCTCCAAAAAAATGTTGACAGAAATAAATATAGAAGTAAATAAGCATAATTCAAAAGAGCCAATTCCATACAATATGCTTTATCATCATTAGTTGCATATGCTAGAGAAGTTATTGTCAATATTTTCTTAACTAAATCAGTTCAGGACAAAGAAATAATAAAATATGGTCATTTAAATAATAGACCTTACCCCATGTTTTGGGGAAACAGTTTTAGCTAGTAATCATTGGGTTATTTCAAATATATCCCACTCAAAACACAAAACATTTTTTTAAAAAAATGAATAAATAATGTAATATAATATAAATACTGAAAATTAAGAATAAATTCTCTTATTTATAGTTTTATATTTTTTGGATAGGCACATTTTTTTAAATTTACTATATATTTTCCACCTGAGGTGAAGTTTATTTTATTTATTTATTTACTTATTTTTTTGACTAAAGTAATATTACTGTATTTTGGTGTTCTGCTTCATACTACAAATATTTAAAAATTAGGTTATTCACAAATATAGTAAAAGTTATTTGCAGCAATGATTCCCCCTTTTAGCCATTCACTTCAATTTTTCCTCTTATAAATGAGCTCAGCAATTTTTAGCAATGGTCAACCTTGGACTAATATTTTCCATTCCTTATAAGGTAATGTCACTGGGAATTTTTAATTCATCCAAATTATTTAAGCATCTGACATACAACCGTGTATACTTCCTATATTGCATAATGTTGCAAATCTTTAACGTCTGTATTTCATAGTGCAGTAAAATGTCTGAATAAAAAAATATTGTTTCAGTGGTAGGATTCAATTTTTTTACTACCAGTTCTGTGGGCGTGGCTTGGTGGGTGTAGTGTGGTGTGGCTTGGTGGGCGTGGCGTGGCTTGGTGGGCGTGGCAGGGGAAGGATACTGTAAAATCTCCATTCCCACCCCACTCCAGGGGAAGGTTACTGCAAAATCCCCATTTCCTGCTGATCAGCTGGGACTTGGATGCAGAGAATAGATGGGGGCGGGGCCAGTAAGAAGTGGTATTTACTGGTTCTCTGAACTACTCAAAATTTCCGCTACCGGTTCTCCAGAACTGATCAGAACCTGCTGAATCCCATTTGTTATCCCAATGTTAGTCACAAGGCAACTTTCAGTTGCAACAACTTTAGCACATTCAAAGTGCATTGGTGAATTAGTAGGTGTGAGGAAGACTGAAAATCTTACCAAAAAGTATATTAATACATTGATAGTACTTGACTTACGACCACAATCGTAAGTCGAGTTTATGTTGCTGAGTGAGACATTGGGAAATGAGTTTGGCCCCATTTTACAACCTTTCTTGTCACAGTTAAGTGAATCACTCCAGTTGATAAGTTAGAAAAACAGCTGTTAATTGAATCTGGCTTCCCCATTGATTTTGCTTGTCAGAAGGTCGGAAAAGATGATCACAGGACCCATGGACACTGCAACTGTCATAAATATGAGTCAGTTGCCAAGCATCTGAATTTTGATCACGTGACCAGGGGGATACTGCAATGGCCATAAGTGTGAAAACCGGTCGTAAGTTATTTTTTCAGTGCCATTGTAACTTTGAAAGGTCATTAAATGAACTGTTGTAAGTTAAGGGCTACCTGTATAGACATCAATACAAGACAAATTTCTTTTCTTATGTTATATGTAGCATTCTCGGTTATACCTTTTGGACCTAGAACCCCATCAAAGGGATGGAGGGTGTATAAAAAAAAGTCAAGAGGGCAATGACTGCAATTAAAGCTGCAGCTCTTTTTTATATGGTATGACACAGAATAGTAAAGGGTGCGGCTTTGATCCTGCGCTCCCAACCTCCAACTTAGCTTTTTTTACTGCTCTACGATTGTCCCTTGAACTCCTTTATAACTTCAAATCTGGATAATGTTGCTCTGTTTTGTTAATAGAAGTCTATGGAAATACTGAGCATCTTTTCAAACACACTGGAAAACATAATTTCTGTACTTTGCATTTTGAAAATGTTTGAAATTCTAATTATAAAAGCCTTTTTTAAGGTAAGGTTTAAAATCCAAAAAAACCCATGAATTTCATAGGGTTCTATAGAAAAAAAGGATGGTACAAAATCACTATATTTAACTACATTAGCTTTTAGAATCAGTTTTGACAAATTAAAACTGGACTCTGTATATTGAGTTCTAATTGCAGTGAGAACTGTAATGGAATGGATTTATCAATTTAATTCTGTAGGTTAACTCTCAAACAACCCAAATAAATAAAGTCTAAAACATTAATGCAAAACTGAATGCCATTATTGGACACAAAAATTAAATCAAATAATTTTACATTATAATATCCAAGCTTCTGTGCACTGTTAGCAGTTTAATTCATTGCTTAAACTGAAGTTTTTGTTTGCTTCATAGAATCACAAATAAAACTGATTTGCGGTCTAGTTCATTTCTGGTTTTGCTGATGAATCACTGATATTGACAGTGTATTCCATTTCAGGGGAATTTAGTTTCACATAAATGGATACATTTTGGATGCAGTGATGGTAAATTAAGTTGAAATATAATGCTCCTCTCTGAAACAGAGGTTATTAACAAGCCAAAAGTGCATTTAAAGGGGATCTTATTGTCAAAGCAATTAAACAGCACTCTTGAGCAATAAAGTACAATACTGTATGATTCATATCGAAAATAAGTGGAAAATGAGGAATATATATAAATTGCAAGCTTCTTCTGACTATATACGGTATATATTAAATAAAATATTTATTTCAAGAGGAAGTATTAAATATGTAGAAGATTGTATTAGTTTTTATCTTCTTGATACATATGCATATACATACATATACATATACATATACACACATGCATTGAAAAAACATTGAATGTCTTTTGCTCATCTTTCTAATCAGCTTTAACACCAAAAGAAGGATTAAGCTAAGCTGTTATTGTCCACTGTAGTGACTTTAAGGATACTATAAATGCATTAAATAAAATATTTATTTCAAGAGCAAGTATTAAATATCTTGAATAGTGTGTGTGTGTGTGTGTGTGTATGTATGTTAGGGCCCACAGAGTTGGCCTCCTCCAGGTTCCGTCGGCTAAGCAATGCCGCCTGGCGGGCCCTAGGGGGAGAGCCTTCTCTGTGGCAGGCCCCGTGCTCTGGAACCAACTTCCCCCAGAGACCCGAACTATCCCCACCCTGCTGGCCTTCTGGAAAGCTGTTAAGACCTGGATTTTCCTGCAGGCTGGGGGTAGAGCTTAATCCATTTGAGCTCACCCCCAAGTATGTATGAAGCTGAATGGATATTAAATGTTTTTAAGATGTTTTTAATTTTTATATTTGTTTTTAATGCTTATTTATATTGGTTTCTTGTATTTTTTTCTGTTGTACGCCGCCCGGAGTCCTCCGGGAGTTGGGCGGCATATAAGAAACACCAATAAATAAATAAATAAATAAATAAATAAATAAATAAATAAATAAATAAATAAATAAATAAATAAGTATGTATGTATGTATGTATGTATGTATGTATGTATGTATGTATGTATCCCTTTATTTTCATTTATCAGCAAAAAATCCTACATTATATATATATATATATATATATATATATATATATATATATATATATATATGTATATGTATATGTATATGTATATGTATATGTATATGTATATGTATATGTATATGTATATGTATATGTATATGTATACCGGTATGTATATGTATATGTATATGTATATGTATATATATGTGTGTGTGTATGTATATGTATGTATATGTGTATATATGTGTATATGTGTATATGTGTATATGTATGATTATATATATATATATATATGTGTGTGTGTGTGTGTGTGTGTGTGTGTGTGTGTGTAGGATTTTATATATATATATGATCATTGAAGCATGATTAAAACAAGCTTTGTACTCAATGAACATAGACTATACTTTTTTGTAAACCTCACAAACTACTGATTATAACAGAGGATTGCCTATAGATCTAGACATTTTTTGGACACATATAATGAAATATGAAATTCATATGTATAAAATACAGAAGGTTAAAAAGAATTATAAATATATTAGAGATAAATATATAAACCCTTGAATGATATTTATATTAAACAAGTATATAGAAAATTGTAACTGTTAACTATTACAATGATATATTATACTTTTTTGACATTTTTAGAAACACTTTCAATGCTTTTTTTAGAATTTGCATTGTAATTTTCTCTCTGTTTTATTCTTTTTCTGTTACTATTTAATAAAAAAATAGCACAAAAGACTACTGATTATAATATACCAAAAAGAGTTGAATCCAGTCTTTCTTGTTAATAACTGAGTACTGGATAAATTTAACATTCACACCACCACTGTGTAGGTAAACACAAATGGTAGCTCCCTTACATGATTGTATGTACAATTTGATAAGTAGCATGCCACAAACTGCATTTGTGTTTAACCAGGGATTCTAATTTGCAGGACCACTTCTTCCTGAGATAATCTACCCATCCAACTAGGTTAGATAGGGTGGGTGCACTCCAGATTCCCTCTCTTAAATGTTACCGTATGATATAACTTCAGAGGGGTGCTTTCTCGGTGGCTACCCCAGACCTTTGCCATAGTCTCCTATCTGAGATCAGACAAGTCCCTAATCCCTTAGCCTTCCGGAATGAAGACTTTATATTTTATATACAGTACATATTTATGTACATATGTCAAGGACCAACCCTATTGGAAGAAAAGCAGTGTTCATTTTAGAAATCATAATGGAGAATTTAAGCCGCAAAATATTTAAGTAAATTTCATAATCATGCATGCTTCGAAGTCTGGGATTAGGTGGATGCCAAGTCTTTGTCAGTTTTTGCTGGTTGGAGGTAAATATTAAATTTATTGGATGCCTATTATTTTTTAATTGTTTGGTTTTCTTTTTCTTTGTATGTATTGTAAGCTGCCCAGAATCTTTTGGGAGTCAAGCAGTCTCCAAACTGATTAAATAAATAAAAATAATAAATACTTTTTTATATTCAGATTTCAAATGTACTTTTGAAAATATATTCATTTAAACTACGGCTTTAAGATAATGGTTTCAAGCACAAAACGTGTTATGGAAAAACAACAACATGCAGAGAGTATTTATGTAAACAGGTTACTTCAACACAGCAGTGGGGGAGGGGAGAGAGGGGGGAGGGGGGGAGGGGGGGAGAGAGAGATATCTATTTAGATAAATATGCCTTTATATTAAGCAATCCTTTTATTTAAAATAGCATATATTATCAAGTAAGTGTTTCATTCTCCCTGTTTAGAATGTGTTAAGACATAAACATTCAGTAATTTCAGGAAATGATGTAATGGAAAAAATAATTTTACGAACATGAAATTATGTGAGTCAACATTATTCTATTATGCTATTTAATACAATCAGTGTCTATTGTCTCTACAGGCCACGGGGTTCATTGTGAAGTACCAAAAATGAAGAATACAAGGAAAGTCATAGATGGCATTTTTATTGTAATGTTATACAATAAGGCAGATCTGATTCTAGTATCTCATATGTCTTAATGAATTATTTTAAAGCAAAAATGTTTGGGAGCTATACATTTAATAAATAGGATTGACTCAATTTTAAGTGCAGTATATTATATGTGCACTATATTAATTATATGCCTTTTGCATAGGAGCAAAGGAATTATCACCAACATTTTCGAATATGAAGACTATCACCATTATCAATGCACACCTAATCAGACACTTAGTTATCTAAGCGAAGATACTAAATACAACACAAGAATATTAATATAGAATTATTTTAGAACTGTATGGCTAAGCATTATTAAAAGTTATTATGAGTTATTAAAAGCATAGACAAAGTGTTGCAGCCTGTACAGTAGCTATATGTATTGTACAACTGTAGAAAACAATGATAAAACTTTTTAAAAAGTGTGATGTTATAGGGCATCATTATCCAATTATTTTTCCAACCTGGATCAAGTTTGTTCTCTTTAATAGAGCATCTTATGAACAGCAGCTGTCAGTCACTGTTCTACAAAATCTGATAACCCACACTTTATCATCTGATATTATAAAATATATATGAAAACTTCACATATACAGACTCGACCAAAAGCATTGGTACCTTCCACTTTTCCCCAAAGGATCCCAATTAAACGTACCAAAATTGTGTAACATTTACATTCTCATTATTTACAAAAATATTATAACATATATATCAAAATCAAAGTGTATCTTCTATAGCTTGTGGAATAAAAAAGGGTGAATGCCATATATGTGTATCAGTTTCAACTAATTTCATGGCAAATAGGGATTCTTTTGGCTATATCTTTATACTGATGTTCTAAAGCTGTATATTTTTACACAATACACACACCGCACAAGAAAATGATATTGTAATTGCGGTGGAAGCTGAATGGAAACTCAATTTAAAATGTAAACAGCTTTTTTTTAAGAAGGCGAATTTGATGCTCTGTATTTCTGAGGAAAGAGCAAAAAATTAATCTGGTGGCACTATAACACCATTATAAATGTCTATGGTAGGGCTATTGATTCCAGGCTGCAAAAAAATCAGGATGGTTGCTAGTTGATTACAGGTTTTCCATCTACTTATACTCTTGTTTGCAAGAATTGTTTCTTTTAGTAGTGATAACTTACTTAGGAATAAAACAGATTGAATCAGGTATCATTAAAGCTGTCAATCTATTCCTCTCTCTCTCCTTGCTTATGCAGAACCAGAAAGCAACAAACAGCTCCTACTGAGCTATGGAAATACTGTTTAATGAGGGATTCAATATCCAGAAAACAGCCTTTTCAATATTCCACCCTTCAAATTGCTACTGGGTGAAAAGCAGATCGAATAAAACGTCATGGAAACTTTTAGAAATTTGCCCAAACTCTGATGCTGATCAGGTATGTTGGTCTGCAACTTAATTATGCCAAACACAATGCATATTATAGTCCAATGAAACTGGATATGGTCAGGCTGGAAGATGAAGGTTTATAGACCATTTACCTAGACCTAAAAATTAAAGATCAACATAGCATGCTGGTTTACAGAAATGTAAAACAATGTTTCATAGATACTATTTACAATGTCCAAGGTATTGGATCTTTAACTGTGTAAAAATACAATGCCAGGATATTCCATGCAAATTAGCGAAACTAAAGTTTCTTTATATGAAAATCTTTTCAATTTTAGCTAGCTGTGAAATGAGTTGTCAATTCTAAATTCAGTTTAAACCTATTATCACAAAAGAGGACTGGGAATATCAAACAACTAAATATTCCAAGTATTTTAGAGTTAGGCCAGAATTAGTCACCTACTATGCCTTTGCTTGTATTGATTTCTAATCCATTACATGTAATTTAAGAAATCCTCTGTCCCAGAACAGTTTATCCTATGCTCTATGCAGCCTTCCCAACCAGTTTGTTGCTACTTCCTGAAACTTTGCTTAGGATGTAGAGAAAGGATCAGTAGAATTAAGGTATACAGGCAATAAGTGTGTCTACATTCAAAAGAAAGATTTTTGTTTTCTTCTTCACACAAACCAAGGAGTATGTGGCAATTTGTAACTGGTTTTACACTATGTGCTACACTAAAGTGGAATTAGCTCATTTGTGGTTCAGTATGTTGTGGTTTGTACTGTATATACCTGTCGTTATTATGCAATGCAGGCAGTTGAATTAATTCAGAAAACCAGATTTGTTTAAGTGTTATGCAAACACAATGTGGGTTTGTAAGTGGAAAACCAAAGGTTTAAAGAGCAACTTTTATTTCTGATTTTGTTAATGATAAAGGAAGATAGCTGCATTCCTCATTCAAAGTCTATGCTTCCCATCAAAGGAAAAAGAGGGAAAAGGGATTTTAGGATGAAGATACATTTTTGTTTCTGATTCTTTTAGAATATGGAACAAGACTACTTGTTGACCTCGGTGGCAAGAATCTACAGGTTTCCTTATGTTCATCTTATGATTGTCTGGATTGTTGTAGCCCAGATTTATATTCCTATAGTATCTCAGGTCAATTCCTGAAAGAGATATACATACATACAGTACATACATATAGTATATACATAGGCAATGATAATACAGTTCTAGATGTAAATGTTAAACATTATCTAGAATTGAAAGGCAATTTATAACTTCTAAGGAATTATTTTAGATAACATAGATTTGTCAAGAAATTAATACTACAGTCTAGCTATAGTCAGGTAACTCAGGAGTACAGTGATAAAGAACAAGATCAGCAAGAACATACAGGTAATCCTCGGGTTACCACAATTGACTTAGTGACCGTTCAAAGTTATGACATAACCACCACCACCCCAAGTAATTACGACACAGTCCCGAAGTTACGAATGTTGCAGCACCGTGGCAGATATTTACACTTACAAACAACAGCAGAGGCACTGCAACATTCACCTTGCCTATTTCCCTTCCCTGTTGGATCGCCAGAGGCACTGGGCCTGTGGAGACTCACTTACCTTGTGACAATCTAGCGAGCC
This sequence comes from Diadophis punctatus similis, assembly GCA_023053685.1. Classification (NCBI taxonomy): domain Eukaryota; kingdom Metazoa; phylum Chordata; class Lepidosauria; order Squamata; family Dipsadidae; genus Diadophis; species Diadophis punctatus. Next base: position 12,284,212 of record JALIGW010000013.1, on the reverse strand, counting down.
GTCAGTTTCTTTGCCTGCTTCGGTGCATTCATGGAGAACAGAGGCCTAAAGTAGTGCGAGATAACACGAGATCAGTAGCATGAGATCTCGCGCTACTAATCTCCCGTGATCTTGCACTACAATACTTTAGGCCTCTGTACTTGGCGAACTGAGGCCTGTACCAGATCCGGCCGAAGAGTGCTTGCAATCCAATGGAACTTTGAGGCAACAAAATCGCATTGCTTCAACTCTCCGATCGGTTTGCAAACACTTTTTGCGGTGAGACTGGAATGGTGAAAAAAGCATTTGCAAGCCGATGGGAGGCTTGAAGCAATGCGATTTCGCTGCCCCAAAGTTTCATCAGCTTGCAAACGCTTTTCGCGCTGAGACTGCAAGCAGGCAAAGAAACTGCAACAGAGAGGCTGGAGAGGAGACAGCTTACTAGATCTTCACAAGGTAAGTGAGCCAGCATGGCAAGGGGGGGAGCAATTGTGGAGACCCCAGGGGTGGCAGCATGAGGTATCTCAGTCAGGGGAGGCCTTGGGTCATCCGAAGTAGGTGGCCTGTTCCATTGCTAGGCCCCCATGGCCTTCCACACCCTGAGAGACTTCATGTGCACTTAACAACCAGCGCATTCAATTAGCAAATTCATGGGCGAAAGCAGGGAGTGATTGTATTCATTTGACATAATTCGCTCCAAGGAATCTTTGGATTACGAATGTAATTGGCAGGCTCCATTACATTCGTAACTCGAGGACTACCTGTATTATAAAAGAAAGGAACATGTCAATGCTAGCAATGCAAAACATTGAACAATGAAATTACTTGACCCAAGTAAGTAATCAAGTAAGAATCTTAAGGAGACAAAAGTCAAGAGAAGATATGGATAAATGAAAGAAGAGTACCTGGTCATATGCCAAAGAGCCAATCTACATAAAATGAGTGATACAGTATCTATTATTTAATTTTGGAAATACAAAAATAGTTAAAAGAATAAATGGGCCCACCATTTCACTTCTGTGATTCAAAAGCCAAAGAGAAGCTAATGATATAGTGATGGGGGAATATGGTTAACTCTATTAATGGCTTTCTTATTTCTGTGTGCTATTGACAGCTCTGCTTTCATTAAGATTAATTTTAGCAATATTTGTAAGAGCATATCTTTTTGACTTTTAATTGGTGATCCTATGTTAAATAAATAGATTTTGAAATATACACTTTGTTCCAGCTAGGTGGGGTTATAGGTTTTTGATAAATTTATGCAGGAGCTACTACAGAACAGATAAAATTAAGATCTCAGATTGAAGGAAATTAAAGCTCACAGCAAATTTTCTAAATTCTTGTATAACACAGCTGTAATATTATGTTCAATTCTGTCATTGTCCCGCAAAGGATATAACCTGAAAAAGTTGCAGAAAAGACAACATAATTGAGATATTAATAGAATCTGCATCAGATTACAAAATAAATTAATCTAGTCTCAGATGTCATTCTATCATTCAGATTTTAATAAATCTACACTCCAACTACCCTGATTTAAAAGACTATATAACTATTATATGAATCTCTCTTCTTCAAAATTGCCTCATTAATATCCCTTAAAATGAACACTTGGTTTCATTATGCTACTTTTAAAACGAATGTCATAAAATCAGAAATCTTGTTATGTGTAATATTTTATAAATGATTTAAAAATCTATTTCCTTGTCTTTAGTGCTGGAACTGCCTGCTGAGAACAAAAAGTTGTCATCATTGTTATTAAATATTTAACATATGGTTTCTCAGACTTCACAGCAAAACAAACAACATACAAGTATTTTAGAAATAAAATATAATATTCAGTAAAGCTTCACTCCTGGTTGCCATTTTGTCCATCTATTCTTTCCAGTCACTGTATCCATTATCAACCCCTTCTTTTAGTTTCCTCCACCTTACTAAGCATAGTTTCTTTTTTTAGTTACTTGAATACATACCCAAAGAAAGCGAGTTATCCTATCATCAACATCTCAAAGGATCAGTCAGTCTTTATTTGATCTAGGACTGACTGACTGATCCATCATCTTGCAGTCCATGATGCTTAGTAACTGTTCCATTGTTTATCTTCTTTTTCTAGTTATTTCACACTGTTTAACTTTCACAGCTGTTTCAGGCTCACCAGCTCAGAAATTTACAAGCTGTTGCTTCTCAAGAAATCACACAACACAGCTAAGACCAAGTTTTATTGCAAGCAGATTAGTGTCTGGATAAGCACACCTTGCTGACAATAAAGAGCACTCATCATCTAATCAGATTTAAATCCTTCTAATAGATTTCCTTACTTTCCTCAAACTAATCCAATTTTAGTTGGATGCTGTAGAATTTATTTACTTACTACTATGCCACTCCGTTGTCAAAGATCCTTAATGGTTTACAAGATATTACATTAAATTATATACAAGATGTAACATTAAAATTAATAGAAGCAACAAAAATTGCAATCACTCTGTTGAAAATGTGTTCATGATTCTTCAAAAATGCAGTTGGGTAGATATTCAGAGGTAAGCTGTTCCAAAAAGAGGAAAGCCATCCCTGAGAATCCAGAAATTCTACAGAATACACATACTTTTCTGAAGGATCTTTCTAAAGGATACATATGTTTTGGATTTCTAAGTAATTAGTACTAACAAAGAATTCTGAGCAAAAACCTTCAAAGCAGTGAAATTTAAATATAAGAGGAAAGACAGAACTTTTAGATGGAGATTAAATGATATTTTGTAACAAAAAGAATAAGTGATTAAGAACTGCAATGAGGAGTTGAAAGATTTTTTTAAGATTAAGTAAAGACAGAGACATGAGATGCAAGCAAACCTTTTATGAGATGACAATTCGCAGAATGGCAAATTGAAAAGACAGAGAGTAGAAAAAAGTGCAAAAGATTTTAACAGAGATAAAAACGGAAGAGGATTAATTAAACAGATCACTAAGAAGCAAAAAATATATCTCAGTAAATTAAACTTTTATAATGCCAGCTTTCTAGCTAACAAAAAATAGAAACAAATATTTCTCTACATTTTCTCTAAATTTTAAGCAAACATTTGCTTGTGTAAAAATCTAATACAATAATTCTGTTCTGTTCAAACTCTCACTCTTGCCACCATTTGATATAAATATGGAGTTTTCCAGTCTGTAAGCTAATCGTTCCCCATATTTGTTGGCAAAAAGACTATTAGCCCTTTAACTGCCTCTTCTCCTGCAACTTTAAACCTGGTGCTTTTCTATTTGATGCATAATCTTCTTAGATGATTATCATTAGATCAGAGGTGGGATCCTACCTCTGATTGCCGGTGCGGTTAATCGCTGAGTTCGGCGCAGAGCCGAACACGCTGCTCCCGTTCGCGGAACGGGAGCTTTCCCCGGGCGCTTTCCCCGCCCGCATGGATGCCGCCAATTGTGTTCTTTTGCCCTCTGCGACTGCTCAAAGCGTTCCGCATGCGCAGAGGGCAAAAGAACGCAATTGGAGGCATCCATGCGGGCGGGGAAAGCGCCCAGGGAAAGCTCCCGTTCCGCGAACGGGAGCAGCGTCTTCGGCTCTGCGCCGAACTCAGCGATTAACCACACTGGCAATCAGAGGTAGGATCCCACCTCTGCATTACATCATATTAGAATCCAAACTTATCATTTCATTTTACTCAATACTGCTACTATTGTATGAGCAGCTGTCCTCATTTAGTTAATTAATTAAAAACAAGAATTGTAAAAAATAAATAAATAAGATACATTCTGATGCAATTCCCCTCCCCACCTCACCATATACTATAAGAATACAGTTGCTCTACAAATAAGTAAATACCTCCATTTTATTTGTATGACATGCCAAAATCTCTTATTCACCCTAGGAATTTGCCATCATTACATATCACAGGACAATCTCCATTACATGGAAACAAGCAACAACAGTTTGGTCTGGCCATGCTAATAATAGGTCTCATACCTAGTTAGCAAGGTGGCCCACAATATGAGTACAATCAAGTGCAGTGGAGGTAAAAAAAGTCTCATATTTAACACCAATCCTAAAATTATAGAAATATTTTTTCCAAAATCCTTAGTAAACTATCCAGTGAAGCAGCCTAAAACATTTTTATTAAGTCTGGAATTAAGTTCAGTGCTGATGTCCTAGGAAACATCCTTCTCTCTCCCTATAAGATACACATGTAGGGAAAATCCTGCTAAGCATAAAAGAAGATGTTATCTATATTTTCCAAGTGTAGATTTAAAGGACGAATTTAAAGGATGAAGGACAAACTTCTCCAAACCACTTAGTTCTTTTTTAGTCCATCAATTTATCATAGTAGCAAAATCAGATAATATACTTCCTTATTACAAGGCAATAAAATAGCAAGCTTACTCAGAACCATTCAGAACTGATGCTAGGCAAAAATATAAAGAATATTGGGAAACTGGATAACATTATGCTCCTTTCAGTATAGTTACATCAATTTATATTTTGGGGGACCGACGAGGTAAAGGTTTATATGTAGAGTCTAACTGAATCAGGATCAGGCATGTTTTTCTAGTCAAAATTATATCATTTTCCTTCCACAAGATTCTAAAGGCATTTATTTACAAAGAATATAAGATAAACATAGAACTGAAAGGTTGAAAATAAAGGGATGGATGAATAATAATAATCTGGTCCAGTCTTTAATGCTATTCTATGAATTTAAATATAAACAAAACCTTCAAATTGTATCATTTGACAAAATCGTCATTTAATCACAGCAGGGAAATGAGATTGACAAAGGCACATCAATCAGTGCTTCCAGTTGATAACGTCTATTAGTGAGTATTGACAACCATATTATATACCTATTTTTTATTCTATTTTTCTGAAATTTCATACATTTCCACTCAGTGCCTTTTTTTTCAAAGTGGTAAAACCCACTGCCAGATAATTCAGATTAAAAAGAATATTAAGATTTATTCAGCTCTGGAGTGAATGTATGACTTTTGGTAGTTATGAATGAATCTCACCTGAAGGCATGCAAGAAATGCCAGCATTATTTTCATAAATCTTGCCTACTTTTATAATGCAATATTTGCTTCATATCTAATTCTAAAGTAATCATAAAAATTCTATTATTCATACATTGCATGAGCTGGAAAGTCCCTTATGAGTCATCTAGTCAATTTCCCTACTCAGTCAGAAATTGCAAATTACATCTCATTCTGTAGATGAATATAGCTGCTTATTTGAAAAATGCCAAGTTATACTGCTCAACAGATCTTACTGTATTGTGGGATTCTGAGCCTGAATATTCCTTTGGATTTTAATCGGTTCGTTCATGGTCTGCACTTTGTGTAAACAGAAAATTGAATTGAGTCCATTTGTAATGATAAGCCTTTTAGATATTTGAAAGCTACTATCCTATCAATCCCAAGCTTTTCTTTTCTGGCTCCGCTTTCAAATGTGGTATTCAGAACTGTACTCCAAAACCAGTTGAACCACCACATAGTACAGTACAATGAAACTATTGCCTTCCATGATACTACCCTTCTCTTAATACAATCTAATACTGAATTGGCCTTTTTACCTGGGGCATTAAATTGCATACCCAACTACAGCTGGTGGTCCACTAATATATGGTAGGTAGTACTTGACTTACGAGCACAACTGAGCCCACCATGATTTTTTTAAAATGCTATATATTTATTTCTATATAGGTAGTCTTTGAATTACAGTTCAAAGGTATGGTCAACTCAAAAGCATTTTCGCCCCTTTTTCAAAATTATAGTGGCATACTCTCCCGTGATTACATGATCACTTGGTAACTGGCTCTTAACAGCCTTTTGCAGAATCCTGTGGTCACGGGCCAATGTATTTTGCCAGTTTCTGATACTGATACTGCCATTCCACCAAAAAAACACCCATTGTGGAATACTGGTTCCTTTTACAACTGCAGTGTTGGCTTTACAATTGCTGAAAAAAAAATGTCAAAAAAATTGAGTCCAGTATCATAATGCCTCGACTTATGATTGCAAAAAGTTATATACCTGGAATTCTGGGCTAAATTATGATTCTGCTTTAAGGATTACTGTAATGGATTCTATCAAGCAAAAAAACAGGTCAGGATAACTTTGAGGCAGCCAGAGCATCTGGTCCATATTTATCACTCATAATCCACTAAGGCAGTGATGGCAAACCTTTTTTTGCTCTGGTGCCAAAAGGGCGCGTGTGCGCGTGATAGCGCATGCATGCGTTCCACACCCATAATGCAATGCCTTCCCCTCATGCATGCGTGCACAACCCCCCTGCACTGCCCCCCCATGCATGTGCGCAGGGCTCACTGAAGCCTCTGGACTTCCAGTAGGCCCGTTGGGCCATTTTTCACCCTCTCCAGGCTTCAGGAAGAGCCTGTGGATGGCAAAAAATGGACCCAACAGGCCTACCGGAAGTTTGGAAACAAACTTCCCGTTGGGCCATTGGGCTGTTTTTTGCCCTTCCCAGGCTTCAGGAAAGCTTCCGGAGCCTGGGGATGGCGAAAAACGGGTCCATTTTTTGCCATCCATAGGCTCTGGAGCTTTTCCTAAAGCCTGGGAAAGGTGAAAACAACCTCCCTCCTGCCTTCCGGAAGGCCAAAAATCAGCTGGCTAGCATGCACATGCACGCTGGAGCTGACATAGGGAAGCCTCGTGTGCCCTCAGATATGGCTCCGCATGCCATCTGTCGCACGCGTGCCATAGGTTCGCCATCACGGCACTAAGGTATTCATATTGTGTCATAATTTAAGAGAATTTGTTAATAAATTCTTGTCTTGTTGTACGAGACAATACAAATTATCAAAAATGTATAAGGTACTTTAAATCTATGTTGGAGGCATGAAAAATATGAGGACACATTTTATCATGCATGTTGGATTTGTGAAAAAGCTAAGAAATTTTGGATACAAATACATACAACAATGCAAAGCATTTTAAAGATAAATATTGTGAAGAAAAAACCAGAATTCTTTTTATTGAGACTTATTTATTCACCTAGCTGGCTTTTCCATCTTGACCATAAGCATATCTTGAGAATAGTCTCTGAAAATTGTAACTGAAATAAGGTTTTAATGTTATTCTATATCAGGGGTCCCCAAACTTGGCAACTTTAAGACTTGTGAACTTCAACTTCCAGAAATCTCCAGCCAGCTATGCTGAATGAAGAATTCTGGGAGTTGAATTCCACAAGTCTTAAAGTTGCCAAGGTTGAAGACCTCTGTTCTATATGATTCTTCTCTAGTAGCTTAATCATCTCTATGGTAGCCTTCTGCCCCGTCCTTCAACATATAAGAGATGTGTTGGGACTATCATTTCCAGGCTAGCACTTTCATTTGCTACGCTGGCCGAAAATGCCAACAGTCCTAACTCATATGGAATGCTTGTGGTTGCTGAAGGGTGCTTTATGTACTCTGCTCTGATGATGTAAATGGTTGGTCTAAATTTAAATTTCAGACTGAAATATAATCAGAACTCAAAAAAAAAATAAGTTAAACATCCAGGTTAGCAGCTTTCTCTTCCCATTTATGTATTATGTTTCTAATAACGTGTTGTTTTCTAGGGAGACCCATTTCACATTGCGATTGAATGACAATTTGACATATGATAGTCATCACAGCTTTCTCACTGAAGTAATGGTTCATCAAGCTACAGTAAAAAAGCAAAGAGAATTAGGACTGAAAGGGTACTAATCGAAATAATTTTCTATTTTAACACCCTCTCCTCAGTTTAAAAAGCAAACACTTTTCACTGCCAAAAGTAAAGCATTATATTGGAAATGCTAGGCTCCACTATTTCCATTTCACTCACTTAAGACTTTTACAAAATCTATCTATCCACAATGTATGCATTAATTCTGTATGCTGCTAAAAGGGTGATGCTAAAATTAAAAAAGCAGCTAGTTTACACTGAAAGATAATACTGTACCAGTAATTCAATTCTCTTAATCTACATTCCATTTGGCACAATAAACCATGATTATGACTAAATGTCACAATATTCTAAAATTAAAATGTTGATTATACACATTTCATTAACACAAGAGTGATATTTCTCTCTTTGAAACATTTCTGTAACATGAACAATCTATTTCAGATGATGGGGTGTAGGTAAAGGTTTCCTCTGTTCAGTCATTTACAATTCTAGGGGTCAGTGCTTATCTCTGTTTCTTAGCCAACGGAGCCAGCATTCTCCAAAGACATTTCCATGGTCATGTAGTTAGCATGACTATGTGCCGAAGCGGTACCTATTTATCTACTCTCACTTGTATGCTTTTGATCTGTTAGGTGGGCAGGAGCTGGGACAAGTAATGGGAGCTCACCCCATTGTGCGGTGCTCGGGTCTCGAGCCCAGGCTGTCAGCTTTGCAGCTGAAAAGCTCAGTGTTGAGAGGGAAGTAGCTTGAACATATTTACTCTGTAACACTGAAGATCTATTTAACCCACCAGAATGATTTAACACAAAATGTTTTGTTGGGTACTTATATAATTACCACATAGTTGGTGCTTTCCTCCCAAATGTAGCACATGCTCACCCCTTTTTGTAGGAGAAAGGAGAAAGGTTTTTTAAATGGTAGAACAAGGACATTTTGCATTATTTATGATAGGACATGAAGGAAAAATGAAGGAAACAAAACAGTCTAGCACAGAGAAAGTTCAACAAGAAACAGTTCCCATTCCATCCCCAACCAAGAAATAATTTCTTCAAAGAACTAGACCAAATGGTCCAGTGGTTTAAGGCACCAACTAGAAACAAGGAAACTATGAGTTCTAGTCCTGCCTTATGGCATGAAAGCTAGTTGGGTGACTTTGGGCTGGTAACTCTCTCTTAGCCAACTCACCTAGCAGGGTTTTTGTGAGGAAAATAGGAGGGAGACGTATTAGGCATGCTTGCTGTCTTGTGTTACTTACTGTGTAAAGAAATAAAGGTGGGACTCAAAAATCTAAAAAATAATGCAGAAGAATTGTGACATAAGATTCAAACTTATGAAAACCATATAAAGGGGGCCTAGTCATGACGAGACTTAAGCAGAATTCTATGTATAACTTAAGAATAAGCCCAGCTAAATACAGTGAGAATTACACGTTTGTAGTTGTGCATAATCAGGATTGTGCTATTGTAATAAATAGCATTGTATTTTCTGAAGCTTTTTTCTTGGATAGTTTTATATATATATAAGCTTGTACTATCAAAGATTTGAAGAAATTAATAGGAAACAGGAAAGAAAATAGTAAAGAGAAATTACGTGTGTAACGTAAGTTCAGTGAAGCATTAACTGAGGAAAAGGATTGAAGAGTCAGAATGACTGGTGGAAGGCGACTTGGTAAGAGTTAAGTAGCCGCAGGGGTGGATTCCACTTACCTTCGCTACCCGTTCACATCGCAACGTTTCGTCCCCTCGCGCGATTTGGCTTCCGCACATGCTCAGAAGCAGGAATGAGCCTGAAACACAGCTGAGGAGCTCATCAGCTGTGCTTCGGGTGAAGAAATAAAGGTCAGCATTCACCCGCGGGTAGGCGGGCGGGCCCTTTTTCAAGCCGCGGAAGGGGAAAAATCCTCCCCAAAAAGATGGCAGCGTGCACGTAACGGCACCAACAGTGACATCACCAGCGGGTCGCTACCGGTTTGGGCGATCCGGTCCGAACCGGGAAGAACCCACCCCTGAGTAGCCGGTAAACAGAAAAGAACAAATCTGTAGGATATGATAAATTAATATTGAGAGTCTTAAATTTCCACAGAGACTGAAGCTTGATACTGCCAACTCAAAGAACAAGAAGATAATTCTAACTTGCTAAAGAGTGTGATAAATTATTAACATCCAGGCAATTAGACATATCAATATCAGTGGTGGAAAGGAGGGTACAAAATAAAAAGCAACTAGATATCAATCCATGAAATAATAATACTGTATATCAAAATAAGAAACCAGGTTGCCAAAAGAAAGCATATGAAAAGGCCAAAGATATGCCCTCTGCCAAACCCCAATTGGAATGGGAATTCATAAGTAAGAACAACTGGCTAAATTAAAAGAACAGTTCATGAGACTAAAGTGAAATTGAGAACATCCTATCAAAAATAATGAGGTAAAAAGGGAATGAAGAAACAAAGTAAACAGCTGTATTCAAACAAAAGTTAAGCTAGAAAGTCCTTGAAACTTTGCACATTGTGCAACTGTACTTATTTTAAAAATAAGACGTTGGGATAAAACATAAGACTAAATGAGGACACCGATATACAAACTATTCATGGAGTTTGTATGTTCAAAAATAATAATAAAGGATAATAATGAGAAAGAAAATGGAGATCTAAAGAAGTTTTCTGGAAGAAAGAAATCATGGATAGACTATTACAGGCAACAATATGAGATGAAAGACAGTAGCAATGGAGAGAAAAAGAATAATGCTAACATTATTTTGGCTGGATCATTAGATAGTAGCAAAGAGACATTGAAAACACTCTGATCATCCACATTTTTGAAGTCCACAATGGCAGCCTCAAGAGAGAGAGAGTTTAAAGATATTAGTAGGAGAAATATAAAATAACCTGCCCAGAGTCACCTTGTATGGGAGATGGAAGGCATAGAAATTTAATAAACAAACAAACAAACAAACAAACAAACAAATAAATAAATAAATAAATAAAACGAACAGATTATAGTAATAGTTTTTTAAAACTAACTATAGAAGTGATGTTAGTGATGTAATAAAAACAAAGAAAAAAGTGAGGTAGAGGCTGTCACTAGTGAAAATGATCAAGCAAGAGGATTTGGTAGCATAGAAGTAAGAAATAATCTGCATCTCAAACAATTAGGGAAGTAATGGGATCATCCATTATTAATGAATAACATTCAGAACAAAAGTATCAAGAAAAAAATGATGATATGAATAGAAGATGTCAAAGAAGGGAGCTGAAAATAGCAAATGCCAATTGTTTAAAATGTGGAAGGCTAGATATTAGTAGGAGAAGCTTATTATCAATCCACAAAATGCTGACCTCCAATTTTATAAAAATAGACCATTTCCTCTGAAAAACATGACATTCTGGTTAAACATGTCTTCCAAATCTGAGAGTCATTCTGAGACTTACGTACCACATGTCTTTTTACCGTAAGAGATGGATTTTGCAATACATTCTGCATGTCATTATTTGCCCCTTCTTGCCCCCTCCTGCAAACATGCAGGATATTATTCAGCATAATTGAGACTTGTAGCATCTTAAATATTTGTAATGATGTGTGGGAGCAATCTTGGGAGACAAAGGGATGAGCTACAGTCAGGGCAATGGATGAATCAGCAGCAGCTTAGCTCTCAAAAGGAAGAGACCCTCCCTAGTTTCCTGGGCTGTATAGTGGAGAAATGTACTTTCAGAATTGCAAGATACTGTTAATGTAACCTCATAATGAAGTAGAGCTAATACATCGTGGTGTGTTAGTTGTCTGGATTGCCTTGTAAGGCTGACAAAATTACACAGGGAGATACATAAAATCAGATCATCAGTCCCTCTAGCCAACACTAACTACAGTTTTTCAGGTTTTATAGAGGTGCTTTTCCAACTGTACTTGAGTTGTTAGAGACCGAAACTAGAAGACATAACTTTACCTCTCGGTTGGTGATATTTTCTTCCTAATAAATTCATGAGGTTTCATAAATGGAAGTATGTCCACTACAAACATATGGATACATAGCTTTTTCTTTCTCCTTCCATTCAGTCATGTTGATTCTCAGAGACTGCCTGGGTATGTCCCTGCAGTTTTCTTGGCAAGTTTTCCCCTGGACATGATTTGTTATGGCCTCCTTTCTAGGGCTCAGAGAAAGAAACTGGCTAAGGCAAGACTAGAACTCATGGTCTCCCGGCTTCTAGCTTGATGCCTTAACCACTACATGAAACTGGCTCTCATATCTACAGATAGTACAATATAACATTTATTATGCATATCTGACAAACAATTACTACTGTATAATACAGAGGTGTACCCATTAGGAGTTTTGTTTCAGGAAGTGACTAGTACAATTTTTAATAAATGGAAAGCTATTTAGTGAAGTGGCATATGCTTAAATATTTAAAGCATATTGAAATATTGTTGATTTTGTTATTATAAATAGAAGTTCTCAGTATTGATTCATAATTATTCATATTCTAATAAACATGTTTAAAGGGGTTTAAATAAAGTTTCATACTGTCTTTTATTTTGTTAAGAAATGTCAATACAAAATCAATTTAAAATATTTATTTGTAGAATTTCAGCTCTCAGTTCATTGCTTAATATATTATTAAATACATTTATATGCAGAAAAAATAAGAAAAATCTTGATTTTAATTATCAGCATTTTAAAGTATTACAAAAATTAACCTGTATATATCTGTATGCAGTATCTTTTTAAAAAAGAGACTTTTTTTTACATCTTTAAGAGATACACATTTCAGGAGATATAAAATCCCACCATATAACAGTAACAATGCAGAGGAAGTGTCTTTAATCCCCAATTTAAAATAGGCCAGATAAAATCCTCTTTTAATTGAAGCAGGGAGATTATTTAAGGCTATCAGAAAACAGATTCATTACAATTTTGCAGTTCAATTATATTTAATTCCTAAAGATGCGAAAGATACAAAATCTAATTATAAAAAGTTTAGCTATACACACACAATTTTATATATATGTATATATATATAAAAATATATTTATTTTATATATGTGTGTGTGTGTGTGTATATAAACACACACACGAAAGATACAACTTTTAGTACACTTAATGGCAAAGGTGCAACTTATTTGAGTCTGCATTTTCAGTCACATAAAAATTGATTTTTTAATGTACAATAAAAATATATGTGGCAATGTATTGCTGGGGAAAAGTACAATGTCTGGATTCAGAGCTGTGGTTTCAAGGTAATATAATATATTGTAACCTTACTCAGGAATAGGACTACTGTAATATACAATCTGACATAATGATAGCAAGGCAAATGTATTCTATTTGTGTGATTGAACTACAATAAATACATAACTAAACAAAAAGGTTTTGCTTCATTTGGTTACAGAGAGCTCACTTCAATCATCTATTTGTGAAATATTTCAACATATTTTGTACTTAAGACAAACATGCTTACTTTATAAAATGAGCTATTCAACACTATTTAAAGGAGATATCCCCAGATATCCCTATCAAAATATGGATAATCATTAAAATTAAAGTAAGAAAGTGTGTGTGTAGAAGGGAGAACAAAGATATAAAGAAAAAGCCGGTGTTGGTTTTATTTGTGTAGAATCGTTGCCATGGCGATTTAAACTGATGAGATAATAATATTCTCACATTATTTTGCCTTGAAGGACATGTTTGAGCTTCAGTTCAGTCAGCCAGACCCAACTTTGATCTCATCGAGATATGCTAGATCAGATGTCTCCAAACTTGGCAACTTTAAGCCACTCTGTTGAACTCTGGGAGTTGAAGTCCACAAATGCCTAGAGGTGGAGCTCTCGCCTCACAATCAGGAAGTTGTGAGTTCAATCCTAGGTAGAGGCAGATGTAGGGTCTCCTGCTTGGGCAGGGGGTTGGACTAGATGACCTGCAAGGTCCCTTCCAACTCTGTTAATATGTTAGAACTGAATCTTAAAGTTACCAAGTTTGGAAACCCCTTTGCTAGATCCTTTCTAACCTCTATCAGTGCTCATGTTGGCTGGATGAGAAGGGAGCTTCAACAGAAGAAATCTGGAAGGTTCTAGCGATTGAAAGATCAGCCAAGCTATCATTTCTCAATTACAAATCCACAAGACATATACAGAGACACTACATTGGGTTTTATTTTTCAATCTCCTTATCTCCCCATAGAGACAACACGATACTAAAACCAGAAGAAGTAAAAAGAATCAATTCTTTTTGGAGGAGATAATTCAGCATTCCCTTATTCATCTCTGAAATCCACAAGATTTGATTCCAAATAAAATATATTTTGGATTTTTTTCTAGGTCTCTGCTTAATTATTCAAGATAGCCAAGATTGGCTGATGTTGTCATTTGCTATAAATGGAAACCCCATCCTGAAGTAGTACTTGAACAATACCCTGCTAAACTATTGAATCACAGAACTAGATTTCTGCCCAGCCAACCATGTGCTTTACAATATTCTGTTTTTCTCTTTCATGAAAATACAGGGGGGGAGGAACCCACCACAACCATCAATAATTATGACAGACATGTAAGCACTTACTATCATTTCTCAAGTTTTTGCATACTTTTAAAAATATCTTCGTTAAGGTAATCCAAATTTATTGTCTGCCTTCAATGAGAATTATCCATACAAAACATATTGAGAATTCCTCAGGAGTAAACCTTAAACAGGAATGCACTGCTAATTCACATCATCTAATATCATGTTCTTCGTTAAAAGAATACCCAATGTGGAGTTCTAAATGAAAATATGATCTTACTAATCAAAGACATTTTCTTAGTTGAATACTACCATATCAATATTACATAGTAGTGTTTTTTAATAGAAAATGCACCAGCAATACTTTGTAACCAATAGCAACTAGACTGCATGAAGTAACAGGCTACAACTAGATATTTTCTAAATCTGGGATGTAGCCAGAAACCCATCCTTGCTTCTTTATTCAAAGAAAGGATTCCTACAATCATCGATCAGATCAAATAAATTATTCATTTAGTCTTTTACAGTAACTGGAAAAAGGAGAAAATGTGTTCTGAACTTGAACAAAGCTGCAAAAATATAAACATTAGGAGTTTTCTCTTAATATCAATTTTCCTTTATCTAGTCAATGTACAGTATGTACAGAGTGCTTATTAATTCTACAACACATTCCCAATTTATCTAGAGCAGCAAGGCTTTGTTATGTAAACATGTAAGGATTGCCCGAATTCTATCAGACTTCATATCATACCTTAATGAACAAATTGCAGTTGGTAAAAGCAAGCACATAAAGCAGAATGAAATTAACTGAACCACAGAAAATATATGTAGCTCAGGATTGAACTGTGGAATTCTTGGTGCTCTCTGAGCTTGGTTGGTTGCTTACAGATATTTCATTACCCAACTAGGTAATATCACACTCTTCCACATTAAGTGAACAAAATAACTGAATTTTAATGTAAAATCATTGCATGCAGGTCAGTGAAAATGATAAATAGTAAGTTAAAACACGCAGATTAATCTCACGGCATTTGACTAAAGGGATGCCATACTTTGGAAAGGGGTTCAAAGCTATTGTGATGGCTATGATCCAAAAGTCCCATAGATTTCCTGGACCCATTCTTCAATCTTCTACTATAGGCTGATTCTGCAATGGAGAAACCTATCTGCTTAGGTTTCTGTTTGTGTCTTTTCCCACTTCTACAACAGTGTTTGTGGACATTTCCAGAATGCATCATGATACTTTTGCTTCAGAGCTGCTGCAAGCAAATTATAGTTCTGGAAACCTCTCTCAGGGCCTTCATGTAGGTGTAATAGGAATAAGGGCACATTGGAGCCCTACAGCACATTGTAATGCAATTACCATAGGATGACTGTTTATATACCTTCACCAGAGGTGGGTTCCTACCGGAGCTCCCCGGTACGCAGCTCCGGTAGGGAGCGGCGGATTTTGCAACCGCTCCGGAGCCCTCTCTGCCAGTCCAACTGGCATGTTGCCATTTTTTTTCTGTGATTTTTGGGCAATTTTGCTTCTGCACATGCGCAGAAGCAAAATCGCACCAAAATCTCACGAGGGGACACGCACGTGTGCGAGATTTCGGTGAGATTTTGCCTCCACGCATGCACGGAAGCAAAATCACGCCGAAATCTCACGCGCACGTCCCCTCGTGAGATTTCGGTGAGATTTTGCTTCCGCGCATGCGCAGAAGCAAAATCGCGTGAGGGGGGGCGCGTGCATAGCGAGCGCGCGTGCCCCCGAAGTGTGGAGATGCGCGTGCATGGCTCCAGCAGCAAGGTAAGCGAGCAACCCGCCCCTGACCTTCACCACTAAGTAAAACTGCCTGCTAAGGTAGCAGTGGAATCAACATAAAACATGACAATAACTCCCAAACATCACAAACTGGGTCAGTAAGATACAGTAATAACAGCCATTATCACAGACAATGAACCATCTTTTGATCAACATTTTCCTCAGCTCTTGCTTAGACTTCCCTTATATTTTCTCCATGATCCTTAAAAAATACATAATTTTACTTGAATGCCATATAGGTAGTGCTCATGGCAATAATTGAGCCCAAAATTTATGTTGCTACGTGAGACATTTGATAAGTGAATTTTGCCCCATTTAACGACCTTTCTTAGCACAGTTGTTAAGCTACGTGA
Source organism: Diadophis punctatus similis (assembly GCA_023053685.1). Taxonomy (NCBI): domain Eukaryota; kingdom Metazoa; phylum Chordata; class Lepidosauria; order Squamata; family Dipsadidae; genus Diadophis; species Diadophis punctatus. Next base: position 12,267,910 of record JALIGW010000013.1, on the reverse strand, counting down.
GACATTTGATAAGTGAATTTTGCCCCATTTAACAACCTTTCTTAGCACAGTTGTTAAGTGAATCACTGCAGTTGTTAAGCTAGTGACATGGTTGTTAAGTGAATCTGGCTTCCCTATTGACTTTGCTTGTCAGAAGGTCACAAAAGGTGATCATATTACTCTGAGTCACTGCAACTGTGATAAATATGAACCAGTTGCCAAGCACCCAAATTTTGATCACGTGACCATGGGGATGGCACAACAGTTATAAGTGTAAAAAATGGTCATAAATCACTTTTTCAGTGCTGTTGTAACTCCAAACGGTCACTAAATGAACTGTTGTACAAGGACTATCTGTATACCAAATTTCAAAGTCTGCAATCATACTGTAGAAAAGTGCAGCGTAATCCTTATCAATTTTATAAAAACATACTTGGTTTTTACATTATCGGTGATTAGCTACAAGTAGACCTTGACTTACAACCACAATTGGGATTGGAGTTTTCATCGTTAAGTGATATGGTCATTAAGCGAGTCATGCAATCAGACCTATTTTGCAACCTTTTTTTTAACCACAGTCATTAAGCAAATTATGGTGCTGGTTAAGTGAATCCAACTTTCCCAATTGACTTTGCTTATCAGAAGCCAGCTGGGAAGGTCACAAACCATGACCACGTGATTGCAAGACATCCATTGTAAACGTCAGCCAGTTGTCAAGTGCCTGAATTGCGATCACATGACCACAGAGGTGTGAGACAATTGTAATTTCAAGAACAGGTTCTAAGTCACTTTTTCCAAGGTTGTCCTAACTTCAAACCATTGTTAAATGAATAAGTGAAGGGCTATCCGCATGCATTTTACATTGAAAAAAATCAAGGATGTTGCAATTACATTCCACCTAAAATTGTATCAATCTTCTTTAATCTTTCCTATATTTTCCATCCATTTTTGTTCCAACAAAAAGTTAAGTGACTCTTGAGAAGCCCTGGTTTTTTTTAACCTTACAAAATCATTAAGTATACCAGCAAACAAAACATTGCTAAACCCTGTGTTCTTAAGAAATAAATAAAAGAGAGAGTTTTACTATTGCTCTTCAGAGCAAATGCTAATAAGAGAGAGCTCACTTTTCAAGCAGGCTTTTCAAAGTTGAATCAAGACTCAAATGTGCCAAGACGGTTGTACTTCCCCCCCCCCCAGAAAACTTCAGCACCTGCACAAATACTAGTCATTCTTAAACCTAGCCCACCCACCCCAAAATGATATTTGTGACTGGTAGAATTTGTCATAGACCTCTGGTTATAGGAAGGTGTTTTTGTTCTTTGTTTTGTTTTAGAAAAGGACCTACAATTGCCTCTCTTTAAGACTGCTGGCAACACTTCATCACTCAAATAGGGATTCACTATCCTGTGGATCCACTCAGCTGAAATAACTGAAGACAGGCAAAGGAGGACAAGTTATAAACCCAAAAGATAAAAGCATCATGTCTACATCTTCAAGTCTCTAAAGCTGAGAGCAACCTCTCATAACTGGATCAGGCAGCACACTGGATAATGCACTGCACGAAAAGCAATGCGCACGTTTGTGTGAAGATGGGTGTAAACCAGGGGTGTCAAACTCGATTTCATTGAGGGCCGCATCAGGGTTGTGTTTAACCTGGGGGGAGGGTCAGGGTGGCCGTGGCCAGTTCGATGTCACTCCTGTCGGGGGCACCTGTGGTGGCCCGAGCGCTCTGCCTGTGAAAACAGGCTCCCGAGCTCCGTTTTCACTGGCAGAGGGTTGCAGCAGGCCCTGGCTGCTCGGGAGCTCGGGAGTCTGTTTTCGCTGGCAGAAGCACTGCGAGCTGGTCCTTTGCTGTTTCCAGGGCAGCCCCACGGGCCAGTTCTAAGTACCCCGGGGGCCGGATATGACCCCCTGGCCTTGAGTTTGACACCCCTGGTGTAAACAGTTACAGATAAATTTTAATTATGAGAATTATTAGAAGTTATATTTAGCACTCTTAAAGGAGGCCATTTGATTTTGAACATTTTCTAACTGCCAACTTGAACAGAAAGAATTGTTAAATACTTCAGCTAAGTAGCTTTTTATACTTCAGAGCACACAGAGAGCACAGTTGATCATACAGACCCATGATTGTCAGCTGGTAGGATTTTTTTTGTTGTTCTTTCTATCTTGTTCTTATAATGCTACTCAAGTAATGCTGAAGGAAACTCTGAAGTATCTTTTAAAGTATTTTTCCAAAAGATCTCAAACTTGTTCAGGGAAAAGAACAAAACAAAAAGGAAAGATTTCTAGTAAAGTTTCTCAAGTCCCGGAAAATAAAACAGAATCTAGTAGAGTTTTCTCATACTGTGTACTTGTTCACTTTTGAACAAATTAATGTTGAGCAACTTATCTGAAAAAATATGAACATTCTTGACTGTAGCTCAGTAGTTTAAATGAAACAATTACCAACATAAATGATGACTAAATTTCCAATTTTACAAAATACTTAGAAACTATACTGAAAGTCAATGGGTGTAATGGTTAAAGGGTTGGACTAGGAGCGAGAAAACCAGCTTCTAATCCTCCTTTGGGTACTGAAGCCAGCTGGATCACCTTGGGCAACCAATCCCTCTCAGCCCTGATCAGCATTAAACTGTGCAACAAGCTGGATGAAAAACATAACCTTCTGCTGCATGACCCATTGATAGCTTTACTAGTGAACTGCAGCAACTGGAAGGCGAGACAAGCAGATCCTGTATTTCAATGGAACAAATTTTAAAACCAACAATATTTAGCAGCCGAACTCAGGGACCATCTTTCTTTTAAAAATCAGTGCATATGTATAGTTTTAGTTTTGAACACAACTAAACTAAAAGCTACACATTAGAGCTGAATTACTTTATAAATTCATGTTAACATAGTTACTTTAATAAAAATAACAATTCTGTTGGTATAATAGGCAAAGGATGGCACTTTCAAGAAATTGATTCTCACCATTCCCCCTGATATTAAAAACCTGAGGATCTTTTCTAGAGCAATTTATTTAAAAACCCTCTAAAATTCCTCTGCATTACAGAGTTGCATCTATCATTGAAGGAGATGAAACTTCTCTCTGAGTTCACAAAGTAGAAACAGCCACTGAAAGTCTTGGCTCATCAATCTCTCAGCCTCCACAGCTTCAAATCCTCCTATGTCTATTGTCCCAAGTGTCACAATGGAATTGCTACTGATCCTGAATTGGTGTCAAAGGTGGTACATCTGGGACCAAACCTGTGCTGGAGAGAGGCAGTTCCTACAGCACAGAAATTGCCAATGGTGACTCTTTGCTCAGCCAACCCATTTCCTTCCTGAGGGTGGTAGTTTGGAAAGGAGAAGGCCTCCTCTTGAATGTGGTGCCCATCTGACTTGAGGAATCAGCAGATGATGTACAACACTAACCATTCCAAAGCAAAGACTGGAATACAAAACATCTTTTGATGTCAAGGAAGCTCAAGCTACCTACTAATTTAAATTTAAACAAGGCAGGCAATCCTGCAGATTAAATCTACGTAAATACTGTATGAAAATGTGCAATGCATTCAATTTATTCATTTACATAAATTTATATGCCACTGAATCAGATCCTAACTCTCATTCCTTCATTCATATATTGAGCTATACTTATATTGATATAATAGTTTGGAAAAACTAAAGCTTTGTAACGCAATCTCCCATTACTTGTAGAATTTTTCTGTGCCAATGGAAGGACTTTCTCAGTAGTAGCAATAATAGATAGTAAATGTTCTCATCTCCATAGCTTTGCTTAGAATGTTTCCCAAAAGCATTAGATTTGGCATGACTCATGGCAAAGGTCCCTTCTAGGCTTGATCTGTTCTTTGCACAGAGAAAGCTCTACAAATCCATCTTCTACCTTTGTTACTTTCCTTAAAACAATTCATGGATTAACTTCAGGGAAAGATAAACTCCAGTGAGACAGTCTTGGCAGCATGGATTCTCACAGGGGTCATGTGCAGGTTAAAGCTCTTGGATGATGAACAAACACTTGTATTTTCCAGTCTATGTGACTCAAGAGTAAATTACCAATAATGTAAATCTCCCCATTGAAGAGAGCTCCTGAAAATCCAGGAGAAGGGGTTTGACTCAATGGCAGTAAAAACCAGGGACCTCATGCTGGTACAGTTTTCCTTGAAAGGCCCAACTATGCTAGCTTTCTCTTGGAGCAGCATATTTATGTACTAATTTCGGGTAGAAAGTTTATGCAGAGGAGGTTGGGTCCATGTGCATGCGCCCAACTTTGCTTCAAACAAAATACTGATAATACTTTAGTTTTTGATCTAAAAAGTAGTAAATACAATGATTGGAGCAGAGGTGATGCAGCAGTTAGAGTGCAGTACTGCAGGCTACTTTAGCTGACTGTGATCAGCTGTTCAAATCTCACCGGCTCAAGGTTGACTCAGCCTTCCATCCTTCCGAGGTAGGTAAAATGAGGACCCAGATTGTTGGGGGCAATATAAATATACATTGCTTAATGGTGTAAATCGCTTAGAGAGTGCTTGCACTATGAGGCGGCACTATGAGGAGCCTGTGGTGGCGCAGTGGTTAAAAGCAGCACTGCAATCTGAACTGCTAGTTCAGCAGTTCAGCTGTTCAAATCTCACCAGGCTCAAGATTGACTCAGCCTTCCATCCTTCTGAGGTCGGTAAAATGAGGACCCAGATTGTTGGGGGCAATATGCTGAACTCTGTAAACCGCTTAGAGAGGACTGTAAAGCACTATGAAGCGGTATATAAGTCTAAGTGCTATTGCTATTGCTATAAGTCTCACTAATAAATAAATAAATAAATTGGACTGGTTTTCTCAGTCGGGGAAAGGATCGATTCAGACTACAGGTAATCCTCAATTTACTAACAGTTCATTTATAGTGACTGTTCAAAGTTACAACGTAACTAAAAAAAAGTGACTTCTGACCGTTTTTCACACTTACGACTCCCTACAGCATCCCCATGGTCGTTTAATCAAAATTTGGATGCTTGGAAGTGAATTCATATTTATGATGGTTGCAGTGTCCTGGGATCGTGCGATCACTTTTTGTAACTTTCCGACAAGTCAAGTCAATGGGAAAGCCAGATTCATTTAACAGCCATGTTACTAACTTAAGCGCTGCAGTGATTCACTTAACAACTATGGCAAGAAAGGTCATAAAAGGAGGCATAGTTCACTTAACTGTTTCATTTAGCAATGGAAATTTTGCGCTCAGTTGTGGTCATAAGTTGAGGATTACCTGTATTCGTGCTCATGTTCTGCATTCGTGCTGAGATTTTAAAATACATTTTTAAAAAATCCAAAGTCTCTATGTTGAATGCAGTATGCGTGTTGAGTTTTGGTGGGAGCCAAGGGGATTCCCACAGTGCTGTTTTTCTGCCTGTTGCGTACCCAAGCTGAAGACTCCATCCTCCATTGTTTATTGAGCTTTCTCCCACTCTTGATCTGTGCTACTCTTCTGCATAACTTTTGCTCACTTGACTCTATCCAGGGGTGTGTGCATACAAGCACAATTGATTCTTGTGCCAATCAGAACTGTTCCGAGTGCATTATTTTTATTTTTAGTAAGATTTTATTCTACTGGGGCAGCATTGTGTTGTTACAATCATTGTGTTCTTCTATTTATTCATACAAAGCAGCAGTGCTTAAACATTATTTTAAAGTTTTTTTTAAAGAAAGAAAACAAACCCTGTAATAATGGAACATCGTAAATTAGTGTCTGTGTCTGCTAGTGTCTGGCTGCTGCAGACTGTATCATCTGGCTTCTCCTAAGTGCTAGCAGCTATTAAAGAAAGCTGATGAGAGATTAGTGCTTTCTCTGCCCTGTAAGTTGTTGGCCAAGTGTCCCCAGGAGTTTAATTAAAAGCATCTGGAAAGACCTCTGTTTTTTGTTGTTGCTGCTGTTGAGGACCCAGATAATTTTCCTGATAACATATTAAATATTGTTCCCATGCTAACGTTTTCATAGGAAGAGTTTAAAAAGAAAGTTGAAATCCTTCACCACTTTTTCTGCAGGTCAGTTGGTCAGTAGCAGTCAGTTTGGACCTCTGTGCCACCTACTCTTGTGACTATAGAATGCAAAACAAGAGAACAAGAGGCTGATCCCAAAATCTCTTGGTTTGCCTTTGAATTGTCTGCCTATAGTACTCACAATATTTTTAAGTTTTGTTCTGACAGAATATGAACTTTGACTGATTATGTCTCATCAAGTCATTGTTCACTCTGAATTTGGTTTGGGAGAAGAAGGGGGTGCCAGAAGGTGTAGAGATGATCATCTCTCTTCATTTTATTCAATAACATCTTTCCCCCTCCCCAAACCAGCCCATAGATGGATACTAGTGATTTATTCCTTAGTCAGTATTACTTATCTTGAAGTTCATTCTTATTGCTTCCAGAGAAATTATACCATAGTGATTCTTTTAAACTGAAGATAATTAAATAACGAAAATATTTTATTTTTATAAATAGAGTAGCCTTTTCTTACTGCAGACTCACTAACTTTCCCTGTACTGTTACTCTCATTTCCTTTATTCTATATGAGTGGGATTGCTTTTTTTTCCAATCCAGCTGCCATCAAGAAAAAGAAAACAGTGAATCTCTGGTTTTAAAAAGCCATACAACATTTTCGTGTTTAAAGGTGCATTATTCTACTAACAACTTTCCTTGTAACTCTTGCCACACCATCCATCCAATACTCTTTGATGGACATTAGGATTCCTATTCACCCGTAGCATCTCGTTTCATTTTAACCACAACAAACTCCAACTATTTGCATCTATATTTATGCTGTCAGTTGAGAAATATATTATTTATTCCTTGGAGGAAGGGAAGGAACCTGTTTTGTTTGTTTGTTTATCCTTTAAGGCACACCTCTACAAGTTAATAACCACAAATTTACAGACTATGTAATCCCAGTTTAATCTATAGGCTGGGCACAGATTATACACAGAAAATTACATTGTCCACAATTTCCAAAAGGTAACCAAACTGGCAACATTCTGCTTCTTTGAATCTAGAAAATATTCAAAGCATTTGACCTTGCATTTCTGGTTTGTTCCAACACAAACAACAGGAACTAGCACATGCAAATTTAGACTAATTTAAATGAATGATATCCTGCTAAGTAGGACAATTCTCAAACCAATGTATAAGCCCCCTTCCCTCCACACAAAACAAAATAAAATATGAAAATGGACTATTAAGATCTTATTACCCTTAATGCATTTGGAATATGCAAAGATTGATTTTCAACCTGAGAGCTAAAGCTGCTGCATTTAAAGGCGAGATTAGATTATTAAATTCCTCGTTTGCTTTTCATACTAGTTTTTTTTATAGAATTGTGGAGGAATTGAATTACAAACGGCATTTTGCAGATGCTCAGATTTGTCTATCTGATTTTCACCCACCCACCCCGAATTCAAGTTTTGATTCTAAGCAATCAATAAGCATATGTACATCAAGATGAATTTCTTAAGCTTATTTAGATGTTGCAATTGAATACTGGCAAAAGATTCATTAATAAAGTCAGCACTGTCTTGTGAACTTTCAGTAAGTAATAATCCTTCATGTAAAACTTATAAGAAAAATATGGAATTAATCAAGCAAAACACATAGTTTGCTGAAATTAATATAGAAAAGCATACACTTTGCCAATTTAGGAAGATTTTGATTACATAGCGTTTAGTTCTTATACTTCTTCCCAGAGATCTCCAAAGAGACATAATTGGCTTCATATTTGAGCCATGTTATTCTCTCTTTTTGCACTAACTTGGTTCACATTATGCTAATGCTTCAAGACTTTCATTGGCTCAGTTGAACATAAAATAAGCACTGATTAGCCTAAAAGTTTTCTCTCTTTGGAAGGTCCAAATTTGCTTATGGGGCAATCTTTCTTTTACTTGCTCCTCAGACAACAGAGGTGTAATTATTTTTTATCCCACCAGCTACACTTCTTACATTTTGGCTCGTTAATTTCCAGAAGATTCCTGATAAAGTAAGTATACTCTAAACTTCCATTTAAGTAAGTTCCAACTAAATAAGGTTTCCATAATAAAATTTTATTTCTCAGATGTATTATTTTACTGTAGATGCCTTACAGGTAGGGATCCCAATATAGTGGCTGAGAAGCATGTATCTTAATCACCTCTATATTCACCTTCCCCAGTGATTTCTTACACATTAAAAAAAAAGTTTGTAAACAAATTGGAAATCTAAAACAAACTACCCAAACATTATATTGTTTCCAAAAGTAGCTGTGAGGTATAAATTTGATTCATAAGCTTCCTCAGAACATAAAGTTAGAGTTATGGTTGTAACTCTTTGTCACTTTGTTAAAGGTAACTTTTAACCTTTAGCCCAGAATTTTTTTTTTTTAAAAGCAGTAGTAATATGAAGTGCTTGGTGATGAGATAGCATTTTAGAAAATTGGTGCTTTCTATCTTCAAATTGCTGACCAAAATATGTTAAGCCGCACTGTTGCTAAAAATGAAAGATTTAGTGATAGGTTTGAAAATATGCATTGTACAAAATTCTAATGCAGAAATGCATAAAGGACTTATCAATGGGACTCAGTCCAAGGTATTATTTCTGCACAATTACTTCTATTTCGCATATTTCATACCATTTCCATTTTTATGTATGAAATACTTTCTTAGATCCATTCAGTTAGTTAAAATTATGTTATTTCATCCATTTTGATAGAGCAAATTTGATCTTCATAAGGGTTTTTTTCTGGTTATCTTGGTAGATTACCAATACCAGAACAAGTCAAGGGAAATACAGCCCTGCTCCTTTTTCCAGATAATAATGATTTTCCTACATGACTTATATTCCATAGTACTATATTTTACCTTCTACTAATATGCATGAAGGTACTGAAAGGTGTCATCTGGAGTTTTGGTATGCAGTATCATTAATACCTGACACTCTAAGCAGGGGTCCCCAAACTTGGCAACTTTAAGACTTGTGGACTTCAACTCCCAGAATTCTCCAGCCAGCATAGCTGGCTGGAGAATTCTGGGAGTTGGAGTCCACAAGTCTTAAAGTTGCCAAGTTTGAAGACCTCTGCTCTGTTGACTCTTACTATTCAACTTTAACAAAGTAATTTGTACTGTTAAAGATTATTTAAGTTGGATAAGAACTGGGTCAGAGCAAGCTGAAAGAGAGAAGATGTTAAATAGGGAACTGGATTCAAAGATGAAAGTTTGGCCTGTTTTAGAGGGAGTTTTACACCCTCTGAAAAATCTGCAATCTTGAATCTTCGTGTGCTATTGGATTCACTGGGAATAACTACATTTAGAAAGTTTTTGCACCATTATGCCTGATACAACCTTTTCTAAGCTAGTCAGACTTAACAACCCTTATACATGCCTTGATTGCATTCCAATTGATACAATAATATGCTCCACATGGGGTTACCCTGGACAAGCATCAGGAAAATGCCACAGCTAGGATACTAACTGGCACAAGGTACAAGATATCTATTATAAAATATCTGTATATTTATAAATTGCTAAGCAGATTTATTCTGAGGTGTTGATATTGTCCAATTAAATTAAAGTTTTAAACCACTTACGGCCCTTTACCTGAGATCCATTTCTCCTATTTTGAATTTACGCAACTGTTAAGACATGCAGAAGAACCCTCTGTTGTTAGAGCCTTGTCTTTCTGGTTTGTAGAGAAGGCGTATTGCAACAGCCACTCCAATCCTAATATTTAAAAAGCCAGTACAGGTTTTTTTCCACCAGAATTTTAATTGTTGTTACACTATCTTAGGATCAATTTTCAGGTATAACCTTATGGCTTATATTCTTTCTTGCTTTTAAATTATGTTATCTGGTTTGGATATACACCAATCTGTAAAGATGGGGTATAATTCAAATAAATAAATAATGCCAGATATGAATATAGTTATTATAACGTTCTGCAAAGATCCAGATTCAAAGGACAAAAATCTGATTCAGAGTGAACAATGGCATTCATGAAGCATCTGTCAGGAATCCCTTAAATCAGCTGCAACATTTCTGGAGTTACACGGATGACTCTGTAGCTGATCTGAGAAAAGATCAATTTTGTTTACAATGTTTCTAACAGGATGTCCATATGAACTCTAATCACATTTTATGCTCCAAATGTGGAATTCAGCAAATTCCTTATATCTTAAACATTTTGTTTCTGTTACTTCTTTCGGATACCTGTATTAAATTTCAAATCTGGTTTCAGTTCACTTAAACAACCAATAAACAACAATATTCATATTCTTCTAGACATTGTATTACTAAAGTATATGCTATAATACTATACACTCCAGAATCAAATAGGTATGGCGGGATATTTCCCATAATGAATATGATAACAAAAATACACAACTGATGTCATTAATGTTCAAAATAACTGAGAGAGAAAAATATGTACCGTATTTTTCGGAGTATAAGACGCACCGGAGTATAATACGCACCTTACTTTTTGGGGAGGAAAATAGGGGGAAACAATCTGTCTACCAGGTATTCATCTGGCTAGCGTCCTTAGTCTGGTCAGCTTCAGCACATTATTTCATCCCCTGGTTAGGACTTAAAAAAACCTTCTTCTGAGAGAGTAACAATGAAAGAGCATGCAAGCCAGTAAGAGCTGGGAAGATAGTTAGCACCTGGTTAGGGCTAGAAAAAAACTTATTCAGAGCAAGTAGAGCAATGAAAAAAAATTCTGCAAAGACTTAGGGCTGGAAAAACATTCTTTGGAGAGAGTAACAATGAAAAAGCCTGCAAAGTAAGAGCTGGGAAGATCTGTTAGCACCTAGTTAGGGCTGGAAAAAAAGCTACATTCGAAGTATAAGTATACCCAAATTACAAGTATACCCAAATTTTCAGCCACTTTTAGGGAGGAAAGGGGTGCGTCTTATACTCCAAAAAATACGGTATTTAAGAAGAAATGATTAATATCCTAATATGCTAGTGGTCTTTGCTGATGAACCTTTATATATTATCTGGAGAAATCCTGGAAAACCAGTTAATGCTAGACGATTGGTAGACTAATGATACTGCTATCTTCCAAAAGGAAAAAATGAAAGAGTTGGGAAATTATAGATCAGTAATCTATAGTTTTAGACCACCGAGAGTTGCCTTGGTTGGCAAGAGATGGTTGGCAAAACATTTTAATAAATAAATAAAATTTGACCCCAATATCCTGAGTTGATCATAAATAATTTATAAGTATTTGAAAATGTGCGGTAATTACAAGAATAAGTATGGATTTGTCAAAAATAGATCTTGTCAAACTGGATTATGTTATCTCATTTTATTGGGCATCACTGTGAAGTGGTATATAACTCTAAGTGCTATTGCTATCTTCCTTGGTAGATGGTAGGAATACTACAGAATATTATATAACTTGATTTCAGCAAATAATTTAACAATTTATCCCAATTCTTTGTGATTAGGAAACCATTAAGTGGGGACTGGATAGATGATAAATAGATAGATACAGACTCCTTGAAAACTGTTCTCAAAAGAGAATCCAGCAATGATTCCAAAACAAACCAGCGTGAACAACCTCAGTGCTAAGTCTTACACCGTTCAACATTACTACTAAAGCCTTGGAAGAAATAATAGACGAAACAAGATCTGCAATGCCACAAAGTTGTTTGAGATAGCTAATATCTTAGAAATCAGAAATATAATTTAAAACAACCTTAAGTTAGAAAAGCAGGCCAAAAATAACAGAATGTAAATAAACAGAGACAAATGCAAAGCTATACACTTGCAGAAAACAAAAATCAAAAGCATAGGAATAGGAGACTATATTTCTGGCTTGGTGACAGTTCTTGCAAAAATATAGTCTTGGAATAGCGGTGGGCCTTGAGAAAAGAGAAGGAATAAAATGAATAAAAGGGGGTATGACAGCTTTTTTTGAAGGATCTAAAAGGGTGCTGCACATAAGGAGGCTGTGGGCTGCTTCAGATTGAAGGACACAGAATAATGGATTTAAGCTACAACCCAGAGGTGATGGGCTCCTCTTTACTGATTAGTTCAACTGGAGGCTGAGGAACTATCGATCAGGGATGGTTTAACATACATTCATGGGGTGGGGTGGGGATCGATCCAGATGGCCTAAGTGATTCTAGAATAAAGCAGGGAATATTATAACACACCATGCCAATTTGAAGTTTAGCTGATGTCAACTAATTCATGGAGCTGCAATATTAAAGACTATCTACAATTTATAGCAAAGTTTGTCCTGTGATAGAGGATTCTTCTGTTTAACTTGGTTTCTTGGTTTTATTTATTTTATTTTATTTATTTAACAAATTTATATGGCTGCCCATCTCACAGAAAGTGACTCTGATTATAATAGAAAGCCAGGCACAAACTTTCCATATGGTGTAAGGATTTTTGTGCCTCGTAATTTCTGACTAATTCCATGACTAGTAGTACTGAAATAATCTGAATAAATGACACATGAAATTTTATGCACAGTATCTGTATGAAGAATAATTTGTCATTCTTTTTTTTCCGTTTTCTGCACAGAACACCCAGAGCCAGCTAGCATTTTTTAAAATTTATTTTATGCACAGAACACTCAGAGCCAGATAACATTTCAAGGAAAATTCAATATTTATGCTAAACAAAATGTGATTCATTTCCCTTTGCTTAAGATTTATTTCTCTTATTACTATTGGTCAGCATCAGTAATGCAACATAGTAAAGCAGTCAGGCCCTCCTGTTTTACATGAAGTTTTTACTTTTAACCTTAACAAAGTGCAGATTGTGTCAGAATGATCGAGAAACCCCAGACAAGCTAGCAATGGCTACCTGCTAGGGGAAATCATGTAGAACATGCCTCAAGGGCTATTTCTTATGACCTCAGTTGCAAATCATGAGATGGATTATCAGACTCATGACTGATCAGGGAGTAGAAGGCTTCAGAAAAGAGAGCATGTAATAATATTTAAAGCAGGCCTGCAGAGATTTTACAATGCTGAAAAAGCCTCATAAAATGTAATGTAATGTAATGTTTATAGTCCCCCCCCCCCAAATATGCCATGTCAGGGGAATGTGTGATTCTTTTACAGATCAAGAACCCGAAACAAATTTGGAAAGTACAAACTGGCTTTCCAATTTCAATGCATGTGCTATTGGTGTTCAATAGAACTATCTTGCCAATACATGTTCCTCGCAAAACAGGCTTTCTCTTCCAATTGAAAGGTACAGTATTTAATTGCAACCAACTTCCATTCTATTAAGGAGTCATTCTAAATGGAGACATCGAGTAATGAGTCCCAGTAAAGTCAATTGGGATATGCTTCTATACAACACACTTGGAATTAATTTGATGGTTTAATGAAAAGATCCTCCTTAATGCAATCTGTTGCTAACCCCCAACAGTAATTGATGAAAGTTTTTTTTTTAAGAAAAACGCTGAAATAAGTGTTTGTGGGGGGAGTTCTGCTGATTAATTTTAGTAATCGCTACCACATTAATTTCTTCATACTGAAATTACAGGGCTCAAATTATCTGTTGAAGTGAAATATTCACAATAAAAGCATGCAGTGTCTGGATGTGAAGAATGAAAAGTAAATGAAAAAGTTAAAAAAAGAAAGAGAAATAGTAATTTTTGGAGGAGCAACCAACTTTGAACCTCTGTCTTGGCAGCAGCTACCCTTGATCTAATGAATTTATTTCCAAAGAAATAAATGCAGGATATGCAGCGGATAATCAGAACTGCAGAAAAAACAATTACTGCCAACCTGCCTTCCATTGAGGACCTGTATACTGCACGAGTCAAAAAGAGGGCTGTGAAAATATTTACTGACCCCTCGCATCCTGGACATAAATTGTTTCAACTCCTGCCCTCAAAACGTCTATAGAGCACTGCACACCAGAACAACTAGACTCAAGAACAGTTTTTCCCCGAACGCCATCACTCTGCTAAACAAATAATTCCCTCACCACTGTCAAACTATTCACTAGGCTGCATTACTATTACTATTAGTTTTTCTCACCGTTCCTATCACCCATCTCCTCCCACTTATGACTGTATGACTGTAACTTGTTGCTTGTATCCTTACGATTTATTTTCATATTGATTGTTTCCTGATTACTTACTTGAACCCTATGACAACCATTCTTGACAAATGTATCTTTTCTTTTATGTACACTGAGAGCATATGCACCAAAGACAAATGCCTTGTGTGTCCAATCACACGTGGCCAATAAAGAATTCTATTCTATTCTAACTAGGATCTGAAGCCTTGTTTACATGAGGCAAAAATCAACCACAGTTAAGTCTCATTGAAGCACCCTCCATAAACGCTTCCAACTAAATGCAGCGGAAGATGAGGACCCAGCTCGAACCCTTCTATTCACTCATCTGCATGCTGTCAACTGTATCCAGGAGCAACCTCCACGAATGGGGGAAAAAAACAAACAGGGCACCCAAGGATCCATATTTTGCAGCCTCAAAACTTGTAATCCTCCCTCTTTTCATCTGTCACGAATACAGGAGGCGGGGGCGGGGAGACTTATCTCCCATCCCCGGATCAACATTTCCCAAACAGAGAAGGGGGCCGGCTTTTGCTCAGCTCCTCCGCCGATCTGAAGCCACCGCAATTCCCTGGAAAGAAGAAAAGCCGCGTACGAGGCTCCGGGGGGGGGGGGCAGCTGCCAAAACAACATGTGGCGGATGCAAAGGGGAAGGGGGGGAATTCTACGTTAAACGAGGCAGCTTGCGGGTCGGTATCCGGATTCGACCCGGGTAAGAGGTAAAGTCGAGACTGCGAAGAAGGCAGCGCGAGGCCCCCCGCTTACTTACGTATCTATTAATAAGAGTCCTGAGGCGGCTGCAATCCATGGTGAGGCGACTGGCAGCTGCTCCGGCGGCGCCCTCCCTTCGCTGCTCTCGCCCAAGGGGGGATTCTTTCCGCCTCGGCTCGGCTCACACTTGTGCTTCCCGCAGCCACGCTGGGATTTCTACCTCACAGCAGCAGCAGCAGCAGCCCCGATCACAGCCCTGCCCTGCCATGACCTGCCGGGTGTTCTTGGCGGGAGCTTCTCGTCTCTCGCTCCCGCTCTGTCATGCGTGCACCAGGCGAGCTCGCCTTCCCATGTGCGCTCAGGTCCTCCGCGGTGCCCGAATCGTTAGCAGCGCCGGCAAGGCAGCTCGGCTTCGAAGGAGGCGGAGATGGAGGAAAAGCAAAAGGCAACTTTGCTCGCGGAGAGCCCGGGCAGATGGCCGGAGAGCGGCCGAGGTTGCTTCGCTCTTCGCCCTCCTTCCCAGAAACTTCCCGCTGCGCTGAGCCGATTCCTGCGCAGCCCCGCTCGCTTCTCCGTCGGGGTTTTTTTCCCCCCTCCCTCTTCTTTGATCTTTTCCTGCTAAGCCAGGCAGCTCACGTCATACGGCGCGGGCGAGCATGCGCGGTCCAATCTCTTCGCCAGGAGCAACACACCCTTCCATCCCCGCCCCATTGTTTCCCACAAGTGCTCTCCTCGCCCCGATTTCCAGGACTGCCTGGAGCAAAATCGGAAACGAGGCTACCTGACGCGCTCTTGGCAAGGTTTAGAGCCCTAAAGGACCCGGGATGGCCGAGCGCGGTGCATTGGCAGTACTTAGGTGGGAAGAGACGGGCAGCTCACCAAGGCTCATCGACGTCCACCAGAGCAAACTTCAGAACCCCTCAGCGCCCACCCACCCCCGAGACGGTGTTGTCTGACAGCTTCCGACGCGCTCTTTTGCCCGCGGGGCCATTGAAAATCTTCGCCGGTCTGAAATAATCGGGGGAGGGGAAACAAGAGGTGGAGCGGAAGAAGTCGGGAAACAGCGCGCCTTTTGTTCAGCCGAGAGCGCAACTGTAGTTGCCTTCAGATTCCTCACAGGCTGTTGTTGTTTATTTCCTCCCCGTTTCCGTCCCGGACACCTGGCGAAAGAGCGATTTAATCTCACGTTCCCGCCCGGCCTGATACTCTCCAAAAACTCCTAAAAGCACCCAGGCTGGGGAAAAGTTGGCGTGACAGGAAACGGCGAGCGTTCGGATCCTGAAACTCCAACGCTTGACGGACAAAGAGGCGAAGCCCCGTTTGTCAAAAGCGCGCGAAAAAGCGATTATACGTTGAGGAGGGGAGAGGGGAGCAGCCTGGGCTGGAGTGGCAAGAAGCATCCTGGATGCGCTGAGTTGTTGCCGGAAAGATCCATGAAAACAAGGAAGAGTTTTGTTGCACTTTGAGAGAGAGGCATCCCTTAAGCCTGTGATTTGGGAATACAGTAATCTCCATACTGGGTGTTTTAAGTAAACAAACACGGGATCCCTAAATACAGAGGTCTTCAAACTTGGAAACTTTAAGACTTGTGGACGTCAATTCCCAGAATTCTCCAGCCAGCATAGCTGTATACAAAAATAAAAAAAATTCTATTCTATTCTATTCTATTCTATTCTATTCTATTCTATTCTATTCTATTCTATTCTATTCTATTCTATACAAGGTGGTAGCTGTGTCCTTTCCTAGAATCAGTTAGTGATGCAAGTATAAAAGTTAAAATAAACAAACTCATACAAATAGCTGTCCCCACCTTAAGCTATTAATAAACAGAAAGAGAGACTGTGAGTTTTGGGAAGGACAGTACATTATATTTCACCCCAAAGCACTGAAATAAATAAATAATAACCTTGTTCTGAAGATGATGGCTAATGTTATTCATTGGCTGCATTTGTACTGCTCATAAGCTCACAGTTAATGTAACTATTCCCCCTCAAGTCCTATTATGTTGGGCAAGGGAGTTGTTCTGAAAGGAATGAGCAAAGTATATGCCAGTGTACTCCATGCCCAGCAGGTTCGTGCAAGGTAGGAAGGTCATTCCAGCTGAGTCAAGCAGGCACCTATGTTAGGCAGCAGTGATATAGGGAGATACTGGAGATGGATGATGACATCATTTCAAACTGCCTAGGAGAGGCAGTTGTAAATGACTCATATTTTACCAGGGAAGCCACATGGATAGACAAGATAAAGTGATTGACAAATCAGTGCCAGATGATGGGGCTCTCAGATCAGAGGGTACGCAACATGTTATTGAGAAAGACCTCCGGATCATTTGAAATTCCAATAATGTTTATGATGATGCTCAATTAAAGCATTCTAAATGCATAGTTCCTTTGTAGACATGCAGGAAAAGACAATCCAAAACGGCAATGTTGTGCTGAGGAACCCAGGGAACATCTACAGTGAAAAATGAAATGAAGCAAGTACATACTGACATCTTAGGCATATGACTGAAACTTCGTTGCTTGTATCCTTACGATTTATATTGATGGTTCCTAATATTATTTGATTGCTTATTTGCACCCTATGACAATCATTAAGTGTTGTACCTCATGATTCTTGACAAATGTATCTTTTCTTTTATGTACACTGAGAGCATATGCACCAAAGACAAATTCCTTGTGTGTCCAATCACACTTGGCCAATAAAGAATTATATTCTATTCTATTCTATTCTGGGGTGGGTTCCAATTTACCTCGCTGCTGGTTTGTTTCCTCCTGTGTTGCGTGGACATGCTTGCACTTTGCGCACATGCGCATGCGCAGTGCAAAAAACACTGAAAAAATGAAAAAATTATATCTGAAAACAAAATGGCGATGCATGCGCAGTGCTGGAAACTCAGCTTCTGTGCATGCGCAGAAGAAGAAGAAGAAAATCCCCAAATATTTTTTATGAAAAAAATTAAATAAAAAATAAAAAAAAAGATGGCGGCGCCCACGGACCGGCACTGACTGATCCAGTTCAGTGATGTCATCATGATGTCACCTGCGGATCGCTACCAGTTCAAGCAAACCAGTCCGAACCAGGAGGAACCCACCTCTGATTCTATTCTATTCTATTCTATTCTATTCTATTCTATTCTATTCTATTCTATTCTATTCTATTCTATTCTATTCTATATAAACTGGAATGGAATGGAATTGGACACACTCACCCAGAAAATTTTACTATTTATTACGTGTGTGTGTGTACGCCTTTGAATCAGTGTTGGTTTCTGGTGAATGCCTAGACAAATCCATGCAGTTTTCTTGGCAAGATTTCAGAAGTTCAATGGATTTTCTTGCCATTGCTTTCTTCCTAGGGCCCAGAGAAGGACTAGCCCAAGGTCACTAAGCTGGCTCTATGCCTAAGCTGGGACTAGAACTCGCTGCCTCCAGGTTTCTCACCTGGTGCCTTAATTTGATTAGATCAAATTGGATCTCATGTTTATTACTAAGGTCATGTTAAAGAAGAAATAGTGTTGCTTTCAGTCTGGAAGGGCACAGTAGAGAGTGCATTTGAGTACAATGTAGTCAGTTAACTGATAACAGTTAACAGATTACCGTATATCAATTGGACTTTGTGGACATATGATGGTTATCCAAGTTTATGTTCCAGCCATTAATAGAAAAATAGGGTTTTGTTATGGTCACATTCAATCTGAAATTGACAGAATGCACAAGCAAAATGTGCTGCTTGCGGTGAGACCCTGGAATGTCAAATGTGAAAGAGTAAGGAGGAAAATGTAGTT
The DNA here is from genome assembly GCA_023053685.1 of Diadophis punctatus similis. Taxonomy (NCBI): domain Eukaryota; kingdom Metazoa; phylum Chordata; class Lepidosauria; order Squamata; family Dipsadidae; genus Diadophis; species Diadophis punctatus. The sequence goes on along the minus strand of JALIGW010000013.1, from coordinate 12,249,373 downwards.
GGACCACAGCCCTAGAAGCAGGTGAACAACATCAGTTTCTCCCAGTCCAATGATTTCTTCATTGCTGAGACAGTTTTCAAACAACTAAAATGACACCTATATTTATGGATATCACCAGACCCAGCACAGAAATGTGATAGGTTCCCCCCCAAAGATCAGGGGTCCCCAAACTTGGCAAGCTATGCTGGCTGGAGAATTCTGGGAGTTAAAGTCCACAAGTCTTAAAGTTGCCAAGTTTGAAGACCTCTGGGCTAGATGGATGGACTTCAACTACAGCAGCAATAGGTGTGCTATTGGAAGGGCTGAAGGGTTGGGTATAGATTTTCCTGGGAAAAGTTGCCAGGAATCAACACTCACTTAATGGTTCATTACCAAAAATCAATATAACTATGATTTTCTCAACCTGACTTTATAGATTTACATGGCACGAGTTCAGACAATACCTAAGGCTAAAATGTCATTGATTAGATTGTGGCGCACTGTTGCACAAACACAATTATTGTTTCCTTGAAGTAGGAAAATGCGTTGCAAATAACATGTTGAAAAAAGAAAGCTTCTTTTCTTAAATTTTCATAAATGAAAATGTAAGAGATGCACAGCATCAGAGCATCAAATTAGGCCTGGGGTGAAATTCAGCAGGTTCTGGAGAACCGGTAGTGGAAATTTTGAGTAGTTCGGAGAACCAGGAAATAGTACCTCTGGCTGAGTGGGGTGGGAATGGAGATTTTGCAGTGTCCTTTCCCTGCCATGCCCACCAAGCCACGCCCACAGAACCGGTAGGGAAAAGTTTTTGAATTTCACCCCTGGTCTGTGGTATGATGACTGGATGATGGAAGAGCAACAATAAATAGCTCCCTTCAGGTTATATTCCTGCATAAGATGGGAAGGAACTAAAGAAAGGAATTTGGATGTTGCAGGTCTAAAAGAAACTTAGAGAGCAAGCCTTCAAATACCTGCGCTTGCAAGGGACACAAAGTCAGGAAAGGTTTATGTGCTTGGTTATCATTTGTTATTTGTTATTTTGTGTTTGTTTATTGTTATGTGATAGGTTCCCCCCCTTTTTTGGACTAGGGTAGGTTAGTATTGATGGGATGTAAATAATTTGTTGAATTAAGCAAATATAATGTGATGTTATTTCCTTATTCCAATGCTAGCAAAATTTATTACCTTCTCCATGCTTCACTCCATTATATTGCTTCAAAGTCCCTTCCTTGCTAGGACAAAAATAAACATAAATGGGAAGTAAATGGAGGAAAGAAAGGAGTGAGAAGTGCTGTGCCTTAGGATATTTGTTGGTACAGTTTGTCCATCAGCGTTTGTAGTAACTCTGTTGCTTGGAATGACTAAGAATCTCTACATTGTATCGAAGGATCTGGCAAGCAGTCTGCTACTGACCTACTTTCACTTCCCTAATCATTGATACATTTTTTTCTTGGTGCTACTCCAGAAGTTAAAACAGCATATTTCAATATAGTTAATAGGTAGAGAGCAAGGATTTCCCAGACTGGTCCCTGGTTCCGGTAGGATGATGGGCTGAAATGGAGAGTATTTTCCTGTAAGAAACAGCTCTTTTAATTAATTAATTTATTTTATTTATTTATTTAGTGCTCTTATATGCCGCCCTACTCCCAGGGGACTCAGGGCGGCGTACAACATTTTAAAGAACAGCTAAACAGAATACTTTTAAAAACAGTTTAAAATACATTTAAGGGAAACGAACAAGAGATACATTCATGGGGGGGGGGGCAAAATGAAACTCGTCTCAACCCCCTGCCTGCAGGAAGAGCCATGTCTTCCCGGCTTTTCGGAAGGCCAGCAAGGTGGGGACAATTTGTATCTCTGGGGGGAGTTGGTTCCAGAGAGCAGGGGCCCCAACAGAGAAGGCCCTCCTTCTCAAATAATTCTATTTGCTAATGATTATTGTTTGTATAGTTTAATTATAGATTATAGTTTCATTTCAGGCCACCATAATGGTTAAGGGGCTATCCCAGATCATCCAAAACCCAACATGGGACGCTGTTCACACACCAAATCTAGTGTCCCTGTCAGCACATTGGCTCTGTGATCTGAAATTGGGGAAACATCTCAATGACTTTGTCATCATACCCTGATTACCATGAGATTCTCCAGAGCCACCATCCACTGCAGGGAGGTTAGACCCATTCGATTGGTCTGCTCCAGCGACTGATGAACCAGGATAGACTTCAGAGATTGCTGGGAGTTGTTCCCGTTGGTTTGCTGTACAGTACAGCTGAAACCGTGGTTGTCACATGGAATAAGGAGGCAGCTGAGGCTTTAGATCAGATTGCACCAGTGGTGGGTTGCTACTGGTGCGGTCCACTTTATAGCACCAGTAGCGGCCCGCTGGTGACGTCACAGTACTGGTGCAGTCGGTTGCCAGTGCCTGGGCACCGCCATTTAAAAAAAAAATTTTTTTTTTTAAATTTTTTAAAAAATTTATTCTGCGCATGCCCAGTAGCTGAGCTTCCGGCACTGCGCATGCGCTGCCTTCCTACCCCACAGTGAGTCCAAGCAGGGGAGGATGCTGAGGGAGCGTGTGAGATGCTGAAAGAACAGGCGGCAGGAGCTATCTCCATTCCCCTCCCTTCAGCAGTCCGAGAAGCCACGAATGCGCGGTGATGATCCTAAGCATTTTCACACGTTCGAGGCTTCTTGAGCTGCTGAGGGGAGGGGGAACTGGTGGCAGGAGCCTAGGATCATCGAATGGGGAGAAGCATTCAGGCCGGACGGAGCCTCCTAGAAGAACCGCTGCCGCCGTCTTGCTGCTCCCGCTGCGGGAGGCTGCGTTGCGGGTGGGCAATGCCCCCCCGCTTCTCCGGCTGCTGCCAAGCTCCTGAGGCCCATGCCCACCCGGTCACATGGCTGGCAAGCCACACCCACAAAATAAGCCATGCCCACAGAGTGGTAGTAAAAAAATTAGGAACCCGCCCCTGGATTGCATCCGTGCAATCTCTCCCCTCTCGTGGATCCCCACACTCCCCATGGTTCAGGGAAGAGTTGAGGGAGATGAAGAGAGAGAAGAAACATTGAGTTGGATGGTGGAGTTGTTGCAGGTCCAGAGGAATGTCTGGGCAGAAGTCTTGCCAGATTATTATCTGGGATTAGTTTGAACCTTTTGGGCCCGAGGAAGTGGACATGAGTGTGGGCTCAGCCACCTGCTGTTTGGAGCTACGCCCCTCCTGTCTTGTTAAAGTGGCATGGGGGATGTCATGTTCTTACAGTGGTGAAGTCCTGTTTGGGTGAGGGGATTGTTTATTTGCCTCTAAAAAGGGCTTAGTTCACCCCCTCCTCAAGAAGCCATTGCTGGACCCAACTATACTGGACAGTGTTAATCCAGGATCTCACCTGCCCTTTCTGGGAAGTTGGTTGAGAAGATGGTTATGCAGCAGCTGCAGAGGACCTTGGATGAAGCAGATTATCTGGATCCCTTTCGATGGAGCTTCAGGCCAGCATTGGTCTTGCTTTTGGATGATCTCTAGTGAGGGCAGGATGCATTCATCCTTACCTTACTTGACTTCTCAGCAGCTTTTGATACCATCAACTGTACACTTGAGAGTACTAATGTATTATGTATTAATTAAATTTATAATAAATGTTTGTAAGAGTAAATCTTTCCCATGAGTTCCAACCACAAGCTACAAACAGTGGAATTAACTCACTGTGTGAGTAATTGTAACCAATCTAGCCATTGAAATGTAGGGGTTGGTTCATATGTTGCTTCAAGCCATGTTTATTTTAATTGCTTTTGGTTTACCATACTGTATGGACCTAGCCATTATAAAATGCAAGTCATTCTTTTTAAAAGTGTTGTTTAAGCAACTGGTATTTAATTTCTTGGGGGGAAAAAACTACAGCTAGGTCTCTCTTTTGTCCAGGGATTAAATCCTCTTAGCTAATATTCTTTGATTCTTCCTTGTGTAGACATTTAAATGTATGCGTTGAACTGTGTGTAATGACTAATACCATGGCTTTCCATCTCTGCTGGTATTTAAAACAGATCTTAGGTTTAAAATTCCAATTAAACTTTGCTTATAGCGTCCAAAAATATATTAGCAGTGTTCTTTTTATGTTTCACCGTAATACTACATGCAAACCTGTCATTTGATGGAATTTCTCAAGGTTCTTTTTTTTCAGTTTCAGTTTCCTGAGCCAAAAACCTTGCAATGGGATTAGAAGCGATTGGAAAAGCTGTTAACTGCTAGCAAATGGAATGCTCTGAGCAACTCATAGCAGAAAGTCCCATGAAACACAAGGCCAATGGAGGACATGAACATTCAGTTAAATCTGTGGCCGGACAGCCAAGTAATGTCTGAGAAATGGCAAAGGGTGACAAAGACCAACAGAAATCATAAAATGACCCAGTCAAAGAGTAGAAAGTCAAGTAAATACAATGTATTACATTATTTGATACTGTGATAAATCTTAGGATAAAAGGTTGTGTATTTTCTTGGCTGAAATCATGTCATTACAAGTAGTAGTGAGGAGGGTCTGTTGAGGTATGAAATAGAAGCATTTCTTAGATTTCTAGTTACCAATGTGCCTTATATAAAACTTAATATAAAAGCCCATGCTTAAAAAAACCCACATTTAAAATAACCCCAATGAATACACATTGGAAGCTATTCCTGGTTGTCTCTTCTATGATAATCAGAAGCAACATAAGAACCATCTGTGAAGCTTGGGGTGAAAAGGTGCACCTATTTAAATGGGCTGAAAGGGGGTGCTTTATAAGTAACCCCCTTCTCCATCCCCCCATGGCAAAATACATCTTTCAAAAGATCAGTGATGATTCTGGCTTTCTCCTGAAATATTTCTGAATCTTCCATTTACAGTAAGGAGATAAGCCAAAATAAGAAGGAACACTATGCATTCTACCTAGAACTTCCATATAAAAATGGGACATAAATCTGATAAATAACTACATAAACATATGCTCATTCTTGTTCTGATCATTCAGTTTTAATAAATAAGACTTGTTACATGATGCAATACAAGCTCAAAAGTAGGGGTGAACTAAATGACTTACATTCTGGCAACTAATCATCAGACCATAGCCATTAAAAAAAACTTATGTGACCTATCATTCTATGGATTGCAACCTCCTTGATCAATGTGTAGTGTATTCTGAAGTTGGATTTAAAAAGAAGGCAGGGATATAGTAAATAGCAAGACCAAATACAACACTGGAAGTTTTTAAGAAGAGATTGCATAACCATTTGTCTGAAATGGTATAGGGTAGTGATGGCGAATCTTTTTTTCCTTGGGTGTCAAAATAGTGTGCACGCACGCTATTGCACGCATGTGCATGTCCACACCCATAATTCAAAGCTCCCCACTCGCCCCACCCCCCATGTGCATGCATGCACGACCCCACACTCCCCTGTTTCCCGACTTCCAGTGGGCCCGGTAGGCCCATTTTTCGCCCTCCCCAAGCTCCAGAGGCTTTCTTGGAGCTTGGGGAGGGCAAAAACGCTCCCCCTGCCACCCCGGAGGCCCTCCAGAGGCCGAAATACCCTCCCAGAGCCTCAGCGCGAGCCAAAAATCAGCTGGCGGGCACGCACATGCGCGCTGGAGCTGAGCTAGGGCAACGGTTAGCGTGCCGGCAGATATTGCTCCACATGCCACCTGTGGCACCCGTGCCATAGGTTCGCCATTACTGGTATAGGGTTTCCTACCTAAGCAGGGGGTTGGACTAGAAGACCTGCAAGGTCCCTTCCAATTCTGTTATTCTATTCTATTCTATTCTATTCTAACTTCTACATAGCTTAAGACCCACAAAGTCTATGGCAGTGATGGCGAACCTTTTTTGGTTCGCGTGCCAAAAGGGGGGGGGGTGTGGGATCACGTGTGTGCGTGCCCACACCTATAATTCCATGCACCCCCGCGCATGCGCGTATGACCCCCCCATTTCCAGCATGCAATGGCACGCCCATTTTTTGCTCTCTTCAAGCTTCTAGGAGCCTGAGGAGGGTGAAAATGGCCTTCCCCACCCCCTGTGGAGGCTGGAAACAGCCTGTTTCCTGACTCCCAGAGGGCCCAGAAGGCCCGAAAATCAGCCGGCCAGTGCGCACATGCACGCCAGACCTAAGCTCGCGTGCCCACTGATATGGCTCCGCGTGCCACTTGTGGCACCCGTGCCATAGGTTCACCATCACGGGTCTATGGCGTTACCATTGACAATGAACATATTTTTTATTTTTGATATTAATACCAAATGCCTATAAATGAAAGAAAAACATGAACCCCATCTGGTTTCCCAAGGCAGGTCTCAGAAACAACTACCTACTACCTATTCAGCTAGCCAGTTAGACAATTTTATTTGGTGCATCATACAAGCTTGACTTGAGCTATTACTATTAGTTTCATAAACAAGTGAACCAATATGTAGAAAGTATCTTTGAATAACTGGAAATAGTCATTGCAGAGAGGGGGAAATTTTATATAGATTCTTGCAGAATAATTACAATCCTCCTTTTCTGATAAGATTACTTGTTATTCTCATCTTACAGAATGCAGTGTGACTCATTTGATTTATTTCCCATGAACAGGGCTTACCCAACTCAATTCCCAGCAGAAAAGAACATACAATAATACCAAATTACTATAAGATTGTATCCCATAATTCTTATTAAGTCCCTACTAAAAACCTATTATTTTGGTGTACTGTGTTTAATTTCAGAGAAGCTAAAAGCATTTTAGCAACTGGCAAAATCAATCCTTATTTATTTATTTATTTATTTATTTATTTATTTATTTATTTATTTATTTATTTATTTATTTATTTATTTATTTATTTATTTATTTATTTATTTTTACTTTAGCATACATGCCACTCCATTTTCAAAGAATCTAAGTAGTTATACCTAAAATATAAGAATAGAACATAGAAAATCAATTAGGTAACTAGAAGAACATCATTCAGGCAGCAGATTCTCCAATAAGCCATCTTTTCATGGCTGTTTGGAAATAAAATGTTGGGGGATGGGTGGTAGGGAATGGTCTGAATATCTAAGAGTAGACTGTTCCAGAGGCTGGGGTCTATTACTGAAAAGGCTCAACCACGGGGTCTTTGCAGAGGGTTTTTCCTCAGATTTGGGAGTCTCAGCAAGCCTTCTCTACAAGATCTCACAGACCGATTTACATCGCATCAAACACAAACGGTGTAAAAGGGCTGGAGATGCAATAGCATGACATTTTTGTCATTGTTATGAAAATGGTGGCTCCTCTGAAGGCTGCTGCACAGCCTGTCTTAGGAGTCTTCTGACTGCTTTTCAGAAGAACCTATAACACTACTAATTATATACTACTAAAATTCTTACATCTGTTTGTTTGTAACCTTCAATTGGGCAAAATGGTGCATCACAGGCAGTGGTGGGTTCCTACCAGTGCGGTCCACTCTATAGCACCGGTAGCGGCCCGCTGGTGACGTCACAGTACCGGTGCGGTCGGTTGCCGGTGCCTGGGCGCTGCCATTTTTAAAAAACATTTTTTAAATATTTTTTTAAAAATTTCTTTTGCTCATGCCCAGAAACCTGACAATTAAGTCTTTCCCCGTCCCTTTGCTTGAAAATAATAAGAAGCTCGTATTTGACACTTTTCCTTCGCTTTTGCCTAAAGCTTCCCAAAGTGGGCGTTTTCCGAAAGCTTAACCTTTTATACTGTTAATTTTATACAGTTCTATACTGTTATTCTTTAGACGAAAACATTGAGGACTGTTAAAAGATACTGTTCTTTTTAACAGTCCTCAATATTTTCGTCTAAGGAATCCATGACTGAAACCAAAAATGCTGTATGAGACTTGCTTGTCTTTTAACTATAGCATTTTCTGCATATAAAGGTTGCTGTGTTGCCATGGTGTAACACGCACTTTGTATGCAAAGCTTTTCATGTAAGGTATAAAATAGCAAAAATAGTAGTAACATCTCTCTGAAATAACTAATATATGACCGGCAAGCCACGCCCACCCGGTCACATGGCCGGCAAGCCACACCCACAAAATAAGCCACGCCCACAGAGTGGTAGTAAAAAAATTAGGAACCCGCCCCTGATCACAGGGCAATGGTTTTTGAAGCAAAATGCCTCAAATGAGCTAACTTATAGAATGCATCCAAAATCTGGAATCCATGACTCCTGAGTTGGAGATTGAAATTTGGCAAGTTATGGCTGTTTCAGTGCTGCTGCACTGTTATGCCACCCTAGTCGACCATAGTCACGAGATCATAATTTCCACTCCCTGCCAGCTTCCTACAAGGAAAATCAATGGGGAAGCTGGCAGGAAGAGTGAAGTCACTCCTGCTCCCACTGCTTTCCCCTCTGCCTGTGGTCATCTTGTTTCTTTGGCAGGAAATATCTTTCAAACGATGATGGTTCACAGGTTGTCTCATGCTACTTAAAATTAATTATCATCATTTTAAAAGTTCTGCTTTCAAAGCTTGAAAATATCCAAGAGCAGGTTTTCGAACCTCACCTGTGAAACTGTCACTCCATTGCCTCAAATGAATTATGAAATGTTTTTTTTTATTGTGGGGTTTACATCTTATATTCCCAAACCAGATCTCATATGTTCTTCAAGGTCACATAAACAATGTAAAATAAGGGAAAGCACTTCATAAGGGCTGCTGCAACATTTAAGTCACTTAGAGTAATACATTCAAAATCTCGTAAGTGAATATAAAAACTTAGCACAATTAACATTTAAGCCTTAATTAGTTTTAATACCTGTATTCATAAGAACTGCAGTGTCTGACATTTATTAGAGAAATTACACTTCTTTTTCACCTCTTTATTATGCAGGAATAAATGCTTTTTCTAAGACGGCACGCATACATTGCTGGGGTGTGGGGGAAAATCTATTAAATTAAATGTTTTCATTCATTTACCAATATTGTTTTAATGTTAGAAATGTATGTAATTTTAATCACTAAATCCCTTTCAGTCCCACTAAGGCTTCCTTACAATGGGTAACAATTCTAAATTGTGTTTATATGAGACAGAAAATATATCAAGTGAGAGAACTGAGCAGGTCACAATGGCTGTCAAAATTATGCTCAAGGGAGCATAATTGATCTCTTGCCCTGCTGTGACACATTCAGGTTAGTTTCATTGTTCACATGTCTCACAAAAACCCCCAAAGAATCTTGAAAGACACCATGAGCTGGGCCAAGGCCAAGAAAAGGACATATAAAAGGGGATCTTGTCACCTTGTCCCTTCAGGCAGTAGAAGATCAAAGAAGCACCTGACAGCTTGAAACACTCAGTTCCTGTGAAGCAAGTGTTGGTCACTGCTTATGAATTAGACAAGGAAACAAAGAACTCATTAATTTGGTACTGGTAATAACTAGGATTCTTTTCTCCTTTCCCGCTTTCCCATCAGTAATATATTATGATATACTATATTCCACTAAATATATTATTGTATATTATAATAATTCCCAGATATAACTGCCTGGGAGCCGGACAGGATATACATTTGATGATGATGATGATGATGATATAGTGCAGATATCACCAGCATGAAGGTCTGAGAATGAACCCAGTGGCAACCTGAATCCTCAAATTCAGCTTTAACTAGAAATGTATTTTTATATCGGCACAGATTTTTAATTAACAGATAAATAAATGGTTATGCTATCATATTACTAAAGAAGCACCTTAAGGCTAAGCTTCTTTTTGGAAATACCAAAAAGTAGGCATTTCAGGTTTCCTTCTGATCTCATACCATAGTATGATCCTTGCATTGTAATTGATAAAGAAAGTTATGCCCTAAGTTCACTGGGTATGACATAGTATTCCTGTCTTCAATAGCTTTTGCTTATGAACACCATCAATGAGAGCACATGACTATGCTTCTGTATGGTGGAGTATTGCTCTCTTCACAGACAAGTGGGACGGAATCACAGGTTCTAAAGATTCTTCTGGTTTTGGAAGCAAGGTTGACTCAGCCTTACATCCTTCTGAGGTCAGTAAAATGAGGACCCAACCTGTTGGAGCAATATGCTGACTCTATAAACCGCTTAGAGAGGGCTGTAAAGCACTGTAAAAGTGGTATATAAGTCTAGGTCTGTGATGGCGAACATATGGCATGCGTGCCACACGGAGCCATATCTGCTGGCATGCGAGCCGTTGCCCTAGCTCAGCTCCAGTGCGCATGTGCGTGCCGGCCAACTGATTTTCTTTACTCATTGCTAAATCTGGAAAAAATCATACTATAGGGGAGGATTTAATTAAACCATTAATATTAGCATTTCTTAAAACAGTTCTGGAAAAAAATGACAAAGATGTGAAAGCCATGCCACTCAGTAACAATACTGTTAGCAGAAGAATAGATGAAATGAGTGAAGATATTGAAAGATATTGAAAACAACTTGTTGAAAATCTGAAATCAAGAAAATTATCAGTGGATGAATCAATTCTGAGAGACAATGAGACCGTGTTACTAACCTATGCAAGATATATTGATAAAGGTGAATTTGCTGAAGAAATGTTATTCTGTAAATCATTAGAGACCACCACAACCACTACTGATATATATAATAAACTAAAAAATTGCATAGATGTCAATAATATATCAATGAAAACATTGTGCTGCAGATGGTGCTCTTGTTATGATGGGCAAGAGAAATGGCTGCTTAAAATTGATGAAAGATGAGAATCCAGAAATGCTTCTTGTGCACTGTGTTATTCATAGAGAGAACTTAGTGTCCAAAAATATTTCTCCTGTTCTTAATGAGGTACTAAAATCAGTTATAAAATGTATAAATGCTATCAAAGCTAATGCCAAATGTGAGTGTCTCTTCAAGAAATTTTGTGAAAATAAAAATGCAGACCATGTGACACTTGTACTTCACCCTGAGGTAAGGTGGCTCTCAAAGGGAAATTGAAAAGATACATGGAACTATTTGATGTTCTTGGTGACTTTTTAAGTGACAAGCCTGAAATGAAGCAAATGCTAACCATTGATGGTAAAGCATTTGTGAGTTATTTAGCAGACATCTTTGAAAAACTGAATATGTTGAATAAACATCTTCAAGGAACAAATAAAACTCTTGTTGATGCAAAGGTGAAGATATTTGGCTTCATTACATTTATAGAGTTATGTCAAAAAATATTTATGACAAAAATTTTGACATGTTTCATTGGCTAAAAAAATGTGGGGTGACTGATGCTGCTGTACTTGTCATTGTGGATCATCTGAAAATATTGGCCTCTGATTTGAAAGAAAAAAATTCTGATTTAAAACAAATTGATTTTCCAACATGGGTAGTGCAGACAGTGCTGGTGGATCTATCTGATGTTTCAATGCAGTATCAAGAAGAACTCTCGGAAATGCAAAATGATGAGTCACTTAAAACTTTATTCAATATAAAAGAATAGATAGATAGATAGATGGATGGGTAGGTAGGTAGGTAGGTACTGTAGACAGACAGACAGACAGACAGACAGACAGACAGACAGACAGACAACATTCTATTGCAATGTAAATAATAGAAGTCCCTTGAGTTTTATTTATTTTTATTTATTTATTTGTTTGTCAGACATGTACAAGATAGTAGGTATTGGTATAAACATAAACATTAGCAAAGTAGGTACAGGTAAATTAGGCAATAGGACAGTAGGACAGGGACGGTAGGCTCAATGGTGCACTTATGCACGCCCCTTTAATAGTTAACATTGTAAAATACACAATACAGTCCTTAAACAATTGAAACAATATTGTAACCTTTACTGATAATTCACATAGCATGGAACTCATTTTGACCAATATTCTGCATTCATATCGTCAAAAGAATCAGGATTTTCAGTTTCTGTTTCCAATGTGGGAATCAGAGGTGGGTTCCTCCCGGTTTGGACCCGTTTGCCCGAACTGGTAGGAAGCCGCTGGTGATGTCATGATGATGTCACGGAACCCGTTCTGTCAGTGCCAGTCCGTGGATGCCGGCATCTCTTTTTTTTTTAATTTTTTTTGAATTTTGGGGGGATTTTTTCCCTGGTTTTTTTCCTTCTGTGCATGCGCAGAAACTGAGTTTCTGGCACTGCGCATGCATCACCATCTTGTTTTTGGCTTTTTTTGGGGAATTTAAAATTCTTTTGGCACTGCGCATGCGTGCACACAAAGTGCGCCCACGCCCACGCAGCGCAGGAGGAAGTAAACCGGCAGCGAGGTAAGTTAGAACCCACTCCTGGTGGGAATATATATTATACTATATATAATACCTCAAAATAGAATTTGGGATGTCTCAAATGGTAATTGGTTGGCATTTAGTGTACATGATTTGAATACAATTCTTATGCACAGTCCATTTTAGACATGCATTATTTTATAGTCTACTAAACTACATGGGGATCTAAGAGTGCATGCAACAGTTCCCTCTGCCTTTTAGATTTAGATTTATTATTAGAGTTGGAAGGGACTTTGTAGGTCATCTAGTCCAACCCCCTGCTCAAGCAGGAGTTCCTACACCATTTGAGACAGATGGCAGTCCAGTCTCTCCTTGAAGGTCGCAAGTGTTGGGGCTCTCACTTATCTTTTAACTTATCTTTTATCCTTGCTTTTTTATCTGTTTGTCATTCAGTTTTAATTCTGCTTTAACTGTTATCTTTTATATGATTTTATGACTTTTTATCTTTAAACCTTCCAGAGTCATTTAGATAGTGAGATGGGCGGTGCTAAAATTTGATTTAAAAAACAACAACAAGCTGATCATCAAGAAATGCAATTGCATTGAAGGTGGCATGGAAGTTTCGCCTGTACAATTAAAAGGAAGAGTTAATTTAGATAAGAAAAGCTATAGTTTTAAGTATACAAAAAGTGAGTTTGAAATTGCATTATGTGGTAATGATGAACACATTATTGCTAAGATTTACAAGCTGTTGTTCATTTATAAACTCTTGTTGTCCAAATGGAGTTTCACCTGCTTGCCTGCCATTTGTACATCCTGGTTCCCAATGGGCCTCAGCCTGGGGGTTGGGGAGCCCTAGACTAATGGATTGAAAAGCACATTGAATTATAATTTGAAAGAAAAATTTTATAAGATGATGTATCGTTGGTATTTAATGCCTGAATAATTGCCAAAAATGGATGACGGAGTTTCAAATATATTTTGGAAACACAACTGCAAAGAGGATTTTTTTAATCATTTCTGGTGGATAAAGGAAAGAAATATTGGGGTCAGATTTTTCCTCTAATTCAGAAGAATCTCAACATAAATATAAAACTGAAACCAGAAATTTTCCTTTTAGGTTTGATAGATAAAGAAATTGAAAGAAAAAGTGGAACTTTGTTATGGTATATGTTGACAGCAGCAATAACCTTATATGCTCAAAGATGGAAAGACACATTAACTCCCACAATGAAAGAGTGAACAGTAAAGATGATGGAGTTAGCAAAGATGGCAAAATTGACTGTTTTAATTAAAAACAAGAATTTATCTAACAGTTTTGTTTCTATTTGAAAATCACTCGTGGACTTTTTGCTTGAAACTGCAAAAATTAAAATGTGATTGTATGTTTCAAAGATTAGAATTATTTTGAATTATAAAAATGGCTTGAAATGTTGTGAAATGTTAAGCGAAAGATTAATGTTACATTATTTTTGCAATCTACTGCACCAAAGAAAGTTGGAAGTCATTACTTTCTTTGCACTTTTCTCTTATTTTTCTAATTTTTGTTTCTTCTATATTTTTATCCTATAATGAAGCTTAATTTTAAAAAAATGAAAAGGAAGTTGTGCCTGTAATGATTAATCACACTGACGGATAGGAATTTTCCTATCAAAGAGGTGATATAAGATCTTGCTTCTTCGAAGTCATTCTGACTTAGAAAATAAAACCGAGATTCAATTCTAATTAATAAAATATTTATTTCAGTACAAAAGTAACAAAAGAATATAAACCTTAAATAAGCTACATTTTCTCAGCTAAGAATTCACGTCTGCCTCGGGCGAGGCTCAGATGAGACGAAGGAAGGAGGAGACTCCTGGAATGCACACATGCGTAGTAAAACATATCACATGTCTGCTTGATTAGAAAATACAGTAAACCTAGAAATAGTAGAGATGCTCAACTGGCAATATCCACATCGTGACACACACCTATATGGCATTCTGTGTAATAATGAAGACACTGCCTTGATGAAAGTGTATGGACAAACCAACCATCATACAAAACAGAAGTTTATTGAAAATCTGCCGGTAACCATTTCCTTAATGTAGAGTGAATTCTGGTGAATATTAAAATAGATAGATAGATAGATAGATAGATAGATAGATAGATAGATAGATAGATAGATAGATAGATAGATAGATAGATAGATAGATGATGGATGGATAGATGGATAGACAGACAGACAGACAGACAGACAGACAGACAGACAGACAGACAGACAGACAGACAGACAGACAGATGGAGTGCTTTGCCTTTTTATCAGTGATAGACAACATGACCTGATAAAACATTTCTCTAAATCTATCAAATTCTTTGATCTAGTTATACCTAGAAAGCAATATTTTTTCTGCAGGATCCAATCTGAGTCGGTCACTGGGACCAGATGTTTATTCTTCCAAGCTTTCGGATTTCTACGGGAGCCCATCCTCAGTGAACCTCTCACCCTCCAGAATGTGTGGAGAATTTTTCTCTGAGGCAGCCACTCAGATTTATCTCCAAGTGTGATTGCATTTATTTATTTATTTATTTGTTTATTTATTTATTTATTTATTTGTTTGTTTGTTTATTTGTTTATTTGTTTGTTTGTTTGTTTGGTTGGTTGGTTGGTTGGTTGGTTGTCCAATTCCTAAACAATTGGGATGCTTTCAGCTTAAAAAACCGCCCAAACATATAAAAGAATGCAACACATTGGAAGGGCAAAATACCAAAACCAAATCAAAGCAGATCAGAAGAGACCAAAACCAAAGAAAAAGAGGACTGGGAGAACAGCCAAGTGTTCAATAATTGTCTGCATACCATGAAGCTCCGGGGGGGGGGGGCATTTTCTACATGTAGAATTTCTCAATTCAAAGCATTGATCTCTCTAGTCCAGAGATCGACCTTATTTCAGTTCTATTAAATGTTGGCCCCAATAAGACTGTGGTTAATTACTAGATGGGAGGGCCCTAAAACCCATAGGGTTAGGTCTTGTCAGGGTGGAGCTGAAGTCAGTTCTTATCCATCCAGAACTGTGGAGCTTCCGGATACCAGGAAGGGATTTTCATAGTATCACTTGGGTGGCTCGGTGCAAAGATAAATAACTAAATGTCATCTGGATAGTGATGATACTAAGCCAGCAGATGATCATAGTTTCATGTAGATGGCATGTAGGGAAGATAGTCAAGCTCTGCACCCAACAGAGCAATAGCTTAGGGCTAGACCTCAACCCCATTATCTACAGAAAAGGAATTGACCTTGGAAGAAGGAGGAGAATCACTGATGAAGCTTGTCTCCCACTCTCAACATTGCCAAAAAAGGCTCTAAGATTAGTTAACCTAATCTTGCGTAGCTTCTTCTATGGCAATATTACACTGCTAACCAGAGCATACAAAACATTTGTTAGACCAATTCTGGAATACAGCTCACCTGTCTGGAACCCGCACTGCATATCAGACATTAATACAATCGAGAGAGTCCAGAAATATTTCACAAGAAGAGCCCTCCACTCCTCTGCTCGCAACAAAATACCTTATTCCACCAGACTTGAAATACTGGGATTAGACAATTTACAACTACGTCGCCTCCGATCTGATCTAAATGTAGTTCATAAAATTATATACCAAAATGTCCTTCCTGTTAATGACTACTTCAGCTTCAACCGCAGCAATCCACGAGCACGTAATAGATTCAAACTAAATGTAAACTGCTCCAAACTCGACTGCAGAAAATACGACTTCAGCAATAGAGTGATCAATGCCTGGAATGCACTACCTGACTCTGTGGTTTCTTCCCCAACCCCCAAAAACGTTAACCTTAGACTGTCTACAGTTGACCGCTCCCCGTTTCTAAGAGGTCTATAAGGGGCGTGCATAAGTGCACCACTGTGCCTACCATCCCTGTCCTACTGTCCTATTGTCCTCTTTTATTGGAACTTTTTACTTATGTTTATACAAACTACTACTATCCTATACACATTTGACAAATAAATACATAAATAAATATAAATAAATAAATAATAAATGATTTAGACTGGCGGCTCATGGGCCGGATGCGCCACGCACAGGCCACACCCACCCCAGCTCTGCGAATGGGGAAAATGTCACGAAACATCACGTGATGACAATTTGATACTGGAAGTTTGACACCATGATATAGAAAGTCATCAAGAAATCAAGAAGAGCCAGAATGGATACACCCAAAGGCCCATGCTGGACATGCCAGAGGTCATCCACAAGTATGATTGATTTGTCTCGGTACGTATTTCAACCTGAAATCGATCAGTATATTGCAAATATATTTAAATGTCTTCCAGCTTTTTTTTTCATAACACAAATCT
Organism: Diadophis punctatus similis; assembly: GCA_023053685.1. NCBI lineage: Eukaryota > Metazoa > Chordata > Lepidosauria > Squamata > Dipsadidae > Diadophis > Diadophis punctatus. The sequence goes on along the minus strand of JALIGW010000013.1, from coordinate 12,232,876 downwards.
CATTTTAATGACGTTTTCTTTTACTTTAAGTATTGAACTCTAGTACAAAGAGTATTGTATTAAGAATACATATTTCTGAAGTAGAAATCAGTCAGTGGAAAATAAAGGAGCACAATTATTGGCACTTTTGATGTCACTGAATTTTTGTCTTCTTAAACTGCTCCCCCCATAGGCTCATGTTGCCTGGACTCTAAGCCTAATTTTTCTTTCTTTCTTTTTTTTTCCTTTCAAAAATGTAAATCCTGCTACGAATTTCTCCACTATCCTGAAGCAAAAGAAATGAAACCCTTTTAGTATTTTATCTAAAGCTTAAGAAATTATCAAATGACCAGTTAATCAATTTCACATCTGCACATGGAGCTATATGATGAGAATACCTCATTTCTGCTTGTGCAATACGTTTGCAGATGGTGAAACACAAATATAGTAGCCCCTTCCTGAGATTAACAGGCATGTTAAATATAGTATGCCACGACATGTTTAATTATAAGCACTATTAATTTGGGGAGCATTTGCATCTGTGTTTGTCAGCTACAGCCACTATATTGATTGAAAACTAAATATTTGGCTGAAATCCTATTAGTATTCTATTCTCATTCTTCTGTCTCAAATGGTGTAGGAACTCTTGCTTGAGCAGGGGGTTGGACTAGATGACCTACAAGGTCCCTTCCAACTCTAATAATAATAATAATCATCTTGATAAGAAAACCAAGAATGTGAGCTGTACTGAATACAGCAACACAATGGATTATTAAAGGATTAAAGTTTTTTTAAATTCCTTTGGCCTCCCCCAGCCACTCTCCATTTTTGTTTTTAATCGGCATTTATTGTAAGGTTAAGAATGTGAGCTTAAGGGAATGAACCATAAGTGTGCTGGTACACATTTTGTCTATAATTCCAAACTGTTCTGCCGGCATAGCTTCATTTTTTCTCCTAACAAAACAACTTTGCCTAATAAATGATGGTTCCTGTCTAGGTGTGTATATCTCAGCTTTTACTTATCTAGTGAAGTTTCTGTAAAATGCTATGTATCTTCTATTGGTTAAAATAAAGAATATACAGTAACTGTCTGTATATAGAACTATGAGTCTACCCTTTGCTCTTTAGTTGGTCTGTGAAACCACTGCACTGCCACCTGGTGTAAACAATCTGTAAATACATTTATAGCATATTGGTAACTGTTTCAATGATGCAAATTTTGCTGAAAATGTTTTCAGCGTTATGCCTTGCACCAGAAAAGCAGATTCCGTTCATTTTGGAGTTCCTCGTATATTTTAAAAGCCTTATTTATATAATTCTATTACTTGTTAAGATAGCCTGCCTGTACAAGGTCCAGATATATTTTATAAAATGCTGATAGTTAAATGTGAACTGGGTAAATGGTATTATAGCTTCTATTGAAAGAAAAATAGAAAATAAACATAATTGCAACTTGGAGACTTTTTTGGTGCTACAATGTAAAGAAAAAGGATAGGGTAAAATAGTCATTAAGAAATCTTAATGACAGTTAGAAATTTTCTGACAGTTAGAACAATTAATCCGTGGAACAACTTGCCTCCAGAAGCGAATGCTCCAACACTGGAAGTTTTAAAAAAGATGTTGGATAACCATTTGTCTGAAGTGGTGTAGGGTTTCCTGCCTAAGCAGGGGGTTGGACTAGAAGACCTCCAAGGTCCCTTCCAAATCTTCTCTTCTCTTCTCTTCTCTTCTCTATCTGTCCTGATGTCCATGTACTCAAGCTACTTCTGCTGAAAATATTATAGCCAAGGAAAGATATCAATTATTTTATTTATTTATTTGTTTATTATTTGTATTTATATGCCGCTCAATCTCGCAGGGACTCTTATTAAGATTCTTATTGGAAGGAATGAAAATCTTGTACTTTTCCAAAGAATCAGTACTTTTATTCTTGATATCCTACGTTTGCAGATAAAAAAAATTCCAGGGTGATTTGTAACACAGATTACAAAAAAGAATAGTCAGAATAACTTGTCACTTGACAGCTGATAAGTTTATTACATGCCATCAAGTAGATGTCAATTCTTAACAATCAGATAAATAGATTTTATCCAGGATGATCTCTCCCCAGCCTTCAACTTTGCTGGCTATCTTCTTTTTTCCCCTTCCAATTTGACCACCATGATGGACTTCTCAGGGCCGTCATATAATGCTGGCTGGGGAATTCTGGGAGTTGAAGTCCAGACATCTTCAAGTTGCCAAGGTTGGGAAACACTGATATAAAGTATCTGAAATATGATACATTTGAGCCTAATATACATCAAATAAGGACTCAGGACAAATACATTCTATGATCCATGTGTTTGTTTTCTTGACTATCCATAGTATTCTCTAGAATCTTCTTCAACACCACATTTAAAAATAAATAAATACTTTTTCTCTTCTGCTATTTCAAAGTCCAGCTTTCATTTCCATAGAATGTCACAGGAAAACCATTAAAACTCTATTTAAGTTGCCTTTCTTTGGTATTGGTACTGCACATAGACTGACCTCTTCCAAATGGTTGGTTACAGTATTGTTCTACAGATTTGCTGACATAAAATCTTTATTGATTCTTCTTCAGTTGCTTGCCATATTTCTGCAGACATTCCATTAATGTCTACAGTGTTATGAAAATAATTCTAGGAATAGAAGATGAAGTTAGGATCCAGTTACTACATAACAATAGGGTTGCCTAATCTGAACTGCAGAAATCCAATTGTGTCTTTGCCTTCATTGCCACCATCACGACCTCTTCTGTCTCCTCTTCCTCAAAATAGGTAATCTATAATAAATTTAAAAGTTTGATTGGATATATTTTGCTTCCTTTTTTCTTAGTGTTTGCATGTGTGTATGTTTCATTGAGGACCTTGGCTTTGCTTCTTTACTTTCTCTGAAAATGTTACACTTAGTAATTTTTATTTGGCATTCAAACTTCTCTGGTTGCTGGGAAATGACAATGGAAAGCGGCTATTATCCTCCCAACTCTCTCTCTCCCCCCTCTCCCTCCCCCCCTTTTCTCTCTTTCTCTGTGTGTATGTATATATACATATATATGTAGTTCAAAAGCATGCAAATGCAAGTAGATTAATAGATATCAGTTTGGTAGGAAGATAACAGCATTCCATGAGCATTTGGTGCATAGCCATGCTGGCCACATGACCACAGAAATTGTCTTTGGACAATGCTAGCTCCCTTGACCAAGAAACAGAGATGAGCACACACACACACACACACACACACACACACACACACACACACACACACACACACACAAATACACACACACTCTACCATATCGCAAGATCTAAAATGGACACCTAACATCAAAAACATCATCAAAAAAGCACAACAAAGAATGTTCTTTCTGCGCCAACTCAGAAAGCTAAAGCTGCCCAAGGAGCTGCTGATACGGTTCTACAGAGGAATTATTGAGTCTGTCATCTGCACCTCTATAACTGTCTGGTTTGGTTCTGCAACCCAACAATAGCAATAGCAATAGCACTTAGACTTATATACCACTTCATAGTGCTTTACAGCCCCCTCTAAGCGGTTTACAGAGTTCAGCATATTGCCCCCAACAATCTGGGTCCTCATTTTACCCACCTCGGAAGGATGGAAGGCTGAGTCAACCTTGAGCCTGGTGGGATTTGAACAGCTGAACTGCTGAACTAGCAATCAGCTGAAGGTTGCAGTGCTGCTTTTAACCACTGCGCCACCTCGGCAGACACAGACTTCAGAGGATAATTAGAACTGTAGAACAAACAATTGCTACCAATCTGCCTTCCACTGAGGACCTGTACACTGCATGAGTCAAAAAGAGGGCTGTGAAAATATTTACAGACCCCTCACATCCTGGACACAAACTGTTTAAACTCCTATCCTCAAAACAACGCTATAGAGCACTGCACACCAGAACAACTAGACACAAGAAAAGTTTTTCCCCGAACGCCATCATTCTGCTAAACAAATAATTCCCTCAACACTGTCAAACTATTCACTAAGTCTGCACTACTATTCATCTTCTCATCGTTCCCATCACCCATCCCCTCCCACTAATGACTGTATGACTGTAACTTTGTTGCTTGTATCCTTACGATTTACATTGACTGGTTCCTAATATGATTTGATTGCTTATTTGTACTTGGACTATCATTAAGTGTTGTACCTTGACGAACATATCTTTTCTTTTATGTACACTGAGAGCATATGCACCAAGACAAATTCCTTGTGTGCCCAATCACACTTGGCCAATTAAAAAATTCCATTCCATTCCATTCCATTCCATTCCATTCCATTCCATTCCATTCCATTCCATTCCAATCCAATCCAATCCAATCCAATCCAATCCAATCCAATCCAATCCAATCCAATCCAATCTAATATATTCTATATGTATATATGTATACGTAGATACGTGTGTGTGTGTGTGTGTGCTCATCTCTGTTTCTTGGGCAAGGGAGCTAGCATTTTCCAAAGATAATTTTTATGGTCATGTGGCCAGCATGGCAATGTACCATGGAATGCTGTTACCTTCGGTTTCAGTGTCCATAGCAAGTGGTTGAAGCACCTCAATATTTTATGGGCAGGTGTTTGCTTCGGCAGCACATATACTAAAATTGGAACGATACAGAGAAGATTAGAAAATAAAGAAAAAAATATTTTATGGGCAGCCATGATAATTATGGATCTATCCCAGTTTATTACAGTTCTGACCCATGTAGTCAGAGATTCACACTCTGAATCTCTGAATCTTTTTCTATAAAGCAAAAGGATGGCGATATGAAGCTCTTGGATAACAACAACAACAACAACAACAAGAGTTGGAAGGGGCCTTGGAGGTCTTCTAGTCCAACCCCCTGCTTAGGCAGGAAACCCTACACTACTTCAGACAAATGGTTATCCAACATGTTTGTCCTGATCAGATTATTCTGTTGAAACACTAACTATTCCTCTTGCAGGCTTGAAAACCAATGGTCCATCATGGAGGGTAGTGAATATGTGTGTTCTGGAAGATTTTCCGACCAATAAAGTGAATGTTGCTATTGAAATCTTGTTCATCATCTTGTAAAATATAAAGATGATATGTTCAGCTGACACAATAACTTATGAGTGTTCTATCCTTTTGTGAAATTTGGTTCCCTGACCTCTTTCCAAAGACAAGGAAAGAAATTGAGTAACAACTCATACATGGCTAGAGGAAACCTTTTTCTCAAATCTGATTAAAGAAGAGGTAATTGTTTGTGATAGTAACAAAGGGACAATATTTGTTTTACACTACTATTGCTAGTAGGTGTTTTCCAAGTAATTGTTCTGGAATATGGTCTAGCAGAACTACTGTGCTGTGATATATTAAACACTCTGAAAATAAACTCAATCAGAGGTCACTTGTGCAATCTTGAGAAAAATGCAAATCCTTTTTAAAAGTTGCAGATAATTGCTGCATTTGCTCCCCTGCAAATTATTTCAGAAATGCTGTATTCTTGTACAAGACATAGCACCTTTCTGAACTCTTGAAAATTTTTCAGTTGAGCAAGTTCCTTTGGACATTGCAATTAACTAAACTTGCCTGATTACTTCCTCTGCTTCCATTTTCAACTATCTTCCCAGCATTCAATTTCTTAAGATTGCTTGAATGTCAGAACCTGACTTACAATGTCTTCTCCTCCTTGAACTTTAAACTGATGGTTCCTATGTGGTACAAGTGCCATAGTGAGTAGAGTGTCCTACAAATATTAGAAATGAAATGCTTTGTTAGGAAATGGAATTGGTAAGAAGGTTAGTAAGAAGTGCAATATTTCTTTATTGAATCTTCTTAATGAAAAAAGAAAAGCTATTCTTGAGATTGAGTACTCCATTCTAAATGATTCTGGGGCATATACTTCTCTCTAGTACACTAAATCTAGAGTTGTTGATCTCTGCTTCTATTCTTTATGGCTCATTTGAAGACTCTCCCCATATGTGCTTACATGGTTTTTATTCCATTTGTACAGCCAAAGCTTTCCGCAGACCTATTATTCCTTCTTATTTCATTTTTCTGAATTAAACTGTAGCTCCAGCAATACCATTGTGAAGTCTGCAAAGAATTTCTATCATTTCTCTGTTTGCTGAGTTGTTTTCAACTTATGTTGTTTTCAAATGTCTCATCAATAGAATAGAATAGAATAGAATTTTTTATTGGCCAAGAGTGATTGGACACATAAGGAATTTGTCTTTGGTGCATATGCTCACAGTGTACATAAAAGATTTGTCAAGAATCATGAGGTACAGCACTTAATGATTGTCATAGGGTACAAATAAGCAATCAGGAAACAATCAATATCAATATAAATCGTAAGGATACAAGCAACAAGTTACAGTCATACAGTCATAAGTGGGAGGAGATGGGTGATAGGAACGATGAGAAGACTAATAGTAATAGTAATGCAGCCTTAGTGAATAGTTTGACAGTGGTGAGGGAATTATTTGTTTAGCAGACTGATGGCGTTCGGGGGAAAACTGTTCTTGTGTCTAGTTGTCTTGGTGTGCAGTGCTCTATATCTTTGAGAAATGTCTCTCAACAGGAAGAATGCCTAAATTAGAATAGAATAGTTTATTAATTGATTAGTCTTACAACTTTATTGATGAGATAAAAATAAAAATATAAAATACATAGTCTGCTTCCAGAATAAAATAGATTAAAAGTAATGCAGTGATAAAATATATATGTGATAATGCAAGGAATCGGCAATCAGATAAATGAATCTCCCTTGCACCGTACCCAGTTTGTTGGATTTATTTATTTAGCGTATGGCTGGTCACACACAATATTAAAACACTTCATTTTTACAAATTAAGAAAAGTTACAGCAGTAAGAAAAACCTAAAAAGGAAAACAGAAATAACATTTCAAAGCTTAATATCAAGTTTGGAGATCCAGTCAGTAGCTGCTGTTGTTGTGCAGAGGAAGTCCCTACAGTCTCCTGGATATCTTCTGTTAGGGCATTCCCTCACTATATGCTGAATAGTCTGTCGAGGAGCTCCGCAATCACATTGTGCTGAAGGTGTCTTTCCCCATTTATGCAAGGAGTCAGCACACACCCCATGAGTTGTTTTAATTCTATTATATGTCACCCACATGTATCGGGGTAGGCCAAATCCTGGAGGTATACTACTAAGGCTAATGTGCCCAGAGGCATCTTGGGGGGTGCAGCTATTCCACGCCTCCATCAACTTTTGTGTGATGTTCTGATGGTCAGCCATCAACTTACGCGCTGTCAAAAGTTTGTTGGATGTATTAGGTTCTTAGCTCAACAGCCTTAATTAAGAACTTAGCAGTTGTGCTTTCAATGTTTACATTAGAGCCTTGGAGGAAATAAGATAATCGGTAACTCATTTCTCAATGGGCTCAATGTTTCTGCCCAAATATAAAATCTAACAATTAATGTGAACATTGTAAACCAGTTAAGTCTAGTTAATTAAAACATACTGTATATTTTAGATTTTAGTGTTTGGATTATTTTTTAAATTGGATGAGGTTTTTTTTTGTTTAAGTGGATTCTTCTATTTTTTTGGGTTTGTACCTGTAGACATTCATTGTCTTCAGTATTTTGTTGCTCTTTTGTATGTTTGCACTGTTTATTTTTTTTATAATCCTGTTTTTTTTAAAAAACACCATAAAATTGGGGGAAAGTGCATCCATGAAAGCATTAAGACATATAGAGGTAATCCTTAGTTAATGATGATAATTGGGTCCAGAATTTCTATTGCTAAGCGACCTGGTAATGAAATGTGTCATCAAATGACCACACCACTTAGCAACAGCAGTCCTGACATTTCCAGTTACCACTGCAAAGTGAATCCTGTGCCATCCTTAAGAGTGATGCCATGTGGTCGCCATTTGTGATCTCCTGCTGGCTTCCCTGTTGACTTTGGTTGTTGGAAGCTGGCAGTGAAGATCACTAATGGTGATCATGTGATCATAGATGCTACAATGTCATAGTTACAAGCTAGTTACCAGCCACTTGGATCATGATCCCCACAGTTGGGGATGCTGTAATGGCTGGAACTTCGAAGACCAGTATAAATACCACTTGTTCAGCATTGTAAGTTCAAACTGTCACGAATGGTCATTAAACAAGGACTGTCTGTATGCTATGCAAGGTTTCTCACTTTCTGGAAGATGAGGATAATAAAAAGAACAATTTCATTCACCTGGATTTTTCAAACAATGGGCTCTGCAGGCACAAGTGAAAAAATTATTTGCAAGGACTAAAACTAAAAAAGTTTAAAAACAAAACATGTCTGTAAACAGGCAGAGAAAGAAAGAAAGAAAGAAAGAAAGAAAGAAAGAAAGAAAGAAAGAAAGAAAGAAAGAAAGAAATTGAGAGAGAGATAGGGGGGAAGGAAGGAAGAAAGAAAGAAAGAAGGAAAGAAGGAAAGAAAGAAAAAGAAAGTCACCCCCCCACTCTTTCTAAGTGGTTTACAGAGTCAGCATATTGCCCCCAACAATTTGGGTCCTCATTTTACCCACCTCGGAAGGATGGAAGACTGAGTCAACCTTGAGCCTGGTGATATTTGAACTGCCAAATTGCAGGCAGTCGGCAGTCAGCCGAAGTAACCTGTAGTACTGCATTCTAACTACTGCGCCACCACGGTTCATTTAGTTACTAAAGTAGATTTTAAAGAGCAGGACTGATCCTTTGCCATTCAGAAGCCCACCTCTCTAGATCAAGGTAATAAAAAGGTTCCATTACTGGAAAAAGTTCAAAAATTATTGATTTTGACTTTTTAGTTATAATTCACACTTTTAAATAAAACCTTTAAAGAAACTCATTAGATTAAAAAATAGTAACTACACGTAAGGTAGAAATAACTAGCTAGAACATACTGTTGATATAATTTAATAAATATCTTTTTAACACAATAGTTCCTTTAAAACTATCGTATACTTGTTTACAGGTGATTCTCGATTTATGTCCACAATTGAGCCCAAAATTTCTGTTGCTAAGCAAGACAGTTGTTGAGTTTTTGCCTCATTTTACGACTTTTTTTTGCCACAGTTGTTAAATGAATCACTGCAGTTGTTAAGTTAGTAACACAATTGTAAAGTGAATCTGGATTCCCCATTGACTTGATCACATGATCTCAGAACCCGGCAACCGCCATATGAGCCAGTTGCCAAATTGCACTGCCATATGAGCCAGTTGTTCTGAATTTTGATCATGTGACTATGGGGATGCTGCAGTGTGGAATGTGGTTATAAGTCACTTTTTTCAGTGCCATGGTAACTTCAGTCACTTATTTATTTATTTATTTATTTGATCACATTTGTATGCCGCCCAATTCCCAGAGGACTCTGGGCGGCTCACAGTCAGAACAAATATGAATCAATACAAAAAAACATCATAAGATTTAAAAACATGTTTAAAAAAATTAAAAACAATCAATCACTACATTCATTTAGGGGCGACCTTACTGATTGACTCTGTCGGGTCACTGGCCCCAAGCCTGCCAGAAAAGCCAGGTTTTAACAGCTTTCCTGAAGGTCAATAAGGTGAGGGTGGTACGAATTTCCAGGGGTAGCTGGTTCCAGAGAGCCGGGGCAGCAACAGAGAAGGCCCTCCCCCGTGGCCCCGCCAGTCAACACTGTTTAGCTGACAGGACCCGAAGGAGCCCAACCCTGTTTGATCTCACCGGTCGTTGGGAGGTACACGGTAGGAGGCGGTCTCGGAGATAGCCTGGCCCTAAGCCATGTAGGGCTTTAAAGGTGATAACCAACACCTTGAATTGTGACCGGAGACCGATAGGCAGCCAGTGCAGCTCGCGGAGGATTGGTGTGACGTGGGTGTATCTAGGTACGCCCACAATCGCTCGGGCGGCTGCATTCTGGACTAGCTGTAGTCTCGGAACAGTCTTCAAGGGTAGCACCATGTAGAGCTCTTGAATGCTTGTAAGTCGAGAACTACCTGTACTTCCAGAGTATATGCTTAAGATTATCCTATAAAAGTAGACAAGAATATGAGGGGTCCTCTGTGCTTGCTTGTTTTATTGCAGATGTTTCAAACTAGGTATAACACTTCTTGCACATCTGCAAGAAAACAAGCAAGCTCAGAGAGCACCTCCTTTCAATCCCGAGTTACAAATATTATCCTTTATTAGACAAGAATATATATCAAAAGTATCATAGATATCTCAGATCTAACCATTTAGACATCGTAATAGGAGAGCCATGTAAGTCTGGAAGCCAAATATCAAAAGAAAGATAATAGCTTCTCTCCAAACTAACAAAAAAAATCCAATTATTTAGAAAATGATTTAGTAAGAAGATAGTGTAACTAAGCGGCCATACGGTAAACAAGGAATGAATTATCTTCCTTTACTTGAGTATCCTCTGCGGGAAAAGAATCCAATAATTGTTACTCTATGGCATGGTTCCCCAAAGTGGTGAATATCGACTCCCAGGGGTTAAGGGGACTATTACTACTATAATAATTGCTTAAAATAGTATTTATTTAAAAAATTTCATGGGGGTCAATGAACAATCTGTAATTTCATGAAGGGTACAATGAGATGAAAAATCTGGGGACTCGTGCTATAAGAGAAGAAGAAATAACCCTCAAATGAAATATTATTGTTATTAACCTGAAGAGACGCAACCACAATCCAGTCATTAAAAATGACGTCATGAGACGACGTAACTGAATGCGGTCCGACAAATCGGGCAAATTATGTTCGTTTTCTGCGGGAAAAGAATCCAATTGTTGTTGTATGGAGTGAAGGGAGGAAAAAAACCACCGCGACGTGACATTCCTCCTGGCGGCTTCTCGAAAGCTATTCCATTGCGTCCCCGGAACCTTTCCGCTATGAAAAGGCTGTTGCCCGACGGAAGGTGTTCAATGTTGCGCCGTCCGGACTGCGGGGCATTATGGGGGCTTGCGATTGAAAACCGTTTCTTTTCTTTTCCTCCCCTTTCGGCGGGTTTGATTAAAATGGCGCCCTAAGGCAGGGGCCAGTCAAGCATCGGGTTGGGCGGCTCGGGGAGTGGCCCCGCGAAGAGGGAGGGAAGGAGGGCGCTCTCCCTGCCCCAGCCCCCGCCCCCCCTCCGCGCGCGAGGATGGCGAGCCCGGACCAGAAGTCCCCCAACGTTCTGCTGCAGAATCTCTGCTGCCGCATCCTGGGCAAGGGCGAAGGTAACGATCTGGCTCCCCTTCCCACCCCCAGAGAGGGTTGCTCTCTGGCAGGAAGAGAATAAGCGGCTCCTTTGTAGCTGTCAGGGCCGTTCGGAGCAGCCGGGCTTTCCGGCTCCCCTTCTCAATAATGAGGAGGAGGATGGTGGTGATGATGCTGCAGAATACAGACGGAGCGGACGACGGCGGGGGTGGGCGAGCGGGCTGATTCACGTGCCCCGGCAATCCCTTGGCAGGGAAGAGAGTAGTTGCGGCTACCTTATGCGCTCTTACTCCTCCCCTCGCATCCCGGCGAACCCAAGCAGTGGTTCAAGTGGGAGCACGAATTTGAACGGCTGTTCAGTTATGCCTCTCAGATCTGAAACCAATCATCCCCGGTCTAGGGATTATGGTCCTGGGAATCGTTGTTTCGTTCTATTTTGAATTTCTTAAAGGAATCAGAGAAGCCAGAAGGAGCAGGTGTGGAAGGCAAATAGTGTGGTGGTTGTAAAACTGCATGCGAACATGACTTACCTGTATGGTAAACAAGATTTATTATATGAGTCAATTAGTTCTCATTGAAAGGTGGTTTTTGTTTACTGCTGGTCAAATAGCAAGCTGGAAGTGCTGACCTATGTTTGAAAAATATTTTTTTTGAAAAATGTTCTTAGTTATTAGGGCGATGGACTGTTGTTGAAATGTTGATAGCAAGCAGCAAAAGATTCCCCTCAGGGCCCAGTTTCTTGTAGAATATTACAAGAGGTTAAATACATATGATTGTTTACTACTTCCATATACCGTATTTTTCGGAGTATAAGACTCACCGGAGTATAAGACGCACCTTAGTTTTGGGGGAGAAAACAAGGAAAAAAGGCCTCTGCCTCCCAGCAATCTGCCAAACAGCAAACAGTACAGATGATATACACTGTTTGCTGTGTATTTCTGTGCATGTGTGCCTGACCCATAGAAATGGCAAAGAATTGGAGAAATGTACATTTATGGCAGTATATTAATCCCAGAAAGTTTTCTTAAATGTAATCACACTAACTCCTCCCAATTATTTAAATAGATCTACTCCAAACATGACTAGTCAGGGTTTCTCAGCTGCCTTCTTTTAATACTAATACTTAATACTAATACTTAATACTAAAACAGGACATTTCAGATTATACTTTTACAGATCTTTAAAATTGATGTGGCTTTCTGGAAGTATTCTCTGCCATTTAAAAGAAGATACAATAGCACTGGGCCTCTTCAGAGCAAGCATTTATTTTAAAAAGCTTCTTCATTTTGTTAAGTTGTCTAGAACAATAATAAAGCAGTCTTTAAAAAATGTCTAATAATTTGAACACTCTACAAACATTTAACAAAATAACATATTAACAAAATCTGCCTCTACCTAGGATAGAACTCACAACCTCCTGATTGTGAGGCAAGAGCTCTAGCTCTGAGCCATAGCAGCTATAGCTTGCCTCCATTTGATTTCAGCAGCCTAATATTGCCAGCAGTTTATCTCCCAGCATTTTGTCTCATTACAGCCACCGTAGTTAGTTTCATTTTACCACATGGCTTGCAAGCCTGTCAGCTGTAGATCGGGAGGCAGTTTATCTCTTCTTGTGCTCTTCTTGTGCTTTGCCCTGTTTGCTGCAAAAAGGTAAATTGCTGGCAGGCAGAGGCCAAAGGGTGGGGGTGGCTGGGTGGGGCTACATTCGGTGTATAAGACGCACCCAGGTTTTCACCCTCTTTTGGGGGGTAAAAAGGTGCGTCTTATACTCCGAAAAATACGGTATATTCATTCAGAAATGATTCGGTAGGTTTAGGTGTGCTGCTTAACTGAATTCAACAGTTAAGTCAAAGGATAGTGAGATATATGCAGTGATACTATACATAAACAGATATATTAAAGGGATAGGGATCTTGGGATTCCAAATATTACTGATGTCAAGAATCTAGCTAGAACTAACTAGCAGCACGCAGAAACCCATGCGATCCCCTTCACTTTTGTAAAAGATGGATTAAAAGTTACAAAAACAAACATTTGAAGCTCTTCAGGAACTTCATTACTTTTTCTGAAAACTTTAGTTAGTAGAGGAGTCTACTAACACAACACAACTCTAGGCTGCGCAAACCTATCAAATGCTCAGGATAGATTTAGAAGCAAGTGAACTGGCAGAGAACTGTAGAAATCAAGAGAAGTTCCAGAATTGTCCACAACCACTTTTGGGGAGATAACTGCACCAAAGATACCAAAAGGCCATTGGCATGTTAGGAGAAATGTCCTAATAGACAACATAGGCCAAAAGGCATATATTCAACCCACCCCAAACAGTGTTATCAAAGGTCTGGCCAGCAGGCAGGCCAACTCTGACATAATCTTTCAAATGTGGCATAATGGGCATATGAAAACGCTCTGCCAGGCTATTTGCCAGAGTTAACCCTACATCCTTACTCAGAAGAGGCTACTTACAGTCAGAATCAGTCCATTAGATTTTAAGGTGGAAATCCAGTTCAAAGTATGGCCAGTTGTGGCCTACGGTCTTTGGAGAACAAATGACACAAATGTTTAAAACCCTTATTTCAGGCTAGCCATTAAACAATACATGTACCTGAGACTGACTTAATAAAGAAGCCTTTTTTAATCCAACTGCCTGTCCACAATGACAGTATGCTTTTATCTCTAGTAAGGAAATCCAGAAAGGACACTTAGTTAAGTTCATCTATAAATACCCTTCCTCTTGAGGTTAAATACCCAGATAAGGTTTTGGTCCAAAACTTTTGCTGTGATGAGTACTATTGTTCAACAAACATTTTTCATGCCAGTTGTGTCTTGGAAGTTGTAATCTAGTAATATACCTCAGATGGGATTGTATCAGTTAACTAAAAGGAAAAGGGGTTTCTTCTTTCAGCCTTATTTCTAAGTTCCCAGTTGAAATGGAGAAACTGACGATGAAAGCCATGTTGGTAGCATTCACTCTGGTGTGCAGAGTGGGAGAGCCCCCAACCCCAGTGCTTAGACCTTCTGGAAACTTATGAAAAAGTTTATCTTAGCCTTTTTTGTTTTGTTTTGTTTTTTGCTGAACAGTAAGCATAGCTTTGATCTTCAGGCTGGCTATAAAAGTCACTGTGATAGTTGTAGATCATATCTGTCCTCTTAGTTCCTTCATTGCCAGGCTTCTATAGTTGAGATTCCTTATATCTGTATATAAAAAAGATTTCTGATCAATGTACTTTACCTTGTCATCTTTTGCTGTATTGCATGAGTTGTAACTCTCATTATAAATCACTGTTTCCATTTTCAAAAGTGAAGGGCAGCTAATTTTTGCAGGCCAGTGCAGATTTTCTAACCTGTTTTGCAATTCATATATGTAATGGAATTGGTGTATGCTTGACACAAAGATCAGGAATCGTATTGAGAGCTGTGGGATAAATAATTTTTTAAAAGCCTTGAACACAAGATAATTCTGTTATGTTCTATTGCATTGTGATGCTATTGAATAAGACATGCCAAAAACATGTCTTAAGAATTGTACTTATGGGTAATACTTATGATTGGTAATGGTCTTTAGGAAGAACGTTCTTCTTAATTCCCTGAAGCTTTTTTTAATAGGGCTTGTTTTCCACATATTTCAAAACTTGTTTGAAGGTCTGGGATCTTTAAATAGTTTAATCATTACTTTTTTTCTTCGGGTAAAATGGTGTTTTCAGGCAGCTGGGTAACTGCCCAGTTGGAGGTAAAAGGAAAATGGACTAGGAGCCAAAGGCGTCCACATTGTGGAATATTGTGAAAATATGTCTGGTTCTAACCCTTAAGTTGTTTTGGAAGGCATTAATTTGTTCGTTTGTTACTTCACTATGCCTTTAGCCTAGGAGCCGAGGAACCGAGGTGGCGCAGTGATTAAAAGCAGCACTGCAGCCTATTTCAGCTGACTGCTAGTTCAGCAGTTCAGCTGTTCAAATCTCACCAGGCTCAAGGTTGACTCAGCCTTCCATCCTTCTGAGGTCGGTAAAATGAGGACCCAGATTGTTGGGGGCAATATGCTGAACTCTGTAAACCGCTTAGAGAGGGCTGTAAAGCACTATGAAGCGGTATATAAGCCTTAGTGCTATTGCTATTGCTATGAGCAGCTCAAATAGTCCTCAACATACAACTGGTCGGTTAACGGCTATTTGTAGTTATGATGGACTCAGAAAGCACTTCTGGTCATAGTAAAGTGTCACACTGTCTGCGTTCCCCCACAGTCACATTTAGTGTGCTTGGCAATCTGTTCATACTTACAACCAGTTATAAACTCCCTGCGATCATGTGATCACCATTTGCAATCTTCTCTGCCAGCTTCCTCAGAAAGTCAATGTGAGCTGGCAGGGAAGGTTGCAAGCTGCTGCTGCTTGCTGAAAGCACTCCCTCTTGTCTTTGGAGACTGGCTGAATGAGCTGCCAGCTGAGGGGAGCTAATATTCTTCCACGGTGTACAGAAATGAAGCTTAAATCATGATTTAAGCGTCTTTTCTGACTCCCACCCCCACCCCCAGCAGAAGGATGTGAGGTCTCCTCTGTGAATGGAAGAGAATCCCTCATTTGGGGGTGCAGAAACTAAAATCATGAAGATCTAGGCCTCTTTTCTGTATCCCACAGAAGGATGTGAGCTGTCCTCTGTGAATAAAAGAGATTTCCTCTAGTGGGCTGCAGAAATGGACCTTAATCTTCATGATTTAAGCTTTGTTTCTACATCCCATTGGAGGAGTTTTCTTCCATGCATGGAGAACTCACATCCTTCTGTGGGGTGCAGAAACGAAGCTTAGATCGTTTGGATATTAATAGTTTAAGCTTTTTTTTCTGCACACCAGAAAAGGGCTTTCAGCTCTACTCCATCCAAGGAAGGGAACTCTTCTGGTGGAGAGCAGAAAGACATCTTAGAGCTTCATGATTTCTGTTTCCCACCAGAGGAGTGCAGAAATGGAGCTTTAAGATCGTACTCCCCACTTCATCATGCCTGGGAAAACTCAATAAAATGGCGCTCATTGGCAGAATGGCGCAAGTTGACCTCTGTAGGAAGGCTGTGCCTTGCATCAATTGGGCACGAAAAATAAGTGGAACACTTTGCACGTGCTACTGGTCACCATAGCTGGCTGAGGCCTCCAGGGCCTCCTCCACCCTTGAGGCACCTCTCAGTCCATTTAATGACCCGGACCATCGCTTGACAACCACAATTAGGAGAGCTGGAATTGCAGTTGTTGAGCAAAGTGGGCATCTTGCTTAATGACAACTTTGCTCAATGACTGAGATTCCAGCCCTAGTTGTGGTTGTATGTTGAGGACTACCTGCATTTAATTTAAACGTATAATGATGTATTGTACATATTATACGATGATGCATTTTAATGCTTTATGTTACGCACACCGCCTTCACTTTGGCTTACATCAACATACCAAAATATAGTAAAACATCCACTATAAAGAAAAAAAAATACTTTGCAGGCTCATAAACAGAAACACTGTAGATAGGTTCTCCTGCTCCAGAAAGTGATGAGTAGGAATTTACCATCCTAAAGAAAGCTGCTGGCTGACAGCCTGATGAGCTATGTGAGAGAATTGATGATAGCTTCCCTTATCACCATGGCATTGGCCTGAACTTGTTCTAGATCAGTTTTGGCTTTTGATCCTTATCCATGCATATACTGTATATCATTTCTGATACTTTGTCTCCCAGAGGAACTAAAGTGTGCCTCAGGATTGGTGCATATAAATAAACTGCTCAGGCGCAATTCTGTCAGAGAGCCCAGATTGTCTTCTGTTCCTAGAAGCCAACTAGTAGATCATTACACTCCCCAAGCACCCTCCAAAAACCTATATGATGAGGTGCCTGGAGCCGATTCTCTTACAAATGTTGCTGATAAATAAGTATGGTAGCTTTCTTCTTCTTCTTCTTCTTCTTCTTCTTCTTCTTCTTCTTCTTCTTCTTCTTCTTCTTCTTCTTCTTCTTCTTCTTCTTCTTCTTCTTCTTGCAAATATGTGAGTAGGCAAGAGGCAAGTCATTGGAGGAGAGTATATATTTTAGGCAGATGATAACACACAACTCTCAAGGAACATGCGTTATGTTCTGCTGTGTACAGTTTGCTAATTGCAGTTTTTGCTACACCAAGAGGAAACTGCAAAAGACTCTGATGACGGTTGCATCCATATTATGAAGATAATTGCATGTTTGGATGTTTTCATTAAATAATAAAAATTATTATTGTTATTGCTATTATTATTTAATAATAACTTATTATTTGTCTTTTGTAATTTTTAGTTATTGTAACAATATTTGTGTCCCTAGAACTTTGAAGAATGCAAGAGGGGATTGTCTTTTGAAGGAATGAAAGGTGAGGGTTGGGAAAGTGGAGATTGTGAAGATACAAGGTTATATCTGGACCCAAAAGCAGAGAGGAAGCAGGAAAAGCTGTGTATAGATTTTGAAATATGAGCAGGAAGGGAGATGCGATTTGAAAATGATTTTGGCAGTAGAAACATTGATAAAAGTGAGGAACAGGGATGAATCAATGGAAGTCCAGGGCAAATATGCAGTGTTCACCTTAATTGGAAGTTTGAGGTCAGCAACCAGAGGTTTAAAGCACATCAAAATAGGGGAGATAATACAATCTTAAGAAAATTATTGCCAGAAATAGCAAAATGAATTATTGCACAAAATGAAGTATCTCATCTTTCTTTTAAAGAGCACCTAACTTATGCCTGAAATCACAGGTCATTGGATTCAAAAGATTTTCCTAGGTTTTTTTTTCTAAATTTACTTCTGACCTCAAATACTTGTTTAAGTATTACTAATTACCTTGTTAATGGAAAAACCATTCAGCTAAATGTTTTTTTATTTGATCCATCAAGTCTTTGTCAACTTATATTTAATTTAATTACATATTTTCATATTTTTACAAGTTTCTAGAAAGCTCCAGCTATGACAATTAGAATATTTTATTCTGGGGATTCTTTTCCATTTTAACTTTATATAATGTAGTTTCTATACTATTTCCTTTCCAATTTCCCAGAGGATTTGCTGAGAACCCCTTCTAGGCTTTGAAATATACGTATTAAATAATGGAGTGTAAATTCCTCTAATACATTAATGGAACAGAAGGAAATGTATATTGCATAATAGGTGGTAAAGAACAATCACCATTAATCATTAAGGAAACATGGTTTTATAGCAATTAATATAAAAGTGCACATGATTTAAATTGCTAAAAAATGTGTTAGGAATATGCCTTCATCAAATTAATAATGTATGCTTTTTGCTGTAGGCACTTTGCGATCAGAATAGCACATAATAATATACTTAATTTTTGGAGAACGTTCTGTAAATGTGTTCATTAAGAGCTTCTGCCAGGATAGTCAAACAAAGACATAATCTTAAAATTATTATCATTCCCATAAGTTTTTGTGTTTTTTTTCAGTCCTAAAGTGAGGTTTCGGAAATCTTTGAACAGGCATATATGTGTGTTTTGGGGCATATTCTAAATGGCTTTCTTATTAACTTTAAAATATATATTCGTGCCTTTTTGTGTTGTATATTCATGAGATGCAATTAATTTAAATAATAGTTTTCTGGGTAATAAAATTTAAGGGGTAGTTGAGGGTATTTCTCTTCTAATTATAGTTATGGTGAATGTTAATATGATTAAATTACTGTTTCATTTTTGTTATTGGGACATAGTTAAGCCCCAATGTTTTGAAAATCAAGGTAACAAATAGAGGAGAACACGCAGAATAGACCTTAATTTTGCTATCTTTTCTATTTATTGGTTTGTGCCAGCTTGCAGTCTGCAAGATGAAAGCTTGGTTTTCCAGATATCAGCTCCTTCTTTCTGCTTTTGGCAAAGTCATTTGGCATTTACCCCATTGCATTTGGCACTCTTCATTTTGCTGATCCGGTTTTGCCAAATATGAAATGAAGTCTCTAGCAAAGACAAAGAATTTAAAGACCAGATGGTGAAAGGAATGCATCTCAAAGATCATATTAGGCTTTAAAAAAAAATGCTTGGATATTTCTTTCTCCCCTCAGATCTGCAGCCTGGCACGTTTATCACTGAAATATGCTACCGTTTTTTCTTTTCTAAGTTTATCAAAACAAATAAGTAAACAATAAGCATATTAGGACCATGATTCTGATTATCACAATTTTCAATGAGAATAGAATACTGACTACTGAATAATTATTGTATGCAGGCTCCAGTTGTGCATTTCTTTAATTTTGCATTTTTATAGTATTTTATCAGTTTCCTGCATCTCCCTGTCCAACCATGTAAAGACCCAGAATTAAAGACCCAGAATTATTTTCTATAAATAAATAACCTAAAGACTACATACTGAATGTTCATAGTGAATTTAGGAGTAGAATAAAGAGCTGATTATTGGGTTCCAAGGTCAGTGGAAAGCAATGGCTGACAGCCTTAGCAGACATTGACAGAATACAATATACTGAGCCATAATATGGTTTGGTTTTGATTTACACGCCACATGGCATCAACCACGATGGCTTTCACACGCTATGTCTCGATCACTTTGAGGAAAGAGGTAATATAACACCCCTCTGTTTTTCTTTTGCTGTTCCGTGGTGTTTACAGACTACAGATGTTTGTACACAGAATAACACGAACGTTATCCAAAGTGTGTGTGAGTGCATTTTTATAATGATGATTACTAAAGCTGCCATTGGCTAATCCGTACAGATAGAGAAAATAAAACAGTAAAATACCCTCCACCCTGGTGACTCTTAAGGGCTAAGCAAGGGGTTGGGAAAACTGAGTGATATATTTGGTGGTGAAAACACGAAGTACATGGCCTGCCTCCATTTAGAATTATCCAAAATTGAATTTAAATGCCTGCTCCAAGATATACAGCTGTTTAAATCTAGCTTTCTGGTTTCCTTGTTTCCATCAGCTTTTGACCTGAGAAATCACTCAGTTTTAGAAAGAATAATATATTGTTTAATTATAAAGATTCAAGTGAGAAGTACTGAAAGACCAAGACATTATTTGAAGTGTGAATGCTTGAAAATGCAAGCTTGTTCTGAAAAATTGCTAACATTGAAGGCACAAATTCCTCTCTTCAAAATAAAGATGGAAATAGAAGTCAGTACTTCTATGAAGCAAACTATTCTAAATTCCCACTCTTAAACCATCAGCCTATCTATTGCATCTCTGAAAATCATTTCTTGGGGCTTCCCATCGTTAAAAATCTCGACTCCCAAGAAAAACAAACTTTTAAAATTAACTTTCTTGTAATGACCTCACATCTCTCCTTGTGACATCATGTGCAGCCTTCAATTGATTGGGGGAGTGAGTTAATGCCCACTGTTTTTACAAGGTTATATACACACATCTTGTTTATTAAGGAGAGACGAAGCAACTGAAACTGAAAGGAAACAACTGAAAAATGTATGAAGAAACCTGGCTGCTTGAATCAAACACCTGGAAACCCCATTGTAATTTTTGAATCATTGTTTTAAGAATTTTGCTAACCTCGTTGATTTTTGAGTTGAACAAACAGATGTTCTCCCATGACAAGCTATGTGAAAAATCTCATCTTGCTTTTTAGAGTTGGGTTGTTTTGTTTAATTAACCTGGCCCTGTTGTGAATGGTATTACATTAATGATCTTATAAATAAATAGAATTTATGTGTCAATCTGTGTCACTGCTTTGGATATAGGTCCTGTATAATTGAAATGGTTCTTAATAGATTAGATTTTAGTAGTTTCTAATGCCTTGGGTTTAATTGAGGAAATGCAATGTATCTTTCTTGGGTTTGTGATGTTTGCTTCCAAAATGGTTTAGATTAGTGGTTTTTAAATATTTTGGTCTCAGGACCTCTTGATATGCTTAAACATGATTGAGGACCAAGAGAGCTTTGGTTAATGTGAGTTACATCTGTCAATATTTACTATATTAGAAGTTAAAACTGAGAAATTTAAAAATATTGATTTGACTTCATGGACCCTCTGAAAAAAAATCATCAGGCCATACTTTGAGAATTGCTGATTTAGATCAAACATTCTTGACTGTATAGGAGCACACTTTATCCATTCATGCTGCTTATTATTTTGTTTTTAAGAGACTTCTTTCTATCAGTTTACTAATATATGTGATGTCATGGTTTCCAAGTCTTGAAAAATCTAAATTCAATATCTGTTCAGTGATGAATCTTTTTGGACAGCATTGAGTTGTTCATTATCAATTTGACCTAAGTTCAAAGTTTGTTTGGAAGATAATATGGGTGGAAAAAACATGCCTTTTCATGAACTCCTTGAGGGAAAGGTAGGAAACAAATGATTAAATAAACAAATACAATGAAATATTTGCAATCTAACTATGATTTCATTTCAGCTGATGTAGCTCAGCAGTTTCAATATGCAGTGCGAGTCATTGGAAGCAACTTTGCCCCTACAGTTGAGAGAGATGAATTTCTTGTGGCAGAAAAAATTAAAAAAGAATGTAAGTTTATTTTGAATTTACTTTTTAATGGTATTTAGATTTATTTTCGATAAAGTTCGTACTGCTAATAAATTGTACTTGATTAGATTCACTTTATTACTTATCAGTGCTATATTATTAATCCAGTAATTTTTATAAAACATAAGTAAAATTTAGTGGATGTTCATATGAATTTAAACATATCACTGTTAGCTGAAATTAATACAGAAAAGACATAATGCAGAACGAATGGATTTATGCACTTTTTCAATTCTTTTTTAACATCACGTAGATTTGTATAACTACTGTAGTGAAGAAAATATGAAATGACAATCATAGCAAGATTCTAGATTTGATGCACTCCCGATAAGTCTCAGAGTTCTATACTTTCTTTGCTGCTCCCATCATGGTATCAACCTCTGAGGGCATCGGGTGGATTGTCTGGCTCAGATAGTATTTGCATGACTATTGTCAATTACACACAAAAAGATCTGAGATGCAGCAGAGATTCTAACTTAAGCAACTATAAATAATGAGTAAGGGGATAACAAGTATTAAGAGACTGGCATGCAATTCCTTTAAAGCAGTGGTTCCCAACCTTTCTAATGCCGCGACCCCTTAATATAGTTCCTCATGTTGTGGTGACCCCCAACCATAAAATTATTTTCGTTGCCACTTCATAACTCTAATTTTGCTACTGTTATGAATTGTAATGTAAATATCTAATATGCGGGATGTATTTTCATTGTTACAAATTGAACATAATTAAAGCATAGTGATTAATCACAAAAACAATATGTAATTATATATTGTAAAATATTTATTTCTAATTACAAATAAATGAAATTTCCTTCCTTCCTTCCCATCCATCCATCCTTCCCTTTCCACCCACCCACCAATCCTTCCTTCCCTTCCCATCCTTCCTTCTCTTTCCATGCTTTGCCTTCCTTCTTTCCTTTCCATCCATCCATCCATCCTTCCCTTTCCACTCACCCACCCATCCTTTCTTCCCTTCTCATCCTTCCTTCCTTCTCTTTCCATCCTTCTCCTTACTTCGTTCCTTTCTTCCGCCCGCGGCTTCTCCCCATCCCCTCCCTCCATTCACACATACGACACACATTTCCAAGCCCTCCGCCACCGCCCCACCCCTTCCACTTTCCCCACTCTATGATCAAACCTGGGATCGCGCGAGGGACGCGGAGGGAGCTCGGGCTGGCTTGGCGGCTACTTGCCTCGCAAATCTCGCCTCCAACACACACACACACACACACACACACACACACACACACGCCCCGCTGCCAGCCGCCCCCCTTTCGGGCCCTTCCAAGAGCGGAGAAGAGAAAGAGGGGGAGATCAGACTACCTGTACACTTTTTCTTCATTATCCCTAATCCAAGTTCTCTGATCCACAAATCCTAGGTTCCTTTTTCATCTCTCTTCATATAATAAGCCCATTTCCTCTATTCAACATTTTATTACAACCATTTTTCTGCCCTTTGCCTTCCATCCTCTCTTGATTTCCTGCTCCTCTCAAGCTTTATTTCCTCCCCCCTCAACAAACACCCCCCTGGAAGCTTCTCGGTTCTCCCCCCACCGGCATTCATCCTCCTACCGATTCAATCCACCTCCTTTCTTTCCTTCTTCTACCCTCGGGATTCCTTCGTTTACCTGCTCCCACGTGAAGGAAAGTTGGCTGGCTGTCTTTTAAAAGTGTCACCTCCGCAGGCGGCTAATTTTCCCTCGCCTCCCCCTCCTACGATCTCCGTAGGAGCTAGGTTCCCCCCCCGCCTAAATTACTGTACTTTGGCCAAGCTCATTTCCACGGATGAAAGGCATTTTAAAACCATCACCCTCGCAACCGCTATGTCCCTTGCAGCGAGGAAACCTCGACTGCTGCTGCCTCCTCAGAGAGAGAGCGGGGGAGGGACGGTGCCACCGTCTGCCTTCAGCTTTGCCAAAGCCAGCCACTTTTGCTTTGCGCCCCCACCCCCCCTCTCTCTCTTCGGCCTCGCTGCTCCTCACTCTCACGCAAGGAGGAGGAGGAGGCGGGTGGCGGCTTCGCGTGTGCGAGCGCGGCCTCAGCTCCCTTTCTTGGTGCTCTCCGTGTCTCAGTAGGCGAAGAGGTCACAGTAATAGCGCTGCTCCGTTTCACTCAGCATTAAACCCTCCATCTTACACCGGCCCTGCCCTGCCCTGGGGATCGATCCTACAATGGGGTGGAGTGAAGGAGGGAGCCGGGGCTGCACGCGCGAAGCCTCCTCCTCCTCCTCCTCCCGCCAGTAGTGGCCGGGGAGGAGGGGGGAAGGAGGCCTTCTGCAAAAAAAAAAAAGGAACAAGAGCGACGCCTCGGCTGTCGCTTGTTGATTTCGAGCCCGCCCGACAAAAGTTGTGGAGGAATGTTCCAATCCAGTGCAAGCCTGACGACAGGGGGAGGAGGGGGCGTGTCTGCGCGTGCAAAGCGGAAAAATAAAAGCGCCCAGCGCTGAGTTGGTCAAAGTCTCTTAATAAAGTTTCTGTACGTTTCTCTTCCATGCCTTTGGCCACGCCCATTTCCCCTCCCTCGGGCACTCTGGGGTAGGCGCGCGCAACTAAGGGGCGGATGGATTTAATTCCGCTCCCGGAAAAGGAGGAGGAGGAGGATTAAAAAAAAAAGGGCTGTCCGAGATCTCGTGCACAAGACCCTGATGTGAAGCTGAGACAAGGTTTAGCTCTTCTCTCCGCTTTCTCATACGACAAAAGTGTTGGGGAAGGTCAGGAAGTGAGAGAGAAAGAGAAAGAGAGGCGGCTAACACCGTCCTCTAATGGTCTGGAGGTCTACTACAGTGTTCGGTTCCTAACACGGTGGGAATTTTCTCTTTTCCAATGGTGTTAGGCGACCCCTGGAAAATGGTCATTCGACCCCCAAAGGGGTCGCGACCCCCAGGTTGGGAACCACTGCTTTAAAGTAAGCCCAGCTGAACTTGAGGGAATTTAGAGTAGATTTAACTAACAACAACAAAATAAACTTATATGCTTAATGGCCCAACTCAGTGACTCCAGGTGGCTAGCAACAATTAAAAGAAATTACAAACTTTAGCCAGACTTTTAGATAACTGTTAGACAAACTTATAGACTTTAATGGAGTCTAGGATTCTAAATCTGAGTTTTTGCCTCACCCCTTTCTTTTTCAAGCTTTTTAATGGCATGGCATATATACAGGTTACAACAGCAATTGGGACTGGGATCACTGTCATTAAGTGATAATGTCATAAAGCACAACGTCAAGTTACCACATTGCTTAGCAAAGGCAATCCTAGCAGTCCTAGTTGCCATCTTAACTCCAGCACCATCTAACAGTTAAGAGGTAGGAGTAAGGAGCGTGGGGTGGGTGGGTGCTGTGGGTGGGCGCTAGGGAATGCATGCAGGCCAGTAAGGGCCTTTTGTGGGTGGGCACTGGAGAGCACAGTCAGGTCAGTGAAGGTACAGGTGGAACAGTGAGGGCCACTGGCAGGCCTGCAAAAGATGCAAGCAGGCACCAGAGAGGATAAGTGCAAGCGGGTCGGTGGGAGCTCAGGTTATTGAGCGTACTGTAGAGTACGAGATCCCTGTCCTGGATCTTGTAGCTCCTCAGGAGAAAAAGTGACAAGATTGATTTACAGGAGCAACTGCAACCTTCCCTCCTGGCTTCCCCATTGACTTTATGGGAAGCCAGCAGGGAAGGTGACAAATGGCAATCATGTAACCTCAGCTCACTGCAACATTGTAATTGCATGATCACATAACTACAGGGTCACTGCCACAGCTGCAACTTCACGAACTAGTTACCCTCATTCAGTGGCGGCATAATTTTGAACAGTTGCTTAACAAGTGGTCGTATTTTGACTACTTGTGTTGCGAGCAGTTATCCTTCCTCCCCATGGCTTCCCCTTTAAGAACATAAAACAATTCTAAAGTATCTTTACTCAGATATTTAAGTCCTCAAATATAGTGTTTTTTCCTTCTCCTTTTCCTTTTCCTTCTCCTCCTTCTCCTTCTCCTTCTCCCCCTTCTCTCTTTCCCTCTCCCTCCTCCTTCTCTTTCTCTGTCTCTTTCTCTTTCAAGTTCCCATTTCCTTTATAGATTGCTGATGCAGGAAATTTTCTGCTGTGGCCATCCTGTTATTTCACAAAGATGGATGTTGTCAAAATACTGTACTTGCACTTTGGAAGGGTAGCCTTTGACTATTATGCACTTACTGGTTGTGAGAAGTGAAGTAGGGAGCAATGATCCTCTTTCATCCTATATAGTCCACTGTTTTCTCTGCAGAATAATAAGGTGAACCATTTTTTAATTGCAAAATGCTGTGTAAAAAGCAGGTTTGCAGCAGGAAATGGGGATTTGCCCCTTCATTCCTTCCATGGACAAGACAAGAAACTTTTAAGAGGAAGAGGTTACCTTTTTGACAGCTTTGCCATCTTATGACATCCACCTTATGTCATCCTTATGAGTGAGGATGATCTGATCTTCCAGATGCATTGTGCATAATCCTGAACACAAACGATAACATCGATTAATTTTATAAATCAGAAGAAGTAGAATAGTTTAACATATCATTTTCTCGATTATTTTGTATATAACTGAGATGTTGTCTTTTTATTTTTGCAGCAACTGTTTCTGGCCATAATTTGTATTGGCCCACATAGAGTATTTAATAGAAATTTTTTAAAAATGCATGTTCCAAGGGTAAGATTGTTTTATTGGAGACAATGCAATTGCTTGATGCTTGGGTTACCTTTTATCTACATGTCTATCAGTCTGTCTGTAAATCTATCAAATTACCCATCTTACAAATGTGATTGTGGGAGGCGTTTAAGAAAACATAGTTTGTGAGCTATGACTCTTGTATGACATCAAATTGTGTTTGATTTATATAGCTAGTATCTATTCTTGCATATAGATAGGTACAAAGTTTTCAGAAAAAGAAAAACCAAGCATTACATGGGTATATAGTATTCATAATTGTATACCTTAGAACAGTGATGGCGAAACTTTTTTTGCTCGGATGCCCACACCCATAATGCAGTGCCCTCCCCCCGCGCATGCGCGCACGACCCCCCTCCATGCTGCCCACCTCACGCATGCGCGCAGGCCTCACTGAAGCCTCTGGACTTCCAGTAGGCCCGTTGGGTCATTTTTCGCTTCCCCAGGCTTCAGGAAAGCCTCTGAAGCCTGTGGATGGCAAAAAATGGCCCAACAGGCCTACCGGAAGTTCAGAAACAAACTTCCAGTAGGCCCGTTGGGCCATTTTTTGCCCTCCCCAGCCTTTGGAGGCTTTCTTGAAGTTTGTTTCCGAACTTCCAGTAGGCCCGTTGGGCCATTTTTCGCTCTCCCCAGGCTTCAGGAGGCTTCAAAAAGGCCAAAAATCAGCTGACCAGCGCACACATGCGCGCTGGAGCTGACATAAGGCAACACCTCGCATGCCCTCAGATATGGCTCCACGTGCCACCTGTGGCCTGCGTGCCATAGGTTCGCCATCACAGCCTTAGAACCATTCCCTTACTTTAAGCCCTGGCATGGAAATATTTTTGGATTTATCTTGAGCAATGTCAGATGAACGTGTTGGAATTAGGAGGAGTGTATTCACAATGACTCTTAATCTTGGCGAAGAAGCAATGTCTGCATTTTCTTTTTGGAAATTTATATTTTTGGAAATCTGATTCTTCAAATCAGTACCACAGAGGATACAATAGAACAGCGTCCCCCAACCTTTCTGTGTTGGCGGCCTGTTGCGGGGAGGAGAGGGGATGGTTTTGTATGAGGGGCTGGCACGCACGTGGGCACAGCTTCATTTATGTGAGCGTCGCTGCTCTTGTGAGTGGGACTGCACGTGCACGCACGCTCACCCACTGATGGTGCGGCCCAGTTCTGAATGGGTTGCGACCCAGTAGTGGGCTGTGGCCCAGGACCCGTGCAATAGAGGCAAGTAAAATCTAGCATAACAAGGATTTGTGTTTTCCCATTCATTTACACATTATCTTGCATTTTTATGTAAGCGAGGCAACTCGTGTGAAAAAATAATCATCTTTATGCAGAAAAACCTTTTCCTAGCCCTTAGATCACTTATATAATATTAAGTAAAAGGATGTTGTATGTGAAGAATGAATAGATGCATGAATTTGCTTCTTAATACAACTTAATACAAAATGTAGATTTTCTACATATGAAACAATATTGAGATTAAAAAAAAACAAGTTACGATGTAATAGGAATTGTTGTAAGCCAACTTTGTAATATAAACCAGCAGAAATCTATATAGCAATAAAATACCCGATAGCAATGTCATTTGCCTTCAAAGTGCTTCTTGTATCAACACTGAGTAAAACACGATTTGCTTCCCAAACTGCCCCTAAAATGCCTTTCTCTATTACAGTTGTGCGCCAAGGAAGAGAAGAACATGCTGCTGTATTTTCAGAGCTCTACAGAAAACTTTACTCACAGGTAAAGGAACAAACTTTCTATCTAGGGCAGTGGTTCCCAAACTTTTTGTGATCGAGTACCACTTGGAGGTCCCGTACAGTCGCCGCGTACCACCTGGTTCCAGAGAAACTAAATTCGATCAGATATCACTTTATTTCCATAATTGTACCGTTCCTTTTTTGGCCCCGCGCATCCAGCAACTGGATTCTCGGGCCGCTGGGACCAGATGGGTGGCGTGTGGCAACAGTTGCAAATCGTTGCCAGATTATCTTGTGTTAGGCAGTAAACATTTTTGTGAAGTAAAAAATAACTAACTAAAAATCGTTCATGACCCCGAAAGTGTTCGCGTACCACCTGGAAGGCCCTCGCGTACCACTAGTGGTACACGTACCACAGGTTGGGAACCACTGATCTAGGGTGTGCAAACAATTTACCAAACCATTAGCAAAATGAAGCATCTCTCTTGAAGCTTTAAAGCAGCCTGGCTTCTAAAAGGATTCACATTCCCTTTTGTTGTTGCAGAACTGAAGTGTTGTTTGTGGAAGCATATATAGACTGTTAGGGTATGTGCAAAGTAACCCTTGAATAACAAGGATATGCACATGGAAACATTTATGAGAGTAGTTATGAATAATTATTCAGCCACACACAGATATACTAACTTGAGTTAAAGTTTACTTTAAGAAATAGAACAATCCAATAAACAGTCCAGGTCATACACGTAATAGTCAGAATAACAGTACAAAGAATATCCAATTACTAAGCCTTCTTACCAATTGCCTTTGTCATGCACATTAAACAAAGATATCAAGGTATAAACACAGCTTAGTTACAACAGAGAACAGAATGTCGAAGAAAACATGTCAGAGAGAGAGAGTAATCTATGATCTCTAGCTCCCTCTTATGGCAACCTGCAACGCAATCAACCAATCAGAAATATCATACAGTTAAAGTTACATACATCAACGCAGTTAAACCTACAGACATACATTGTTGGTTTATATATTGCCAACCCAACTGATTGGACAGAGTCCTAACATAGACAACTCTGGGAACTTTGTGAAGGCCCCTTTGGCCCCTTTGACTCCTTTTAACAAGAGAGAATGGGTAATCTTTGAGTTAGGTCCATTTGTTCAGTGACCATTCAAAGTTATGATATTGCTGAACGCATGAGATTTACGATCCGTCCTCAAAGTTCTGGCTGTTGCAGCACTCTGGCAGTCATACCATCGATATTTGGGTACTTGGCAGCTGACCTACATTTACAACCAGTTGCAACGTCCCATGTTCTTATTCTCTACCCTTGCACGAACTGCTTCTGCTTCAGTTCCTCCACCCGCCTATCTCCTCACCCTATATCTACCCTTTGGGCCACCCTGTACTCTGCCACCTACTCTTGCTACCATTGCCACTTCAGCACAGCAGAACTTCCAGAGCTGGGCCTACCTAGGAAGGAGGTAATGGGACGTAGAGAAGGCAGGATGGCAGGGCAGGTATAGGACTTCCAACTTCCACTGTTGGCACAAGCAGCAATAGCCTATTGAGCTCCCTTTAGCAGATGAGGCTTCTCTGCCCTGCTGTACTCACTGGCACTGTGTCCTTGTTTAGCACCTGAAAGTGGAAGGAGGAAGACAGTGAAGGTCAGGGGTAGGAGTAGGTGGTAGAATGCATGGTGGCCAAAGGGCTGTGATGATTGGGGGGGTGGGGAGAGATAGGCTGGTGGAGAGATTCAAAGCAACATCAGTTTGGGCAGAGTAGGAGTAGCAAGAGGTCCTTGCCCAAAGATTATGTGGTTCTTGCCTAATGATTGCAACCAGGACTGCCAAACTGCCATTACTGCTAGGTGGTGTGGTTACATGATGTTTTGCTTACTGACCACTTTGCTTAACAATGGAAGCTACAGTCCCAATTAGGGTTGTAGTCCAAGGACTCCCTGTACATCATTTGTACTAATGTCATTGCTTTGCAAAGCCTTGTTCCCTGCAGTACCAGTTGGATCATGGTTTTTATGGAAATGTATTGTGTTCCCTTATGTTCTATAATACTGTAATGAAATCTTCTTGTTATGAAAATAAAATGAATAGCAATTATTTTAGTTTCCCAAAATGACTTTTTATGGAAAGGTCTTAGACTGTCAAAGTATATTTTTCTTTTTTTATGTTAAACTTATCTTCCTGCTCTATTTTTAAGTTAATGTATATTGATTAATTGATTATACATTCCTTCAGTCTCTTAAATAATGTTGGCTTTATTTTAATTATTTTTGGTACATTATGTCTAGCATTCCTTAAACATACTGTACACAATAATTCACAATATATTAATTTTATGCAGCTAAACCCATACATTGTGTGTGTGTGTGTGTGTGTGTGTGTGTGTGTATGCAAATTAATTATTTTTTGGCATGGTTGAATTCTTTCTTTCAGTAGAGGAAGCTGCTAAAAGATTTTGAGATTCTGAAAATAGTTAAAAGGCTGCTTAATGCAATTGCTCCTGAGAAGCTAATGACTCAAAGAGAACTATCAGTCTTTTCTTTAGTTTTCTAATTTTCATAATTTATCTTGCAGAATCAAATTTAAACAAACCTGAAAGAAACTTGGGATATCCTGGCAAGGACATGCCTTATTTTAGTAGGAATCCTACGTTACTGATGCTTGATATCAGTTTTTCTTTGTGTGGCTATGATAGGTCGTTCATTGAAACAGTTTGGTGCACACAGTCTGTCCACTTGGTTTTACTAGCATCATCCAATGTGGGGAAGTAGATGGTGGAAATGAAATAATTTGAAGCCAATGCCTTGGGTAAACACAAAGAAACCTTATAAGTACAAAAGGGGCAAGTGGGCAATTGCTGATACTCTAAAGTGTCTGTGTGTGTCTGTCTATGTGTGTATGCATGCGTGCACATGCATATGTACACATATATAGATAAAATTATTGTGACAATAGATCTGTGTGTCTGTAATTGATTTATTCTCTTTGAAGCTGGCTGAGTGATTGGCTGCTGCTATGGAACTTAAGGATCAGTTTTGCAGAAGTGAACAATAGCTGGTTAGATTTCTTGGAACTTGGGGTTACCTATTTATGCTATTTTGAAATGAAAAGGCAGACAATACTTGCTTTACTCTGAATAAGTAATACTTTTATATTTTGAAGTCATATTGTCATAACTAATTGTTGCCTCTTATCATAGGGCGTTTTGAAAAACAGATGGTCAATCCTCTACCTCCTGCTTAGTCTCAGCGAAGATCCGCGTAAGCAGTCAAACAAGGCAAATAGCATTTTTAATCTTGTTTATTACATATGTATGTATGTATGTGTTTATGTAGATGTTCACTTTTAAAATCAAACTTTTGTTTATAAAATGTAACATTGAATTTTCTTACAGATTTGAATTTCATTTGCCAAGATTTGCCATTTTTATGAGCTAAATGACAAGCCAGTCAGTTTCAAATGATTAAGAACATTAAAATGTTTTTAAATAACTGGTTAAATCATTTAATATATTATTCTGCTGCCTAAAAACTTCACTGAAATTAGTAGCAAGTAATACTCTGAACGTATGTCATGTTTGGTGTGCCATTGCAAAAAAAAAAAGTTCTTTTTCATTACAAGAAATCTTGTGCCTAATAGGCCTGGTCGCTAGCAAAACACATCAATTGATCTCTCTAATTCAGCAAATAAATATATGAAAAACAAAAATGTGTTTGATATTTCTACTGTCTACTGTATAGAACAGAAATTTAGTCAGTTTTCATTGACTGAATACATTGTCATTCATTCATTGAATTCATGTATTGAATGTCATGAAAATATCCAGGGAAAAATTGGATTTGGCTCTAGAAATGTTTTCTTACTGTTGACTTATTTTAGAAGCATAGTTAATAAAAACAAATAACAGCCATGTTTCTGGCTGTCAGATGTAATTTCTTAAACAATTTCAAGGTCAGAATATCAAATTGTCTTCAGTGAGAAATACCAATATTCTGACTTGTTGACATATTTCATCATTGTCTGCATGATATTTTTTTTGAGAAGCTGTAACATTCAAACTATTTCAGTTTTGTTACTGGTTATATTGGGTGGTTACTGAAAATCCACTTTCACGTAAAAAAGCTGGAATTCTCTGAAATTTAATTCAAAAAAGTCCAGATATTTCTTTTCTTTTTGTTTTACGTTTGGTGTTAGAAAGAGCTGCAATGTTGTTGTTTTTTAATTTACTGATAGGATAATAGAGATCCAGTCTGGTGGTTGGTTAAGGTGCTGGCCTAGAAACTAGGAGACTATGAGTTCTAGTCCTGCCTTAGTCATGAAAGCCAGCTGAGTGACCTTAGGCCAGTCAATCTCTCTCAGCCCAACTCACGTCACAGAGAAGTTATGGGGAAAATAGGAAGAGGAAGGAGTATTGTGATATTTGCTGTCTTAAGTTACTTATAAAGTAATAAAGATGTGATAAAAATCTAATAAATCAATAAAATAATGTTTAGCTAATAAGATAAAACATAAAAACCATGTTGTTAGATTATGGCAGTGTTTCTCAAATAGTGGGGCGGCTCCCCCTGGGGGGGCTTGGAGGGATGCCGGGGGGGGGCGCGTGTGACCCCGGGGAATATGTGTGGTCCCTCTCGATCAATTCCCCCAGATGGGGAGTGTTTTCCCAGTTGCATGCATCTCCGAGCCCGGAAGAGAAGGCAGCCATGCGGGGCGGGGCAGCTGCATGGGTTCTTGTTGTTCTCGGCGGGCGCTGCGGTAGCCATGAATGGTGTGGCGAACCTGCTGCTGGGCTAGGAGGAACATCCTCTGCAGCTGGGCGAAAGCTTCGAACGGCACCCTAAAGCCTCCACACCACACCATTCGCTGTGAGTGCCCGGCAGAGGCGGCACTTATGGGACAGGCCGGCAACCCCAAAACATTGGCTTGATTAAGCTGGCCTGGCCCGGTGTCAAAAGAGGGCCCTAACCGCGGTAGCCAATGCCTGCCTAACCGAAAATAGGCTACACTGAATTCAGTGTGACTTACTCCCAGGTAAGTGGGTAGAGCAGCCTTCCCCAGCCAATAGTTTGCTTGCAGCTTATAATAAGTAAAATAATAAATATTAACACTAAAATTCCATTGGGGCCCAGATCGGAGAGTTGGGGGGTGCGAAATGTTTACTTCTTCCTAGGGGGGGCGTAACAGAAAATAATTGAGAAGCACTGGATTATGGGGTCATTCATGGCTCATCTTTACCATTGGTGTTCTGCAGAATAGTATAAGAAACACTGATTTGGATGATGCTTTGGACTAGATTACTGTATGAGGTATCCTTAAAATGTGGGCCTTTTTTCCCCCCAAGGTTTCAAGTTTTGCTACCCTGTTTGCTCAAGCTCTACCACGGGATGCTCACTCAACTCCTTACTACTATGCTAGACCTCAGAGTCTTCCTCTGAACTATCAAGACCGGAATATCCAGCCTGGCAGTATGGGAAGCAGTGGGATCAGTAGTATAGGGATATATGCCCCAAGTGGACCAACGCCAACTCCACCAACATTTCTTCCAGGGTAAAGGAAATGTGTTCATCTTGTTTTATTTATTCTTTTATTTAATTCAGTTTTGGCATTGCCTGACTCCAGGGTGATTTAAATACGGCTCTCAGGCTCACAATATAAAAAACAACAATAGAGTTCTTATTGTTCTCTGAGCTTGGTTATTTGCTTGCAGACGTTTTATTACCAGACTAGATAAAATTTTTGTCAGTGCTAGAAGGGAGTGGGGTTTGCTCACTCTTTATTTAAAATAGCTTGCCCTATCAGTGTTGGAAATTCTTGTTAGTTCCTTGATTAGGCGGCTGTTTACTGTTTGTTCATTTGATTGTTTGTCTAGTGTTAATCCAGTGGTTAATCTCTGCTTATCTTGATCTTCTACTCTTTTTGTTTCTGTTTTAGCTTTAAAAAGCTAAAGCTTTTACTAACCTCCTAAGAGCAGGATTTTCAGCCCCTGAGCAGAGAGGCACTCACGCCAAGCTTGCGCTGGCCTCTCCTACCCCCCCTCCCCTCCTAAGGCACCATGCACTCCTTACTTTATTGCACTGTCTTCCTGCTCAGGAGCTGATATTCCTTGTGGCTGAAATTCAAGCAGGAATTTTCAGCACTGAGCACTTGTATCTTTACTGGACCTCCCAGAGCCTCCCCCACCTGCCTGAGGCACCCTGTACTCCTTACCTTACTGCAGGGGTGGGCAAACTATGGTTCTTTGAGGACCTGTGGACTTCAACTCCCAGAATTCCTGAGCACATGAGAAATCCTTTGCTTTTATAGTGATGGTATTTTGTATGTATTTGTATATTCTATTTGTATATTGTATCTTCCGGCAGGCGGGTTTTGAGACAAATTCATCTTGGTCTCCCCTATGTATGTAAGATTTTTTATGCCTTTTAAATGTATTTTAAATTGTTTTAAATTCTATTGTTTAGCAGTTCTTCAAATGTTGTACGCCGCCCTGAGTCCCCAGGGAGTAGGGCAGCATATAAGAAAGAATAAATAAATAAATAAATAAATAAATAAATAAATAAATAAATAAATAAATAAATAAATAAATAAATAAATAAATAAATAAATAAATAAATATTTTTATCTATTTTCTGTCTGCAAAGCTTGAATTAGGCTTAGCTGGAACGTCATTGGACAGTCATGGAAAAGCAAAAATATTTGGAACATTTCATGTATTTTATTGCCATTTTATCATTATTATATTAATACCTAGGGTTTCTTTTCTTAGACAATCCTATCAACGTGCGGGAGTAGGAGATTGTCTCCGACAACAGCTGGGCTCACGGCTTGCTTGGACGTTAACTGCAGGCCAGCCTACGTTACAGAATTCTACCTCAAAAGGCCTTTCAACTACAGTTTCACGTAATCAGCCAAGGTCAAGACGGGAGGGTGACATAAGTGGTAAGAGAAATGTATTTCACTGACTTTGCAGTGTGTGTAAACTTTCAAAGTTGAAAGAGCCTAAATCAATTATCAAATTGGGAGCTTCATTATTTTGTCCATATTAAAAGCTTTAGTATAAAGTTTTTAAAATATAATTATTTGGAAACAAGTTCTAATATGTTTATTAATTGCTTAGGTGCCACTGAATTATGTTTGCTCTTGGCGTCTGTGTGGAAAAATGCTAGTTAGTTAAATTGCTGGTGCCCTCTTGACTCCATATATAATTATAATAATAAAATGTAACAAATAATAAGATGCAAGAAAAGGTAATACAGAGTGTGCAAGAGGCAGATTCAACAATCAGAAAAGTCAAACCACACTCTTCCTGATCCAATGTCTATGAAAAACCCAAGTGGGATTGGAACCATCTGGATCTTGGGTGGGATTACTATTCTAAAGGGCAAGTACAGTGAAAGAGAAGGCATGAATCCTGGGTTCCATGAGAGGACATTGCTTAAGAGATAAGCTCTGGAACATATGAGTTTGTGGGATTTTACTGAATGGGTAGAGATAATCAGAAAGAGATAGTCCCACAAAATTCAGAGTTTGTGCCACAAAGAGCTTTAAATGTGATATTTAAGGTATTGCGCCTTGAATTGTACCTCCAAACCCACTGGTAACCTCAAAGCTCTCAAAGTGACAATGTTACATGGGTGCATTGAGGTGCAACTGCAGCTGTCTGTGCCATGGCATCCTGGACCAGTTGTAGCTTTGAGAGAATCTTGAAGGGCAGCCAAGTAGAATGAATTGCAGTAATCCAGACAAGGGTGACTAAGTCATGAGCAACTGTGTGTCTGGTCTCCCAGTCCATTAATAGGTTCAGCAATAGGCCCAGTAATACTTCAAATGCCCTCTGAGCCATGGCTGCCATCTCATTTTCAAGCAGGAGCCATGAGTCTAGGAGGCTCCCAGATTGCGCATCGTCTTTCTGAAGAATGCTACCTAGTCAGAACTAAATATAGAAGTCTTTGAATTTAGTAGGCCTCAAAATTCATTTGCCACTTGGTTGTGCTAGGATGGAGCATGAATCTGCTCCTTTCCATCTTGACCGCATAGTCTCTAGATACTGACTCATGGCTCTGTTAATGTGTATTCTTCCTTTCTTGAACCAGCAGAAAATTTATTTTTCCCTGGAAGCTGAGCTCCAATGTCCTTCAGTATCAAGTCTTCCAAGTGGGTCTGTCCATACAGCCTGTATAGATTCTACAAACAGATTTTTCCCTAGATTAAAAAACCATTACTTGACAGGCATCATCAAATTTAGATGGTTACCTGGAATGGAAAGGTTATCCATATTTTAAATTGCATAAGTGACATTATAATTTGTCTGAACACAGCTTTGAATGTAGCTCTGTTGGTCTTCTGGAACTCCAACTAATAGGAAGATGAGTAAAACAATCTGCCAGTCTATTATAATTGATATCAAAAAATAGTCCACCTGGTAACTCAGTGAAGTGGAGGAGGAGTGTGAGGTGAAGTTTCTCATTGTCTCACTGTCTTCCAGTCCTCTGATTTATCAATATGTAAGTTGATACTAACTTTGTAAACTTCTTAATAGGCAAGTGTTATAGTACATTCCATTTTTCCTTTCATAAATATTTCTCATAAATCATCTTTATTTTCAGCTAACAAATGTCATTGTGTATCTTCAGTTGCTTGTATTTTAATTTCCAATTGCTTATATTTTAATCTCCAATTTTGATTCCTGCTGACATCTTTTCCAATCCTGTAAATTTATATTTATAATATTTATAATATTGCATAGTATGTTATACATGGACAATGCACATTCCTTTGCTGTTCCCTTTCTATATGTTGAATTTCCAAGTTAATTTTTTCAGTAGCTTATTTCGTTGAAAAAATTTCAAAAGAGTAACTAGGTCCCTTATTGTAATTAGAAAAGCAAAAGTAAATCAGCTTTCTTTCTTGTTGGCTCCATTATCCATTTTATGTTGGATAAGATATTAACTATGTATAAATATTAGTGATCTCATCTCAGATCTCTTTACCTTTTAAAAAAACTTTTTTCATTTGCTATTTCTCTCTCTATTCTTACATAGAGATTCATACCTTGAACATCAGTGATTTTCCAATGGACCATCCAGGTTCACCTATGTTCACTCATTCCTAAAACATCTAGTTTGGTACACTTCACTTCACTTCATAGAATAGAATAGAATAGAATTTTTTATTGGCCAAGTGAGATTGGACACACAAGGAATTTGTCTTGGTGCATATGCTCTCAGTGTACATAAAAGAAAAGATATCATAAGGTACAACACTTAATGATAGTCCGGGTACAAATAAGCAATCAAATCATATTAGGAACCAGTCAATATAAATCGTAAGGATACAAGCAACAAATTACAGTCATTAGTGGGAGGAGATGGGTGATGGGAACGATGAGAAGATTAATAGTAGTGCAGACTTAGTAAATAGTTTGACAGTGTTGAGGGAATTATTTGTTTAGCAGAGTGATGGCGTTCGGGAAGAAACTGTTCTTGTGTCTAGTTGTTCTGGTGTGCACCATGTGGTTAGACTGTTGAAGTGTACTGTTCATTGATCACCATGTGGTCGGACTGTTGAAGTGCACTGTTCATTGTCCAGGTTTTAGAAATGATACAGAAGGTATAATTGATCTAGACTGTAGCAGCCAGACTGAGGTTTTGAGGTTGGTAATTTCTGGTGCCAATTCAAAATGTAGGTAATAAATGATAAAGCCCTATGCATTATAACATCACCTTACATCAACACATCGCCTTTCCAAAATGGATTTTGCAGTCTAATCTATATCTTAAGGTCTGATATGGGTCTCATCTCCATGGGAGGTATGAGATATCTGACTCTGACAGCCAGCTTTCTCTGTAGTGACCCCCATGTTCTGCAGTATGCTTCCCTGGACATAGGTGCCACATTGTGTCTCCTTGCATTTCATGTGATAAGTTACCGTATTTTTCGGAGTATAAGACGCACCTTTTTACCCCCCAAAAGAGGGTGAAAACTTGGGTGCGTCTTATACACCGAATGTAGCCCCACCCAGCCAGCCACCCCCACCCTTTGGCCTCTGTCTTCAGCAATTTACCTGTTTGCAGCAAAGAGGGAAGAGCCTGTAAAGCCAAGCAAGTCATTAGCAGCTTCCCAACATACAGCTGATTTGCCACATGCTAAAATGAAACTGAAACTAGCTGCAAAGAGGCAGATAGCTGGGAGAGACATGCAGATTTTTATTTTCTGCTGAACTGGATGCAAGGGGGTAAGTGAATAACTATAAATGTCTGTAGAATGTTCAAATTATTAGACGTATTTTTTAAAGACTGCTTTATTATTTGCTTTGCTGACTGCTTTATTATTTGCTTTGCTGGCTGTAGAATTTTGTGAGCTGAAGTCCACAAGTCTTAAAGTCGCCAAGGTTGGAGACCCCTGTAAATCTAGACAACTTAACAAAATAAAGAAGCTTTTTAAAAATAAATGCTTGCTCTG
Source organism: Diadophis punctatus similis (assembly GCA_023053685.1). NCBI lineage: Eukaryota > Metazoa > Chordata > Lepidosauria > Squamata > Dipsadidae > Diadophis > Diadophis punctatus. The sequence goes on along the minus strand of JALIGW010000013.1, from coordinate 12,194,388 downwards.
AAGAGGTCCAATGCTATTGTATCTTCTTTTAAATAATAGAGAATAATGTATACTTCCAGAAATTTTAATTAATTTTAACAGCTTTGTACAAGTATAGTCTGAAATGTATCAGTGTCCTGTTTAGTATTAGAGTTAAATCCTGACTTATCTTGGAGTAGATCTACTTAAATAATTGGGAGGCGTTAATGTGACTACATTTAAGAAAACTTTCTGGCATAATGTACATTTCTCCAATTCTTTGCTATTTCTATGGGTCAGGCACACATGCACAGAAATACACAGCAAACAGTGTATATCATCTGTGCTGTTTGCTGTTTGCTGTTTTCTGTTTGGCAAATTGCTTGGAGGCAGAGGCCTTTTTTCCTTGTTTTCCTCCCCCAAAACTAAGGTGCGTCTTATACTCCGGTGTGTCTTATACTCCAAAAAATACGGTAAAATATTTTTATTCCACTATGCCATTGGACTTGTTTGTCGACGTCCACTTTGGTATGTGACTTTTGATCCATTTTAAACATACATTGTTCTGTTGATTCTCCTTTGAGAATCCAGCAATTGGGGCAGTCAACAAATATTGCAAACAAGTAAATAATAAATAAACAAGCGGACTGAGTATAGCACTCTCACTAAAAGCTAGAATATAATAAAACATGCATAACCTTCTGTATTGATCTTAATCTTCAATGACAAATACTTCTCAGGACAAAAAGTTACAGGAAAAAAAAAGAATATTTTTGTAAGATGGGGGTGGAAAAACTGTTGGGAAATTACATTCCAATCCAGAACTATTTTGAAAGGCAGCTGAAAAAACTGCCTTAGACAAATGAATGTGGGTATTGAATTCTGATTTACTCTGTTAACAGTAAAAGAAGCCAGATTGATATTGCTTTACTGATCCCCAGCTAAGGAACAGGACTGTAATCTGAAAAAGAAATACTTTAAAAGGACTTTAAGAGATACAGTTCTTGCAGAAGACTGTCTGAAGTAATATATACCGTATTTTTCGGTCCAAAAGATGCACTCACCCCCCAAAGTGGGTGGAAATGTCTATGCATCTTATAGAGTGAATGTTGCTGAAGCCCCGCCCACCCACTGGCCCCCACCCTTCGGCCTCTGCCTCCCAGGAATTTGCCTCCTTGCATCAAACAGCAAACAGCCTGGTCAGCTTCAGCACAGCCTGATTTAGCACAAGCAGCTGATTGGAGGTTGGATCCGCCTCCCAGAATACCGCTGATCAGCTGTTCCAGGCTGCGGGGATCGCCACCACCCATCGTTGCCCATCGCCGCCGCCACCTATTGCTGTCTCTGCACGCCCCTTTTCGGCCTCCGCGCATCCGGAACAGGCTAAAAATGGGGTGCGCGGAGGCGGAGATGGTGACGATGGACGGCGACGGGGAGCGGCGATCCCCGCAGCCTAGAGGCAGAGGCAGATTTTTTTTCTTGTTTTCCTCCCCAAAAGCTAGGTGCGTCTTTTGGTCCGGAGCATCTTATAGTGCGAAAAATATGATAATCAGCCTCTTACTTGTTACAGCACTATAAGCCTGCTTTGGATTTAAATGAAATAAAGAATAAGAACTATAAGTTATTACAATGACATAATTATATTGGAAGGTACAGGTAATCCTCAACCTATGACTGTAATGGAGCCTCCCCATTACGGTTGTAAGCGGTAATGGACATTAAGTGATATGGCTTCACTTAATGACCTCCATCCTCTGTTATATCTGATGTGGAGCACAGAGTGTCTTGGGTGGGGGAGGTCTTGGGAGGCATAGTGCATAGTGCACCTGCCATGGGCATACTCTATCCCCATGATGGCGAACCTATGGCACGCGTGCCACAGGTGGCACGCGGAGCTATATCTGCCGGCACACAAGCCGTTGCCCTAGCTCAGCTCCAGCACACATGTGTGCGCCGGCCAGTTGATTTTCGGCTTGCGCGGAGGCTCTGGGAAGGCGTTTTTTGGCCTCTGGGGGCGGGACAGGCTGTTTTCGCCCTCCCCAGGCTCCAAGGAAGCCTCTGGAGCCTGGGGAAGGCGAAAAACGGGCCTACCAGGCCCACTGGAAGTCGGGAAACTGAGGAGGGCCCCCGTGCACGCATGCGCAAGGGGGGTGGGGCACATGGGAGGGCATTGAATCATGGGTGTGGGCACGCGTGCGCAATAGCACGCGTGCTTTCAGCACCCGAGGGAAAAAACATTCGCCATCACTGCTCTATCCCCTTGCTCCCATGCTCCATTTCTCACCCATTGGGTCCCCACAGCCCTTGGACCTACTTTAACCCCCAACTGGGTCCCTGCAGGTCTTTTCTCCCACACTGGATTCCAGCAGGGCTTGTGCCTCTCCCCCCCAACCCACCCCGCCCTGGTCACCCATTGCACACTTAGCTTTTAAAGGTCTCTGGAGCTCTGGAGGTTAGGGAAGCAAAATGGAGCAGTTTGTCCCTTGGCTACATGGTGCCCTCCCAGAAATGGCTGCCATTTTGGTGCTACCACGAGGAATTGTGGACACATTGAAAATGGCAGCTGCAGCTCAGGGTTGAATGGCTTACTCTCCTTCCCCAAAATAAGGTCTGGATATTTTCAAAAGGTAAGCCTGCGATGGATAATGGGTGGGGTGAGAAGCAGGCCCAAGGCTGAATGGGGGAACAGACCTGGGGGGACTGCTGCAGCCTCCCTGCAGTCAGTCATAAGGGCAAATGATTTTGGGTGTGCTGCAGCAACTATAACTTTGAAACAATCATAAGTACCTTTGCGGGGAGTCATCTATCTTCAAATGGCAGTTAAGTGACCTGTCGGTAAGTGAGGATTACCTGTCGTGATATAAACAGTGTATTTTTTCATTGGGAGCATAAGCCATTTATGATGTAAGCTGCACATTTGAAAGCTCATGGATTATGTTTCAAGGAAACATGCAGCTATAATTTTGTACAGGGGAGCCTTTTACTTGAATAATGGGAAATTGCTTTTCATAGTAACATTTCCAGGAGTAGATTGTGATAAAGCAAGAAACTGTACTAATCCAGGAAAAGTCAACATTCCCCTGAGAGTTGTATAGGACCAAGGTGTAGATTCTATAGAAGAATAGCTAAATTTGCTAGTATATACACCTATCAGCAGGGGAGGAATTCTTGCAGAACATCCACAAAATGACACGGATACTGTAAGGTTGCTTCTAAAATAGAAACAACTCTTCATAATAACCACTTTCAAGACTAGCTAGGAAAAGGCTTATATTATTCTTCACCACCACCACCCTGGTAGGATTTCTATCATTGTTTGAAAACCTGTATTTATAATTTTCAGTAAAAGTTATTCCGCCTCCTAAGGATATCATTTGATGATGTCATTAATTAGTTTTCTCTTAATCTTGCCTCCTTCTAGTCTTTGTATATTTCTGAAAGAACTGAGTGGGTAAAGGTAAACTCCCTTCTCAGGAGTTGTGTTAAAGGTTAACCTCCTAAGCTTTGTTGTGTGCTTGCATCATTTCCAAAATGTGGTTGTAATAAATTGCTTATGTTAAAGTATGAAGTGTCTTAATTCATGACTCAAAGTATAATTTTAGAAGTAGAGCCAACAGCTATGTACTAGCCAGCAGCTGGATTTTGCTAGGTATCAAATAAGCTTGAATTTGTTCCAATTAATTGCAAAAGATTATGGCATGGGTCCAGATTACTTGAGGGAATGTCTAATCCCAATGGGATTGGCCTGCCCCAGCTGTGCCAGCATAGGAGTCATGCTGAGGGCCCCATTGACCAGGCTATTCCGACTGCCTTCTCTGCTTCCTGCCCTTTGGAACATCTTGTCCCCTGGAGTGAGGGTGGCTCCAACCCTCCTGACCTTCCACAAGAGCCTGAAGACCTGGCTCTGCCAGTTGGCTTGGGGTTCTAGTGGGGGAGCTTCACAATAGAGGTGATTAATAGATTAATAACAGATCCCACCTTGCTCCCTGCTCATCCTATTCCCTCCTGTCCCATCTTTTAGTTAGATTTGATAATTTGTATTTTTATAGTATTTTATTCATATTATATGCATGCTTTATATAGTTTTATTCTTTTAACATTGTAAGCTACCCATAGTTACCCTATAGTAAGATGGGTGGCCAATAAGTTGAATGAATGAATGAATGAATGAATGAATGAATGAATGAATGAATGAATGAATGAATGAATGAATGAATGAATGAATGAATGAAGCAAATGTTAAAAGTCTCTGAAATAAATCATTTAATAAATCATGTCATTCTTACGTTAACCCAGTCAATTAAAAAAAACATTTTGAGGGGAAGTTAGTTGTTCAATGCTTGATGTAAATAACTTTATAGAGTGCTTTATATGCTTAGCAACTTTCAGGAGAAACTGTTTTGGACTTATTATTTTGTTGCCTTCTCTTGCTGACTTTATGGTTCAAAAGTATAATAGAATTGCTTTATTCTTTAGACAGTATTTCCATTTGATGCCCTGGATTTTGTGGTGTGGATAAAGCATTGGAGCAGTGTCATACAAATATGACATACAAAAAAAGTCACACCATTGCCTTAATTTTTTGTTTATACTATGTCAGTAAAAAAAATAAATATTATTCATTCTAGCTTGCAAATGTAATGGAAGAAACGGATACACCCTGCCATTATTTTTTGTAACTGCTTCTGAAAACATTCATATTCCCAGTTAAAGAATATTTATAAAGACAGCAGATGGATTTTATGAATATTACAAATACTAAGTGTGTTGTGGATTATAGGGGAAAATACAAGCCTTAGTGTTCTTTAATTTTTAAATCTATGCTGTAGATATTTGGAATTTGAAACATTCAGTAATGATCTATATTTTTGTTAAAGAATATGACGATTTACTGAGTACAGTTTTCCAGAATTAAATTTGAGATGGGTGGATAAAGGAAGAAGTGGTGGAGATATTTAAGAAACACCAGAAGCTTAGTGTTTTCTGAATTTAATTTATTTCGTAACAGATATATGTTCATGTATATTGGAATTTAGCGTTTTTACAATTTAATATATGTCAAAGATTATTAAAATAGTGATAGCACCATAGTATATTCAAACTGAAATTAGTCTGTGGACGCTAACATACTGTTTTGTTATGAAAGAAAAATGAACAAATATATTTAAACAAATCTTTGAACTCTCTTGATCTCTTTTTGTTTTTACAGGATCTGTTGAAATAACTGAGGCATATCTTGTGAGAGACATTTTATATGTTTTCCAGGGAATAGATGGCAAAATCATTAAGATGTTTAATTCAGAAAACTGTTACAAAGTAGATACAAAGGTACTGTGTTAACTTATTAGACATAGTGTAGATGGGGGAGATCAAACTTGAATATGCCTGTGTGCATAGATTGTAATGCATTATTCATTTTACCATTTTTTTAAAAAAAGCATTCTGTGTCAAATTCTTACATTGTTGATATCCAAGGTGGTTAATAATAAAACAAAAAGACCATAAAACAATAGTTAAATATCAGACATGCATTAAATATACAGATATTTTTAAAAGAGCAACAAAATTCAATCTCAGAAGTAATATTACCTGACCTTGGAATAAAAATACGGCATCCAAATATAGAGGCAAAGATAGAAATGGCCTATTTTTAGTTGCTGTCCGCCAAATTTCCACAGTTGGCTGACCTTGTGGAAAAGTTTCCAGTAATCAATCTTAACCCCATACTGTATAGGTTTATACAGGAACAAGTTCTTCAAGTAATCTGCCCAATTGCAAGTCATTGTAAATACACTAAATGTGAATTGCTATAAACATCATAATATGATGGGGTAGATTAAAACAAAAAAAAAAACCAGATACTGGTATGTAGATTGAGTAGTCCATATTGTGCTTGGTGACAAAGGTTTTGTAACTTGTTTACTTAGCATTTGTACGTTAACCCTTTAGGCAAATCTTTGTAAGTCTCTCAGAGACACCACAAGCCGGCTCGCTGAGTTAGGATGGCTGCATAATAAAATAAGAAAATATACCGACCAGAGAAGCATGGACCGTGCATTTGGACTGGTGGGTCAGGTATGTGAGTAACATGAGAATTCTTTGATGATTTCTGCTGGGAGACGACAAACCCTGTCACTGGTTACTTACTTATAAAAACTGTCAACTAGAAAAACTGTCAATTAGAAAAATCCGGGGGGGGGGCAGGAGGAGTCAAAGATGGTTTGTTTGGATACATGATCCCTCCATGAATACTCTCAGGGAGGGAACCAAAGATACTGAATTGGCACATCCCTTCAGCACACGGGTAGTGGTGAAGTATCTGTGGATTGAGCTATGGTATTTCTGATATCTAGTTTAGTAATCAGGACCACCTAGTACAGTGGTTCTCAACCTTCCTAATGCCGCGACCCGTGCCCCGCCCCCGTGCCCCCACCGTGACCCATCCCACCACCGCCATTTGGGTTCTTTTACCCGCTGCATATGTGCAAAGCGTGCTACGCATGCGCAGACGGTAAAAGAACCCAAATGGCAGCGGGGTGGGGCACATTGGGGGCACGATATGGCCAGGCTTGTGGCAGTGGGGGGGGAGCTGAGGATGCCGGGGCGACCCCTGGGAAATGGTCGTTCGACCCCCAAAGGGGTCCCGACCCCGAGGTTGGGAACCGCTGACCTAGTAGAAGGAGAGTTGTAAAAAGATCGATTCCTTCTGTGTCCCGCCTGCAAGAGAAGAAAGCACCCTATTATATTTGGGAGACTCTTCAGGCAGCTGGCTCTTATTGCAGGACCAACACTTGAACACACAACTCCAGTTCGGTTGAAAAGGCCCTGCTTCAAAGAAGAATGTTCCAGATCAATTTTCCCTGGTGGTTTCTGGGTGACCCACTAAGTGGTAATGGTGGAAACCATCGTCTAATATGTCTGATTACAGCAGATTACAGAAGCTAATTAAAAATATTTATTTTAACAGTTGGCAATTTGAGTTCTTTCGGTAGAGATGACACGGCACATTAAAAATGTCTACTCTTTATCTTTGCAGTTTCCCTCCCACTGGTTAGATTTGTGAAGTTATTCTTTTCCTAACTTGAATACTTTATCAATAATCAGTCTTAATAGCATTAGTAGTGTCATTACTATCTTTTGGCAAATACATGTGTCCGTCTCTATATTATCATTTCTCTTAAAATCTGACATATTGATTTAACTCAGGCTTTCCCCTTTAAAGGAGTAGTTTCATCCCAAAATTCTTAGCAAAAACCAGAATGGGGAAGGCTGATTTAGACCATAAAGCAATAAATTGCTCCTTTCTTGTTAACATAATTTTCTGCCTTTTATAAGTGAAGGTGCACCTTAAAAGGACAGTAAAGTTTAATCCTCATTGACTGACCACTCGTTCACCAGCTATTTGAAGTTACAGTTGTTTCAAGTTATGGGCACTAAACAAGGGAGAATTAAAAGGGATACTTGTTGCAACTGTCATAACATCCCCAGGGTCTTGTGATCACAATTTGAATGCTTGGCAATTGGCTTACAATTACGATAGTTGCAATGTCCCACGGTCTTCACTTCCAGTGTCTGTCCTCCCCGCCCCAAAAAGAAAAACAAATAAGTGAACTATTGTTTATGTTCAAATCTCACAATCTCATTGATTTACCAAGGGCCTTTTCTACATAACCATGGATTGTTCCCTTTACCCAATTAAATCTTAACTGTAATTTAATCTTATGGATCATTCGTACATGTTTTGGGCAGAATGGAATAGAAAAAGTGATATTGGTTTGTATTTTACTTAGGTATGTAGAAAAATGAAATTCAAGTGATTTCCTAAGGCAGCTTTCCTTTCCTTTCCTTCTATGGTAACGTGTGAAGTTGGATGTGCTGCTAGATCTTTCTGGCAATACAGCAGAGATGAGGAAAGGAGAAATGTCAAGGAGAATGATTTGTGCACTTTGTTTCCACTTTGTTGTAGTGCATGGACTGCCGTTTCTCTCTACCTCCACCTCTCCATCTTCCAATCTTCTAAAGACTACAACTTTACATTTAGATCAAATATTTAAATTGCGGTATTTTTTTTCCTGTTATCTGTTTTATAAAAAATTACAAGGTGAAAATTTAATGAGTTTAAAGTTTTTCCTTCAGTTCACTACTGCAAACTCCTTATTAACCAGATTTTAATGTTTGGTAAATTGATTTTTTAAAATCAATTTGCTGTTTTATCTTCTCCTTTTCTTTTATGCAGATCACTTGCTATTTATGCTTGTCTGATGTTTCTCAATAAGGGCTGTGGGTACCTTCTAGGGACAGACAGTCTCTTAACTTTTTAAAAGGTTCATTTCAGTATTCATAATCCCTGAACGAATTCAGTGGATCATTACACTGTTTTATTAAGAACATTGTGTATAAACATTTTGTTACTCAGTTATTACATTACAACTTGTACCCCATTCAATAGCTTTGAGGTGGTTTGTTTGTTTTTTTAACATATTTGTGGCTACTGCAATCAAAAGCTACTCTTGGTGGATCACATAAAAATGCACTTTAAAAAAAATCATCTTCCTTCCTCTACATTGCCAGAAATCTACTTCAGTCTATTTTCTCCCATCCAGACTCTGTCAGCCTCTAGGCCCTGAGAAAGGGGGTCAGCAGCATCTCCCCAATAGCTGAAAATGACATTGTACAATATAATATCATTGTTATAATCCAAACCATTGAAAGTTCCCATTCAACAGCATCATATGGGCCCTCACACCACAATATTCCTAACAGTTGCTTGGTCATAGTCAAGTTTTCTATCACTATCAGAGCCAGTCTGAACACAATGGTCATGTGATTGGCTGATTCTGAAGAACCTGATAACTAACATGGCAACATTTCACCATCGCCTCATTCATTATTAAATCATAGATGACGACGGATTTATTGCAAATAGATCTGCAACTCGCCGTCAGCACTTTTAAGGTCAATGGCACCAGCAATCTAGCTACCTGTTCCTTAGGATGAGGTTGGTAAGCCAGAAGCTCAGTCCCAAATTGGAGGTCAGTTTTCCATTAGAGTGGCCTACCTAACACCCCCAACATATGTTGCACAAACCCAACCCAACCAATGAAATTACCAGCTTCTTGGAGACAGTTAATTCCTTCCATCCCAACTGAAAAGATCACCTAGGCTGGTTATTGTACTCCTTCTGTCCAGGTTGCATTGAAAGCCATTTAGAATTGAACAGTGCCATTTCCTTCAACATACAAGTGTGAAATCTTACAGAAATAAATCAAGGTACTTTACTTCCTCCAATGTATTTTGAGTCAACAGAATATAATCCTTCAGACCACTCTGTAATGTAATTGAAGTATAACAATTGTTTTGATTCCTTTTGTCCTTTAGAGTTTTTGTGCTGCCTTAAACCAAGAACTTAAAGAATACTACAGATTATTGTCTGTTTTACACTCACAGGTAAATAAAGTCCACACAATTTCACAATTGTACATCTGTACTTCAGGAATGGGTTGTTGCATGCTAAGAGGAATTGAGGCTTCAGTTCCCAGCAGTTGTAGTGCAATGATCTCTGGAGAGCTATAGCCTCTATTATAGTTTTATAAATAGTTGTTAAACTGTGTTGCCTAAGTATGACAAGAAAACAAAATATTATAATTCTGCTAATTTCCCACCATCCATTTCTGTTGCATCACATATTGGTCACTTCGTTGTGCATGGTCAGTTCTGTTAGAATATTATTTCTGAGCTATTAAACTAATAATTCCACTTTATAATCTTTCTTGTATTTATATAACATGAAATGTGTATAGAATTAAATTAAAAATGTTGCTATTACAGAAACGTTGAGCAACTATTTTATAGCAAATCATTGTAACATTTGGGATTTAAAATTTTATTTCTTATTATCTAAATTTCCCGTGTATGTGCTTTCTGACTTATTTAATAATCATAGGTTTTCTTTTACATATTTTCATAAATGCCAGTTTTGATGATTCTCTAATGTGTTATTCCACGCACACACACACTTCCAGTCAGACAGTGAACAATCAAGAATATATAAATGCATGGGTCAAATTGCGATTAAAAACTCAGATTAAAATAAACAAGAGATGTTCATTGTTGATTGAGGAAGTAATTTTATCTTGCTAAGGGATTAAGTCCCATTTAAATTCAGTGCAATATATTTCAGAGTTGGTATGCATAGAATGTTGGTATAAAACTTCTTTTTAATCTCTTGATTGTTTTTTTCCCCAGTTGCAAGTAGAAGATGATCAAGGTGTCAATTTGGGGATTGAAAGCAGTTTAACCCTTCGCCGTCTGCTAGTCTGGACGTATGATCCTAAAATAAGATTGAAAACTCTTGCAGCTCTGGTTGATCACTGTCATGGTAATACAATACTTCCAGTTGCACATAAAATAAAAATGAATGTTAAAATAATACTGATATCCCAGAAGCTTCCAATTAGATGATTTGTCAGGACTACAGTATTACATACATACACCTCACAGTATTGCTTTTGGGGTAAGCAACATTGTGTGGAAGGCAGAAAGGGAGTAAGGAATAGTAATCAAGATGAAGGGCGTGAAATAAATAACGGGAAATAGAGCAAAATGTATTTTATGCTATCATCATTCACTATACTTTCCCTTTTCTTCAGTGATCATTCCTTCCCAAGAATCCACTCTTGACACTTCCCAAAAGCAGTCTGATCCAGACAGTCACATACTGAACATCTTATGTCCCTTGTATAGAAACAAACACAGAAAACAGAGGGCAGAAAAAGACCTAGTGGTCCGTTGAACTTTTCCCCCTTCAAACTTTTTTTAAATTTTTTAATTTTTTAAAAAATTTTGTTGGATATGTGTTTATCCAAAGCATGTTTAAACTCAGTTACGGATGTTTGACCCACTACCTCACAGGAAGCTGGTTCCAAGCTTCCACTACACTTTCTGAGAAATAATACTTTCTAACATTACTTTTGAATTTTCCTCCTGTCAGTTTGAAGTTGTGCCCGCGTTTTCTTGATTTTTGCTTAGCATTCAAAATACTGCTTCTAGAACCTTATTCACACTCTTAATGTATTTCAAAGTTTCAATAATGTCCCCCTTTCCCTTCTGTCCTCCAGGCTATATCTTTCACTAATTCTCTTAGTCTTTCAATTTAAAAAATTGAATCACTCATGCCGATCCTTTTTCTTCGAGCCCACAGGCATAATTGCAAGGAGACTAAACTTCTTAAATACCAGCGTGTTTGTATGTGGATGTTCTATAGCAGTGATGGCGAACCTATGGCACGAGTGCCACAGGTGGCACGCGGAGCCATATCTGCTGGCACGCAAGCCATTACCCTAGCTCAGCTCCAGCGCGCATGTGTGTGCCCACCAGCTGATTTTTGGCTTGCGCAGAAGCTCTGGGAGGGTGATTTCAGCCTCCGGAAGGCCTCCGGGGTGGCATTTTTGCACTTTCCAAGCTCAAGAAAGCCTCTGGAGCCTGGGGAGGCTGAAAAATGGGCCTACCTGGCCCACTGGAAGTTGGGAAACGGGGGAGTGGGGAGGTCGTGCACATGCGCAGGGGGTGGGGCAAGTGGGGGGCTTTGAATTATGGGTGTGGGCACGCACGTGAGTGCGATAGCGCGCTTGCGCACTATTTCGGCACCTGAGGAAAAAAAGGTTCGCCATCACTGTTCTATAGGTTTGACTTGCTTAGGTAACAGTCACTTGTATAGGTACCTGTCTGACAACCATTACACCTTGTCTTTTACTGTTTCCAGTGAAACAATAACTGGCCACATGAAAAGCCTTCTGCTAAAGACTCCAATTCTGGAGATGAGGAATACCTGGTATTGATGACTCTTGTCCCCGCTAGTTTGGGAAACCAAGAAATCTACCCCACAGGAAGGCTAAAACTATTTTTATTGAGATCGGCAAAAATAACAAAATCTTGCAAATCTGATTGTGTTGTGTCTCCTCCCTTTCTTATATTCCATTGAACCAGGGAGGGCTCTGCCTGAACCACTTCCAAATAGCAATGGCACGTAGACTTATATACCGCTTTATAGTGCTTTATAGCCTTCTCTAAGCAGTTTATAGAGTCAGCTTATTGCCCCCAACAATTTAGGTCCTCATTTTACCCACCTCAGAAGGATGGAAGGCTGAGTCAACCTTGAGCCTGGTGAGATTTGAACTGCCAAATTGGAGCCAGCCGGCAGTCAGCAGAAGTAGCCTGCAGTACTGCACTCGAATCACTGCGCCACCGTAGCTCATGTTACCTTGTTTCAGCCCCTTTTGCCTTAGTAAAGCTTCTTCATATTTCTGTCAAGGCATCTTTACTTGTTCAGCGATTGAGTTGCAGAGACACCTTGATTGTCTCCATGATTCACCTTCCCCTGGATTGCAGGAGACTGCAGAAGGTGACAGGGAGAATTCTGAAAATGCAGCTGCCCCATCATCTTCGGTTGAAGAGGAATATTCTGCTATGAAAATTGAGGGGGGTGGGTGTGCTCATGCCTGCCACTCTCAATATGAGACGGGTCAGAGTGGGATATTCTTCCTTTTCCTGCTGCTCCGGATATTCTTGATCTTTCCATGTGCATGGAATGAAAGGGTGTGGCTGATGGAGAGAATAACTGTGTGGAAAGTACATCGGGAACTGGAATTTCCCAGCAATAATTATATCAATAATTGTGTGAGTTACATAGAGCAGGCCATTAGGTTGTGAAAATGGTGGGGGGGGGGGGGGAAGCAGGCTGGATTTATAATGCAGAGGGTTTAAGAAGGAAATTTGCCCTCATCTTTGCAGAGGGCAATCAATTGCTTAAATGGCTTCAGAAAAGATTCTTACCTGGTTGTGCTGCATTGGATGCCTTCTGCCAAATTCCAATCAGCTACATAAGAGAAGCTAATAGCACCAGGAGGTAAAGGTAGAGAAACAGTGGCTTCATCCTCTAGCCTATGGTGTCAGGTCAGAATTTCATTCCTAGCTATTTGCTTAGTACAGAAGTATTAAAGGTATCCCAGATTATAATGCATTATTCTTATAGATTCTCCATCAATCAAACCTTATACACTGTATTTTTCCAGGAAGAAAAGGAGGTGAACTTGCATCAGCTGTTCATGCCTACAGTAAAACAGGTGATCCTTACATGAAATCCCTGGTGCAACATATTCTTGGCCTTGTATCACATCCCATCCTGAATTTTCTTTATCGTTGGATTTATGATGGAGAATTGGAGGACACATACCATGAAGTGAGTTATATAAACTACTGTATTTTTCAGAGTATAAGATGCTCCGGACTATAAGATCCACCTACCTTTTTTGGGGATGAAAACAAGATATACGCTAGTGCATGGATATGGGAAATAATATGAAAATTTACCAGTTTGGAACTGTTTTAAGTTTTTTTCTTTGCACAGATTGGTATTGTAATCAGAATCAGTAAGTTATTCAACATGCAATCTGTTAGATGTAAAGCTTTTCCCCCCTCTCTTTTTTTCCCTTCAGGTAACATTTTAATTAAGTTAGTGAAATGCTTTTTAAATTCCAGCTAATTGTTGATTCTAGACAGAAATTTTACAACAAAAGGACACAAAGAAGAAAATAAGACTCATAAAACACTCACACTAACTCTGCCTCTGCCTCCGCCTCCCAGCACAGCAAACAGTCTGCTTTAGTTTTGTTTTCAGCACAGCTTAATTAGCACAAGGGGAAAAAAATCTGCCTCCCAGCAATTTGCCTGCTTGCTGGAGGCCCGCGCAGCAATAGGCAGCAGCCTAAAACAGCTGAGGGTCGGGAGGCCGATCCAACAGACAAATCAACTGCTTGTGCTAATCAGGCTGTGCTGAAGCTGAAACAGGCTGTTTGCAGTTTGCTGTTAGCTGCAAGGAAGTAATTGGTGTGAGGCAGAGGCCAAAGGGTGGGGGTGGGCGGGGCTACATTCGGTTTATAAGACGCACCCAAATTTTCACCCTCTTTTGGGGGGGGAGTGCGTCTTATACTCTGAAAAATACAGTAAGTTATTTTTAAATAACTTAATATTTACTTAATAATAAACTTCATATTCAATTTAAACTTATTAAATTATTATGTTATTAAAATTTAAACATGAGCTTAATATATAATTTAATTAATAGCTTAATTTTTAAATAACTCAATATGGCACTGCATTACCTCTTTCAACATTTTGAATCCCCAGGGACCTATCCACGGGGCCGTTTTGTAGATTTCAGCTTGGCATTCAATACCATCATTCCAGAAATTTGTCACTGTAAACTGAGTCAGTTAGCTGTGCCTGTCCATACTTGTAGGTGGGTTATTAGCTTTTTGCTGGATAGGAAGCAACAAGTGAAGCTAGGAAACATCACATCTAATACTCTGGCAATTAGCACAGGCGTCTCTCAGGGTTGTGTGCTCTCTGCATTGCTCTTCTCTTTCTATACTCATGAATTCATCTGTAGGGATCCCTCTATTAAAATACTGAAGTTTGCAGATGATGCAGTCATTGGTCTCATTCAAGACGGTGAGAGGTCTGCATATAGATGGGGGATTGAACAACTGGCTGTGTGGTGCAGCCGGAACAATCAGGAGCTGAACATGCTTAAAACTGTAGAGATGAGTGAAATTTAAGAGGAGCCCTTCTATTCTATCGTCTCTTAATATATTAGACAGCACAATATCAGCAGTAGAATCCTTCAAGTTTTGGGGTTCTATAATCTCCCAGGATTTGAAATGGACACCTAACATTAGAACCATCATTAAAAAGGCACAACAAAGAATGTTCTTCCTGTGTCAACTCAGGAAGTTCAGATTCTCCCAGGAGCTGTTGATACAGTTCTACAGAGGAATTACTGAGTCTATCATTTGTATTTCTATAACTGTCTGGTTTGGTACAGCAACCAAACAGGACAGGTATAGACTCTAATGGATAGTTAGTTAGAAAAAAAAACCAATTGCAACCAGCCTGCCTCCCACCTGCATATTGCACCGGTCAGAAGGAGGCTGAGAAAATAACTACAGACTTCTCACATCCTGGACATAAACTGTTTCAACTCCACCGCTCCAGATGCCGCTATAGGGCATTGCATGCCAAAACAACTAGACACAGGGACAGTTTTCCCCCCTCATGACATCATTCTGCTGAACACCAAATTCTCACAATCCTTTCTTATGTCTAAATATATTTATCCATGTTGTATGGCTATAGTATTATTATCATCCTTCTTATCTTCTTCATTACCTCCTCTTACTGGTATTATGATTATTACTACTCTGTTGCTTTGCATGTACACTGAGAGCTTCTGCACTGGAGACAAATTCCTTGTGTTTCTAATCATACTTGGCCAAATAAAGCTGTTCTGTTCTGTTCTGTTCTGGAGGTCCAATGTCTATATCCCATAAACCAATAAATTATTTTTAAATTAGTCCTGCATGGTTTGTAAAAAAAACCTTACACATATCTTTGTATTAAGATAAAATGACCAGGATCCAAGGAATCATGTCCCATTTTAATCAGAGATCTAGCATGAATAGTTGATTTTTAAAAATCTAATATTTCTTAATGTTCGTTGAAATAGATTATAAATTATAAATTTAATAACTTCACATATTTTCAAAAGCAGCCATGTTGGTTGAGAAATTCTCTCAGTTAAAGTAAAATATATATGGAGGATGTCCATTAACAGTCAGCATTTGATTTTAATTTGGTTATGTACTAGGATAAATGCACAACATCCATTATAAACTTGGAACTTTAATTAGTAAAATAAACTTCCATCTGATATAGAAATCCTATGGGTGGAAACCCCAAGAACATTCTACTATAGCAAATATGAATATCCTGGTGAATATGACCCTTACAAAAAGCTTGTCATATAGTGTTTTTGGGAAGAAAAGAGGGGACTCATTATATTGGGGCAAATGAAAATGTGGGTTTTCCTCTGGGACTTTGATTGCTTTTGTAAACAGGCTCTTAATTTCCTCAGCAGAAAATCACCCCTGTTATCTGTTGGTTGGAAGGCCTTGGCATTTGTTCATCAGTTAGATTGTACTATGATTTCTCATTTCTCCTGCAATTCTTTTTGTACTAGATATAATAACAGAACTCAAAGAACCTTGAATGGGTAAACTGAATCAATAAAATAATTATGCAATTATGTTCTGACCTTGGTTTCCTTCACCCTTTCCAAGATCTTTTTTTAATAGGATTCTTATAAAATGCTCTTGCTTTTTGTATTTTTTAAATATAAAAATAGTGTTTTTGAAGTACATTAATTGCGTGTTACTTTGCCCTGGTTATAAAATGAGCGTTTTCATGGTTCTGAAAGATGATTTAATTGTCTGATGGATTTAAAAGTATATTTTTATCATTAATACTTCAATTATGGTTTCGTGCCTGTTGTTGAGCTATAGTAAATTTTAGAAAATGGACCTTTAAAACATATTCTTTCCTAAATGAGTAAGTGTATATGTTGTGTATACGTATTTATGAGTTACCACTATGTTCCAGTGTAAATGTGTATAATAATAATAATAATAATAATAATAATAATAATAATAATAATAATAATAATAATAATAATAATAATAATAATAATAATAATAATAATAATAATAATAAATTAATAATAATCCCACTATCAGTAATCTTAAAAAAAATGAAACTTGGATACCAAATAGCCAAAGACGCTGAAAAAATTTCACATTTATTGTATATGGATGATTTGAAACTGTATGGAAAGTCAGAAATAGAAATCCAATCACTGACCAACACAGTCCTAATATTCAGCACAGATATCTCAATGCAGTTTGGCATGGAAAAATGTGCCACTGTATCTATGAAAAGGGGCAAAATCACTACATGTGACGGAATTGAAATGCCCAATGGCCAATTAATTAAATGCAATCAAAATGAAGCCTATAAATATCTGGGCATTCTGCAGTTGGATAACATCAGACATGGAGAAGTGAAAACTATCATTAGAAGAGAGTACACCAACAGAGTTAGGAAAATTTTGAAATCTAAATTAAATGGTGGAAACACCATCAAGGCCATGAATACCTGGGCAATACCAGTCATAAGATACACGGCTGGTATAATTAACTGGACACAAGCTGATTTGGACATTTTGGACCGAAACACCAGAAAACTAATGACAATGCACTACAGTTTACATCCACGTAGTGACACTGATAGACTTTACCTGCCCAGAAAATCAGGTGGCAGAGGACTACTACAAGTAAAGCAAACAGTTGAAGAAGAAAAGCATGCATTGGCGGATTATTTAAAAGAAAGTCAAGAACATCTATTAATTGAAGTAAAGAACAAAAATCTACTGAAGGTCCAACAGACGAAACAAGAATACAGAAAAAATGTGATAAAATCAAGAATGGAGAGTTGGCAAAATAAAGCATTACATGGCCAATTTCTGGAAAAAATAAAAGACAAAGTGGACAGTGAAAAAACTTGGTTATGGTTAACATCTGGTACTTTAAAGAAAGAAACAGAATCATTGATCCTGGCCGCACAAGAACAGGCAATTCGTACAAATGCCATAAAGGCCAAAATTGATAAATCTTCAAATGATGCTAAATGCAGATTATGCAAGGAAGCTGATGAAACTGTAGCCCATGTGCTCAGCTGCTGCAAGAAAATCGCGCAGACTGATTACAAATTACGACACAACTCTGTTGCACAAATGATCCACTGGAATTTATGCAAAAATTATAACATCCATACTGCTACAAACTGGTGGGAACACAAGCCTGAAAAAGTCACTGAAAATCAGATGGTCAAGATCTTGTGGGATTTTCGTATACAAACAGACAAGGTACTGGCGCATAATACACCAGACATCACGCTGGTCGAGAACAACAAGGTGACTATAATTGACATTGCAATACCAGGAGATAGCAAGGTCGATGAAAAGGAACACGAAAAAATCGCAAAATACCAGGACTTAAAAATCGAAATCCAACGATTATGGCACAAACCAGCAGTGGTAATTCCAGTGGTGATTGGAACACTGGGTGCTATCCCAAAAGCACTGGAATTACATTTAAAACAGCTCAAAATTGACAAAATCACCATCAGTCAAATGCAGAAAGCCGCACTGCTCGGTTCTGCACATATACTTCGAAAATACATTACGACTTCCTAGGCCCCTGGGTGGGGCTCGACTAGTAATCAATGCCAAATCCGGCGAAACAACTGGCCGCTGTGATACAATTGTATAATAATAATAATAATAATAATAATAATAATAATAATAATAATAATAATAATAATAATAATAATAATAATAATAATAATAATAATAATAATAATAATAATAATAATAATATAACAACAACAACAGTTGGAAGGGACCTTGGAGGTCTTCTAATCCAACCCCCTGGTTAGGCAGGCAACCCTACATCACTTCAGACAAATGGTTATCCAACATCTTCTTAAAAACTTTCAGTGTTGGAGCATTCACAACTTCTGGAGGCAAGCTGTTCCACTGATTAATTGTTTTGCTTTGGTTTGCTTTAATTATTTTGCTTTGGGATCTGTTCCCCCTCACCCTTTTTCACATATCCATATTTGTTCCTTTTTTGCTTGTACTTCTTTGTATAGCACCTATTGAGTATGTGATTTAGACCGATGCCTGTGATCTTGTCTACTCATAAATAAATTTTAAAAATTGAAAATGGGATGTCTTCTTACATAAAAACAAGAGTAAACTACTTTCAGACAAGGTCTGGTTCATGGGATTAGGATGTATGCATATAAATAGCCGAAACATCTAATTCAGAAATTGCATTCCATTTATAGTGAAGATAATGATCAAAGGCATCCAACTAAAGTGTTTGCATTAGAATGGATATAATGAGATTTATTACCTTGTTTATAGAAGTTCCAATATTGTTTAAATGTGCCTACTTCCATTGTTGTGTAAACAATCTTATCTTTTTCTTTCATTTAATTGGGAATAAAATGGATTTAAAACAGCCTTATAAATAACATGTTCCAATGCTGATACTTTCATAATGCTAATATTACAAAGTATATGCACGTATAGGTTTGTGTGTATTTATTTTGAGGAGCTAACAGATGAAGATCTCCCCTTCATTTTGTGTAATATATTAGTAGGAGCAATGTAAGATCCCTGGTTACCACAGTAAAGAAAAGGAGGGAATGAGCAAAGCAAGAGTATATAATTGAGATCTAAGATGAATATGCAGGCAGATAAAAGGGCCAGTTTGGGCTTGGGGAAAGGAGGCATTTAGTAAGCCAAGTGACCAAATGAGGATTGAACTAAACTACTTTGCTTAAACCAGACGTGGTGATAAACAGGCACTGATAGGTACCAATTTAGATTTGTCTTAATGCCTGAATTTTGTGTGCTTTTCTTTTGATAGGGTGTCCAGCCATAATTGTGGACAATCAGCAGAGAGATGTGCAAATTTATTGAGAATTTTTGACAATTTCACCCTTTGAGTTTTTTGTAAAATCAATAAAGGCAGGATATAAATAAATAAAGCAAAAAAAATAAATATTCATCAATTTCTAACTCTTCACAATTGTTGAATACTCTTAGCGTCTATATTAATAAATTGAACATGCCAAAGTAATCAAACAAAAATATCTTACAAATAAATGTCCGAAAGCAATGCGTAGTGTTAGACTCCAAAAAGCCCTCTGGAAAAGCTCTTGTGTTTAACTTTTTTCAGAAAGCAAATAATGTTCAAACAGATGGAACTCCTACAGGAGGCCATTCCAGAAGCCCAGTCTCCTCAAAGGGGAAATGTCCTAAGATACTGCAGGGGTTATTTGACTGCATTTAGCTAGAAAAAGAAAGGACAAAAGTTCATTCTATGAGAAGGAAGAGGTCAAGGTCTTGGTACTGTATCTGTCAAGGCAGATGCATTTCAAAACTAAGTTCTAATGCATAAAGCAGAGGACTTCAAACCTGGCAACTTTAAGACTTGTGAACTTTGAAGTTGAAGTCCAAAAGTCTTAAAGTTGCCAAGTTTGGGGACCCCTGGCATTTATTTATTTATTTATTTGATCATTTTTATATGCCGCCCCACTTCCGTAGGACTCAGGGCGGCATACAACATAATAGAAACAATTGTAAAAAACGATAATAGAAGTTAAAAATTACAAAAATTAAAACCACATATCATTCAAACAAGGGGGATTGATCTTTATTTCTCCCCGCCTGCAGGAAGAGCCATGATTTAACGGCTTTGCGGAAGGCCAGTAGGGTGGGGATAATCCGGATCTCTGGGGGAAGTTGGTTCCAGAGAGACGGGGCTCCCACAGAGAAGCCTCTCCCCCGCGGTCCCGCCAACCAACATTGCTTGGTTGATGGGACCTGGAGGAGACCAACTCTGTGGGACCTAACTGGTCGTAGGGAGGTATGTGGTAGAATGCGGTCCCGCAAGTAACCTGGCCCTGAGCCATGTAGGGCTTTAAAGGTTAAAACCAACACCTTAAATTGCGTCCAGAGACTAATGGGCAGCCAGTGCAGCTGGCGGAGAATAGGTGTTACGTGGGTGTATCTGGGAAAACCCACTACAGCTCGCGCAGCTGCATTTTGCACCAATTGCAGTCTCTGGATACTCTTTAAGGGTAGCCCCATGTAGAGCACATTACAGTAGTCCAGCCGTGAGGTGATGAGGGCGTGAGTGACCATGAGTAAGGTATATAGTATATAGGCATAAAGGTATATTGCTTATTATGATTACAGGGATATTCAGGAAGGGTTCGAACTGTATTTGAACCCTTCCTGAATATTACATGTTCTGCCAAAATTGTTGTATATTTCTTTGATATTCATGATTCATATATTTTAATTCAGTTTGTATTACATTGGTTTATTGAATTTTTCTAGCATGAGATCTCTCAGCTAGAAGAGGTGTGGGCTGTGGGCTAGACACTTTTTGGATCTATATACTTTAATCTCAAAGTATTGCACTCACTTGGATTCTTCTGTTTTGTTTCCAACATTGGGAAAATAGATAATAAATGAGGGGATTGCTCTTATTTTTGAATTATTTAACAGATGATCTAATGTGCATTAGGAACCTATGGCTACCAGCAAAAGGGAAGGAGGGGGACTAAAATTTTCTCACCAGTTTTTTCTAGATGTATTTCTTAAATAGATGGACATATTTTATTTTTTGAAAAGATAAAAATTCTCTAGGCCTAGGTTATACTTAATTGATTTTGTGTCCTATAAAGCTCAAAATTAACTAGATTCTGAACAAAGTGGATGCTATTATGACATGATTATTTTCTTAACGTTTTAGGCTAACAGAAAAGCTAAAAACTTCCAATTTTGTGCAGCATGTATTCATAACCCTTTGCCGTGAATTGATGGTCTTTTAAAAATGATTTTTTAAAAAATGAGTCTATAAGCTATTATGAGAAAATTTGGTTTTGCAAGACAGCAAACAAGTTTTAAAAAACAAATAAGCCTTTTTTTTTGCCAAGATGTTATGACTAAGCAGCAAAGGTATTTTGATAAAAATATAAATAATGATGCATTGAATAGAGAGCTAGATTAAATGATTTCTAAGGTACTTATGAACTCTCATCTGTCTACAGTACATATATATATATATATTAAGTTTTTACATATAGAAAATTATATATGTGTCATATTTATATATGTGTCATATTTAGGCTTATTATAAAACTGTTTTATCCACAGTTCTTTGTAGCTTCAGATCCTACAGTGAAAACAGATCGGTTGTGGCATGACAAATACACATTGAGAAAATCAATGATTCCTTCTTTCATTACAATGGATCACTCCAGAAAGGTATGAAAAAATAAACCTGATAGACTATTCTGATTACTTTAAAATTGACTGTTACACACATACATACAGATATACACACACATAATATGGAAGCAGACCTTATAAAAGTTGATATTCTATAGAGCAGTGGTTCTTAAACTGGGGATAATTTGGCATATCCTGTGCATAAGAGGCAATTTATAGTTATTGTTTTTTGTGAGAGTCCAGTTTGGAATTGCTACCACCAAGCCACTTGTGTGAAATAACACAGGTGGGGAGTAATGACATTATTTGGGACTTGGGAATGGGGCAGTTGGGTCAAAGAACCTCTGCTATAGAGCCTTTTTCTTCAGACTAGTCTCTAAAATTGGGCACATAGAACTTTTTTTTTACAATAAATGGTGAAAACATTCTACTAAGCCGGGCATCCAAAGTGGTAAACCCATCATTAAACTGAGGTGAATGCCCTTCTTTATTTGCTAAGTCTGCTTAGAGTATATAATTGGAAGGAGCTAGTGAAGCTGGAGTAAATTTTGTATATTTATTGTTGTTTGCTTTTTGTATGCTTTATTTTAATAAGTAAAACATTCTCCCTGAAAAATGTTTTGAAAGGGAAAATGTTCTGCTCTTAAAAAACTTCAAAAATAATATCCTTTTCATATTTAGGTTCTCCTAATAGGAAAATCCATAAACTTCTTACATCAGGTTTGTCATGACCAAAGTCCTTCATCAAAGATGATAGCTGTGCCCAGATCTGCAGAATCTCCAAAAGATGGTATGGAATTAGAATAAGTTTATAATATGTTAACTTTTGCCATACAGAAGTTTATCTTAAGGTTACATAGAAACTCAGCAGTAGCTTTGTTTTTTACTTCATTATTTTGCAGTTTATCATTATCTGAAATAATAATGTGTAAAAAGTTCAAGAGCAAAAGTTTTCTGGCTTGTATGGCACCATAAAGTCTTTCTTTAGGAGATGCAGAAACACCTGAACAGTCGATTGTGTCATTCTAAATATATAGTGCGCTCTCATATGTAATGTACTTAAGTATAATGGTGTTGCTAGGTCGTTATTTTCTTGTTGCAGGAGTTTAAATAACAAAAGCCATAATCTTGCTGAGCATTTTAGCTTATATACAAAATGGCTTCAAATCATTTGTCAGTTAAATCTGATTTGAATTATGGTTTGATTAACAAAATCAGGTTAGTTCGTGCCTTGAATCAAATTGTCAAGTCAGGACAGTCAATTTTGAAAAGCTGATTTGAACTGGGAAAGTGGCTTTTATATTTTTAAAAAATATATTTTATTATATTTATTTTATTTAAATAAGTGAATTGATCTAAAGGTACAGGGGATGCGGTGGCTCAGTGGCTAAGACGCTGAGCTTGTCGATCAGAAAGTTCGGCGGTTCAAATCCCTAGTGCCGTGTAATGGAGTGAGCTCCCTTACTTGCCCCAGCTTCTGCCAACCTAGCAGTTCGAAAGCATGTAAAAATGCAAGTAGAAAAATAGGGACCACCTTTGGTGGGAGGGTAACAGCATTCCGTGCGCCTTCGGAATTTAGTCATGCCTGCCACATGACCACGGAATCGTCATCAGATAGTGCTGGCTCTTCGGCTTAGAAACGGAGATGAGCACCGCCCCCTAGAGTCGGGAACGACTAGCACATATGTGCGAGGGGAACCTTTACCTTTAAAGGTACATCTTTTGGAAAGCTAATTTGAAGATATGATCAAATTCATAGCCTTGAATTTCTGATTGAAAACTTCACATAATTGTAATTATTTTTCCAGTTACAATTTCAAATTTATTATTATTTGAAAATTTATATATTAGAAACTGTTTCTTTTGATTTACTGCCAAAAAGATTTTTCAATGTGAATAAGCACAAGCATATCACCTATCTGCAGCTCTTTAAAGCAGCTGCATTTTTTTCTTGAGATCACCTAGCAACTGCTACTGCATATTCATTTATTTGTGCACTTTTTGGGAATTTCAAAGCTCCATACTATATTAATTTACATCTCATCGTACTCAAGTCAGAAGCACCAAGGTGCTTCCGGGTTGACAGGATTAGCCGGTAACATCACCGTTGCCCCAGGGGACACTTAGTTGGGGGCTCCTTTCATTACTCTCATAACCTCCTTAAAACTGATTAGAACAGTAGCTTAGTTCAGTCATTGCAATAAAGTGATCCAACTCGTATGTTCTGTTTAAGCATCTATTTTGTCTGCTGGTTTTAATGGTGAGCCTGTGATCTGGGATTTCAGGTCCTTCTTAAGTTTCTGTAACATTTTTGTAGGTAAAGGCAATTTTCATGAAAGTTTCACATATTGGTCAGTGCCATAGACTAGTCAGGGTGTAACCTGGACATGAAAAACAAGGCAAATTCTATTACATGTAGATAAGACCCCAGCACCACAGTGCCTTAAGTTAATAAAAAGCTGACTAGCTGCTATCTCCACACTTTGCATCATATACTATTGGGTCAAGGAGAAGTCCCAGCCTCTACACTTAGACTTTCAATGATGAAGCACATCTAGTATTGCCAGTTAAGCCACCCACCTTTCTACAGATGGAATAGATTCCTTTTCAACTTTTTAGCCTTCATCCATCCTTCCAGAGAATTTCCTGGGATTAGCTTAGGCTTCATGGTTTGGTACTAAAGAATAGAGCGAACATGCTTAGCACACTCACACAATGTCAATTTCATGACGTAAAATAAGAATCCCTACTACCTCTAGAAAATTCACCATAATGCCATTAAACAAGCAAGTATTTAATATTCTATTCACCATCAAATTATTTGGGTGTATCTGGGAACCATTCATTTTATACAATTCAAGTCAAAAAAGTATACATGGTGCAAGAGTTGATAAGTTGTGCTTGTTTTGTAATCTTGGTAACTTCTTGTTTTTCTGTAACAGCTGCTGAAATGTTCACAGATTTGGAAAATGCATTTCAGGGAAAAATAGATGCTGCATATTTTGAGACCAGCAAATACTTGCTAGATGTGCTCAATAAGAAGTACAATATACTGGAGCATATGCAAGCCATGAGACGCTATTTGCTCCTTGGTCAAGGAGATTTTATCAGACATTTAATGGACTTGTTAAAGTAAGCAAATGCAGTTTTTAGAGGGAAGGACTGTTAATCTGTGGTTGTAAAAATTGTCATTTGTCACCTTTAAATGTAATATATGATACTTTTATGAGATAATTCTACTTCATTGGATGTATAGAGTATTATTTTGTAAAGGATTATTATTTTCCTTATTAAATGGGAGAGAAACTCATCAATATAGGAATGTTCTGCATAAAAAGAAGCTTTACTGAAACTCCTGCATAAAACTTTTTAAAGCTTATGTATATACAGTATATGATAAGCCCATATATAGAGTGTCACAAAAGTGCAGCTTTATGTCTTTAAAGCTTAAAACCTAGAACTGCACTAAGACATTCAAGAAACTGTCTCGGTGCGTGCATACACATACACATAGTTGTTGATTTTCATTTTTCCTATTATTTGTTTAGTTAAAGAAAATGCAAAGAGAAATGTATCTGTGAAGCCCAATATTAAAGTTTATGTTATAATATATCTCTTAATCTTTTATTACTTTATTATTATATTCAGTAATATATCACTCTACTTTAGAACTAACACTATTTTTTCAAGTTTCTATTGGATAACATTTGGTTCTTTTAAATTTTGGTGGAAAGTTTTTCCAAATTTTAAAAAGCTGATCTCTTGAATCTGTTCTTTTAAAGTTTTTGAAAGTTCTTCATATGATATTAACTATGCATTCAACTTACTTTCAAGTGAGTGTACATAGGATGGTACAATCCTATCTGTATACACTCAAAATTAAGTTTATTTTAGTTCAAACAGCTACATTTACTGCATGGTAAATGTTCATACGATTGCATTATTTATCTAAAATATAATCCTTCTCATTCTCTGTATTCAAAACTTTATTAAATTTACATTCTACCTTTTCACTAAGATAACTTCAGACATGATTAGATTTTATATATACATTATAAAATAGAGAATGGGTTGCACTATTTGAATTGCTTATGCAACTGCCAGTAAGAGTGTCAATCAAATCTTTTAAAATTCTGCTCTTTTTCCTACATTAATTTTAATTGATTCTCTCATTCTTCTTGTTTTCCAGCATCTTAGACTGTAAATTTGAGAGTAAGAATTGCCATGATATTAAATTTATATGGTATCTTCTGGTTACCGTATTTTTCGGAGTATAAGATGCACCGGAGTATAAGACGCACCTTAGTTTTTGGGGAGGAAAGTAGGGGAAAACAATCTGTCTACCAGGTATTCATCTGGCTAGCGTCCTTAGTCTGGTCAGCTTCAGCACATTATTTTATCCCCTGGTTAGGACTTAAAAAAACCTTCTTCTGAGAGAGTAACAATGAAAGAGCATGCAAGCCAGTAAGAGCTGGGAAGATCGTTAGCACCTGGTTAGGGCTAGAAAAAAACTTATTCGGAGCAGCTTCAGCACATTATTTTATCCCCTGGTTAGGACTTAAAAAAACCTTCTGAGAGAGTAACAATGAAAGAGCCTGCAAGCCTGTAAAAGCTGGGAAGATAGTTAGCACCTGGTTAGGGCTAGAAAAAAAACTTATTCGGAGCAAGTAGAGCAATGAAAAAAAATTCTGCAAAGACTTAGGGCTGGAAAAACATTCTTTGGAGAGAGTAACAATGAAAAAGCCTGCAAGGTAAGAGCTGGGAAGATCTGTTAGTACCTAGTTAGGGCTGGAAAAAAAAGCTACATTCGAAGTATAAGATGCACCCAAATTTTCAGCCACTTTTAGGGAGGAAAAAGGTGCGTCTTATACTCCGAAAAATACGGTATTTATTGCCTCAGCAGCATGCAGGCTGCCAAATAAATCCTGCAGATATAAAACTTTAAATTCGGCACTCTGGATTTCTGGATTTCACTATTCGGAGGCTGCTATCACTCTATAATATTTTGACAAAGAGAAAGTAAAGACTACCTTTTGATGAATATATCATGATATCTTTATTTAAATGTCTATTCAGATCCCAAGCTTTTAAAACTCCTGGAACCGGTACTTTTAAATTCAGCACCCCACCTACTTCCCTTTGTGTCAATATTTTTAAAAGCATCTTGGATTTTCTTTTACAATGGCATTTCAATAGTATAATGGCAGACTTCCTACATGTTACATTTCTTTTCCTTCAATAATGCCAATTTTTCATTACAAAGGATTCCATTTGCTTGCCAGACATCAAAGAGACGTCTATTTGTCCAAGAACTGAATTGATGTAACATCTCTACACTCAAGTGCAGCAGGGAATGATAATGAGACAGAAAATTGGCACAACATTTTGGTCTGTCAAACACTGGAGAGTTGTGAATTAATGGAAATAAACACTTTTTGACATAGAATTTTTAATTTGCTATTTCAGATTCTAGGAGTATAAGCTTTGGTTCTAAATATTCTTTAATGCACAAGGCACAACTGCATCGTCTTTGTCACTAAATTTAAAATGAAGCATCTAACACTTTTTGGAATCCAAAAATGATATTTTCTTATCAATTTTTACAATATGTATTTTAAACTAATTGATTCTAGATAGGACAACCATCTTTTATATAAAAGAAGTTCCCCAAATCTGTAGATCGTGTAGCTGTTTGGAAGCAGTCTTCTGTAGCCATTTTATGTCACCGTTTCTCCCTTGCCCCACAGGATATGCTTGTTTAAAAAGAGGAAAATCCTTTAAAAAAATAAGAGCAGAAGGAAAGACTAGCATTGGATTGTACCTAATCTAAAAAGATTTTAGATTAGATTTTATATTAAAGGAAATATTGTGTTGCATTGCTACTAAGTTAATTCAGAGATGACCTGAGGTTTGAAAACACTATGAGTTCAGTTGAACATGAATGGAAGAAACTGCGGTGCTAAGCATCTTCATTGACTTCTGGATCCTGGCCCCTGGATCTGAGCTGAAATATGAATGATTGATAGATTAGAGTTGTTGCTGTTGTTGAAATTTGTATCTCGAGTATTTGCAATTACAAAAAATAATGGGATGTAGAAAATGTGCATGTTCTTTTGTGCAGTTTGCCAAATTCTGATAGAGGCATCACCCCAGTATGGTGGTGTTGTTTTTTAAAAAAGAATTCACTAAGAGAATCTGTTCACTGATTGTAAAACTATTGCATCTGCAGCTGGATGAAAATGGGGTATAGTAACATTGATGTATCTGTCTTTTATTTATATTATTTAAAAATAGGCCAGAACTTGCGAGACCAGCTACAACCTTGTATCAGCATAATCTGACAGGAATTCTTGAAACAGCTGTCAGGGCAACTAACGCACAGTTCGATAATCCCGAGATCCTCAAACGCTTGGATGTTAGACTTTTGGAGGTATTTTTGAGACATTTTAGTATTTCATGATAACATTAGATTTGATTTGTCAAAAGTAAGAAAGATATGCTTTGAGGTCAGCAATATCCAAAGTACTATCATCTTTCTGGATTATCAGATTTTCTTGACTCTACACTGTTATTTCACTGAAAAATGAGTTATAGATATTACAGAGCAGTATGTGGGATAAGAAAAACATATGGCTACAATCCAAATTAAACATACTCATAATGTACATGGGCTTACTGTGATGTATTATGGCCTAAATTATAGTTCTGCTGAATTTATTCTGATACAGTTTTGTTAAGGTGCAGTCTGATTTTTGGTAGTTGTAATTTCATTATTGTCCTTTTCTTTGCTTATCTGAACAAAAAATTGTATTCACAATTGTATTTCCTTTATTCTCTGTGTTGACAAACTGTTATCTCCTAGCCTAAAACTAACATTTTAGGTTGGTTACATAAGGTTGGTCTTTCTTTTACCCACTGTGTGTTGACAATTGATCATTACTAAATGCTGGATCATGATAACTTTGGGGAAATAGTTAAATAACTATTTGCTTAACTATTTATAACTTTTTTAAAGGTGTCTCCAGGTGATACTGGTTGGGATGTTTTCAGTTTGGACTATCACGTTGATGGGCCAATTGCAACGGTAAGGATGTATAGCTCAGTTTGTCCATTTTTGATCTCCTCCTACTTAGTTCTCTAAATACTTATTATTAAAATAGCCTTAGTACTTTTAGAAGTACATGATTAAAGAGATTGCTTGATATCTTTGATGTACCCATTGTATTAAGAGTACAGCCAAAATCTCAATTTTCCTAAATTATTAATGAGTGTTAAAATGCTACATTTTAAGACCTTCATTATTTGAAATAAATAATTCATTTGCTCTGTCGGAGATTTTAGAAAGTACTTAATAAATGGATTTTCATTTTCAGCCATTATTCTAAAACTGTAGCAACTAATTTGGGATAATTTGTATGAACTGTAAAATGTATTTTAGGGAACCTATTTGTACTCTTTAAATAAATCTGATATATAGTATTCATTAAAACAGATGAGAAAATAGCACCATTGTTCAAAATGCTTTTACTATATGTAAAGAATAACAGTGCTCTTTGAACAAGGTGTCAAAAATGAAACTTTGGTCAGAAGATATTTGCAACATATAGTTTAATCAAAGAAAGATAATATCTAACTTAACATTTGTTAATCCATTTATATATTCTGTATCCTCCTCCATAAGTTATGAATAGTTGCAGAGCTATGTAATCAGTTCCTTAATATTTAATTTTTGTTGTAGCATGCTGTTAACCATTTAATGCATTTTCCTTTCATTATAATAAACCTTTCACATGTTGAGAATTGAAGGGTAGTGGAAGGATTTTATTATAGCTATAGCTTATAATATGATACTCTTTAATGTGATTATTCCTTAAACAAATCAACCCAACCTATATAAGGAACAGAATTTAAAGCTATATATCATGGAAATAAAGAAGCCCAGTAGACATTTGAATCTTGGACAAGGGAAGTATATAAACATCTATCATTATAAGCAACTGTGGCCATATATATATCTGGCTTTGATAAGTCACTCTTTCAGTTTCCTTCCCCCATTCATAATCTAATTGTTTAAAGGTTGTTACGATGTCAAATAAAATATGAAAATAAACATAGTTCCTTATGATTAGAACTCTAATATTTTAGTTGATTTTCTGTACTAGGCAAAGGTGTCAAAATCTAGAAGATTTGACTCAAATGACTACATTTTTTCTGGGTTATAAAATATGTCCTTGGCCTTTGAAGCTGTGCATTTCTCAGGTTGACCTATGGATAAGAGGTGGAAAAAAAAGGAGCAACTATTTTCTAAACACTTTTTGTTTATCAAGTTAGATGCAAAAACCTCTCTCGGATTTTATCAAATGATCTTTCAGTTAATGAAAAATCATTATTTCAACAGGCATTAAAACATAGTTTGAGGCAGAAAGGTCCAAGGAAAGGGAGATTTTACTACCTTGGGACGATGCTAACAGCTGAATCTTAGCCCTCTGTTACAACATAAAGACTGATTCAGCCAATAAAATGTGTTATTTTTTTATACCACCAATTATTTCCAGTATTGAAACAGCATAGAGAAATTGTAGGGGTGGGGAATTAATGGGACTCTCCCCTCTCTATCCACTCAGATGAGGAACTGAAGCAATAACTAATTGTGACTGAAGCACAGAACTTAACTTTTTGGTGCATTCAGAATATGTGTACTGTATTTAGTAAAAGGTTTGCCATAACTCCTATATTTGGGCTGAAGATGCTCTGAGGAGCAGGTACCAAAGCACTTGAATCTAGGGAAGCTGAGATAAACGAACCCAGAACTTCTTTTGCACAACACAAATCCCCATCATGCAGTTTTCCTTGTTTTTATTGTAACACAGAGGAACAAGAGAAATCCTTACTTACTAATGTGAGACGTCTTAATAATAAGACTGTAACTTGACTGAGTCTTTGTGTTCAGATCACATAACTCAGCTGCTTGAGTCAACAATGATCTTAAGCTATTGCACTATCCTTTTAGTAGAGATACTTGAAGCAATGGAAGCAGCAGTACTTGAGTTTTTAAAGGTTGTGATTGAATGTTGCTATTATTTGCAGATGTTTACACGAGAGTGTATGAGCCACTATCTGAGGGTATTTAACTTCCTATGGAGAGCAAAACGGATGGAATATATTCTTACTGACATATGGAAAGGACATATGTGCAATGCAAAACTTCTAAAAAATATGCC
The DNA here is from genome assembly GCA_023053685.1 of Diadophis punctatus similis. NCBI lineage: Eukaryota > Metazoa > Chordata > Lepidosauria > Squamata > Dipsadidae > Diadophis > Diadophis punctatus. The sequence goes on along the minus strand of JALIGW010000013.1, from coordinate 12,163,446 downwards.
TGGTAAGGGGTTAACTTCAGTGCATAATTATATCAGTTGCTGTTTTTTATCCATAATTCTTCAGATTATCAATAGAAGGGAATATTCTTCAGGTTATTCTGGAAGTTTAAAGTATTTTAGAGTAAGTTTAGAGCAGGGGTGTCGAACTGGCGGCCCGGATGCGTCACACGCGGGCCATACCACCCCAGCTCTGCGAAGCGGAAACATTGCGAAGGGGGAAAACTTTGCGAAATGTCATGTGATGGCAATGTGACGCCACGAGTTTTGACACCCATGTTTAGAGTATGTTCTTAGAGTAAGTTCTGGTACATTGTGATCACTAATTTAGTTAAATTCAAAATGAACATCTAATAATGTTCTGTCTGTAAGGTTTAGATAAACTTGCTGTTAGTTGCTACTATATTACAACAGAAAAAAACCAACTACATACATAGTATATAAAGTTATAGAAATTATTATTTTTTACTAATTAGCTACCTTCTTTATATTCTGAATAGATGTAAAAGTCAGTTTCACTGACTATTGGTTAGGCCGTTAGAGTTTCCATGTGGGTAGTAATTTATCTTTGTGTATTTTCTGTTCTGGAGGATTACTGAGCAAAACCAGAATTTTGTCGTCCTTCCATTGTTTGCACAGAACAACCCATAACACTGACTGCTTGAGTAGTTCTTTTTACCAGAAGGGGGCAATATTTGCAAACTAGCCCAATATTTATTCATATAAATTGTATTTAATTTGTAAATAGATTACATTTATTTATACATTTTATTTATTTACTACCCAAATATAAAGCTTATCACATTCCATAGGCTTGAGTTTTTAATGTCAATCCTTCTTTCGTTTTTCATCTTCTCCTGTCACACTGGCATTGCAGGGCCCTTGATGGCAGCCTTGATGTGGTAGAGGGAATGCTAAGTTAGAGTTTATTTCATCTGTAAGGCATCTAGTCAAAAAACGATGCAGTTCTTCACTTTTACCACTTGTGACATTGCCATTTATAGAAAGGGTGGGTATTGTTTAAGACACTGGGCTGGCAGAATATGTGTATTAATTATCTGCAACTATAGATATGCTGAATAGGAATATTCTTACTTCTTTATTCACTAATATCAGGAGAGTACCTTCTGCCAAAGCAATGACACTGGACATTTCTGCCACTGAAATCTTCTATTGAAATCTCATTGTTTTGGTTATGTTTATAATTTACTAGGTTTATTTTAGAAACTGGCAGCTCTCTAATCTGAGTTATTTTACCCATCTGCAAAATGAGGATAATATCACTTGTCTTCATTACAAGCAATTTGCCAGATACTCAAAATATATGGGAAAAACAAAGTATTATTGTGATTATATTGGGATCTGACTTTCTTCATGTTTTACAACATAGGTCTTTTAGCTCAAGATTGATGACAATGTAGCACTTCAGAGATGGAAATGAGGAAAATATGTAGCGACTATTAGCAAAACATGAACTTAGCCCAGGAAAGCATGAGAAAGAAACTCAAGATTGCTCCACCTTGATTCACATTAATATAAGAGGGAAAGTAGAATTCTGTCAGGAATTATACTTTCTTTCAGGAATCTATTATAGTCTATTACAGAGTTGTAGTATTTCTTGTGATGTTCATTTTCTGACCTGGTCTATATCAGACTTCCATATACAGCCAGTATAGTAATCAGAATTTGGCTCACTTACCAGTTATTTGCTTGGAATAGAGGTAGATGAATAATGAAATGTGGTTTGGAGGAGAAATTATATAAAGTATGTTTAATAAGAATCTGAAATTTTTGAAATAGCCTTTTCAGGTCCATAGAGCACTGTTACATGATTGAGCTGTATATTTCTCAAAGTCATTTACATTCCCTTTTTAGGTGAATAGAATTTTGTGGACTTTTTAGTTTATAATTGTTTATTGAATATTATTAGCTTCCTTGAATTTTCATAAAAGGGGAATATAAATCTTCTAGTTAATATGTAAATAATACTCCGTAAAGATCACTCATTGATTAGGACAAGATTTCATGTAAGTATTTTTCGGCAGCAAAGCAAGGAAACCTCTCAGATAGAAATCATATTCAATTTAACAGATTTCTGAACTGCAGTTCTAAAGTTAATCATGAGGTATAAGGCAGTCCTCGCTTAGCAACCTCAATTGGGACCAGCAACTCAGTCACTAAGCCTCATGGTTGTTAACTGAAACATCAAATGTCTATAACTTAGTTTTGCCTACGATTTTAATTCTGCCTTCTCTATTAACTCTGGTTGTCGCAAAGTATGTGAGTAGCAATCCTGTGATCATGAGACCCTGCAGTGATCATAAATGTGCGCCAGTTGCAAAATGTTTGAATGGCAATCTCATGACTGTATGATGTCATGACAGTTGTAAATGCAAGGATTAGTTATGTGGTTTTTTTAAACATCATTGTAATTTTGAACAGTCGCTAAACAAGTTTGTTAGTAAGCAAGAACTACATGTATAGGTTTGTTGAGTAGTTCTTCTTCAAGTCTGTAAGAAGTTTTAATTTCTGAAGATTAAATGAGTATTTATTTTATAAGCAGCCATACTGGTGATTGTTAGGTAACTTTAAAAATAAATTAATATTGTGAACATTTATTTATTTGTGAGATTTATATACCACCTTACAGTGCAAGCCCGTGATGGCGAACCTATGGCCCGCATGCCACAGGTGGCACGCAGAGCCCTTTCTGTGGGCACGCGAGCCGTTGCCCAGCTCAGCTCCACTGTGCATGCGTGCGCCTCCTGCCGGCCAGCTGATTTTCAGGTCTCTGGCACGGGGGCAGGGCGCATGTGGGAGATGCGGCGTGCCCCCCCCCCCACGGCCTGCTTTTGGTTCCAGGAGGCTTCAGGGAGGCTTGCCAGGCCCAAAATGGGCCACGGGGGGATCATGTGCGCATGCGGGGGGCGTGGGGGAGGTCACACGCACATGCATGGGGGGGGCGGGAGCATGGGGAGTCACACGCATGCACGGGGGTGCAGGGTACGCCGGGGCATTGCATTATGGGTGTGGGCACACGCACGCACACACACCCCGCGCTCCCCCCGCTTTTGGCACGCGATGGTAAAAAGGTTAGCCATCACTGCTCTAAGCGGTTTACACCAGTAAGCAATGTATATTTATATTGCCCCCAACAATCTGGGTCCTCATTTTACCTACCTCGGAAGGATGGAAGGCTGAGTCAACCTTGAGCCAGTGAGATTTGAACCGCTGACCTGCGGATCACAGTCAGCTAAAGTGGCCTGCAATACTGTACTCTAACCACTGCGCCACCTCGGCTTTTAACATTAAACATCAGAAAGCTTATAAATACTAGTTTAATTAATTAAATGTTTTGATCACTTAAATGTTGTTAATGGAAACTTTCAGTGTAGTTCCATCATTACACATTTGAGAGTTAATGACCCATAATCCACCAGATGGAGTCTGGTAGCTGGGTTTTTGTTTTTTTTTTCTTTTTTGCAGTCTAGAACTGATAGAAAATGACTGGCTCAAAATCACCAGCCAGCTTCCATGATAAAAGAACATAACCATGCTCCTAGTCTAGCTCTTTAACCACTATGCCATGGTGGTTCATGAGACCCAGTTCGAATCCTTTATTAGGATCATTCATAACCTTTGATTAAGAGGCCTTTATCCATTATGGTTTGATATAAGCTGAAACTTACACACACAAACATGTATATCTGTGCATGTGTGTTTGCTGGTATTTGCCAGAAAGCCAGGATAGAGAAGGAGGGCAACAAAACTGAATGGAGTTGAAGAGAGGGCTAAATGGACAGGGACGAACAAAACCCTGTTCAGGCATTACAACAAGCAGCTCAGTATGCACTCCCTTTTAAGCACTAAGCTAAGTCTATCAGACCTGAGCTGCAGAAAAATATCTGTCTCTTTGCTATCAATAAATGCTCATTCAGATTTGGTAGCCCTACATAAGCTAATTTTGAAGGCATCCATGCTTTTCAGCCACAATATCAACAGTAATTCACACACTTGCCAATTTCTTTATTTTCAATAGTTTTACTCTTATCTGTGATATAAGACTATCACATTATTTAAGTAATAAGCAAACTTTTGCTACCTTAATAAATATTAGAGATCAAGTCTTAGTCTTCGGAGAGTGCTCTGCCAAATCATAAGATTTTCTGTTGTTTCTGAAATTTTTATATATTGGATATTAATCAGTAATTCAAGCAGGACTAAGTAAACCTATGAAATTATAGTCCCTGGGCTCTCTATCCATAAGTTGCAACTATGGTAACAGGTATCCCTCAAGTAATTGAATAAACTCTTTAGCCATGTTGGCTGGGAATCATAGTGCAATGCACTACTAGAGGGACAATAGGAAGGCTGCTTTAACAGTTCAGAATACAAGCCCTGAATCATAGGTTGTGGGTCTGAAATGAATTTTTTTAGTGTTTTCTAAGAGCCGAGTTGGTGCAGTGGTTAAATGCAGCACTGCAGGCTACTGCTAGTTCAGCAGTTCAGCTGTTCAAATCTCACCGGCTCAAGGTTGACTCAGCCTTCCATCCTTCCGAGGTGGGTAAAATGAGGACCCAGATTGTTGGGGGCAATATGCTGAACTCTGTAAATCACTTAGAGAGGGCTGTAAAGCACTATGAAGCGGTATATAAGTCTAAGTGCTATTGCTATTGCTATTTCTGCTATAGTATTCATACTTCTGTCTGCCCTTTGCTTCAACAACTTTAATGGTCTTAATTCAGTAAGACTGCTGACAATCATTCAGCTTCTGGCAATATTTTCTTGCATTGTTTCAGTGTGTTGTATTCCTGGTATGACTCCTTTTATACTAGATGTTGTGGCTTTTGTTTTTTGTGTATCTCAAGTACTATAAAACATTTATTGTATAGAAAGGAATAGCTACAGGGTAGTAATTCTTTGACCTTTCTCTGTCACAGGTGGGCTATGGCAACCAGGTAGGCTTTGCCATCCAGTATGCAAAAGGAAAGCTTTGGCATGGCTTTATCTTCTTTTGAAGCTTGTTCCACATTTGAGTACCCTTGACTGAGAAAGCCTTATCTCCTTTCCTCACAAAGTTTGGCCTAAACATTTCAGCAAAGCTCTCTCCCAAAAGAGTATTATAATCTCTCAGGATAAGTCTCTCCCTTCCTGCGTTGAGCATAGTAGCTACTGGAAACCACTTGTCAATCCACCTAATAGGAAAGTCACCTTTCTTTTGTTAATAAGTAAGAAGATGTCTCATGAGTTAGAGTATTGTCCCTGGCCAAGCATGGACATTCCTCTAAAATAATACGTTTATTAGAACCTAGGCAATATTTCTCATTTCTTTAATGAAAGGCAATATAACTTTCATCGTTCTGTACCACCTTTTAAAAATAAACTGCAGTGAAGAGGAAATGAAAAAACAGAGCTGGGGATTAACAGATTCATCCATCCCTAATTATGAGGATCCATTTCTTATCTTTTGGTTTCTGTTCTTCTGCCATTTGAAATACTTTCCTTTCCATGTTCTTACTAACAATTTGGGAGAGGGTTGTAGCTCAGTGTAGAGCCAGAGCTTTACATTTTGAAGGTGCCAAATTCAATCTACATGTGGGGTTAGAAAAAAGTATGGAGAGGTGCTGCCAGGCTTACAGGACTAAGTTAAATGAACCAAGTATCTTAGTAAAAAGCAACATTGCTTCATTTATTATATGGAATGTATACAGTTAACTTTGTTTTCTCACTTGATTCTACTTGATTATATTTGGGAGCTGTCATATTATCATTAACTGGAAACAATGTTGGCTATTAGAATTTATAGCTTCAATTTATTGGATTAAAAATATAATGGTATAAATATAGTATATTACATTTTTTCTTTCTTTGAGTATCCTTGATTAGTTGTTATATTTTATACCTTTCAGAAAGGGTGCAGGTTATCAAGCTCAGTCGTATTTTTAAAAAAATGTTAGATGAATCAATCCCTTCTAATTTTTAATATACAAATACTTTGGATTTTTTACAGAGCTTTCTGGGGTGCTGCATCAGTGTCACGTTTTGGCATCAGAAATGGTCCATTTCATTCATCAAATGCAGTATTATATAACATTTGAGGTACCCTTCAACCAACCATTTTGTAGTCTGTTTTGTTTTTGTTTTGAGGAGAAGTGTGTGTAGTGCCATGCAGAGTAAAGAGTGTGCTAAATAGAGTTTCTGAAGGAAGAGCATTATTATACTGAATTCTTAAAATTATGCCTTAGATCCTAGAATGTTCATGGGATGAACTGTGGAACAAGGTCCAACAAGCTCAGGACCTAGATCACATCATTGCAGCTCATGAAGCCTTCCTAGATACCATCATATCTCGCTGTTTGCTGGACACTGATTCAAGAGTAAGCCTTTTCTCTATTTAAACATTATTTCTGTGATGATTATGCTCATCGCTCCCTATTCTTCATTTAGCAATGTGTGCAGTATATTTATTCAGAAGTGAAATCCCACTATTCCATAATAACAGAGCTTAGAATTGCATACCTGGATTGAGTCTATCTTAGCACTAAATGTAATATTCGTGGGTGTAGGATGTTATTTTTACATTTCACAATTTCTTATAGATGCTTCTCAACCAGCTCCGAGCTGTTTTCGATCAGATTCTTGAATTTCAAAATGTGCAAGATGCAATGTACCGAGCCGCCTTAGAGGAATTGCAGCTACGCTTGCAGTTTGAAGAAAAGAAAAAGGAGCGAGAACGTGAGGTATAGCTCCTTTCTATGGCATTCTATGGCATATGCTTGTATTTTAATGATACTCAAATGAAACAACCTCTTCTGTTCTTTTTCCTGAAAAGTAATGAACAAAAAGTAGAAACACAGTGTAGAAAGATGCAATTGTAGGTGTGTATGTATGCATGTTACTCAGAAGTAAATCCATTATATTCTTGTACTTATATTCCTTTATAAATTAAATGCAAATTATTATATTGGAAACCCAAAGGGGCATTGCACTAGAAGTTTAATTCTTAATTTCCCACAAAAATGTTCATGTAGATTGATCAGTCCTCTGACAAGAAATATGTATCTGGTGTGTTTAGTTCATGATTGTTAAACTGTTTCCAGAGAATTTCTGCTGATTTTCTGTCCTCCAGGGTTCAAAAACCATCAAGCAAATTTATGACTTTGTCCCATAGTAATTAATCTAAAAAAAAAATCAGTGCACTCCTTTGTGTAACAAAGGATACAAAGGAATAAATGTGCACCTGTTGATTTATCACCCTGTTTTTTAAAAATTGCATTCTTAAGGGTGAGTGGGGAGTCACAGCTTCAGAACAAGAAGAAGAGATGAAACGAATGAAAGAATTTGAAGACTCAATACCGAAAATGTGCTCACAGCTGCGACTACTTACTCATTTCTATCAGGTATTTTTGTTTAAATTAAGAACATTTGATATGAATGGATTAGTACTAAGTGTCTTTGCCTAAAATAATATTTTAATGCAGCATTATACAGACCATTTTATGACTTGTAATTGGGTGGAAATCGTAAAACCTCATGCTATATGATTCCATTATGACTGATAAAATTGGTAAACAGGATGTATTCTTAGAAGAGTAAACAAAAACATCATAGAGATTGTCCATATATCTAACTGCTTACATAACTCATATTATGGATTTACATCAGATCATTACTGCTATAATAGATATTACTATATCACCATTGAAGTGTTTTCCTGGAATAGATGTCACAACCACCATGGCACTAATTTCATTGAGTTAACTTTGCTATTTCTTGAATTGCTTTTCTACATTAAAAACTATACAACAGTTCCAATAGACATTATTTGTAATGGATGGACAATCAACTAGTCCAAACCTGAGCAGAATTGCTTGAACAAGAGGTAGGTTCCGTTTAGGGAGTATGGGATTTCTCCCATTAGAAGCCAGCAATCTATAAGCAGTTCTCTGGGAAGCATCAAAGTGTTATTGTTTTTTATTCCATCCCAGCACCCCCCAAATACATTGGGAGGAAACTGGGGAACAAGGTAAGTAGAATTGGTGTGTATATGTGGCTGGCTGACAAACAGTGCATCTCTTTAACGCAGAGGGCCTTGTGTCACTCACTGAGAACTTTGAATGAGGCCTCCAGAGCCATTCCAGATGTTGGTACAAAAATATAATTTTTAATGTGATAGAAGGGAAATGTTCAGCATATTTAGGTATTTAATATAATGAAACACATATCTACTCTCTCTTTTATGGAAGTCCGTATTTTTCTTCCTGCCGGATTGAGAGCTCCTCCGTGTCAAACAAGGAGTATGCAGTCTCCTTGTGATCAGCAGAGTGTCCTCTCTATCTTCATCACCCTCCAGGGTGATTTGGGTCCCTCAGAACCTCCTGCCAGGTCGAATTTGGCGCGATTCCACGGAGTCCCGTGGAGATACATTGTATCACCGCGACATCAGCCCCGCCTCCATACTTTTGAACTTTAGTGTTGGAGAAGACTCCTGAGAATACTGTGGCCAAGAAAATGAACAAATGGATCATTGACCAAATCAACCCAGGATTCTCACTCGAAGCACATACGACCAGGCTCAGATTATTTCACACATTATGTGAAGGGCCAGCTTTCTGGAGAAGGCTGTATTGATGGGAAAGTTAGGAGAAAAAGGGAGTAGATGATCAGCAGCAAGGTGGATAGATTTGATTACAGCAGCAGTGGTACAATGTTTGAATGTCTGAAGGGCCAGATTGGAAAGATCATCCTGGAGAAGAGCTATGGATGTAGTTGCTGAATTGACAGAGACTTGATGGCACATAGCAGTTAATCATGATGTGCTAAATTAACTTCAGAGCCAGTCTTAAATGCTATATATTCGTACCATTTCTGTTTCTTGTTTTTATTTTGAGCCCTGGTTGAAAGATAGATCCCATTATCTCTTACCATAATGAAGGGTATAAAGGAATGAATCTTCCATAACTGTCACTCATGCAATCCACTCATATTTTTCCATGTTGCAAATAATCAAACTATGGAATTATTTTTAATAAATCAAAAGCACCTTTATCGAAATCATAGTACAGCAGTACTATCTACTGTACTATAATCAATCAATGGCTTCTGACCAACTTTCATTGCTTCTCTTAAGGAACCATTTATTCTTCAACATTGGTAAGATGAAACATTTTGAACATTGTTCTCATTCTTCAACTTAGAAATTGCTTTTTTTCATTTCTGATTTGTTTTCATTGGAGCTTTTCTTAAGTAACAGTAAGTTTTGATGTGGCTTCTTTTTTCTTCACTAAAGAAACTGGTTATATTACTTTCCTTTTCTTTAACCACTGTTTTGGCCCTTTTCCCTATCCAAAAAAGTTATGTTTCCTTAAGACTTATTTATTTTTTTGAGATACCCTTTTTCTTCGAGATACCCTTTCTTTCATCTCCTATTAATTTAATATGGGGATTCTTATTTAAAACAAATTAATCCGCTATCTTGGCTCTGTTTAAAATAGCTTTTAGAACAGGGTCTTTAACTTTCCATCTCCTGAGGCAGCTCTGAGTAAACCTGATCTAAGCCCATGTTTCATCATCTTCTAAAGGAAATTCTCCTTATCCCCGTCTGTCCATTTTTTCAACAATTGATGAGTTTTCTGACCTTTGTAAGATTATATGTAGATTATATGTAAGACGCTCTTATAGGCCGCCCAATCCCGTGGGACTCAGGGCGGCGTACATGTTAATGTTAATGTTTCCTCTAAAGCAGTGCTTCCCGAGCTTTTTCCTTCATTACCCAAAACCACTTATTTGAAAGTCCTTAGCAGATTTCTGCTAACTTCTCATGGCATCAATTTCATAAATTCCTCTTTTTGAACTTTCTCTTAGCAGCTTTTCAATACTGTTCAGGAAAGTATGAGGTAAAGTCTTTAAGGTGTGATTTTAATAGGATGTTCTGCTTCTAATTGAAACACTTCCCTCTCATATCTCTTCCTCTGCCTCCTTCAGCTTTTCTATTTTGTTGAAGTAATCTGACTGGCTGTGGCTATGCTGGTTCTCCTTTGGATATCCTAAATATTTCCCTCTCTTGAGTTCCCCACCCCTTTCTGTACACTTTCTAGCAATGTTGCTTGTTTGGTGAAAAGCCTCATCACTTTTGCCCTCACTGTGAGAAAGGAAGCCTTTCTCTTCACCTTCCAACTGCCTTGGTCATTCTCCAAGGTATGACTACCATAACTGTTAGGTCTTATGTCAAGGATCTGTTTTCTGCCATTGTCCTTTCCAATTATAGTGTCTCCAACAAGTCTTCTCTCACAAATTGTTCAATTATTCTGGTTTCCACTGAGCTCTTCTTTTGGGTCGCTAATATCTAGTGTAATAGCTCAAAACCTCCCTGTGGCGGTCACCACATGCTGCATGCCCTCTTTTCTGGTTTTCCTTATTTTTCTTTCTCATTTCAAAAATTAAAGCTGAATCCCCTTAGCCAGGGATTTCTCTAAAGGGGTTATTGGTTTTATAATCCATTTTTTAACTTGGAAATAATTTTGTTTTTCTTATTGCTTTAGATGGATCTGAGGTAACACAATTGGATGGGGAAGATGGTTTTTCATGAGTAAAGAAAGGAATTGGGCGAGCTTTTATTAAATAATTTAAAATGAGCTTATGTTTTATGATTTTTGTAATGAGATTAATACTTTTTGAAATGTGACTGTTAACCTGGCACTCAGTATGAGGCCCTTGATTTGAAAAGTTATACATAACCTGCTTTAGGGTAGTATTTAGTACCATAATTGCATTAAAATTATCAATTTCTTCTGATATTTTTCCTTTTTCCTTTCAGGGCATTGTACAGCAGTTCTTGGTGCTCCTGACCACCAGTTCTGATGAAAACCTCCAATTTCTTAGCTTTAGACTGGATTTCAATGAACATTATAAAGCCAGAGAACCGAGGCTTCGGGTATCTTTGGGCACTAGAGGGCGGCGTAATTCACACACATGAATTTTTTTCTGCAGCAAACATAACCAGGATCACTCACCTGGATCACTCAAAGTGTAACTGTTGTTGGATGTAGCAGTGATGGTTGACAGTATGAAACCAAATGGCATGCAGTAGTGTTTGTCATTCTTGCAAACAACCTGTTTTCAGTCATGTGGTTGTGCAACACCAGTAGAGAAAGCAAAAAAGTTTCCTTTCTGTATTTAATAAGTGTTACAACTAAGTGGATTTAAATTGTTTCAGTTTTGTTAAGATATTGAAAAATCACTATATTTTGTTTGGACTGCCTGAGGAACTATCCAGTGTAATTTTATATTTGTGTTTAGGACATCATTTCCACTTATAGTAAGCATTGTTCCCAGATTTCCACTTGAACTTGGAAACTAGTTTTATGAAAATTTGCTGCTGGTCAAAAATATGTATCCAATGTGTTTTTTTGTTTGGTTGGTTTTTTTTTAAAGTGGGGAAAATATGTCACATAAATTACTTACATTAATATTTTCAGCATTTTCAAAGCAATGATTTATTTTTCCAGAAAATTTTTAACTGCTTATACAGAAACATATTAGAAACATAACATGCACAAATATCCTAAAATAAAGAAGTCAGTGCTCTCAAGTAATTAAAGTTGTAAATATGAAATAGATGTGAATGAAGTATTTTGTGTTCAAATTGGATGCATGCAAAATTAATTTGGATATTGAAGACTACTTATTTCTCTTTCCTTGCCTATTTTTTCATTGTAAATATTTATATATTGCTGTCCAAATATTACAGGGAAACACTTTTGTAAAGAAGCCACTATATATCAAGTCATTCAATTATCCATTTGTTATATTCACAAGTAAAATCTTAGAAAATAAACACAATTATCTTTCAAACACTTTATCTGTTTTTTCTAACTGGAAAAGTGCCTGTTCTTAATATATATATATATATATATATAATAAAATTAGTTTTGAATGTATAGGCCCTTCTTTTCTTTACTTTGCCTGATAGCTTTTCAGAATACATAATATGTCTCAAAAATGGGAATGCTTGACTCCAAACTGAGTTTATATTGAGGCCTCTGTATGGGTTTCCTAGATGAGCCAAATTTCAGTATCTTAGGCTACAGAGCCAAGGGTATCTCATTATTATTTTTGATTCTCTGAAAAAAAAAAGTATTTTTTTCTGAATTTGTTTTATTCATAGTGGGGGTATTTTTAAATAGGAAAAAGCAAAAACCCCAAATCTCTGTATTCTTCCCTATATTTCAAATTCTTTTTCAGCTCACATGTATCCGATGTGTCAATATCAATCTTTTGTTTCAACAGTGTTTCAATTTGTCCAAAATGCTCAATATGTGTGCAGTTTTGCTTTGGCTTACATGTCACAAAAAGTTATTTGTCATTGCAGAGTGCATTACACTAGTTAGGCCCACTTTCCTAATTTGAAAAGTGCCAGATAAAGAATTTGAGCAAATATTATAATTTAATTAAATTAACTTGTCCTTTAATTGGGCAAATCCAAGAAGCTAGATTAGCAACTCCTACAACTCAAAAGTATAAAACTACTTTTATTATTCCTAAGCATGATTGTAGTATGATTGATCGCCATACTATAGGGTTTCATCATGATTACTCTTGGTAAAAACATTTGGACTAAATGCTTCTGGGCATTGGTTAAATAGAATAAATAACTCTTTACTATTCACTGACTTTTCTAGTCAGAGTATGAATCTGTACCAGAATCATATTTGTGTTGCTGAAAACACGTACACTCTGTGCCATCAAACTGGGACATTTTTGATTCATTAAAGTTTTTGTTTATATTTGGAGCAATGAAATTATCTGATGAAGGACCATGAACCCAATTTAAACTGTTGTAATACTGATGCTTAGATAACTGAGCGGTTAGATACTGAGCTCTTTTGGGTTGTGTGGATTTTGGACTACTCCTGGAGGATAAATAATGGTCTGTTTGTTTTCTGTGAAAAGTACTATCTTTCTCTTGATACGTTTCATAGTCCTGATTCCTGGGTGTATTATATTGTTCTAGACCATTATAAGAAGTGCTATTCAATTTGAAAGGTTTAGATTGTAGTTGGAAATTCTTAAGTGTACTATAATTAGGTGATTCCTCTAATGATTCAACATAGGGCATTAATTCTGTTTGTTTTGCTGGGCAGCTAGGAGAAGAAACAGACTGAATCTCTAAAGGCTCTGTAACATCTTCACCATCTGTTGAAAGAAAAATTCCTGGTGGTGAGCAGTTATTGTTGTTGTGATTTTCTATGTCAATAGCATTGTAGACTGATGTTTTCGGCTCCAGTGGTATCATATCGTTTGTTTTTGATTCCTCAATTTTTTCTGATTCTTCATGTTTGTCTGATTCCTTATTTTTGACAAATTCTTTCTTGTCAGATTCTTCCTTCTTGTCAATGTTAGCATTTGCTATAATTGGTTTCCTAAAATTATAAAGGAATAATTTTAAACAAAACTTATTTATAAATAATTCTTATAATAACTTGGGAACAACCACAGCTAAAAGACCATTATTGAATAGATTACAAATGATGAAACTTATCTTTCCTTGTGTCTTTTCCAAGAAAGGGAAGTAATCTTTAATCAAGTTGCCATTTTTCTTACTGATTCCCCCATTTCATTATCAGCCATAAGGGGGAGGGGCTTGTTGCATATGAAAAATTCCTAGCCGGCAGAAGGGTATTCTGCATTAACATGCAAGAATTATATGATGGATGGATAAACATTTAATAAGTCCATACAAGATACATATTTCTACTTCCCGCTTCTCACATAGTTTTTTTATGCTTAACATCATGAAGTTTAGATCAAGAGACAAGGCTCAAGGCCTAGAAGGGAGCATCATGGCTGAACTGGGATGTCCTCCTTCTACAGTATATTCAGTCTCAATGTCTGAGTTGCATTTGATCGGTAGTCTCTACTACTGCATCAGTTTGACCTAACATGTTATATCTATGTTAAAAATATATAAATGGTAAGAAGTTGTTAGGATGGGAGTTGTTATGATACAGAATGACAGTGATAGGAAGGGAGAAGAGAATGAAACATTAACTTACTGCTTCTTCGCATACAATGAATTGTATATGTGCACAAGGACTATCACTGCTAAGATCAAACCAGAAACAGCTACACAGGCAACAATGATGTGCTTTAGTAGTTGTTTAAGATCTGCAGCCTTTGCTCTTTTTTTATCCTGAATACCTAAAAGGATATAATAGATGACACAGAATAGTAGATCATATTTCCATAATGTAACACTGACCCATCATATGTGCGCTGTATTTCATCAAAACATTTTTGTATAAAATGTGCTGATACTTTTAAGCATTTAAAGTCAGATCACCCATTTGATTCAATCCATGTAAAGCAATGGCACCCAACCTCCAGGCCGTGGCCCAATACTGGGACATGGCCCATTTGGCAGGCAAGCATGTGCAGCTCCACTTGCATGAGTGATGGGCGCTCACGTGTGTAAAGTTCCATTTGTGTGAGTGGTGGGTGCTGGCGTGCGAAGCTCCATTTGCACAAATGGAGTTTCACATGCTCACACATGCACCTGCCCGCTCCCCCCTGCTGTTCTACCAAGGTGGAAAGGTTGGGGACCGCTGATATAAAGCAATGTGCTACATGATATCAGTTCTTTGCTTTGTTATTAAATACAGTTATGAAAAATCGTACAGGTCATCCTTGCTTACTGACTGCTCATTCAACAACTGTTCAAAGTTACAACAGTGCTGAAAAAGATTTAAAATCAGTTGTTGAGTTTGCAGCCTTACATCTGTGATCTTTATAGCTGCCTTCCAACAAGCAAAGTCAATGCAAAAGTTGGAAGTCATAAGACAAGTCATAATCATATGACATTAAGCTTAACAATTGTGAGTGATTTGCTTCACAACTGCAACTAGAAATGATGTCATAAGTTGGGTGCGTGGTCAAGTAGTGTTTCACAAGTTGCTCAGTGAAGCTACCTGCCCCAATTGTGGTCAGTGATTGAGGAATGAAGCTTATTTTAAGATCCCCCTCAGCTGTTTCTTTTCCCTAAATCAGTCACTGCAGTACTCATTCAGATGTTTCTGCTTCCAAGAATATTTTAAAAGCTTGGATCCTGAATAGTAGCATTAAAGTAGCGTATAATTCAAAAGTAAGCTTTACTAGTTATCTCCACAGCAATAACAGTTTCATTACTAAATTAAATCAATAGTTCTTCAGCAAAATACCATAATTATTTCTGTAGCCTTACCTGAGAAATGCTGTAGAGAGAGGCTTCTAGTACAATCTAATGCCAAAAAAAATTTCATTTGGAAAGACTTAATGCTGTCTTCTATAGGACTTGGTTTTACTGAACTTTTCTAAGATTAATTCTTTAGCTGCAAAGTCTTTTACAGTTTGAAAAGAGTAGGGGAAGGGAAGAGAATCAGAATTCTGATGCTCATCTCAGTTGTCATGTGAGCATTAGGAAGCTCAGAAGCTTATTCCAAAGTTGGAGCCAAAGCTTAAGCCAGCATGCATAATGAATTGTAATGTAATCACTGCAGTGCCAATAAGGTTGAACAATTGTGGTATTCTGAGAAAGAGTTCAGAAGGGCCTCCTATAAACAACTGTCCATTTTACCACGTACAATTTATTACAATAAATTTACCATGCACAATTTACCATTTAACACATTTACCATGCACAATTTATTATAAGAAGTAACTCCTCTTCTACGTTTCATTTGACAGTACACAATTAAATATTTGGATATTAATAACAAATTGTACATAAACAAGGATCAAGAGATGATTAAATTTTGGGTCCTTACAAATTCTACATTTTTAAGCTGACATCCTTTATGCTTAAATTTACACTTGATTTCTATTGAAATGGAAAAAAAAACTTTAAATATCTTCCATTGGTTATAGTCCTGCTTTTCTCATTTAATGTTGCAAGTATCTAAAAAAAAATTCCTTGTTAACTGTCACTTCTCAGGATTGTACTACGTCCTTCAAATACAATTAGCAAATGGAGAAGGTTTGAGTTCAGAAGTTATATAGAATATAAACAGAGCTTGCATGATTTTTGTATTCAGTTCAGAGGTGGGTTCCTGCCTCTGATTGCCGGTGCGGTTAATCGCTGAGTTCGGCGCAGAGCCGAAGATGCTGCTCCCGTTCGCGGAGCAGGAGCTTTCCCCGGCCGCTTTCCCCGGCCGCATGGATGTCGCCGATTACGTTCTTTTGCCCTCTGCGCATGCGGAACACTTTGGGCATGCGCAGAGGGCAAAAGAACGCAATTGGCGGCATCCATGCAGGCGGGGAAAGCGCCCGGGGAAAGCTCCCGCTCCGCGAACGGGTGCAGCGTCTTCGGCTCTGCACCGAACTCAGCGATTAACCGCACCGGCAATCAGAGGCAGGAACCCACCTCTGATTCAGTTAATATAAAATATCACATTTATTGCCTTGAAAGCAGGTAGCTAGCAGCGCTCATTTGTGAATCTAAATCTGTTGTTTTCAGCTTTCTAAAAATGAGTTAGAATAATAATATAGTATATGACTCATGTTAAGAGCACTTTCATTGCAACACTACAGGTGCATGCCTTATTTGCTTTTCACCATTCATCCAAACAATATTTTTTTCTTCATAGTAAAAGTTTGCTCCAGCTCAACATGGAGGGAAAACATTTTAAATTTAAATTTAAGAAGCTTTTTACAATTTGTGATTTTTTACTTTAGCAATGCCCCTGGGTGATGCAAAACTGCTGGCTTACATGTGGTTTACAATATCTCATCACTTTGCTCTTTCATCAATATCTCTCCCCTTTATCCCCAAACAAATTTTCTCTCATTCTTGATCTATATTCCTCTTCTTCCTCCTGAAGTGAAGTTGCAGTCACTATGCAGAAAAAAAGCTTTCCCTCCAACCCCAAAAATCCATTTTAACTGTATTCATTTTTCTCCTCTGAATAGAGGTTAAAAATGACAATTCTCCCCCAGAAATCAGTTGTATTAAGTACTTAGGAAAAGGTAGTTAGGAGATACCCTGCTATTCTTAAAGCTGTATGCTTGATTCCCTGTATTCCAAACTTGGCGGCTGAAATGCCATGGGATGCAGGCTTCATCTAGAATTTGGATACAGTACTCCATGAGTATTTGGCTTCAGATCCAAGCAGCAGAAGCCCAGAGAAACCAGCACACACAAAAGCTGGGCATATATTCACTAAATCTGGCATGCAGGAGCAATGCCCCAAAGCTTGCCAGCCCTTAAGCCTTTGAATGGTACAGCCACATTGCTCTGGCATCCAAAAACCAGCATTTACACTGGGGGTTGTAGCTTTTATCTCATGACAAAAATACTAATGCTATTAAAAATCTGTTTTCACTAGAGTCTGACTATATCGATGAAATATTTCTGTTAGGACTAAGCCATTTTTGCCATTTATTTTAGGCTTCACTGGGCTGTGAACAAAATTCCTGGTCTTATTACATTAGTGTCTCATAGAGCAATTCGTTGCTCTACTTATCTGCTCTTTTATTTATCACATCAAGTGCTCCTAATGGATAATGACCTGAAAAATAAAAATCTTCATATAATATGTTTTTGTCTTATGCAATGAATTTTGAAACTATACCCCGTCACGGGTTTACAAAATTAAAAAGTAAAGAAAATACCTTTATGTTGTTTATCTCCATATTGTTATCTGGAGCTTTACGTGACATGCTTTATTAGAGGTTTAAACTTTGGCTTAAGGAACCCAACTAAAACAACACCAACAAACCCTGCCTTGTTAATTTTGTAATTGAGATCTAGACAAACAAATTGCCATAGCCATAGAAAAAATGTTTGTTTCCTTTCAGCTGAATACACACAAAATAGGTTTTAGCAGAACAAACCCAACAGAAAAGCATAAATCAAGTGTTTAAAAATAGAATGGTGATAGCTGCAGTTTGCTATGTCAATGAACACAGGACAACAGAGCTGAAATTATAGCCCTGATGTATTAGGTAATACTCTTTTTTTTTCACCAAACGGCAGAACACAGAAGATGCACAGGGAACATCATTTCTTTTATTTTGGTGTAAGCTTACCTTACCTTACCTAAAAGCTTATTTTATTTACCTTCATACTTCTCAAAAAATTCAAATCTTCTGGCATCATTCACATCTTCATTTGTCACTTCAGTTCGTATACCTAAAAACCAAAAAATAGATTTAACAGTATTTTGTGCTGTTGGTTTTTAGGTGACAAGTAAAAACATTTTATTTCAAAGAGCCTTTTAAAACAAATATGCTAATTTGGGGTTTGTTGAGTGTTCTTTATTACTTATATATTCCTTAATATATAACATATATAACATGGGTACACCAGGATAATACAACAGAAAAACATATATAACCCTTTCCTGGTGAAGAGCTGATAGGGAACAGAGCCTGTGGCCTAATGGCTAAGCTGCTGCCTTACAAGGCAGGCGGTCCAGGTTCAAATCCCAGTAAGGGTATGGCTATCTGACAAGACCTAAATAGCTCGAAATAGATTTATAATAGTCTCCCTTTATTTTCATTTATCAGCAAAAAATGCTATATGTGTGTGTGTGTGTGTGTGTGTGTGTGTGTGTGTGTATATTATACACACACACACACACACACACACACACACACACACAGCATTTTTTGCTGATAAATGAAAATAAAGGGAGACTATTATAAATCTATTTCGAGCTGACCCTAACCTCTATATATGCTGACCCTAACCTATATATATATGTGTGTGTGTGTGTGTGTGTGTGTGTGTGTGTGTGTGTGTGTGTGTGTGTGTGTATGTGTATATATATATATATATATATATATATATATATATATATATATATATATATATATATATATATATATATATATATATATATATATATATATATATATATATATATGTTTATTCTGTCGAGTCATCCTGGTGTATGGAAGGAAACATCACAGCTTCCTTTTGCCTTTCAGCCCCTCCTGGGACCATCCAGGCAGTTTTCTATAGTCGACAAACTATATTGTCTATATGTGTAACATTTTTTGCTGATAAATGAAAATAAAGGGAGACTATTATAGATCTATTTCGAGCTATTTTGCTCTCGTCAGATAGCCATACCCGTAGTGGGAATTGAACCTGGGCAGTCTGCTTGAAAGTCAGAAGATTAACCTCTGAGCCACAAGGTTCTGTTCCCAATCAGCTCTTCACCAGGAAAGGGTTATATGTTTATTCTGTCGAGTCATCCTGGTGTATTGTGTGTATGTGTATATGTATATGTATATGTATGTATGTATGTATGTATGTATGTATGTATGTATGTATGTTAGGGTCAGCACCCTAAGTTTGCTTCATGATTTCTACAACTCGAAACATACTTCAGGTATCTTGAGAGTGAACTCCTTCACTTGCACATTATTTCATTGCTTGGCTTCCCTGTCAGCTTTTCAAATACTCTGTGTTGACCCAAAGGTAGAAGATAATCAATTCTTCCAAAATGGAATTGAACAGTTCCTAAACTTCTTCAAGTTCATCAAATCAAAATTCTCTTCCAATATTTGTTATTTCTTCTATTAATAGTGTTTTCTTCAAAATCACTACTATTTGCACAATGTAGTAAAATGAATGTCCACACTCCACAAATGTTATCTGTAGTTATTTGTTGCCACGCATGGTGAATATTTTCTCAGGCATGTCTGATGTTATAATTTTTGGAGAAATTTTTAAGGAAATAATATTGTTTCCTGTAGTTTTAGTAATTGCCTGTTCAAATGTTTTTCTTATGTAGTAGGTCTTATATGTTGTGATAGTCCCTTGATCCATTTTTGTGTGTGTGTGTGTGTGTGGCAAAAAATGCTTTGCACATTTTAAAACAATGAACTCAGTATAGTTCGATGTCCTGGAGCATTACCTAAAATCAGTAGTGCTTTAAATGTGATGTTGCTTTCCTTGCAATATTTTTCAACAGCTGGACAAAAAATAGTCACAGAATACTGCTTGAATGACCGATGTTTTCTGACCTGACTGCCAAGTGGAAGTGATCTATGGCTATAGCCTTTCAGAGTGTGAGGATTTAGAGACTGATAAACAAGCATTCATTTCAGTTTAAAATAGCTTTGAGCATCGTCTTCCAGTAAAAGTGTTGAGGGTTTTTTCCCCCTTGGAAATGTAAGTTTAGGAAAGCATCTTTTTCCAGAATAAACCAGTTTCATCCCTGTTAAATATCAACCATATAGGTTTTTTTAAAAAAAAATCAGGATATTTTGATTGTGCATCCTCATTTCCACTGGTTACTTCACTGGTAATTTTAGTATTTATTTATTTATTTATTTATTTATTTATTTATTTATTTATTTATTTATTTATTAGTGATATTTATATACCGCCTCACAGTGCAAGCACTCGGTTTACACCAGTAAGCAATGTATATTTATATTGCCCCCAACAATCTGGGTCCTCATTTTACCTACCTCAGAAGGATGGAAGGCTGAGTCAACCTTGAGCCGGTGAGATTTGAACCGCTGACCTGTGGATCACAGTCAGCTAAAGTGGCCTGCAGTACTGCACTCTACCTGCTGCGCCACCTCGGCTCTATAGTATTATGCAGCTGAATTTGATTTTTAAATAGTTCAAAGCATCCAACACTTGCATTAAATTTTCATTATTAGTTTTCTTTCATTCTCAGTTTTCTTTCATAAACAGACTTAAAGCTTTCGTCTGAATAGCCACTCTGCTAAGGGAAATCCATTTTTGATTGCAATCTTCAATACATAATTAGAGACACTCTCTTTCTATCATTGTAACATATCTCTTCCTTGTACAGTGGTGTTTAAAAGTTTGTGAATGTTCAATATTTCTACATTGGTTTGGCCTAAAACAGGATATGTTCTTCATAAAGTCCTAAAACTAGATTAAAAAACACCCAATTAAACAAATAAGTCAAAAAACATTATACTTGTTTATAGATTTATTGAGAAATATTATCCAAGCTATATGTTTATGGGTGGCAAAAGTATGTGAATTTCTAGGATTTTCAGTTCATTTGAAAGAGAAATTAGAGTGAGATGTTTCAATCAATGGGATGGTGCCCAGGTGTGAGTGTGTGTGGGGGGTCTTGTCTTGTTTCAAGAATAGAATTTTGGATATTCATTATTGAGTCTGATCTTAACACAGAGATATTAAAATGTGTCATGGCTCAAACAAAGGAGATTTCTGAGCACCACTTAAAAACTTGTTAATGCTCACCAGGCTAGAAAAGGTTACAAAACTATTTCCAAAGAGTACCAGTACACTGCCAGGCAGACTGTGTACAAGTTGAGATATTTCAATACCAGTTACCTCCCCAGGCCGGTTGTCCAATCAAGATCATACCAAGAGTGAGGCAGACAAAGTGCCAGGAGGTCTCAAAGAATTCCAGGATAATGCCTAAGGAACTAAAGGCCTGTCTTGCATTGCTGTATGTTAATATTCCTGAGATCAACGTCAAAAGAACAATGAACCACAATGGTGTACATGATGGGGGTGCAAGAAAAAAGCCACTACACTCCAAAAAGAAATTGCATCTACAGTTTGTGAAAGATCACTTGGATAAGCCAGAAGGCTATTGGGAGAATGTTCTGTGGACAGATGAGACCAAAATAGAACTTTTGGGCTTTAGTGAAAAGTGTTATGTTTGGTGAAAGGCAAACTACATTCCAGCATAACAAACTTACCCATCTGTGAAACATGGCAATGGTGGCAGTATCATGGTTTGGGCTTGCTTTGTTGCATTTGTACTACGATGGCTTGTAATTAATTATGAATTATACCAGCAAATACTACAGGAAAATATCAGAGTATCTTTCCATGAACAAAAAGCTCAAGACAGTGCATCATGTATGAAAACAATGATCCAAAGCACATGAGTTGTATCACCAAAGAATTGTTAAAGCAGAAGAAAGTTAATGTTTTGGAATGGCCAAGTCAAAGTCCTGATCTTAATCCTAGAGAAATGTGAAAGGAGTGCAGGCAGGCAGTGCATATGAGGAAGCCCCCCAAAATCCAAGTTGTTCTATTAGGATGAATGGGATGAAATTCCCCCAAGTCCATGTGCAGGACTGCTCAACAGTTATTGGAAACATTTAATTCTAGTTATTGCTACCAAGAGGGACATGTCAGTTGTTGAAAGCAAAGGTCATACTTTTGCCATCCATAAATATACAGTATAGCTTTGGATAATTGTCCTCAATAAATCAGTGAAGAAGTATAATATTTTACTCATTTGTTTAATTGGGTCCTCATCTAGTTTTATGACTCTGTACAGAACAGATCACGTTTTAGATCATATTTTTCCAGAAATTTTGAAAATTCAAGAGAGTTCACAAATTTAAGCATCACTGTTTGCCATGACAAAAATTTGGTGCAACTTTATCTTTTCCTTTTATTTTCCATGTGTGCTTTATAATATTGCATACTCTACATTGAGGCACTCCAACATCTCATTCTATTTTAACATTGCTATGACCACATCCATATTGCTCAATTACATCAAAATTTTGCTCTAATGTAATAACGAGCCTCTTCTTTTTTGAGCTTCTAGTGTTTTCCTCTGAAGAGATTTTCCTTTTTTCCATTTTGCACACATAGATTGATGGTGTCTAAAACCCCAATGGCAACTGCACACACACTTGCCTCACATAAACTGAATTTTGGTTTGCATTAAACACGATGCGGTATCAATTTACAATTTTACACTAAATTTAATTGTTATTTCAACTGGCATTAATTGCGACCTAGCAGTACATCATTCCACCTTACTTCCCAGTTGCTGCTATTTTATATTTCTGATTTCTCCGATTTAAAGTAGGCTCTTTCTGACAAATGATCTACCCCAATCCATCTTCTAAGGCTTGTAGAACAATAGCATATTTTAATAAATAATCTCTTATAAATTTATAACCTAAATAAGCTCTTCCATTTCAGGTACTTTTTGAATCTTTATCATTAATTTCAAATGTGGATTTGGGTAGAAAAACCTTGCTCTTAATGACTAATTTGATTCGATCATTAATAGGAACAGATGAAGTTAAAAAGATCAATTTGGGCAGATGTTACCTCAGACAAAATGGCATAGAACATTAGATAATGATTTTACTTTGAGGAAGAGTTGATTTAACCGAGAAAATCAATGATGTTTCACTGGAAGCAGGTAGAATAAGACTTTCTTCTGAGGAAGATTCAATCAGTGTGTTTTCCTTTTCACCCGATTGTCTCTCTTTAATTCAAGGGGACAAAACATTGACAGTAGAAGATTCTATAAGCATTATCCAAAAAAAAAGAGAATTCTAAATAATACAATAGTTATTAGTGTGAAATGTAGAATTATCTCTAAACAATGATATATTTACAAAATAATGCTAATTTGCTACTTTGTAAAATCTAATCTACATATATCAAGGAAAAGACCCAATGAGATTCTTTTTCATTAGATTTAATGGAACAAGGAAAATCAGAATCTGCACATTCGTGTAGCTTTTGCCAATGAAATAGATTTTTCTAGGCAAGTTAAGTACAGAACTTTTGCTTTTCTTTTTTGTGTGCAACATCCAGATATTCCTCCATGACAAAAATTTTAGAGGGTGTGTTTTTCAGCGCTCAAGTTTGGTTCTTTATAGTGCTGCTGCCAACTATTTGGTTGTGGAGTTCCTAGAGTGAAATTATTTGAAACATGGGACAAAAGCAATGTCTTAGCCTGGGACTACAAACATATCAATGTAGACATTTGGGATAGACATTTCACAGCATGGCCATGCTACTTTGAAGGCTTTCCCAGGTTTCCTGCATGTGCTCATACGATGGCCTCAGGTTCTCACTACTTTTATTAAATGACAAGAGTAGTGTTGTGGCACTGCATTGCAAAATCTGTCCCTTTGGGTCATGCATGCAATGTTTATGGAAAAGGATCTTGAGATACTTCAGATAAAAATGTAAATTTACTATGAACTAATGAAGTTCATATGAGTGCAGCAGATGCAATATATTTAGCTGTATACAGCATATTTTGAAACTTCCCACAACTCCCATTGAAATGATGGTTGCACAAAGAGGCAAAGTCATCGTGGTGGATCCAAAAAGATGGCAGCTGCCATTGTGCAATCAAAGCCCTGCCCCTTTTTATGTGTGTTCCGTGTGTAACAAATTATGTTCAATTATGTGACCATGGACATCTTTTCTTTTTTTACATCCTTTGCACTTCTTTGGCTTGATTAACCAACCCCAGCCCCAGCCCTAATTATTTTATAGGAATAACATGACAACGTTTAACTATTGAGCATTATTAGAATTCTGTTCAGCAGCACTGTAAAATGAGTTTACCTGGACCTTGAGATTCTTTTGACGGAAACTGTTCCATAAGCATCTGTGTCTTGCTTTCAACAGCTGGTGGAGTATTCTGAACTTTAGCATTAACAAGAGATGAAATTGTGATTTATTTAAGCACCACACTGGAAAGCTACTATGATTGATTGATTGATTGATTGATTGACCGATCGATTGATTGATTGAGATGCCTTCAAGTTAGTGTTGATTGACTCCTGGTGACTGCCTGGACAAGTCCCTACAGTTTTCTTAGCAAGGTTTTGCTAAGAAGTGGTTTGCAATTGCCTTCTTCTTCCTAGAGCTGAGAGGCAGTGACTGGCCCAAGATTACCCAGCTGGCTTGATGCTGACGTGGAACTAGAAGTCATGGTTTCCTGGTTTCTAGCCTGATGCTTTAATTACTATACCAAACTGACTGTCTCATTTTGTTCTAGCATAGCCGTTGAAAGAAATAAACAACATTTTAATAACCCTCTCATCAGCAAACAGTGGATAGTGCTCAGCTTTATTTCTTTTGAGATATCATAACAAAATATTTTGTAAGGGTAACCAAACAACCAAGCTCAGAGAACACCAGGAACTCCATGGGAAAGCCATGATTTACAGTTAAGATTGCTTGGAAGGGAGAAGTTGGCCTGGGAGCCTTGGAACAGTAATTTTATTCTAGACCCGTGATGGCAAACTTATGGCACGCTGCTCTTCCAGGTTCCGTCGCGCGCATGCATGCCAGATAGCTGGTCTGGTACACATGCGCACCGGCTAGCTGCTCTTTTCTGGGTTACGGCGCGCGAAGACCAGCTGGCCAACGCAAATGCACACGCCGGAACCCAGAAGAAAGCAGCGCATCAGAATCCAGAAGAATAGTTGGCTGCCACATGCATGCGCATCGCCAGCTGCTCTCTTCCAGGTTACGGCACTCCGGTGCGCACACACATGCTCGTTTCGGCACTCAATACTGAAAAGGTTAACCATCACTGCTCTAGACTGTGTTGGCCATCCTGCTTGTCTTAAGGTCAGGCTCAGGAGAGTAGCTGCTCCATTCTGGAATGTGATTCAGAGTTCTCCTTCCCATTATCCAACATGGAAAAACACAGATGCCTAATAATATTTATTTTGCTTTTCATCAGAATGATATAAAGTGTTTTAAATAGCTAGTCAATCACAAGGGCATGAATTGTTCACATTTCATAGACATTGGTGAAGTAGATCTTGAATTACTCTTCTTTAAAATGGGTTATTAAAGTGCCTGCAAAGCTTTGCTCTTTGTTGGAATGGGATAAAATATATGGAAAATTTATAAGTGCATAAAGTACATTTATTAGAAATCAGTGCTGGCTGTTTCCATTACAGTTTATTTTGCTCTAATTAACTTTTTACTTTGAACACTTTTCCATTTCCCAATGCTCTCAATAAATTTTAATGAGCAGTACTCATTTATTTTAATCAATTTATATGACTACTGATTTTGCAATAGTGACACTTAGTTTAGGATTAAAATATTTCACAATGCAAAATAAACTGCAATATAAAAATATATATAATGGCAACGTAATGTGATTGACATCTGCTCCCAACCTATCCATCCCGAATCTCAGATAATAGTGTCTAATTTAAATTTAATTTATATACCATATAAGTTACCTATTAGCTGACAAAGTAGGATGGTGGAAAATACTGCTTGTAAGGGGAAAAGACAAGAAGAATGAACAAAATAATATACAGCTATTAAATCTGGTTACTGAACAATTATAACTGTAGGGCAGAAACATTAATTAGAAAAGGGGTCTAAATGCAAAGTAACTGAATACAATTGAAAACTAAGGAAGTATTTACTGTTATGGAAATGAGAAAGAATGTTTGGGAAATAAAAAAGGGAAATTGGATAAGCAAACTAAGTATAGGAGAATGAAGTTATTATTGGAAACGATGAAAAAAATATCAATCACCTTTTGCACACAAAATACACCGTTGTCAGTGTCACTACACAAAATCAGTCTGGATAATAATGGGGAGGAGGGAAAATACAAGCAAGAGTAAATAGTTTATCTCTTTCTCTTCCTATGATCTCACCACCTATCCGAAAAGCTACAAATGGGGTGATATGTGTGGTCTGATTGCAAAGGTAACTCTGATTTGTTCACTGATTTCTATACCCCCCCCCCCTTTCTTCCACACCTCATCAAGGCATTTTACACAAACAAGCACAGCAGTTGCTGTGGTGATGCCTTGAGCCTTGCCGCTTGGCAAAGCTCCTAAACTGCATATCAGAGGCAGATTTTGAAGAGAATTCTGAAATGAACAGAGCAAGTTATAGACGCAATGCCCTACCTCAAATGAAAAAAAATAATAATTCCAAGTTGAACCGATAGAAGCAGAGAACAGCTGTATTAAGCAGACAATAGCTCTAACTAGATAAGCCAGGCTTCAAGTAACAACTACAAACCATGGCACACTGAACAGGAAAGAAAACAGTGCAATTACATTAGCTCAGTATCCAAGTGTTTACTTACTTGCTTAAAATAAAATGACAAGCTAAGAAAGTACTATTAAATATTAATTGACTTTCCATAGCTCATTTAGAAATATACAGGTAATAATAACCTTAGCATCTCTCCACCATCAAAACAAATATTGCTTTATAGACTTTCCCTTCATCATTTGGACAATCCTTGATATCTAATATGTTACGTATAGTAAGAAAGAACATACCATTATCTATAATATTAGGTTGTGCAATAAGATTTACCTGTATATTTCTTTAATTCCTGAAGAATATTTTTCATTACTGATGATTGCATTTCGTCACTAGATAACAAAGGCTTCTGGTCTTCGATTTTCAAAATATCAAAGGTTAAATTAACATTCATTTTTACTTTGATTAAGTTCAGTAAGAATGACAATATTAGTTAAATAAACATCAACTGCCATCAACTGTCCTATAAGAATAAATAATTTTAAAATATTACTTTCTACACAGAGGTACACCAGATACTACTCAAACATTCTAAAAATATCCTAGACAAATATTTCAATCTTAAAATGTATCTTAATATATAAGAATTTAGCAATACACCCCTAAGCAGGTTAACTCAAAAAGTATACACAGCAGAAACAAGTACAAATTTTACAATTGGACATAACAGGATGTGCTACATCTAAATTAGGAAGCCTATAAAATAGGGAACACAAAACAGAGAATGCAGTGTAATTAGCCAGGACAATTCAAAGTTCAGATTGTAAAATAAGAATTATTTTACACACAAGTGTGTCAGCAAGATACCACCATTTGGAATGTAAGGACAAAGCAAGGAATAGATTTAGTAAGCTTACTTTGTGAAGAAAGCTATGGAGGAGGTGAAAGAAGAAAAAAAAGAAAAAGATATCAATATCCTGAATACCAAAGCAGAAAAATATATTCTCAGAATGTTAAAAAGGAACAGATCCAAGTGGCTTTCAGAAAAAGCTATCATGATAGCCAGGGAGAGGCAGAAGATGAAAACCCTGGGCAATGAAAATGGCATACAATAATTAAAAACACAGTCTCTCAATGTCAAGCAAGAAAGGACAAACAAATACATTTCACTCAACGTCAGCAAATAGAGAATTTTATCACAAAAAAGGAAAATGAGAGTTCTTATTAAGAACTGAAAAATCAGAGGAAAATTTATAGCAGAGTTAGGAACGCTCAAGAGAAATAATGAAAGAAAGCTGAGGCAAAGAAGATTAAAGAAACATGGAAAGACTACATTAAAACCTTTTACAAATGGGATTATAAACTGACAAACATTTGTAAGCAGAGAATATATTCAGGAACTGATCCTGCTCAAAAATTAGGGAAAACAAGAAGTAGACCAGCTATTAAATATGAAAATATTAGGCACACGGAGCTCTTTTAAAGCTGTTGAAGAATTAAATGGAATATAGCCTAGGCCAGTGATGGCGAACCTTTTTTGGTTCGCGTGCCAAAAAGGGGGGGGGATGCGTGGGATCACGTGTGTGCGTGCCCACACCCATAATTCCATGCACCCCCGCGCATGCGCGTATGACCCCCCACTCCCAGTATGCAATGGCACGCCCATTTTTTGCTCTCTCCAGGCTTCTAGGAGCCTGGGGAGGGTGAAAATGGCCTTCCCCACCCCCTCTGGAGGCTGGAAACAGCCTGTTTCCTGACTCCCAGTGGGCCCAGAAGGCCCGAAAATCAGCCGGCCGGTGTGCACATGCGCGCCGGACCTGAGCTCGCGTGCCCACTGATATGGCTCTGTGTGCCACTTGTGGCACCCGTGCCATAGGTTCGCCATCACGGGCCTAGGCATTTGCAAAATTGGTGGATATACCTATAAAAAAGAGGACAATAGAATATGCACATTGCCAGTTTATTTATTCCACATACAGGCAAAGTTTTGTTTTAGATCTTGCAAAGAACCTGGCCAATAACTGAAGAATGAAATGAGATAGGCTTCAAAAACAGCAGAGGGACATCAGAAGAATATTTTCCTTCTTGAGGACAGAAGTAATACCACCTGCTCAGTAGTGGTCTGAATGGTTCTATAGAGGCAATCTCTCAGTTCAGCCATTTTGCTTGGATCTGAAAGGAGGGAGTATGAGATCTCTTGGCAGCATTAGCACTGACTATGGCAGTCTATTGAAGCACCTGCAAGGTTTATTGAAATTCTGCCGTCGAGGTTCCACTAGTTTCTGTGGGGTAATTTTAGTCAGGTCTCAGTCCTTCAAAGTAGGTCAGGTCAAAAAAATCATACACCAAAGATTCCAGGAGTGCTACTTTATTGATGTAGAACAGGGGTTTCAAACTTGCGTCGTCATGGCAGCGTCATGTGACGTATCAGGACTTTTTTTTCCCTTCGCTAAACTGGGCGGGGGTGAGTTTGACACCCCCGATGTAGAATATAGTTAAGAGAATATTGAAAGTTTGTCCAAGTTTCTCTTTGTTCCTTAAACAAAATCAAGGCAAAGTTGTTTTCATTTTTTATCACATTTGCTTCAGTCTCCAGATTGTGTAATCTCTTTTTCAAGTCCCTCCTTAATGACTCCTTCCTTCCTTCCCCCTTAGTAGTCTTTCCTATCTTCCCCAATGCTCTAAATTCCTTTATTTAGGGATGATGAAATTACTGAGGTTGTGTTGGGCTCCACTGTGGAATATCACAGGGCTCAGATAGTCCCTCCATGTTTTTCAACAGCTACATGAAGCTGCTGGAGAAGGTCGTCTATTGATTTTGAGGTAACATCAATATGTTAATGGTCTTCAACTATATCCTAGCACCTAGAGGTGGTGTTTGCTCTTAATCAATCTGGCTTAATTCTAGTTGTGAGGTTATCTCTGACAGGGGAATTCAGAATAGAAAAGGGAATGAGAAAAGTATGCATTTCAGGTTAATGTATATAATAAATATATCATAAGAATAGCATAATTGGAAGAAATATCACCTGAAATAAAAATTGTAGATTGGAAGAATTTGCTATACTCTACAGTATGTAGATGACACAACCTTGTTAGCTTAAAATAGAAAAGCTCATTATGAAAATTAAAAAAGAAAAAAGAAAATGTGAAATCCATATTAAGACAAAAACAACTATTGAAGATAATGTCAAATAATAATACCAAATTATACTTCCTGAACTTACATTTGAGAGTAAAGAAATAAAGATGACATACAGTTTTGTTTCCTTAGCCCAAGAATGGGCAGTGTGCTGGAGAAATAATGAAGTCATTAGTCCTGCAGAAGGATGTCATGACAAATTCATTCAAGATCATGGAGATAAGGATATTTCAATGATAATACAATCAGAATAGTTAAAGCAATGATCTGTAATGTAATGTATGGCCTTTAAGGTTGGTGACTGAGGAAGAACAAGAGAAAGATGGATGCCTTTGACTTATGGATTTGGAGACAATTACTAAGAATATCATGGACTGCAAGGGCAACCAACCAATCACTCTTTGACAAAATAAAGGCTGACTGCTCCCTTGAGGTGATGAATGGCAAACAGAAACTCATACTTTGGGCATATGATATGACCAGATGATGGGCTAGAAAAAAATGTTTGGCAAAGTGAAGAGAAATACAAGAAAGAGAAAATGGAAAAAGTTAGTGTTAGGGTCAGAATTAAAGAGATTACTGGACATCCTTTCAAACAGAAACTTGTTACTGCTAAAGACAGATGAAATGTTGATCATTTGTCCACAGAGCCTAGCAAGAGTTGACCCAAACTCAATGGCACCAATCTAACTAACTTGTCAAAATGAAATCAGAAACATTGTCTTTAGTCCTGAAAGTCAATGTACTGCATAACATGAACCTTCAAGCCCTTTAATCTGAATTGCTTGTCAAAAATATAACTTATGGCTGATAATGAAATCCTAGTTTAAAATCTTTGGGAAACCATTTGATTTTACTATAGAATAAACTCAGATCTAAGAATACATTTATTATACAAAAGAAAGCAAAAGATGTACCAGTCTCTTTGTTTTGCTCATTTAATATGTATTCCAGTTCTTTTACAGAGATTTTTGTCTGTTCATTGATTGTACTTTGTGAATTGTCTCTGTGTGCACTTTGAGCTGTAAATTGCAAAAATAAAGACTGACTAATTCTGATTACACAAATTATCTAACAATTTATTCAATAGAATCCATATTTACCCCTTAGTGATTGTAGAATTTGATTTAATACCAACATCTGATAAGTAAAAGGTTCAGGGACATCTAAAATAAAACATAAATATAAACTATGAAGACTCACTCGTATAAGGATTTTTTAAAAAAAGAATACTTTTGCAAATTGTAAAAATACTATAATTGTATGAATTTTGGAGTAATTTCCAATAAATCTGTATAAAAACTACACTGAATAGTAATGAAGAAAGGCATTTTGAGAGTCCTGTAAAAGGAAATAATTCTGCAAAGAAAATATAAATAATATAGTACACAAATAGAAAAGATTTATAAGCACCCAGATAAATTGTATTTGCTTCCTTACTAGCACTTATAGGATATCCAAGTCAAAATCAGCCATCAAGATGGCAAATGCTTATCTTTTTTTTAAATAATTATAAGAGTGATTGAAATATATTGAGGTAGAGAAATGAGTATAACACTCATACTCATTCAAATATTTTTCTAATCTTTGTGACTGCTATCTTCAGCAAATAGACTTGAATATTTTTTCTATGTTGCTATTTTTTAATCGTTTTAGAGTTGTAAAATACACAAAGTAAATCATTTCTTAAAATGTATGAATAACTACTGTATTGACATAACAAGATAAACTGTAGACCGTAATTCTACTTTTTTCTCCACACTGGAGCTTAGCAGAAAATAAAAACCAAATACTTGACTGCATGTCTTTTATAAATACCGTAGGAAAAAAGGATCCTTAGCAGGATACATTCATAAATGGAAATAACATTACTTAGAGTATTATATTTTCTAGGTTTCTAATTATATTTCTAGGTTCTAGGTTCAAAATGAAAAGGATCTTTGGATCCTTCCAAACCACAGGGAGTCTTATGAATCCTAAAATGTTATCAAATACATGTACATGTAGGACAAGTAGATTTACTATAACCTTCATTCTACAAACATATACCACTTATAAACTCTTTGTATTAAAGATCTTGTTAATGTAGTTCAAGGCACTGTACTTTCATGAAAAATGTAGAGAGTAACAGAAAAAAAAGATAGCAATAATTAATGAACTGCATTACATTTTCTTCAGAAAAAAATGATTTTCTATTTATTTCATACACTTGGCATCTACTCATACAAAGAAAATGTATCCAAATGAATGAACATACAGTAAGTAATGATATCTTGGGCACAAATTTGCAAGTTATATCTGCCATATAATAATCTTATAATTATATACAATCATTTACAATAGAACAATCTTCACATTCATGATCTCAACAGTTTTACAGTACAATACAATAGCTTTTACAATAGCTGATAAGATCATGTGTTATTCTTAAAGCAGGCCGGAAAATTAACTGTACAGGTATAGGCTAGGTAGTAAATGCATTTAATAGCAATAATTGTATGACCGATCTTGGAGTACTAGTGGACAATCACTTAAATATGAGCCAGCAGTGTGCTGCAGCTGCCAAAAAGTACACAGTCCTAGGCTAAGGTGACCAGACGTCCCGCTTTTGGCGGGACAGACACGCTTTTCTAGCGCGTGTCCCGCGTCCCGCATTCTTTCCAAAAAGTCCCGCTTTTTTGGGAAGAATGCCGGGACGTCTGGTCACCTTACACTATAGTGCTGACCGTGAAGACATTACATGCTGCCACCTGCTGGGGCCTCATAGTACTAATAAGTCGTCCCCGCCCCTCTCCTATGCACCCGCCCTTCGTTATTGAGAGACAGCAAGAAAAAAGTGACCTATCAGTAGGCGGGAATTGGCGAATGTTATTCACGTGCGCTCTTTCTTTATCTTGATCCCAACCTCGCGGTCTTTCTGTGGCTGTTTCCAGGTTTTTCTAAGCTTTAGGACACCGCACTGAAAGAGGACAAAGAACACTGGGGAGAGCTAGCGATCGACATCAACTGCCGGGAGTGGGGGGGGAGGGGGAGGACTATCAAACGCGAATTCTGGAGCTATACTCTCCCCATTGGCGGGCGGCAAACAAAGACCCGCCCTCCTTCCCTCCCTTCGACGCGGTCCAGGGCTGAGATCGCCGGTACAGATCGTTGGACGTTTATTGGGGTACTTGCTGTCTTCTCCGTTGCTGATGCTTCAGAAATAAGTTCCTTTTTTAAGTTAAGTAAACCAACGGAGCGGATGTATTGCCAAAGGAAGATGATTGACTCGAACAAACGAATACCTTTGGCTGCTTTGTGGGGACGCAAATCGCTCTGATTAATTCTTTGTAGGTTTAGTCGGAAGCAAACTCCCTATTTCTCCATAGAAGTTACTGGTAAACGTGTACAGTGCCGGCTCCCGAAGGGGAGGCGGGAGGCGAGGAAAGGCCTCCCGCCTCCCCCACCCACCCACCTGGACGCCGACATTAGCATCCTTTTGCCCTCTGCGCATGCGCAAAGTTCTGCGCATGCGCAGAGGGCAAAATTCAAATGGCGGCGTCCAGGCGGCCCCGCCCCCCGTCAATTGTCCCGCTTTTTAAAAAAAATATCTGGTCACTTTATCCTAGGCTGCATTAACAGAGGGATAGAATCAAGATCACATGAAGTGTTAGAACCACTTTATAATGCCTTAGTAAGACCACACCTGGAATATTGCATCTAGTTTGGGTCACCACAATATAAAAAAGATGTTGAGACTCTAGAAAGAGTGCAGAGAAGAGCAACAAGATGATCAGGGGGTTGGAAGCGAAAACATAGGAAGAATGTTGCAGGAATTGGATATGTCTAGTTTAATGAAAAGAAGGAATTGGGGGACATGATAGCAGTTTCTCAATATCTAAGGGGCTGCCACAAAGAAGAAGGGGATCAACCTATTCTCCAAAACACCTGAAGGCACAAGAAGCAATGGATGGAAAGTAATCAAGGAGAGAACTAACCTAGAAATAAGGAGAAAGAAAAGGATAAATTTCCTGATAGTGAGAACAATTAATAAGTGAAGTGGCTTGCATTCAAAAGTTGTGGGTGCTCCATCACTGGATGTTTTAAAGAAGAGATTAGGTAGCCATTTGTCCGGGCCTCATGCTTGAGCAGGAAGTTGGACCAGGTAGGAGACCTCCAAAGTCCCTTCCAACTCTGTTAATCTATTCAGAATACCTAATCAGGCTATTTGGTAAACTCACATCTAAAAAGAATTTAAAGTAGAGATTTCTGGATTTCAACCTAATAAGCAGGAAAGATGGGCTACAGACTCCATCAGTTAAAGTATTTCAACTGGTGGGGTTTAAGAAGAGAGCCTTCTCTGGAATTGCCCCTGCTTTATAGAACATCTTGGTGAGAAAAGCCCACAATCTTCTGGCCAGTCAAAACCTGGCTATGTAACATTGCATGGGGGACACAGAGGCCCACACAACCATGGCTTCATGAAAAACACCCACCACCACCACCACCTGTATTTACAATTGTTAATTCCCCATCTTGGAATTCTTCATCTTCTGAAATTTTTATAAATGTTGTTTTTATAATTTTAAAACTTTTAATTCTAAATCATCCTGATTTTAACATTTAACTTTATTGATAATATTGTACACTGCCCAGAGTAGTTAAAATTTGAAGTATAAATAAAAATAAATTAATAAAATAATATTTTATTGGCAAATTTCCAAGTTTACAGAGTGAATGAGAAAGCTGCTTTAATTTTAACTTATAACTTGTAACCCATCTATAGGAAGGTGCTTATCTATCATCTATCTATCTATCTATCTATCTATCTAATCTATCTATCTATCTATCTATCTATCTATCTATCTATCTATCTATCTATCTATCTATCTATCTATCTATCTATCTATCTATCTATCTATCTATCATCTATCTATCTATCTATCTATCTATCTATCTATCTATCTATCTATCTATCTATCTATCTATCTATCTATCTACCTACCTACCTACCTACCTACCTACCTACCTACCTACCTACCTACCTACCTACCTACCTCTCTCTCTCTCTCTCTCTCTCTCTCTCTCTCTCTCTCTCTCTCTCTCTCTCTCTCTCTCTCTCTCTCTCTCTCTCTCTCTCTCTCTCTCTCTCTATCTATCTATCTATCATCTATCTCTAGGCCCTAATAAAAATGCATCATTTACTTACCACCCCATCAACACCTTCTATCAACATCCCAGCCCCAGTGCCTGAGGCAAAAGTCTGGTCTTCCCCACTTTCCTGTAAGCCAACAGAGCCAGGGCCATCTTCATATTCTGAGGGGAGGCCGTTCTATAAAGCATGCACTATGACAGAAAAGGGCTCCAAGGGCTCACCAGGC
This sequence comes from Diadophis punctatus similis, assembly GCA_023053685.1. Taxonomy (NCBI): domain Eukaryota; kingdom Metazoa; phylum Chordata; class Lepidosauria; order Squamata; family Dipsadidae; genus Diadophis; species Diadophis punctatus. Next base: position 12,128,192 of record JALIGW010000013.1, on the reverse strand, counting down.
AACACTGCTTCTCCTGGGGATTTGGAGCATACCCACATTGTCAAATCTAGAAGGGCGGGCAGAAACCATAGGAGACAGATGGTTCTACAAGTAAATTCTGAAAGATCACCATAATCTGAATGTGATCTTTGATATATCATTGATCATGCTAAACGGCTTCTCTTGAAGAATGTTCAGAAGGCACAACTAAAACATGGTGGCTAGCTCTGTGCACTTTAAAATATGCAAAACTATTTTGACCCAACTACTCTAAGGTACAAATCATTTCCAGTTAAGCTTAAATACTAGCTTTGACCAATATATGCTTAATCCTTCTTGAGTCTCATTATGAAGAAATTGTTGACCACACAAGTTGCTTTTACTAAATTTTAGGGAAACAGTAGAAAATGGTTGTTTTGCTGAGATTTAAATGTTCTTCTTTGGCTAGTTTCAAGGAAGAGACAATTTCTCTTTTCATTTTGCTTTTGAAATGTATTGATTTTACTATATTGTTGCATTTATGTTTTTAAGTTGTGTTTTGAGGATCCTAGTGAGCAGATGGTGATAGCAAAACTTTCAACAATTCCCTTTCAGATTCAATGCCACAGTAATAAGAGTCATCATAATGGAATACTTCATAAAATTGTTGTAAAAAGGAATGACATAAGCAACATCATAATAAGGACTCGTATTAGAAGCTATATAACAAAATGTATAATTGCATTCAGCTCAATTTCATTCCCAAAATACCATAGCAACAATTATAATAGTGCAACTCTATAATCACTTCAAGGTGAATCCAAATTTTTAAAAAAAGTCTTTACCTGTTGCCGGATGATTTGTCTTACTGCTCCTGGGTGAGCTCTCTCCTGTAATTCCACCATGAAGTTTTATTGGAGTTTTTCTTCTCCCTTTAATATGCTTCATTTTCTTATTCACTGAACTATTTACTATCACTTGCATACCATTGTCTTTTAATGCTACCGAATCCATTTTAAGGCCTTGGTTAATAATGTTGTTGGCTACAATATGAACTTCAGGGACCTCTCTTGAATCTTTTAAATTGTAAATGTCAATCTGAGTTTCACTTGAATTGTCGGGAGAATGAAATCTTACAGTAATGTTAGTTGTTCTTAATGATCTGCCACCATTATTACCAGCAGTTTTGTCCTGTTTCAAGTCAGGAAGCAAAGTTCCTTCCTTGCCATCCTCTTCAGTTCCTCCACCCTTCACTTTATTATGTCTCACTGGAGTATCCATAAGAATATTTGGGGAAATCTTGTAAGCCTTGTTACCCATCAGCACTGAATTGCTATTGGGGAACAGTCTTTCTTTTGCTGTTAGGCTACTAGGACTTGCCTTCTCTTTTACAGAGGATCCTGAAAAAATATAGTTGTATATGTTAAAAATTCCAGCAGAATACTCTGCACTAATCATGCAGTTTACAAATAATAATTCATGTGACATTATTGATATTGTGATTCTTGGGTATTTTGCATGGAAAACATATGAGAGGGATAGGTTTCCAGATAATTGGGTTTTAGATTAAGGTGCCACAGAGTGAAAACTCAGTAGTGTTACTGAGAATACATGGCCTTTTCCACAAAAAGATCACAAATGCCCACCACAATGACTACCTGCCTTTTACCAAATTCATGTTTTCAGTGAATGTTTTGCTTTGTTTTTCTGTGATTTCATGTTCATGCATCAAATTCTTTTGGTGCAGAACTTGGATTTGTTGATCTGCAAATGAAATAATCAGTAAGAATACATATAAGTGAAGATGTACAAATTAAAGCATAACAGGAATTAAAAGTGTTATGATTTGATATCTAGTCTACTCAAAACTATTTGCATTGACTAGAAAATATTTACTTTAAATCTGTGATTAAATATGTTCTTAAGTAAGTTAACATCCTGAATACCCTTTTCATCAGTTTTCTAATAAGGACATACTCAATAAGTTGCACATTAAATATTGAATATAATACATGTGAAGTCCTCCAGGATGCTATAAGAATATTAAAAATAAGAGTTACCAACTTCTGGTTTGTAAGAAGTAAAGCAAAATAACAAACTGCAAATTATAAAACTCAAGGAAGTATTTTTATAAAATGTTTTTGCAATATATAGGGCATGCCCCTGCCTGGAGAATTTATAATTATAGCTGAACTCATAAACATATTTATTGGTACTAAGTCCTACTGAATTATTAAAACCATACCACTTGTTCAAGATTGCATCCATAAGTGGCAGTTATTTCATGTAATACCACATCAATGCAAAATGATAGGTTTCTATTCCTAGCTGTAGTGTTTAAGGTGTATAATTAAACCTCCAAACACTCAACAGTAATTGTTGATAGAGGCTTGCATTTTTGTAGCTGGCATGAAAACTTTCAAACAATTTAATATATTTAAAAATCATAATATTAAACAAGCTGTGCAGTTGGGAGAGAAGCAATCTAAGAGTTAATTTGCATAAAAACAAAAAAGTTAGTGGAAAGAACTTTGGTGTAGATCAGGGGTATCAAACTCAAGGCCCGCAGGCTGGATCTGGCCCACCAGGTGCTTAGATCTGGCCCGCGGGGCTGCCCTGGAAACAGCAAATGACCGGCCTGTGGTGGCTCTGCCAGCGAAAACGGAGGTCCGGAGGGATGTGTGCAGCTGTCCCAGGCTCTGTTTTCGGCCATGATAGTCTTCTGTAGCCCTCTACCAGTGAAAATGGAGCTCGGGTGTGCCCCTCCCAAGCTCAATTTTCTCTGGCAGAGGGCTGTAGGAGGCCATCGCGACCGATAACAGGGCCCAGGAGACCATTTTTGTGGCAGAGCACTCGGGCCACCACAGGTGCCCCCGACAAGTGAGGTCATGCTGGCTACACCCACCCTGGCCACGCCCCCTCCCCGAGGTCAAACACCCTGATGTGGCCCTCAATGAAATTGAGTTTGACAACCCTGATGTAGATCCTGCCTGAAAGATACCCATGGTCATTATAATCCTTTTCTTTGATGGATCCATTCACCATGAAGGCAATTCATTCCCTTTGGAAGCCACCAAACCAGTGGTTATTAATTTATTTAGCATATGGCATCTACAGAGGCCATGCAATCACTTATATACAACACTGATAAAACACATTATATGTACAAACACAAATATAAGTTTAAATAAAGCATCAACAATTACGTGTATATAAAGTATGTGGACAATACAATAGATGAGATAAATTATTAAATTAGGGTAAAACCCTGATAAAATTGCTATAATATGGTACCATAGTTGCAATAGGATAGATGTTATAATTTGATATCTAAAGAAGCTAACCATTCTAACTGTTTCTGGCGTGGCTGCAATGAGATCATCCCAGGTACCTTGACATTCCCTGAGGAGACATTATTGAACTATAGCTGCTATTGTTTGTTCTGATGCACCACAAATGCACTGCGAGCTCTCTGCCATTTTCCAAAGAGTTTTGTCTTAGTTCTGGCATGGCCTGTAGGGTATGAAGTGTAAACTACCTCCATAATGGTATGCTTCAGGCAATGTTCTGTTCTAACAGAGCACATCACGACCAAACTGGATATTGTATCTCTCCTGGTCAAGAACTACAGAGGCAGCAGGACTCCTCCCAAATTGGCTGCTGCGCAGTATGAGCCTTTCTTCTCTCTTGCTGACAATCTGTTGATTTAGCTGGTTCTCTGGCAATGCTGCTCCCTGGATTTGAATGGGAGCACTTAGGAATGACCCAAGATGACTTTTGGACATCCATGGACTCACCTGGGAAGGGGTGAAGGAGGGGTGTGGGAGGGGTCAGAAAGTCATTGGGCAAATCCATCTTCCTTTCAGCAACTTATTTTCTAAACAAGCTTGGGTATTAACTTTCACTTTTTGAATGTATTATTTTACTTTGCTTTTTGCTTTTAAAAGTTGACCAACTGGTTGAATGCTGATTTATTTTAACCTCCTGTTGGACTCTAACTGCTTTTTCTTCTTTTTGATTTATGTAGCTGTTTTGAATAACCTTTGCTTTCCTCATAAGGAAGCATAGTATGTTTTGGGATGGTGAAGTTCTTTCATTTGATTTACACCAGTGGTGGGATTCAATTTTTTTACTACCGGTTCTGTGGGCGTGGCTTGGTGGGCATGGCGTGGCTTGGTGGGCATGACAGGGGAAGGATACTGTAAAATCTCCATTCCCTCCCCACTCCAGGGGAAGGTTACTGCAAAATCCCCATTTCCTCCCAATCAGCTGGGACTCGGGAGGCAGAGAATAGATGGGGCGGGGCCAGTCAGAGGTGGTATTTACCTAAAGTGACCAGATTTTTTTTTAAGTGGGACGGGGGGCGGGCCCGCCTGGGCGCCGCCATTTGAGTTTTGCTCTCTGCGCATGAGCAGAACGCTGCGCATGCGCAGAGGGCAAAACAACGCAAATGTCGGCGTCCAGGTGGGGGGGAGGCGGGAGGCCTTTCCTCGCCTCCTGCCTCCCCTTCAGGAGCCGGCAGTGGCTTGGGCTGGCAAGCGACGAACGGGAGGCGGGAGGCGGGGAAAGGAGGCAGCCGGCAGCTTACCTGTTGCGAGCTCCAGGCATCCAAGCGCTGCGGTCTCCCGGTCGCCCGCCCGGCCCCAGGGCAACGGCGGCAGCGAGGAGACGGGGGGAAGGAAGGGGAGGGGGACGAGGAAGGGCTGTTTGCGCCGCCGGAGAGGCCGCTCGTGAGCTCAAACCGGCGACGGCTCCTCGTCCCTCACCCCTCCACCCGCATCCCAACAGCAGCGGCACCTGCAAGGGCGGGGCTAGGGATGGGGCGGGGGAAGGAGAGGAGGAGCAGCCCTCCTTCCCCCTCTCCCCAGCAGGCAGCCGCCTCGCTGAAATTCCGCTTTGCCCGACTTGCTTCCGGTACCTCTCTTTTGTGCTTCCCCTTCTAAGGTGACCAGACGTCCCGCTGTTTTGGCATTCTTTCCAAAAAAGCGTGACTTTTTGGAAAGAATGCGGGACGCGGGACACACGCTTGAAAAGCGTGTCTGTCCCGCCAAAAGCGGGACGTCTGGTCACCTTATATTTACCAGTTCTCCGAACTACTCAAAATTTCCGCTACTGGTTCTCCAGAACTGGTCAAAACCTGCTGAAACCCACCTCTCATTTACACTAATATTGAACAGGGTTGCTGCATTTTTTGTATTTGCAAAATATTTGGAGTTCATCTCTTGATTTTTTCTTTCAGTCTTGGATTGAAATATCCAGAAAATATATTTCTGTTTCCTTCTGTTTCAGTGTTCTGTTCCCAGGTCAAACTACACAAAGCAACAAGTATCACAATACAGACAAGCAAGGTGGCTGAAAAGACTCTGGTAAAGTGTAACTTTTAGTTGAAAGTTTTTTTAAAAAAAGTTTGATGAGATGGTAATGGAAAATATGCAGAAGCATGTAGCTTTGAATAAATTAAATTCACAAAAGGACTCTAAAGTTGCAGACCAGAGAGATATGGCCTTCACAGACGTAGAAGTAACTTAGAAGTAAATTAGGAGCTTGACTGAAGAGAGAAATGACAAATTATATTTTCCAAGGACGACTGCCAGAGATTGGAGAATGGATTTATTACCCTTAATTAGAAACCACTTCTATTTGGACTTTGTTGGCGAAGATAGATCTACTATAGAGATTGAATTTATTATATTTACTGTAATTAGACAACAATTGATAAGAGATGCCATTAAGAAACAAACGTGGATATTTGATCCAGGATGAATTACTCTTAAATTTTGGGATGGTTTGGGAGAGATAAAATCTGTGGCAAATTATCTATGACATGACTACAATAACAGTTGGTCAACAGAGGGTTCTGAAATTTTATCTTCTTCTTCTTCTTCTTCTTCTTCTTCTTCTTCTTCTTCTTCTTCTTCTTCTTCTTCTTCTTCTTCTTCTTCTTCTTCCTTCTTCTTCTTCTTCTTCTTCTTCTTCTTCTTCTTCTTCTTCTTCTTCTTCTTCTTCTTCTTCTTCTTCTTCTTCTCCTCCTCCTCCTCCTCCTCCTCCTCCTCCTCCTCCTCCTCTTCCTCTTCCTCATTATCATTATCATTATTATTATTCCTCTTAACTACTTTATCATTATTATAGTATATAGATGACAGGTCACTAATTTGCAAATGGATTTACTAGTTCAAAAATTTGGGTGGGAAGGCTGTTTTGCAAGGGGTGGGAACCAATGTTGTAATAATGTATTAATCAGTAATTTAATTCACTTTTTAATGTTTTAATTATTTTGTGTATGTTTTGTTTTTTAAAAACATTCTGGAGTTTTTTATTTTAACTTTTCTTTGAATAAAATAAAAAATAAATGGGGAAAAAAGCTTAAAAGGCAGGCAGAGTCTCCAGAAATCTTCTGTTTAATAAAGGGGGAGAGAGAAATGGGGGACGGACAGACTACTAAGGCAGCAATAAGATTACAACAGTTGAGAACTCATTGACAAAAAACAGACAAAATATGTAAAGCTATCCCAAATCCATAATAAATAAATATAAATGAATAAAATATTAATACACAATTAATTATTTTTAATTATTTTGAAGGAAAGAGAGCTCAGGTTATGGATTATATTTTAAATACAAATACAAAACTAAACATTGCACACACCTTTGTATTGTAGTATGTCATGTTATTAAGCTTCCAGAAAATGGCTACTTACCAAGGAATTTAATAATTTCTTTAAGATTATTTTTTGAATCTGCTGAAGCATGAGCATCTGCAATAAATAAACAATAAGTTCATGTTTAATTATTTTACATCAGTTTAATCAATTATACTAAAACATTCTGAAAACTCTGGGGATGTTATATCAAGACTTGTACCCTCTGAACTTGGCAGAAGATGGAACCAAAATTTCTGATTAGAGAGATACATGATACATTAAGAAAATTTGTGCCATATTCTTTCTAAGGTTCTCTTTTTCATAGCTTATTCAACCTGTAATTCAAGACATTTTTAACCATGGCATTGCGAAGTGTCTAACAGTGATTAGACTCATGATATTTTATTCGATTTACAAATTCTGATCCAATGAAGCATCCTAGCCTTCGGAAATGGTAGAAATCAAAGTCCAAGACAAGATGAGGAAAATCTCAAGAACTCAAATTGGACAACTAGAAAGCAAACCTGAATTTGTGCGTTATTCCACAAAGAGGTTCCATTAACCCTTAATGGGGGGGGAATGGAGAATTTTCAGTGTTAAGAGCTTTTCTGAAATGGAGCCATTACTAGAAGAGTTGGGAAATAGCTCAAGAGAAGAAGAAAAAGAACTACTAAAAATAAGATGTTGCTTCATCTCTAATTTGATCAATACTGAAATATTAAAAGCACGCATGACTTGGATACCTGGTTCACATCAAACTCCAATAGACCCCTGATTTCAGTTTTTGTTTATATAATAGAATGTAGAAAATGGCTACTAAAGTAACATACAAGAAAAATTCACTTCGAAAACAAATCTTGTAGATGGCTAAGAGACTCATTTCACCTCTTAATTGTTTCCTAAAAACAAAAAGCAAAAAACCCAGGAGACTCAGGGATATACTGTAAGATGCCTGCTGGGTACCTTAAAATTGAGCCAAACCAAAAGCACCCATTTTGCTCCTTGAGTCCCATCCCACAAAGAAGGTCTTAAAGACATGGCCTTGTCACCAGGCATGGATGGCTTACAACAGTAAAACGGAAAAAATATTAAAAATGTAAACAAATAAAGCAATGAGAGCAATACAAATAAACAACAAAAGTGCAATAATATGAATTAAAATATTTTAAAAATTAAAATAAGCACCCACCCATGCTGATAATGCCACGATGTCCATCCATGCTACTACCCGTGTTTCCCTGAAAATAAGACCCAGTCTTATTTTCTTTTGGGCCCCAAAATAAGCACAAGGGCTTATTTTAGGGTAAATTCAGGGTGATCAGCCCATCTGGGCACCCACCCCTGGGGCACACACAAAAGCCTGCAAGCGCGCTGGGACCGATGGTATCCGGCAGCTGCAGCACGTCGGTGCACTCTGGGGCTGTGGAAAGCAGAAGGCAGGGAGTGGAAGGCAGGTGATCCTGACACACGGAGTGGGAGGCAGGCGATCCTGACGTACAGAATGGAAAGCGGGCGATCCTGACGTGCTGCAGGGGCTGCAGGCAAGCCAAGAGACACAAAGATGAGCCTCCTGCAGCCGGCCACTACTGCTCCAGTCCACTACTGCTTGGTTTTCTCATGGCCCACATGGCTTGTCCGAATCGCCTGCCTCCCCCTACCTCTGCTTCCACCTGCTGCTTGCACAGGTACTCTGTGCTCGCTGCCTCCTATGCTGCCCATGACCACCCCCCTTCACTAGAGCTTATTTTGGGGGTAGGTTGTATTTACGGGAAACATGGTATCTATGGCATTTGAAAAATTAGTATGGCTCCCAGCCTTAGCTTTTTGGTGCAAAGAGTTGCACAAACTGCTATATTTTTTAAAAATATAGGTGAAATAAGAGACTATACTAAAATATAACAATGCCTCTGTAATACCACATTTGATTCTTTTAAGAACTACCGTATTTTTCGGAGTATAAGGCGCACTGGAGTATAAGACGCACCTTAGTTTTGGGGGAGGAAAACAAGGAAAAAAGGCCTCTGCCTCCCAGCAATTTGCCAAACAGCAAACAGCAAACAGTACAGATGATATACACTGTTTGCTGTGTATTTCTGTGCATGTGTGCTTGACCCATAGAAATAGCAAAGAATTGGAGAAATGTACATTATGGCAGTATATTAATCCCAGAAAGTTTTCTTAAATGTAATCACACTAACTCCTCCCAATGATTTAAATAGATCTACTCCAAACATGAATAAATCAGGGTTTCTCAGCTGCCTTCTTTTAATACTAATACTTAATACTAATACTTAATACTAAAACAGGACATTTCAGATTATACTTTTACAGATCTTTAAAATTGATGTGGCTTTCTGGAAGTATTCTCTGCTATTTAAAAGAAGATACAATAGCACTGGGCCTCTTCAGAGCAAGCATTTATTTTAAAAAGCTTCTTCATTTTGTTAAGTTGTCTAGAACAATAATAAAGCAGTCTTTAAAAAATAAGTCTAATAATTTGAACAGTCTACAAACATTTAACAAAATAACATTAACAGAATCTGCCTCTACCTAGGATAGAACTCACAACCTCCTGATTGTGAGGCAAGAGCTCTAGCTCTGAGCCATAGAAACTATAGCTTGCCTCCTTTCCATTTTAGCAGCCTAATATTGCCAGCAGTTTATCTCCCAGCAATTTGTCTCATCACAGCCACCTTAGTTAGTTTCATTTTACCACGTGGCTTGCAAGCCTCAGCTGTAGGTCGGGAAGCAGATAATCTCTTCTTGTGCTCTTCTTGTGCTTTGCCCTGTTTGCTGTAAAAAGGTAAATTGCTGGCAAAGGGTGGGGGTAGCTGGGTGGGGCTGCATTCGTGTATAAGACGCACCCAGGTTTTCACCCTCTTTTTGAGGGTAAAAAGGTGCGTCTTATACTCTGAAAAATACGGTAATATTTGTTCCCAATCTACTTCTACTTGGAGATAGAAGAACAATAAATCACTAGTCAGTCAAACTGGCTATGGTCTACAGAACTATTCACTCTGGCATGACCATCCATCATCCGAGCGATTCTGAAAGCCACAACATATTCAAAAAGTATATGCATGAATCCAAAGTTCCAACTCTAAAGCAATGACAAAGCTGATTTTCAAATGGTCTTAATGACAGACAATCTGCATACCAATTGACTCATTTGCGCACATGATAGCTTAGAACAATACAAGAAAAATATGTAAAAAGGTCTGTAATGGTGCATGACAATTGCTTCCAAGTATGCTGACCTTTGGTAAATGAAACAAACAAAAAGTACAGTACTTTTTTGAGGAAACATTAATGGGTGATTAAGAATGAGTACAGCTGCATCATCTGAACACTTGGTTAAAAATATTCTTTTTGTATTCAGTGTCAGTCCCATAATTATGATTGAAAACAATGTGGAAGGAAGCAAGTAAGCCTATGCCGCAAATACTTATGTTTTTTAAAACAACTATGTGGTTTTTAACAACACTGTCAAATGTCAGCTTGGTCATTACTCTTCCAATTTCTATTATTTAGTCAATGATATTATTATTATTATACTGTACATAGTTACTAAAGTACTATGGCACATTTTAATTTAATTTCTAGTGATTGCAGCATAGACAAGTTTATAAGGTATCCACCAAATAAATGCAAATAAAATAATTGAAGTAGACTCTTTGCCTATTTGTCAGAAATCATATAATAATGAAATAAACAAATCCCTGTTTCTAAAATTGGAATGTAAAAGCTATATGCTTGTATTTGAAAGTAGTAAATACCACAGTATATTTTGATCTTTTTGCTGCTAATGGCAAGGGAAGAGATTATGCTAAAATCTTGTTTCTCAAAATAGGAAATGAACACTATGAACTGTTGGCCATTATTGGCTCCAATTACTTAAATTAAATTAAGATTAAGACTATAGCAACTGTGGCAGTTCTCTTCAGATACCACCAGTGAATGGCAGTATTGTGCTTCATGAATTACCACAGCATAGGCCCTTGTCCTGTCCCGCTCACAAACGCACACCACATGGTTTTAAGTCTTTATTGAGGCTTCACCAGCCCTGAATAGTATTCCCCAGGATTCATCAGAAGCAGGAACCAGCATAAAATGAAATGAGTCCAATTCCCAAGTCCAGGAACACAGAGGAAGTCTGTAGGTTTTCCACCCGTTTCAAAATCAAAGGATAAGTCCACGGCAGTGGTGGGTTCCTACCGGTGCGGTCCATTCTATAGCACCGGTAGCGGCCTGCTGGTGACGTCACAGTACCGGTGCGGTCGGTTGCCGGTGCCTGGGCGCCGCCATTTTTTAAAAAAATATTTTTTTAAAAAAAATTATCCTGTGCATGTCCAGAAACCTGACAATTAAGTCTTTCCCTGTCCCTTCACTTGAAAATAATAAGCTCACATTTGACACTTTTCCTTCGCTTTTGCCTAAAGCTTCCCAAAGTGGGTGTTTTCCGAAAGCTTAACCTTTTATACTGTTAATTTTATACAGTTTTATACTGTTATTCTTTAGATGAAAACATTGAGGACTGTTAAAAGATACTGTTCTTTTAACAGTCCTCAATATTTTCGTCTAAGGAATCCATGACTGAAACCAAAAATGCTGTATGAGACTTGCTTGTCTTTTAACTATAGCATTTTCTGCATATAAAGGTTGCTGTGTTGCCATGGTGTAACACGCACTTTGTATGCAAAACTTTTCATGTAAGGTATAAAACAGCAAAAATAGTAGTAACATCTCTTTGAAATAACTAATATATGACCGGCAAGCCACGCCCACCCGGTCACATGGCCAGCAAGCCACACCCACAAAATAAGCCACACCCACAGAGTGGTAGTAAAAAAATTAGGAACCCGCCCCTGGTCCACAGTATGAACATAAAGCACCAAAACCAAAATCCGAGTCCAAGATTCAAGAGGCGAAGTTCAAAATCCGAAGAGCAAAGTCCAAATCCAGGAGCAGAGTCAAGGTTTCAACCCATAGCAATAATCACGATGGCACGACAAGAATCACGATGGCTGAGCAAACACACAGCATGAAATGGATGAGCTGTTTCCAGTGTTGCTTTGCTCTGTATGTTGGGTTAAACAGCTGCTCACTGATACAACTCATTAGGCAGAGCGAAGCTGGCTCCTCACCAACCTCCACTGCACCTCTCTCCTCTCAGCCCTGCAAGGCCTGGGATCAACTTGGCAACTTGAACATATGTGGACTTCAACTCCCAGAATTCCCCAGGCAACACACTGACCGGGAAATTCTGGGAGTTGAAATCAACTTATTTTCAAGTTGCCAAGCTTGAGAAACATTAGTTTATGCGCTGCGCTGGCACAGAAGCAGCTGAGGTTTTGAGCACTATCTTTCATTATGTGTGAAACTGCTCCATCTTCTCATTTTCTAGGTCTCCCTTTTGTTCTCTGCTTTCTTGGTCCCTAAGTCTCCATTAAATCAAAGAGAGGGCTCTTTGAGAAAGCCACACTAAAATGCTATCCACAAATGATTGTGTTGGCACGTAAGTATACTGGCATGAGTTGTTCTGTCTGCATTGCTGATCCCTGATCTGCAAACATAAGGGACTGGTGAAGGACACTGTCTTACATCCCTACTGCAAGCCAAATTAAGTAAAGGGATTGCTATATTCCCCAGCTATGTTTTCCTTTCCGTTTCCTGGCAGGAAAACATCAACAATTATTCTCCTTAATGGGGCAGTGTAGGGCACACATAGATGGGTGCTTAGAACAGCAGGATTAACCACTTCTTAACGCACAGCTGTAATCTGTTAGTAGACCTTTTTCTGGACTCAGATCTAGAGGTTTTTCTGAAAGAACACTAAACCTGTGTTCTAGCCCAGGGAACATGCAGTAGACATGGAGAAAATGTGCAGTGTAAAACAAGAGGTAATGATAATGAGGAAACTCCACCTTTGATTAGTACTCCAAAGCTATGCCAGTGTTGGCAGCAAATGGACAGAATATCAAATTCTGACCATATGGCTAGCAGCATCTACTGCCACCAAAGCCAGAATGAAGTAAGCAAAATGGTACAATCCTCCCATCAAAGTAATGACAGAGGAAAATGAAACCCTTTGTCCAGAGAGGCAGCAGAAAACTTGTAAGCTCATCAGATAACAGAATTAGCAACAGATTGCTGACATAACAGCCTCCTTTTCTCAATTTAAATTAATCTTCTCTGCTGCATAGCACTTGTTGCTTTTTCTCCTTTTTAAACATAGGTTTAATGCTCTTTCAAAACACTACTAAACAGCACTAAACCTATACTTATAAGGAACCTGCTTAAATCCTTACAAGTGCTATAGAAAGTACCAATCAGGCATTATGCCAGCAAATGTCTCTGAGGAAGCCAGATATCCTGCAGCCATGGTTCATGGCCAAGTCAAAATGGTAACGGAGGGTGCGGTTTAGTTTCAGTAACTAGAAGAAAGCAGGCATACTGGCAGCAGCCTAAAGTGGCCAATAGAAGCTGGGCAATTCCTAACCCCTTGACTGTCTATCCATCAAATGATTGGGGGGAAATAGCAGTTCATATTCTAGAACTGAAAGAGTATTGGGAGAAAAGCAAATATTCCACTTTAACTCAGGGTGATTTTAAACTGCTTCGGGTGGAGTTGAGATTGAGGGTACCATCATGAGACAATGTCCAAAGATAGGAAGGGTGGGGGGCAACTACCAGGAAACATTGCTACCATGATTAGAGAGTTCAGGAAGAATCAGTCTACAGACATAACTTGTAGATTCTTTTTCAACCTATTGCCTGGGGCAAAAATCAGAACATCAGTAAATGTTTCTGGTTCTGATGGATAAAGCTATGTGACCAGTGTATGCCCAATTCAGTTTGATAAGATACAAATTGTGTACTAAGAAAATAATCTAGAATCTCTTGCTCCAGAGAACCTGACTCACAGGATGCCAAAAAGCATAAGTAGCATTTTTCAGGTCTTTGACCACAATTATATCTAATGTACCGTAAAGTGACAGTACATGATTTAAAGTTTGTGGAAGAGTTTAAACCAGAAGTCTTCAAACTTGGCAACTTTAAGACTTGTGGACTTCAACTCCCAGAATTCTCCAGCTAGCGTAGCTGGCTGGAGTATTCTGGGAGTTGAAGTCCACAAGTCTTAAAGTTGCCAAGTTTGGGGACCCCTGGTTTAAACAGTCAGGAAGACCAAGTGTCTGGCTCTGGACATCTGGGTTCAAGTTCTCTTCCGTGCTTGGTTTCACTATACAAGCCTGAGAAAACCATTTATTATCAACTTGTCAACCCAGACAGGGAACGCAAACCCAACACTTTTATTGCGAAGAACACCGATAAGGTGATACGGAGCACTATGGAGAGTGTTACCGAAATGGCAATTCGTTAAGAGCCGACGAGGTCCAAAATGGGTTCACCGCATCCGCAGTCCCACCCTACCTGAGCCCCACCCACGCTACCTGGGTCACGTTCCCCCAGTCGGAGCCCCGGCTGACTTTCTCGGCTGGGCAGAAAAGCGAGGACGAGAAGGAGATAAGCGGGTGCTGTACCCGTGCCAAAGCGCGCCATGATCTCCAGCGACTACCTGCTGTAGGAGCCTGGAAAGTCTCCTAACATCCCTTCTCTTTTTCTTCGGGGTTCGGTCGCTAAGACGCGGGCGACGGCGGCAGAACCCTCGCTGCTCTGTGACCTCATTCCCACATGTTCGTAGCCCGCTCGGTCCTTCTCTCCTGCCCGGGTCGAAGCGCAACGCGAGCAAACCGCAGAGGGCGCCCTCCGCCTGAAAGGCTTTATATAGGGTTGGCGGGAGCCAGGCGGCCTGAATGGGAGCTAAGAAAAGGCGAGGTTTTGTTTCCTTCTTCGTCCGCTCAGCTCGAAGGTGATCCTGGAAGAAGGGAAAGCGGCGATTCCCCCCCCCCCCTTAGAGAAACGCGTTTCTCGGGATAGCAGGAAGAGCTTCTAAAATACACCGGGAGTAGTAACCACTCTCCAGCAGTTATGTTTGTTTGTTTGTTTGTTTGTTTGTCAAACATGTATAGGATAGTAGTAGTTTGTATAAACATAAGTAAAAAATAACGATAAAAGAGGACAGTGGGACAGTAGGACAGGGATGGTAGGCACAGTGGTGCGCTTATGCACGCCCCTTATAGACCTCTTAGAAACGGGGAGAGGTCGACTGTAGACAGTCTAAGGTTAAAGTTTTTGGGGTTTGGGGGGGGGAAAGAAACCACAGAGTCAGGTAGTGCATTCCAGGCATTTCCAGGCACTCTGTTGCTGAAGTCGTATTTTCTGCAGTCGAGTTTGGAGCGGTTTACATTTAGTTTGAATCTATTACCTGCTCGTGGATTGCTGCAGTTGAAGCTGAAGTAGTCATTAACAGGAAGGACATTTGGTATATGATTTTATGAACTACATTTAGATCAGACAGGAGGCGAGGTAGTTGTAAATTGTCTAATCCCAGTATTTCCAGTCTGGTGGAATAAGGTATTTTGTTTTGAGCAGAGGAGTGAAGGACTCTTCTTGTGAAATATTTCTGGACTCTCTCGATTGTATTTATGTCTGATATGCAGTGCGGGTTCCAGACAGGTGAGCTGTATTCCAGAATTGGTCTAACAAATGTTTTGTATGCTCTGGTTAGCAGTGTAATGTTGCCAGAGAAGAAGCTACGCAAGATTAGATTAACAACTCTTAGTGCCTTTTTGGCAATGTTGTTACACTGGGCTCTAGCACTTAGGTCGTTGGATATGAGTACTCCAAGGTCTTTGACAGAGTGAGGGTCATCTACAAGTTCGTTTCCTCCAAGTTTGTATTTTGTATTCTGATTTTTTTTGCCAATGTGTAAGACAGAGCATTTGTTGGTTGAGATTTGAAGTTGCCAATTGTTTGACCATTCTGCCACACGATCAAGGTCTTTTTTTGATTTCTGACTTCCGCAAGACCCAGAATTGCTGCAGTTGAACGATGTTTGCTCGCCATAAAATTTGAGCGAAACTTTTTGGAAGGACTGGAAAATTCAAAATACTCCTGAAATACTTCTGAAAGCTCCTGAAAAGCGCAAGAAGGAGAGTGGCTTCCCTCAGCTTCCTGACTCAGAGTTATAGATCAGGCTGCTCAGACTAAAAAATTTTCCTCTAACCTTGAAACTCTTTCTCCTACACCCTGGATCTGTATGCTAAGCAATGTATGCCCTGCCAGATATTGATTGATTGATTGATTATGTGCCATCAAATTGTTTTTCCTCTCCTAGCAAGCACATACATAGATTTTTCTCCACAACCTTTTAACCCCAATGTGGTCTTTCCAGGCCACACAAGGCCAAACTGAATTCCAAGAGGAGCCCAGAGCTAGCATGGCCAATGATGTTTGGGCAGGGAGAGCTAGAAAGCTGGGCATCAGCGACTTGGAGAGTGAAAGGTCGATGCCAAGCACCACCTTCTTATTGAGGGGATGGCTGTGTGCCAGTTTGTGGATGGCATGCATGTTACATCCCTCACAGGCAGCAGAAATAGGTACCTGAGGACCAAGAGGCCTGGGGAAACAGAAGTTGGAGGACTCTGAATTGGTAGTCTGAAGTGTTGGAGAAAATATAAGGAGAGGGGAGGGAGAGGAAAAAGACTATAGGGCAGACTGTGTGGGAAGTGGTGGGTTTCCTTCTTTCTGGAGTGCCCGTGTTAAAAATAGTGAGTTCAACCCTAGCAATATGACAGAGCATGTTTCCCACCTGCTGAGTTCAAATCTATCCAATCCTCCTTGAATTGGTAAAAAAGTACTGTAATTTGTACGTAAAATGTCCCCAATCCCTATTCTCTGTTACCTGTAATCCAGTATTTATTTATCAACTTTTAAAACTGCCTATCTCCCTCACAAAGGGACTCTGGGCAATGTACAAATAAAATATTAAAAGCATAAACATAGTATATAAATTTTAAAAGTGGCAAGCAATGTTAAAAATTAATTAAAAGGAGGGGGGGGGGCTTTTCTGGTGCTAACCAGTTCCAGGCTGCATGTTCTTCCAAACAAGGCCACAAAGACATGTTTTCATGCCTTTCCACAAGGCCAGGAGAGTGAGAACCCAACCTCTGGGGGAAGAATATTCCACAGGGCGAGGGTGACGGCAGAGAGGGCTCTCGTCTTGGACCCCACCAATTGGAATCCTTTGCTGATGGGGTCCATAACATGCCTTTGCTGGCTGACTGGGTAAGATGAGATGATGATATAAAGGGACAAAGTAAATTTCCTGCCAAAGCAGGGACATCCAAAAGTGTGCCCTGTCAGGAGTCCTGTGGTGATGCAGTCAAAGCTCTGCCAGTTTTTTTATGTGCATCACAATCATCCAATCACGGCCTGCCATTTTGAGATTATTATTTTTAACCATGCCCCGCAGATGGCCCTGATCCAAGGAAACTGCTTGTAAAGGCTAATAAATTTTAAACTCTCTCATGCATGTCTTGGATGTTGTTGGATTAATACACTGGTAAAGGTAAGGATAGTGTGGCAGGGAAAACAGCAGTAAAAAGAAGTTGCCAGAATTTGCTTGTGCTATAGTTGGATGCAAGTGGGGAAAGGCCCAAAGTGTTAGTTTGAAATACCTGACTTAATGGAACCTGGATTAAAGAATGCCTATTGGAAGCCCACAGGAAGGAGATGGACACAATAGCTTTCTTGCAATAAATTGGCATAATAGATACTTGTCTGCAGAAGATGACTGAAAGTTATCTTGCTTTATCAATGGTTCTAATAATTGGAAAACTACTAGAAAAAGAGAAGGCATGCATTCTTCCTTCAAATATTACTGTGTAAGTGATGTGTACAAAGAAAGAAGATTCTGATACTGCCTAAGAAGCAGAATGTGGAGAATGTTTTATTTCAACTTGTTTTTATACAAATTAGATTTTTACTGAAAGCTCTTTTACCAAGCTCAGAGAACTCAACCAAGCTCAACCCTCTGAGCTACAAATATTCTTTTTTATTGGTACCAAAAGTTCTTTCCAAGTGCTAAATAACAAAGAGAATATCCTGAGTACTCTCAGTGTAATTAAAGTTCAAAATGGCTCTTGTGTGAAGCTTTTAATATCCTGCATTAATTCTGTCAGATTCCAAAGGTTGGGGTTTTGTGCCTTCTGTCTAGGTTTCTAAATATCATAGGGTATGATTCTAAGTTCATACATAAATCTATGCATAAGAACATGCAAGAAAAATGCAAACAATGCACATTCATTTATGCATCATGTCAGTATTAAATAAGAAATAAGAAGAAAAAGAACTTTGCCATACCATTATTCATTCATTATGGAAGGTCTGTAAATTCTACCTGTTAAATATTTTTAAAAAGTTTTTTTGAAAATTTTGTAACATAGTTTAGTGATATGGTTTTTTGTTTGTTACCCAAACAAAATACTAAGAAAGTCAGAGTTTGTTTAAAAAAAACTGGCATATCTATAAATTCTAAAAGAAGACAATAGATGTATCTTAGGGTTGAATTGTGGAGAATCTGGTGCTCTCTGAGCTTGGTTGTTTGCTTGCAGATGTTTCACTAGCTGACTATCACCAGTGCTATGGGGTTTCCCCCCTATTTATATACATTTTAGATACAGTAACTTGCTCCTTGGCATTAAAAAAAACCAGCCATCATTAGACACACGGAGATAAACCACATTCACTCCATTTTAAAGAGACAATAAAAAAGCTAAGAAGGAAACAAAAAGATTAGAACACATTCTCTCCAGCAACCAACACCGAAATAAGCAGGTATTAACTCCAGACAAATAACCAAGCACAAAACAATTCTCTAAGCAATAGAATAGAATAGAATAGAATAGAATAGAATAGAATAGAATAGAATAGAATAGAATAGAATAGAATAGAATAGAATAGAATTCTTTATTGGCCAAGTGTGATTGGACACACAAGGAATTTGTCTTTGGTGCATATGCTCTCAGTGTACATAAAAGAAAAGATACATTTGTCAAGAATCATGAGGTACAACACTTAATGATTGTCATAGGGTACAAATAAGCAATCCAGAAACAATATTAATATAAATCGTAAGAATACAAGCAACAAGTTACAGTCATACAGTCATAAGTGGGAGAAGATGGGTGATAGGAACGATGAAAAGACTAATAGTAATAGTAATGCAGTCTTGGTGAATAGTTTGACAGTGGTGAGGAAATTATTTGTTTAGCAGAGTGATGGCATTCGGGGAAAAACTGTTCTTGTGTCTAGTTGTCTTGGTGTGCAGTGCTCTATAGCAGTGATGGCGAACCTATGGCACGTGTGCCATAGGTGGCACGCGGAGCCATATCTGAGGGCACGCGAGGCGTTGCCCTATATCAGCTCCAGTGGGCATGCACGTGCTGGCCAGCTGATTTTCGGTGAAAAATGGCCCAACGGCCCAACCGGAAGTTCGTTTCCGAATTTCTGGTTGGCCCATTGGGCCATTTTTCTCCATCCCCAGGCTTCAGGAGGCTTTCCTGAACCCTGGGGATGGCGAAAAATGACCCAACAGGCCTACCAGAAGTCCGGAGGCTTCAGTGAGGCCTGTGCGCATGCACGGGGGGGGGCATTGCATTATGGGTGTGGGCGCGCTATCACACATGCACGCACTCTTTTGGCACCCGAGCCAAAAAAGGTTCGCCATCACTGCTCTATAGCATCGTTTTGAGGGTAGGAGTTGAAATGCGAGGGGTCAGTAAATATTTTCACAGCCCTCTTTTTGACTCGTGCAGTAACTATGAAGACCTATGAACACCTCCACTAACAGGGTAAGCTTCTATATATAAACAGGAACAAAACTTCACACTCACTGCACTGATAATATTACCCATTTGGGTAATGAAATGTCTGCAAGCAAACAACCAAGCTCAGAGAGCACCAAGGATTCCATATTTATATGTTTCATCTTTAATAGTTTCAGATAATACATCCCTGGAATACTCCATTTGAAGCTCAGTTCATCTCAAAATAAGCTCTTCCAAATGTCATTATTCCAGTGGGTTTAAATATATTGCATTAAAATTAAGATAATTTAAACATATTTAAGCTGGGATTTATTAACCAATGGTTGCAAGAAATACTGTTAAATATACTGTTATCTATATGCTGTTATCTATTTTGATTGACTTGAACATAAGGGGTCATTTGAAGAAGGAATCAATGTACAATGTACCGTATATTAATGCAACTAATATCGCTCTGCCTTGGAGATAAATATTTTTAAAGGGATGAACACTTGCTGATTCTAAATTAGATAGAAGCAAAAGAATACACACATGTGCGCACACAGGAAACTAATCATAATAAATGCCTCTTAAAATGCAAATGATTACAATAAGTCTTTCAGTTTTATTATTAATTTAAGAACATATCTATCTTTAAAATTAGTGTAAGATATTTGAAAAATAACTTTTTTATATAGAAATGTGTAGTCAAAGAATACTCTTGAGGGTTTCCTTCTCAGACAGGAAAAGGCAAGTGAATGAAGGGCGACAACAGTCAATCCTGGGTTCTTATATACATTGCTTGGCAATGTATTCCCCATTTGATATTTTTGCATTCTGATATCTGAATGAAAATGTGAGAAGCTTATGGAAAAATACAATTTTGTTTTAAAAAAATCTAAGCAGAAAAACCATCTAAAGAAAAGTGTGGTCGTGGACAGCAAGGGAGTTGGGATGTTCAGAGAAAATATGGCTATGACAGAGATTCAATAATTTTTTGTGATGTAAAACAGGAAAGAAATTGAAATAAAGCAAATTGAAGTAAAAGAGAAGATATTCTAGGGCAGAGGTCTTCAAACATGGCAACTTTAAGACTTGTGGACTTCAACTCCCAGAATTCTCCAGCCAGCATAGCTGACTGGAGAATTCTGGGAGTTGAAGTCCACAAGTCTTAAAGTTATCAAGTTTGGGGACCCCTGTTCTAGGGCATCTTGAGAAATTACACAAGGTCCTTATTGTACACACCCAATACTTTGAACTAATGTCAAACTTCTGATCACATAAACAAATATATATTTAATTTTTCTCTTGAATTGGGCTCAGTCTCAGAAGTAACCAACATATCATTTTTTTTAAATAGACCCAGGGAGATCCAGATAATTTTGCTACAGTCAGCTAAGTGTCTGGTGTGGAAAATTGGTAAAAATTGTCATGAGAGAACCTGCTGACTTCATATACTCGAGTGTTCAAAAGGCCTTTGACAAAGTTCTTCTGCAAACTCTCTTGAGTACGTTGGGTTTTCATGTGGATCCTCTAAAGAAGTGAAAGAAAAGTAGCAATAAATGGCCAATAGGAGTTCTTCTTCTTCAGTGCATTTTTCCAAAATAAGGACGACAACGCTGAGGAAAAGAGCCATGTTTATTGCAATGATCACTGGGTGCCTGCTTTATAAGAAAGAGGGACTTTGAACAATGGGAAAGCAGATATTTTTGCAGAAAATTGAGGGCTACAAGGCAGGAATCCTAGGGATCTGATTTTGTTAGATAAGAATTACTCTCATCAGAGGCGAAATAGATCTTTTCCGGAAACTCTGACATTATAGAAAGAAAACCGCAGTTTAAATACTAAGGTATAAAATATTTATTTCGGTACAAAAACAAATAAATCACATCCTGGCTATAAAAAAGGTCTTGCTCCTTACAGAAGCAGAAGAAGAAGGGAGGAACAAAGAAAGGAATGTACACATGCGTACTAGGAACATATTAATCACGTGCTCAGGAACAAACCATCATATTTGATAGGGATGCATCTCCCCTGCATATACATGTAACAGGCAATATAAAATCACTGCCTGACAGATTTGCTGACCAGTTTGGAAAAGCTGGACAGGTCCTGATCAGTGTACTTTGGGTAAGTACAATTGTACATACAGCAAAGCCAGGGAAGTCCATTATGAAGAAATGGAATGCTGAGGTCATTAACTGATAGAGGATGAAAGGTTAACCTTGGGTTTTTCTACGTTGCAGTTTCCGTGTAAGGGCTGCCCTTGGGCTGTACTATGAACTTCTGTGGAGGCTACTATTCTTTGGTTTAGATGGGATTGCAGGAGGCTTTGAATGGAGCAGAGAGGGTCAATTTGGATCTGATGGGATTAGGAAAAGAGAGAAACTGGTTTGACCTTGGTAATATCTAAAAGGCAGGAGAAAGGAAGGGGCGCAGTCTCCATTTTGTTGGTTGGGTTAATTTTTCCACTACAATAGATCCCATTAAGAACTCTCCTTTTATAGTACTAATGAGGTCCTTTCTTTACAGTTTTCATTTTCACTCCCCATGGGATTTATTGGAAAGCCCTCTTGCTCAAACTCACTGTGCTGCAAACAAATCATAGGGAGTAAGGAAGATGACCTTCATAGAGATACACAGCAGAATCTGTTGCCAAGACAAAAGGCACTGAAACAGTTTTTAAGCCCATAGCAAGATAATATTGCACTCCCTCATTCATTGAACTACAAGGAGAAGGTAGTATAGGACAATCAGACTTGCAAGTGTTGTGGCCCACCAGCTGCCAGCGGAGCTCCTCAGACGATGAGGAGGTTGAGGAGGAACTTGGGCCAGCTCTGGAGTCTGGGGAAGGCTCTGATGGATGCTCTGTGTCGGACGCAGAGATAGAGCCAGGGCCGTCCGACATTTCCCAGCCACCGGAGAGGGAGCTGCTTTTGGAGGCAGATATGAGTGAGGAGGAAGAACAGCTGGGGTCTATTCCAGATGCACGTATGCACAGAGCTGTTAGGAGAGATGAACAATGGAGGACAAAGAGTCAACTCAGGAAGCAAAGCACATGTGGATGCTGAATGGCTGGGGAATAAATAGAAGGAAAGGGGAGTGGTTGTCGTAGGAGACAACAGTTCGGATTTCTGAAGATTTGGCTCATTGTGTTTTGTGCCACAAAGACTGCTTACCAGAACTTAATTTGCAGCTTTGTGGCTGGGAGCTCACGGCCTTGCAATTATCGCAAGGAACTGATAAGATCTGTTGCTGCCGTTAACTCCTTGAAGGACTATTGCCTGAACTTTTTGATGGGTGAATGCAATTAATTCACAAGAGGTAAACAAAAAGGGGTTTTTCATGACAAGGAGTCTGTTTCTTGCTTCTGCTAAGGCTGGGTCAGAACAGCAAGGTGCTGTTA
This sequence comes from Diadophis punctatus similis, assembly GCA_023053685.1. Classification (NCBI taxonomy): domain Eukaryota; kingdom Metazoa; phylum Chordata; class Lepidosauria; order Squamata; family Dipsadidae; genus Diadophis; species Diadophis punctatus. Next base: position 12,105,477 of record JALIGW010000013.1, on the reverse strand, counting down.
TTGCAGCCAATAAAAGTTTTGTCCCCTACCTATAGAGTTGATTTCCTGGTCTGATCTATCTAGTGAAGCTGACACATATTAGATCTTGTGACATGTTCTGTCTGGGCTGGAAAGGCTCAGACAGCAGATAAACTCCACACAATGATTAAATCAGAAATTATGTTTATTCATCTGGTATCTCCATATCAACTTATGATTGAGAAGAAATTCCTCAGACTTGTCCATAATCTGTCCCATCACAAAGGTGAAAAAAGGAATGATCTTTCATCTCCTGGTTACTGTTACATGCTTGCAGTCTTTGTTACAAACTAAAAATGCCCACTGAAGAGCGAGGTACAACTACCCCCAACCCTGGTGATCTCAGTGGCCCAATAAGAATACACAGATGTGGTCACATGTAAACTACAATACCCAGAGTGCAATCTGACTACAATTCCCCTAATGCAATGTCTTAAAGAAACATTTTCTAAATCAAGCTAACTATCTGTCTATGGTGACAGCATATGACATGTAGTCTATCCTGTGCAAACAGTGCATCGTCCACAAACCACTTTTTCCCATCAAAACCTGTTAAATAATCCATCATACACATGCAGTATAGTGATATGGATGTAACTGTCAGTTGTCTTCACATGGATTAGCTAAGAGGGATAATTTCAATGGATGTTGAAGCTGTTCTGTGATATTCCTAATCCTTGCTCCCAGCCAATAGTACACTTCATGAGCCAATGGATTTAATGGGCCCACATTTGTTCCAGTTCCTTGTAGTAGTGACTAAAAAAATCTAACATATCTAACATAATTCTTCTCTTAGCCATTTGCAATCCCTTTCAGGAATCTACTACAGTGTATTTTCTCTTCTCCTAAAGTTTAGAGACTAAGCTTTTTTTTAAAAAAAAAGAGGGCATAAAAGCTGTCTTTTTGTTCCGGTCACGTCCTAACTGTTTGTATTATGCATTAGACATTCTTCTTGGATTGCATTATTATGGAGTGTTCTTTTTTATCAGATTCCTTTGTAGTATCTCTTTTGTTTAATCTGAGAAGCCACCATCTTCTTTAGTTGAAGCGTGGTCACTTATTGCTTAGATCCTTTGACTTTTTCTTCAAGAATTACCACAAACCTTAATTGTGCTTAATTCAAGTATACTGTATGATAGTTTAATCTCAGGCAGGAACACAGTCTGATTACAAATATTATGACTTGATTACTGATTCCTTTTTACCAACAAAAGACTTTACCAACAAAATTTTTACCAACAAAAGACTTCTTCTTTTTTGTTTCTTCTCATGCTCTTATATTACCTGTTCTTAAAAAGGCAATCTGTAAAGACTCTTGCTTAATTTTTCTCATAAAACTCCATTGGCAAATTGGTTTGATGGTTAACATCTAGAAAGCCCTTTATGGCACAGGTGTAGGCTACTTGTAGGACCATCTGTCTCCTATTGAATCTGCCTATCCTACCAAGAAGGTAGGCATACTCTGTTAAGATAAGAATTACTCTCATCAGAGGCGAAATGGATGTTTTCCTGAAACTCTGACATTATAGAAAGAAAACCGCGGTTTAAATACTAATAACAAAATATTTATTTCAGTAGAAAAATAATAAAGAATTCTTATTAGGACTACATTTTATCGGCTAAGGAAAAAAATCACTTCTACCTTGGTAGAAATGGCGATGAGAAAGGAAGGAGGAAACCTCTGGAATGCAGACATGCGTAATAGAATATATCATACGTCTGCTTGACCATAAATACAAGAAACAGAAAAACATAGAGATTCACAAACTGACAATATTCACATCGTGACATACTCTGGGTCTCCTCTATAAAACAATGCCATTTGGCAGTACCCAGGATAGTGTTGACCCTGCTGGATTTTTATAGGGGCTTGAGGAGGTGTCTTTCCCCCCAGGCATTAGAGTATGATGGTGCATTTTCTGGAATGGTCCATGTAGAATTATTGTGGGACTGGCCTCAATTATGTCAGGCTGTCTCTATCTTTATTTGATGGGTTTTTGTATTGGTTTTAATATTTACTGCACAAAGTTGTAATTGCAAGATGGGTTATCATGTAAAGATATTAATTTTTTTTAAAAAAATATTTTTTTTCATCTCTCACTACTGAGCACATAATCCTTGAAATTGCATATTCTCTCTAATTATTTCCTTCTCTTTTCTTTTTTCTCCTATTGAACTCTACTGGCAAACACCTGTTTCCTGTTCTCTTTTGCTCAGCTGTAATTTTTTGCTTAGCCATCTATGTGCTCTTGAAGCTGAATTCTTTGGTTTTCATTGCTTCTATTCTAACCTCTAGTGTCAGCTCCAGAGGATAGCCTTAGGGGGCTTCTGCTTAGTTCCACGTTTACTAAACTATGGGGTCCTGAAATAGTCCCATTTTGTTATCCTTATTGTTGAACAATTAAATGAAGCTGCTGAGTAAGATCATTTGAGGATCAGGGGTTGGATGCTGTCACTATACAAATGACACAGAGTCTAATTCTTTCTTGTAGTAATCATGGACATGGAGACATGATTTCTGAGCAAAGCTTTTCTGAGCTAAGAAGTTCTCTCTGAGAAGTCTCTGTGTTCAGAAGCCTCTCTGAGCTGAGAAGCCTCCTTGCTCGGACAGCTGCGTTTATTCTTATGGAAAACTTCTTGTGCACACAATTACAATGATTGACTTACCCCAAAGATAGCTAACTAGTTAACAGGTTAATATCTAAAGAAACCTCTGAATCATACAGACAGATCATGTCAAACATATAGGTCCATGATGGCGAACCTATGGCACGGGTGCCACAAGTGGCACATGGAGCCATATCAGTGGGCACGTGAGCTCAGGTCCAGCGTGCATGTGCGTGTCAGCCAGCTGATTTTCGGGCCTTATAGGCCCACTGGGAGTTGGGAAATAGGCTGTTTCCAACCTCCAGAGGGGGTGGGGAAGGCCCGTTTTTGCCCTCCCCAGGCTCCTAGAAAGGCTCTAAAGCCTGGGGAGAGCAAAAAAATGGGACTTCCGGTCCAACCGTAAGTTGGCAAATGGACCATTTCCTGTCTCCGGAGGGGGGGAAAGGCGGTTTTCACACTCCCCAGGCTCCTAGAAAGGCTTTGAAGGCTGGGGAGAGCGAAAAACGGGCATGCCATTGCGTTCCGGGAGCGGGGGTGGTCTCACTTGCATGCACAGGGCCCCCACATGGAATTATGGGTGTGGGCACGCATGTGTGTGACCCCCCGCACTTCCCCCCTTTTGACACATGAACCAAAAAAGGTTCGCCATCACTGATATAGGTGAACACGTGATTGCTAGTTTAACCTTTGCTCTTAAATAGAACAATAGAAGAGCTGAGTAAGTAACTTGTACTCTAAATAGAACAAAGAGTAGAGTGAGTAACTTTACACTTAAATAGAACAGAGGGCAGAGTGTTCAGTCATATTAGCCAAGATAGGCATCCCATATCATTGGCAATGATTGACGATAACCTACATTTTCTGTCATCAAACTCCACTTTGGTAGTGGAAATGCTTCACCAGTGTCTTGATGTTGCAGTTTGCTGGATGAAACTGAATTCCAAAATGAGGAAAGCATTACACATAGATAAAGCTCATGGCTGTAGGATTGGAAAGGTCTGGACAGGGTTGCAATTATTTGAAGCAGCAGATACAGGCAGGGATTCATCTCTGCCACCACCTTCTTCAGAGTATTTCCAAGTTGCTCACTACCCCTACCTCCCACCCCACCCCCAATCCAGATCCTAAGCAAGCTGAAAATGACAAGTTTAGCTATATGCTTTCACTTGCTGAGGCAGTGGGGTAAATATAATGAAGACAGAAGAGGCAGCTGGCTTGAGGCCAACTTTGATAACGCTCATCGTTTGTTACTCTATTTTCTAGTTTTGTACACAGCATAGTGTCCATTGGAAATGGATGGCCAATAAATTTGAATAAACAAATGCTCTTTGTTGGAACTCAGAAAGTTAACAAATTTCTTTTATATCCTTTGCCTTTTGTTCTCCACTTTTTTTCAGCTTTTCTCAGTACAGTGAACCCTCGTTTTTCGCGGGGGTTACGTTCCAAAAAGAACCCGTGATAGGCGAAATCCGTGAAGTAGTAACCTTTATTTTTTTTACAATTATTATACAATGAAATACTCCATAATACATTGAAACCAAAGAACAAAACCTTTTTACAGGCCCAAGCATTTGTTTAACAAATAAAAGTACTGTATAAACGTTTTTTTACAAATAACTACTGTACTGTAAAATAATAATTTTAATCATCAATACGAACTGAAGGCTTCAAATTGCGGAGATCAGCACCGCCCCACTGCGACCCAAGTCATTGGATTAGAACGGGAGAAAATGAAAAATGATTATGAAAAAAAATACAAAGTACAGTAGGACAAATAGTGACTCACGTGTATTTCACTGCTCTTGGCAAGCTGTTTTACGTATAAACCGCAACGTTATTGACACACAGAGAAGAAGTGGAGAGACTATTTAGCCAATCAGAATGCAGAACACAATGCACGATGCAAATCCGTGAAGCAGCGAGACCGTGAAAGGTGAACCGCGATATAGCGAGGGTTCACTGTATATCAGTGGACAACCTAATACAACTTACAAGAGTTCATTTAGCAACCGTTTGAAGTTATAACGGCACTGAAAAAGTGACATGCTTGTTTTTCACACTTACAATCATTGCAGCATCCCCATGGTCACGTGATCAAAAATTCAGATGTTTGGCAACTGACTCATATTTATGATGGTTGCAATGTCCCAAGGCCATGTTTTTGTGACCTTCTGACCAGCAAAGACAATGAGGAAGCCAGATTCACTTAACAACCATGTTACTAAGTTAACAATCGCAGTGATTCACTTAACAACTGTGGCAAGAAAGGTTGTAAAATGGGCCATAACTCACTTTCTCATTTAGCAACAGAAATTTTCAACTCAGTTGTGGTCATAAGTCCAGGACTACCTTACTCCTTTTTTTGTTTTTTGCACTTTCAAATATTTTTGTTTGGCTCATCTTTAATTTTTAAAGTGACACATTTAAAGTGACACAAAAAAAAGAATATGTTGATGAAATTTTTATCATCACTATATGCTAAAATTATATTCGGGGGAGGGCTTGATGGCTTTCTTTCTTTCTTTTTACATTGTGACTTTGCAAAGAGTTCATGATCCCAGCCACAGTCAGCACCTAGTCTTGTTTTTGTTCCTCTATCTTTGCTTGCATAGGTTGCATAGGTTGATTTCAGTGTTGTCCATTCAGTGTTGTCCACCAGAAGAACCATCTCTTAGGTCAGGGCTGTCAATCTCAATTTCATTGAGGTCTGCATCAGGGTTGTGTTTGACCTCGGGGACTGGGGTGGACGTGGCCAGGGTGGGTGTGGCCAGCTTGACGTCACTCGTGTCGGGGATGCCTGTGGTGGCCTGAGTGCTCTGCAAGCGAAAACGGACTTCCAAGCTCCATTTTTTGGCTGCAGCAGCCTCCTACAGGCACTCTCAGCTCTGTTTTCACTGACAGAGGCACTGCGGGCCAGTCCTTCGCTGTTTCCAGGGTGGCCCTGCGGGCCAGATCTAAACACCCCACGAGCTTCATCCAGCCTGTGGGTCTTGAGTTTGACACTCCTGTCTTAGATTATTGTTGTGGCCCACCAGCTGCCAGTGTAGCTGGTGGCAGACTAGGACGATGAGGAGATTGGGGGGGAACTTGGGCCAGCTCTTGAGTCTGGAGAAGGCTCTGATGGATGCTCTGCATTGGACGCAGAGTTAGAGCCAAGGCAGTCCGACATTTCCCAGCCACCAGAGAGGCAGCTGCCTTTGGAGGCTGGGATAAGTGGGGAGGAAGAACAGCTGGGGCCTGTTCCAGATGTGCATATGCGCAAAGCTGTTAGGAAAGGAGAACAACTGAGGACAAGGAGCCAACTCGGGAAGCAAGGCACACATGGACGCTGAATGGCCCCACCCTGGCTGGGGAATAAATAGAAGAAAAGGGGAGTGGTGGTTGTAGGAGACAACAGTTCGGATTTCTGAAGATTTGGCTCATTGTGTTTCCTGCCTCAGAAACAGCTTGCCAGAACTTAATTTGCAGCTTTGTGGCTGGGAGCTCAGGGCCTGGCAATTATCGCAAGGAACTGATAAGGTCTGTTAATACAGTTAACTCTTTGAAGGACTATTGCCTGGAATTTTCGGTGTGTGAATGCCATTAATTCACAGGAGATAAATAAAGAGAGGTTTTTTCATGACAAGGAGTCTGTTTCTTGTTTCTGCTAAGGCTGGGTCAGAACAGTTGTTGGAAGAAGGTGTTTCCTACAAATAGTGAATTTTCTTGGCCTCACTCCATTAGTCTGACTTCTGTTTCACATTTTCTGCAGTACTTCAGATGCTATCTAACTTCCAACTTAAGCATTCCAGTCTCCTATAATTAATACAATGTTGTTGGGTCAATAAGGGGTTGAAAGACTCGATAGCAGTGTTCAGCTTTTGTTTTCTTTGTATCTCTGACTGGAGCATAGATTGAATTACCATAATATTGATTGGTTTGCCTTGGCCTCAAATGGGGATCATTCTTTCATTTCTTCGGTTATACCCATACACTGACTTTATCACCTTTCTGTTAATAATGATGGTTACTCTGTTTATTTTCTGCTTTTTTGTGGGAGGAGTAGAAGAATTAATGCTCCTCTCATATGATGTAACCATTTTAGTTTGCAAATTCCCAGTAATGTTCAATTTTGACAGTTTTGTTCTGATGTCATCAAGTTTGCCTTGATTTATTGTTCTGATATTCCATGTAACAGTGGTATACATTTTTAATGCATTTTTTTACTGAGTTTTTGTTTTGCCTTTGGGTACCTGAGCAGCTGGATGTCCTTTTGGCTTTAGTCCAATTGTAAACATCAGTGATACTTGTATTTGCTTTCTGTTCTTTGGATTATATCCAACTGGGCCAGGGCCATGCTAGTTTTCCAGTACTATATTGACATTGTTCTGGTGTTAGGCCCCCAAAACCAAGAAAGACATGCGGTTACTTCTAAGCGGTTTCCTTTATTGTTCCTCTCCTATAGTCAGAAATCTTGACAAACTAAAGCAGTGATGGCGAACCTATGTTAGCTGGCCAGCTGATTTTCAGCCTTCCGGAGGACGGGGGGAGGCCGTTTTCACCCTCCCAGGCTTCAGGAAAGCCTCCAGAGCCTGTGGATGGCGAAAAATGGACCCAACGGGCCTACCGGAAGTTCGTTTCCAAACTTCTGGTAGGCCATTGGGTCCGTTTTTTGCCATCCATAGGCTTCAGGAAAGCCTCCTGAAGGGAGGGAAGGGAAGGCAAAAAACAGCCCAACAGGCCTACCGGAAGACCGGAGGCTTCAGTGAAGCCCATGCGCATGCGCAGGGGGAAGTGCGGGGGGATTGTGCATGCATGCATGGGGGGAGGGCATTGCATTATGGGTGTGGGCACACGCGCCTGCGCTATCGCACGCTGCACACCCTTTTGGCACCCGAGCAAAAAAAGGTTCGCCATCACTGCAACATTAAAGATCTACTACTGTATAACATTAAACTGCATCCTTAAAGACATACATTGGGAAGTCCTAGGGAGGATCTACCCTCTTTCTCCCAACCAAACTATCTGAATTTGGCTGCTTTTGGTTCTCTGCTGTTCAGCCCCTCCTTCCTAGGAATCTAGACCTCACCTGGTTTTGTCTATTAGGTTTTCATGGCAGAAAATTGTGGTAGGTATAAAATTAAGATGCTCCTTAATATGAAGCACCAGTACAGAAAGAGGACAGCGTCAGATATAATTCATAAATAGTTTAAAACACTAAATAAATCTGTAGGAATAAGGAACCTTTTAGCTAATTTTCAGCAATTAAGATCAAACTTATATGGTGTCAAAGGAGGCTTTTGTCTTTATCTAATCAGACAGGATAAATATGCTAAGAAAAAAAGAGAAAAGACGAGAAATCAGGTAGGAGTAGCGAGTGCAGAAACAATTATGAAATCTATATTTGCAAAGATAATTTCACAATAAGGGCAGACTAATGAAAACACTACTACTTTAGCTGAGCTGAGATAATCTTTGAACATATACTTGCCGACTTGTAGTTTCCAATTGACTAAATGTAATATAATCTTTTGTTTTTGAAACAGAAGTAATGTATAATATTATGTTTTCTGCAACAGAAATAAATTAAAGAAATGTAATTGAAAACGTACACAACAGTGGTTAATATGCTGTTCCTTGAAAGGAGATATTGGAACTTATAATCTTCTTTTATGGGTTTATGTTGTTAATGTTTAATCAGGCATGCGAATGTATTCAGGTGTTAAAACATTCTATTAGCATTGAAAACTGCACTATTATTTAGTGAGCTGTTTGTGGTATTTTGGGGAGTTTTTTTAGTTCCCTGTACTCTTCATTTAAATTTCTCTTTAGCTACCCCTCCCCTTTCAAATAAGCTTGTAAAAAATAAACCAAGATAAAAGATATGTAAAATAGTGTTTAAATTACAGTTTATTTACTTTTTAAAGGTATGTTAGTGCATCCTTAAGAATATACTAGTAGAAAGGGACTGGAGGCTAAAACATATGAAGAACAGTTGCAGGAACTGGGTATGTCTAGTTTAATGAAAAGAAGGATCAGGGGAGACATGATAGCAGTGTTCCAATATCTCAGGGGTTGCCACAAAGAAGAGGGAGTCAAACTATTCTCCAAAGCACCTGAGGGTAGAACAAGAAGCAATGGGTGGAAACTAATCAAGGAGAGAAGTAACTTAGAACTAAGGAGAAATTTCCTGACAATTAGAACAATTAATCAGTGGAACAAGTTGCCTCCAGAAGTTGTGAATGCTCCAACACTGGAAGTTTTTAAGAAGATGCTGGATAACCATTTGTCTGAAGTGGTGTAGGGTTTCCTGCCTAAGCAGGGGGTTGGACTAGAAGACCTCCAAGGTCCCTTCCAACTCTGTTGTTGTTGTTGTTGTTGTTGTTGTTGTTGTTATTATTATTGTTATTATTATTATTATTATTATTATTATTATTATTATTATTATTATTATTATTATTATTATTATTATTATTATTATTATTATTATTATTATTATTATTATTATTATTATTATTATTATTATTATTATTATTGGCATGACTTATCACCCAGAGATGATGGCAGCATGTGTTGTGCCATGTTGAAACTGTAAAGTCTCCCATAAACAGCAGGCTTGAAAAATTGTCCTGCAATCCTTATTTAAGACGATTGTTTCATGTTACATGTTACATGTTACATGCAAAACACAGGGGAATGACTTCGGCGGCTTCAAGAATGAAAGAATTCCTAAATAAAGAAGCTGTAAGGGAAATAAGCAGGTGTTTTTACTTGGTTAGCAAAATGGGGAAAGAAACCTTGAATTATTTTACAAAATTTAAAATGAAAACCTCCTTATAGGTTTACTATCGAAATACCACGACACAAAAGAATAAACAGGATGAAGAAGATAGAAAAAGGGTCAAGTCATGCACCAAATTCTCTTCCATATAATTTGTATTGTGGTTATTTGAATAATTCAGGGAGAGGAGTAGTCCAAACGAGCCAAGCAGATTCATGCTTTTGCTTCTCCTTTGTTGCATCTTGATAGGACAATTGCAATAGATTAAGCCTACCATATCTGAATTGCAATAACCCAGACACTACTATATATACTGTATATATATATATATAGCAGTGTTTCTCAACTTTGGCAATTTTGCAACTAAGGGTTAAAGGTGTCTTTAACTTGAAAGCCAATTTAGATTTTTAGCAATTTTATTTGACTTTGGGCAGGAGCTGTTTAGAACCAACATTCTTATTTTTACATTATATAAATACTTTACGACAATTGTTCTATAGAGCAGGGGTCTCCAACCTTGGCAACTTTACGACTTGTGGATTTCACCTCCCAGAATTCCTCAGCCAGCGCATGCGCATGTATAGTATCTAAATACCATATAGAGGTAGCATTTAGAAGGTACTTCTCCATAAATTTAGCTTACCAGATTTAGGCTGCAAGAATCTGAATGACACCTAGTTGACAGCCAAGAATTATAAAAGTTTTATGCGTCCCTTTGATACCATGACTCCTCTAGTGGTCCTCATGATTTTTGCAGCCCATCTAATACCCCTCTGGTATGTAAGCATTTTCTATGCAACTTTATCCTTCAAAAAGTGTGTATAGGTAGTCCTTGAGTTACAACCACAATTGAGGCCAAAATTTATGTTGCTAAGGAAACATTTGTTAAGTCAGTTTGCCCCATTTTACGACTTTTCTTGCCACATTGTTAAGTGAATCATTGCATTTGTTAAGTTACGGTAGTAACATGGTTGTTAAGTGAATCTGGCTTCCCTATTGACTTTGCTTGTCAGAAGGTTGCAAAAGCTGATCATGTGATCCCAGAACACTGCCACCATCATAAATATGAACCAATTGCCAAGCATCTGAATTTTGATCATGTGACCATGGGGATGCTGCAGCGGTCACATAAATGGTCATAAGTCACTTTTTTCAGTGTCATTGTAACTTTGAATGGTCACTAAATGAACAGTTGTAAGTTGAGGACTATCTGTATGTGACTCCTAATCAGGCAGTAAACAAAAATTGAAATGACTAAATAAATTCCTATGCAGTTAATTGAAACTTGATATTTATTTTACTCCAACAAATATAATTTTGGTGCATTTTCCTGATGATCTCTGATTCAGTGAGAGGTAGCATGCTAGATAACATGTCTCTGTAGCAAATCATTAAGGGAACCAACCATAAATGTTAAAATGTTAAAATGGAGAATAGGCTACCATGTTGCCTGAATGGTACAGTGGGTATATAGCGTGTACACACAGAAGGATAGTGTTAGATCATGACAAAGAAGAGAAAATTGGTGTTACACCCTATAGTTAACGTGACAAGATGTAGTTAATGTGCACTTAATGACTCAGAGTCTTTTGGCTCATTTTTCTCACCCATTTGAAGATGTCACTTGTTTTATACATAGCGGTGTAGCCTAAGATTAACTTCATTCCAAAATGGATGTAGACTACAAATCATAGGTCTCAGGGAGAGCAAAGAGTGAGATAGCAGACATATAGATTAAAGATATGTACATGGTACATGTACATTTTGCACTATATAATTAGACTATCACGAGTCTGGATGTTTGATGGGAATGTTTGGGAGCTAATTTTTCAGGCTCTGCTTGCCAGAGCTGGAGCACTTACCATTCCGGCTGAGCTGCCTGAAACTATTCAGATCTTACCTGCTCAGGCAGAGGCTGCTCATACTCTTTGTAGACCACTTGTTTTAATTAATAACCATAAATATCTTCCCTGAGATTTATTGCCAAATTGTTTAATTGCACATTTGTTTTCAGTATTTCTAATGATCTGGTTGCATCAAGTCAAATTCCTGAAGTCCTTTATGTCCATCGATGTCGAGGTATTTTGATTTTGTTTCCTCCCCAGGGATAATGCATGAAGGAAAATACGAAATTAGTATCAAGCACAAAGAAATGGATACAGAATGTAAAAGAGGGGTATCAAGAACATTAGGAAATATCATTAACCTTACTCCCTTCAATTTAAAGTTCAGCATTGCTGCCCCTTCAAACATCACAAGGTATGAATCCTTTGAACTATCCAGCTCAATGTAAAACATGTTAACCATACAATTCACTGGCAGATTATGGCATTTTTTTCTTTAAAAATGTATGCTTCTCCCCACAAAAGGAATACACGGAGACATGGAGAACGGTTGCAAGAATTGGATATGTCCAATCTAGAGAAAAGAAGGACTAGGGGTGACATGATAGCAGTGTTCCAGTATTTGTGGGGCTGCCACAAAGAAGAGGGGGTCAATTTATTTTCCAAAGCACCAGAAGTCAAGACAAGAAACAATAGATGGAAACTAATCAAGGAGAGAAGCAACCTGGAATTAAGGAGAAACTTTCTAACAGTGAGGACAATTAACCAATGGAACAGCTTGCTTTCAGAAATTGTAGGGGATTCATCACTGGAGGTTTTTAAGAAACGACTGGACAGCCACCTATCTGAAATGATATAGGGTCTCCTGCTTGAACAGGGGGTTGGATTAAAGACCGCCAAGGTCTCTTCCAGCTCTATTCCGATAGATTGGTGTTTATTTTTCTATATAAATAAAGTTGAGGAGGTTGGATTGAAGACCTCCAAGGACTCTTCCAGCTCTATTCTGATTGATTTCTGTCCTATTTTTTAAAAACTGATAGGGTTCTAACATTGCCGTTCAGCAATATTTTTCTCCTCCTCCTATGCATTAACAATCATGGGCTTGAATGAATATAGTGCCACAGTAGAAATTAATTTATATCTATTTTTGTAGATCTATGTACAATTGTTACAACTGCTGTAAGTTTGTTGCACTTAGATTTTATTAAAATCAATATAGAATGTTACTCACATTGATTTGACTGAGAATTACATGCAACCAACTTAAGGAGTTTCCAGATGGATGACAGCTATCACTACAAATCAAGAAGCTTAATGCAGCTATTTTGTCTTTCACACTTCAGTGAACTTTCTTTTTCAGAAAAAAAATGTGAAAAAGGAAAACTCAGAGGGCTACAAATGAAAAGGCTAATGTGACATCCATGAATTAAATAGGATAACTGCTTAAAAAGCATTTGAACTAAAAGCAGTTTTTAAGTATGAAGATATCACACATAATTTAGTTATGATATTCCATAGCTCAAGGTATGGCCTAGCTACTAGTTGAGATGACATTTATTAAAAAGTTTAGAAGAAACCGTTGATAGAAGCTAATTGGAACTATATTGAACAATGCACATTTCCTCCTCCCATTTATTAAGAATAAATAAATATTTTCACAATGAAGACACTGTCTAATTTTTACACGCTGTATTAAGCCATGGTTTATTGTAAGAATTAGCTTATTGAGTAAACTCAATGCTTAGATTTATATTCAACAAATGATTACTTAAAACCTGAGGAACTGAATTTGCATTCCGTTGCTAACTGAACACCAAAGAAGATATATTGAGATTGAGTATGATATGTAATTTAGACATTCAGTAATCTTCAGATATTAGTGCTACTTCCATGGAGAAAACCAGTGAATAGAAAACATGTTTAATTCTCCTTATACTGCATTTTAAAACTCTACCTCTCATGACGTGAGAAATTAATTAGGATTTACACTAGACTTTTCTTAGGCTAAGTAGTGATAAACCAAAAATAAAGATAATATTCTAGAAAACTTTTACAATAATGTATGTGCTTTGTCATATAATGTTATTGCCATTATTTCACTCTATTTCAACTGATGTTTATAAGTTATCTATGTAGATATTTCTAATATATAAATGATTTGTAACATCTTAATATACATTGTTTCTTTCCATTGCTGATCAAAGCATTAAAATGTGTAAGACAGGATACATTTATGAATCTACCTAGATATAATACCTTCAAATATTCCAAAGGTTAAACATAAAAATTGATTTGATGATGGATTATTGCAAAAGACAGATAGACAGGAAAAAACAGACTTAGGCTTTTAGATTTGATTTCTTATTGATTTTCATCAGGAAAATATAATTCCAAATCTTACAAAGGCATGCAATTTTCTTTCAGTTTTGCTTTTGTCATGAAGAAACCATTAACAAAATGGATAGAAAGGAAGAGGTCATAACAATCTTTTTCAAAACAGGAACTAATATTATTCAAAGGTCATATTTTTATGTAAAGCTTTGTCAGCATACATGTAATTTAGAAATTAATTGTGTAAGTTCAAATAATGAAGTTCTATTAGTAAAAACTTTCAGAAGCAGGTAGTATTTGGCAGGGTTTGGATGTACAAGGAGGACAAATATATCAAAGCCCTTTACTTGACTAAAATATACTGCATGATATTTCTATAATTGTCCTAATTATAAAAAACCCATCCCTTCACAATCCTAAAAATGATAGGACACAATACATAAAATGTATCCAGTGATGTAATATCATTCCAGTGGTTACCCCCAAACTAAAAATGCAAAGTATACTTACTTGAAAGCAAGACCTATTGAAAAATGTGGATCTTACATCTGTACCACAAAGATATGTGTTTGTGGTACAGATGTGCAGATTGTCACTGTTCATATAATACTAGATCGCTTTAATGTATGTATGTTTGTCTCCAGTGTGTGTGACTCTTGATGTACAGTACAGCAGTCCCATACTAAGATGAGCTTATGGTCACAATTAATATAGCTCCAGCTTAACTGAGTCCAGTGGTTATTTGTTACAGCCAGTGTTTATTTATTTAATTGTGTTTTTGCCACAATCTTGTGACATGCAAATTCTTTTTTTTTTTTCGGAGAAAATTCTTATCTCCATCTTACATGACACCCATAGCCGAAAATAATAGGTCATACAATTATTTTATAGTATATATTTGATTTTGATTTTTGTCATTGAAACATAACCGTGTGATCATTCAAATAATATAATATTTGAAAGTACCACATTTGAACATTAATAGTAGTGGTAGAGGTGGGGGGTCTACCCTTTCTCTAAGAAAAGTAGAATAGATAATACATTTCTCTTTTTATTTATTTATTTATTTATTTTTATTTTATTTATTTATTTTGTCAACACGTGTACAAGATAACAGGTATGATATAAACATAAAAAAAGTAAAATATGTATAGGTAAATTTAGACAATAGGACAGAAGGACAGGGACGGTAGGCACGATTGTGCGCTTATGCACGCCCCTTACAGACCTCTTAGGAATGGGGTGAGGTCAACTGTAGACAGTCTAAGGTTAAAGTTTTTGGGGTTTGGGGAAGAAACCACAGAGTCAGGTAGTGCATTCCAGGCATTGATTACTCTGTTGCTGAAGTCGTATTTTCTGCAGTCGAGTTTCGAGCAGTTTACATTGAGTTTGAATCTATTGTGTGCTCGTGTATTGTTGTGGTTGTAGCTGAAGTATTCATTGACAGGTAGGACATTATGGCAGATGATTTTATGAACTACATTTAGATCAGATCGAAGGCGACGATCTAAATTGTCTAAGCCTAAAATTTCAAGTCTGGTGGAATAAGGTTAGTTTGTTTCTTTAATCTTGTTCAGCCCAAAGTCATCAAGTAAGCTTTGGACTCAGAACCTGAGTATATATTTTGTAGTTTAAATCCTTGCTCAAGACAAACATTTCCCAGTCTAAGAGAAGGACCTGGTAATATTTTGTGCAGAAACCACCCACGTACAGGGCTGCAGAAGTATCTATTTTAGCATAAATTCATTTGGAAGTTGCTTCCACTCTCACCTCCAGGCACATCCAGGTTAAATTTTTACTCTGCTACCTTCTTTCAGCCTTGGTGGTATAATTCCTGCATGCACAATAACACAATATGCCATGCTTCAATCCACCTGTGACTTTTGGCCCCCTCAAAACTTATGCTCCAATAAATTATAATTTATACTCTAAGTGTAAATGGGCAGTAAGTTACATCTCACTGCAGAATGTAAATAGGTATTAAGTGAGGAAATGTGTGTTAATGATCAGTTTTCTACTATTCTATATAAAAAACTTGCTTAAAGCAAACCCAGATTTCAAACTCTAGAGCAGTGATGGCGAACTTTTTTTGGCTCGGGTGCCGAAAGTGTGCGCGCACGCAATAGCGTGCGCATGTGTGCCCACACCCATAATGCAATGCCCTCCCCCGTGCATGCGCACAACTCCCCTGTGCTGCCCCCCCCCACACACACATGCGCACAGGCCTCACTGAAGCCTCTGGACTTTTGGTTGGGCCGTTGGGCCATTTTTCGCCATCCCCAAGGGTCAGGAAAGCCTCCTGAAGCCTGGGGACGGCGAAAAATGGGCCAATGGGCCAACCGGAAGTTCAAAAATGAACTTTCGGTTGGCCCGTTGGCCTGTTTTTCACCGTCCCCAGGGTTCATGAGGCTTTCCTGAAGCCTGGGGAGAGCGAAAACGGCCAAAAAGAAGGCCAAAAATCAGCTGGAGCTGATATAGGGCAACGCCTCATGTGCCCTCAGATATGGCTCCGTGTGCCACTTGTGGCACACGTGCCATAGGTTCGCCATCACTGCTCTAGAGCAACCGTATATTTGTAGAATGCCCCTCCGCTGCCCCGGGACAATTTATTGTTGCTGCTGAGAACATTACTCCAATATAAATAACTCCTCCAATGTTTTTATCATATTGGTATATCTTCAATAATAATGCATTATATTTAATTTACCAGTTTAGGTTTTACCTTACCCCTCGCCTGAACAGACCTTTGTTAGTTCTTTTCCTAATGGAAGTCTGATTGAAATAGAGAATAAATTGGAAAATGGCTTGTGAAATCTGGGTTAGCTGTCACCAGTCATAATTCTGTCAGTACCAGGCAATAAATACAGAGGACTGCGCCTCCCCTCTTATTTTTATTTTTTAATTCCATTTCATAATAGCAATAAGACACCACAGGCCGTGCATTTGAAGGGATTACTGCACTTCTCAGGTGATTAAAGCCAGACAGCCTCTTGCCTCATGCCTCATAACGCCTCCCACGGGGTTCAGTAATAGTACAAAAAGGCACGGCAGGTTGTGTCTTATTCCTTCAGTATATTTAGTTTAATCATACAAGGAGAGAAAACAATGGCAAATGCACAAAAACTTTTTTTCACTTTTCCATTCTTTCTAATTAAGTCACCTGAAAAGGAATTCTGAATGAGTTGCTTGTACAGGCATGAAATGGTGAAGAAGGTGGTACAAGTTTATGGTTAGAATGTCCAGCCAGGTCCTGAACTTCCATCTTCAAGCGATTGTGCTGTAATTTGGCTTGTTGCACACAACAGAAATGGGACTAAATTCCAAAAAGGACTGTTACATTCTTCATTAAATTATCACTGTCGTTCACTTCATTAGAAGAGTTTATGGAGTTACAATGCCTGTAATTTTTTAGTCAAAAATTACTGACAAAGCTTAATGCTAACATATGCTTAATTTGCCAAGGTTATCTCAAGTTCCATTCATCTTCCCCCACTAACAATATGCCTGTGAGATACGTGAAGTTTCATATTTAGTACTATCAATCACAAAGTAATTGCCTCCAGTTCTTTGCCTCAGTGTTCAAAGGAAGGTTTTATACCAGATCTGATGATTGATGAAAAGGGGCTTCTTAGCCAGAGGAGGGCGTCATCCTCCATCCTTAGCGAGGAAAAAGTCAGAAGGAGTTAACTGGAGAAAAGATGAGAAAAAGATCAGTCTGACATTTCCAAATTTTTCTTTTTGGGTAGCTATGATGAATGCTTCTTCCAGACCCGCCCCCTACCCCAATCCCACCCCATTATTTTGGTACTTTTATATTAGGAAGAAAACAGATCATTACAGAATAATTCTCTGGATTTCCAGGAGAAAATCCCATTATGAGTTTTTGAATGTGATGCATTCTCATTTTCTCATGTTGATTTCTATAATGGGCATTCATTTAGGTTCTGATTATCCGAAGATCTACTGAACTAGCAGTTGTTTCTCTATAAACGTCTTAACAATAAAAAAACCCGAACCTGTTAATGCTTAGACATGCTAACAGTGATTTTTTATTTGTTAAATATTTTCTGCAAGCTCTTTCTCCCTCCCTTCCCCCTCTCTTTGTACATATTCTCTCTCTCTCTCTCTCTCTCTCTCTCTCTCTCTCTCTCTCTCTCTCTCTCTCTCTCTCTCTCTCTCTCTCTCTCTCTCTCTCTCTGTGTGTGTGTGTGTGTGTGTGTCTGGATAATGATAGACAGACAGACAGACAGATAGACAGATAGATACTGTAGATAGATGAGAGATAGAGAGATAGAGAGACAGAAATGCACTATAATTAGATATAGGTATAGGCTTAGGTTTATCCCCTAATTTATATCTTGTCTAGTTACCAAGTTTCTATAACAATTGCCTGAAATGTTGGCAATTCCCAATTCCCCCTTCTTTATCTTAATGTCTACTCCTTAGAGCTTCCATCCCCCCCCCAGCTTTCCCCCCCAGGCCTTGTATTTTGGGCAAGAACCCATTAACCAGTGTGGAATGGTACTTGAAAACTTAGTTGTTACTTGCTGAGCACCTAAAAACAAACACAGTAACCGCTATGTTTAGTAGTTGAACATGAGACACACACCAAAATAAGATGCTCTAACTGTATGAAGAGGTGTTAGAAAGGTCACATGTCTTTGATAAGCTGTAGCACAGCAATTGCAGGCTATAATTGCTGTTGCAGTTCTTTTTTTTAAAAAAAGTGCAATAGTTTTCTCTGGTTTTGCATAGTAACTCACTTTAAAGAATAAATAATCACTTTGTGCTTGTGCACATTTGAACCTCCGGCTCTTTTGTTACCGTGTATTTGAAATGCTTTTTTAAAAAAGCTAAACAAAAACCAAGCATTCCCTACTCACTAATCCCTTCCTCCTGAAAGCGCTAATCAGTTAACCCTTTGCTGGCCCCAATCATGTTGAGTTTTTTGGTTCTATATTTACTTTTTGTTCTCTATCAACATCTTCCATGATTCAGAAGGGAAAGGCTACTTCCTTATTATAGCCGTGCTCTGTTCATTAGCACATTCTTGCAACATAACTATAGCTGACAATAAGTCAAAATATCCCACATTTGAAGTATATTTTGCAAGGAGATGCAATGGAACCGTGCAAAGAAGTGTAATAAAACCAGTAAAAATGAGATAGCCAAAACTGGATCTATCTGTCTGGAAGGAGATGATGCCAGAATAAACACAGAATATAAACCGTTGGACTGCCTAGCATATGGAAGGATCCACACTAGCCCTGCAGGAACAACCGACTCCATGTTGCTACTCAAGCAGCCGTCCCCTCTGTTAAAGACTATTAGTGAAGTGTCAGAGTGACAGTCTATGCTATCTTGGGAACCATTTGCCACTTCATCCTTGCATCTCTTGTCAAATCTCTTTTCCCTGGCAATTCCCTGCTGTTGCTATAGTGGTGGCAGTCAACAGTACGCAACTATATAGAAGCTACGTATCTGAGACTTGGGGTGTTTATGCACCTTCTATTTGCCTGCAATGCTTGTGCATCTATGTATGTTGTAATTCCTGCATTATGGAGTAGAGTGCAGCTTCCATATTCCAGCAATGAATAAATAATTATTTGAGGAGAATAGGATTGCATCTTTGGACTCCAAAGATTTCCTTGATACAACAGCAGTCATTGTGGTCCCTTAAACATTTATTTGCTGGCCTAGTCGTGAAATTAGCATCAATGTATATCCAAAAGCCTATTGGAATTAAGAGTTGGTTTGTGAATCATGCTGGCTGACTTCCTATTCATGTCATTTTTGACAAGCAGGGGGTGATGTGATGCTGTGCAGGGGTTTGTGGGAATAGCTCTCTCAATTCTGTTTCATTACATGGCTAATTAAGCAAGGTCACTGAGCTCTTTTCAGGTCTTTCAGCTGAAGCATTTTAAAGTTTTCATAGATCTGTTTATTATTTTACATGCCCTAACAATGTAAAGGTTTTAAATGCACACTGAGCGTATGGTAT
The DNA here is from genome assembly GCA_023053685.1 of Diadophis punctatus similis. Classification (NCBI taxonomy): domain Eukaryota; kingdom Metazoa; phylum Chordata; class Lepidosauria; order Squamata; family Dipsadidae; genus Diadophis; species Diadophis punctatus. The sequence continues at coordinate 12,085,916 of JALIGW010000013.1, read as the reverse complement.
ATGTATGTTTACACACTGGCATGCATGTGTGTGCATGTGCACACAGATATTGTGTTTGCATTCATATTATATTATGTTGGATTATTTCACAGAATAAAACCATAAACATTTAAATTATCTGTAAGGTTTTGACTCGTATGCAAATGTGCAGGAAGCATGAATAATGAATGCAAAAGAATGTATGGGCTGTAACAATAAGGGTCACTTTACACTTACAGTTTGACTTACCAGTGAGATAGGATAGCTAGAGAGGTTAATTTCTTTATGCGGGAGAACAAGAATGGCATGTAGATCAATAATTAAGTATATAAACAAGCATATCAGCTACAGGATTACATAACACCAAGACTGGTTGAGCTAGGAATAACAGCTAAAAAAGTGGTTGTTCATGGCTTCAAGCCATAATTCCTTCTTTTGCTTGCATTATAGATTACTCTGACCTGTATAGGGTCTTTAGTGCATACAATTCTGGTGAGATTACTATGAATAATTCATATTCATGATAAAGATCAAGTGACCTTTTCACATCTATATGTCAATCCTAGATCAACATATCTGGTTGTCAGATCAATGCGAAATTCTTTCAACAAGATGAAAAAAAGATTTCTTACAGAATTGAATGGTAGAACTCAATTTGCAATTAATTATATAACATTCTATAGAAATATGTTTATTTGTGCAAATGAAGAATATATTCTGAAAATTTGTTTGATCAATCAAAAATAGAGCAGGTAATGAAACATGAATAAAGATCTATGAACAGTTCTTAACTTCAAAGGCATTGAACAGAAGCCAGAAAAGTGGAGCAAAAATGATAGAATAGAATAGAATAGAATTTTTTATTGGCCAAGTGTGATTGGACACACAAGGAATTTGTCTTGGTGCATATGCTCTCAGTGTACATAAAAGAAAAGATACGTTCGTCAAGAATAACAAGGTACAACACTTAATGATAGTCTGGGTACAAATAAAGCAATCAAATCATATTAGGAACCAGTCAATATAAATTGTAAGGATACAAGCAACAAAGTTACAGTCATACAGTCAGTAGTGGGAGGAGATGGGCGATGGGAACCATGAGAAGATTAATAGTAGTGCAGACTTAGTAAATAGTTTGATAGTGTTGAGGGAATTATTTGTTTAGCAGAGTGATGGCGTTCGGGGAAAAACTGTTCTTGTGTCTAGTTGTTCTGGTGTGCAGTGCTCTATAGCATCGTTTTGAGGGTAGGAGTTGAAAAACAGTTTGTGTCCAGGATGTGAGGTGTCTGTAAATATTTTCACAGCCCTTTTTTTGACTCGTGCAGTATACAGGTCCTCAATGGAAGGCAGGTTGGTAGCAATGGTTTTTTCTGCAGTTCTGATTATCCTCTGAAGTCTATGTCTGTCTTGGGTTGCAGAACCAAATCAGACAGTTATAGAGGTGCAGATGACAGACTCAATAATTCCTCTGTAGAACTGTATCAGCAGCTCCTTGGGCAGTTTGAGCTTTCTGAATTGGCGCAGAAAGAACATTATTTTTGTGCTTTTTTGATGACATTTTTTATGTTAGGTGTCCATTTTAGATCTTGTGATATGGTAAAACCTAGAAATTTGAAGGTCTCTACTATTGATACTGTGTTGTCTAGTATTGTAAGAGGTGGAAGTACGGGCGGGTTTCTCCTAAAGTCTACCACCATTTCTACCGTTTTGAGTGTATTCAGTTCCAGATTGTTCTGGTCGCACCACAAAGTTAGTTGTTCAACCTCCAGTCTGTATGCGGATTCATCATTGTCTCGAATGAGGCCGATCACTGTTGTGTCATCTGCGAACTTCAGTAGTTTAACAGATAGATAGTTAGAGATGCAGTCATTGGTATATAGAGAGAAGAGAAGTGGAGAGAGCACACAGCCTTGGGGCCCCCCTGTGCTAATTGTACAGGTATCTGATGTGATTCTGCTTAGCTTCACCTGCTGCTCTCTGTTTGTTAGGAAGCTTATGATCCACTTACAAGTGTGTTCAGGTACCACTAGCTGGTTCAGCTTAGTTAGAAGAGTGTCTGGAATGATGGTATTGAATGCTGAACTAAAGTCTAAAGATTTGATGAAGAAGGAACAAAAATCTTGGTTTTTATCACAGTTGTATTATAAAGAACTATCAAGTATCTAATGAATATACTCAGCATGTACCAGAAGCAGGGAATAATTGAATGGAGAATGATATGTAATCCAATCACCCTTTGCCCCACTCATCCTGTCCAGATGTAGGTGGAATACATGTGTGGGGTGTGCATACAGAGTGAGTGCACAAGGAGTAGTAGTTTACGAATTCCCTTATGAAGGGAATTTACGAATAAATCTTTCTTTGCTGCATCTTTGGTTCTTACTACTTAACGAAAGCAATAGCTTGGAGGTCATCAGGATAGACAAGGGCAGTCATCTTTCTGTCACCAATTTTAACCGGAGAAAAGTTATCTTTTTTCAAGGTCAACACAAGATCATTTATCAAAAAAGATTGAATAAATGTGGGGCAAAGACACAGACTTGTTTGTAGTGATGGTTTCTGTCAGAAGACTGACTGGAAAAAAAGCTAACTTGTCTTTGGGCATTCATGGATAATCTCATTATTAAAGCCAGCAATCTGCCATAGATATTCAAAGCTTTCAGTCTGACCCATAACTTGTTTCAGTCAATGGAGTCCACAAATGCCACATACAATTTCTTCTTCACAATGTTGACATACAAATGGGTCAATACAAAGCAACAATTTTTGGTAGTATAACTGCCGGATCAAAACCAGTCAGTTCCTCAAAAAGAACATTGTTGTTAACAGCCCCGTCTTCCAGTTTGTACAGAAAATGTTTTACACAGAGCTTAGCTATGTTGTTAATGAGATTAATTGGCCTATAATTATAATTTCAACCATCTTTCTTAAAGATTGGAATAATAATGCCTAGAGTCCAGTCCTCTGGGACATGGCTGTGTGATTGATATAGTTAAGCATCTTGACCAAGATAGAGTCCTTCCAATCTTTCATTATCTTCAAGTTACCAAGAAGGGAATCTTCACTTGGAAGATTATTCATTTCTTTGCACAGAACTGTGCAAATATCAAATATCCAAAATATCCAAAACTAAATAGTCAATGGCAAATTAAGAAAAGTACATACAGACAAAACATTTTGGCTGAAAGACAAAACTAAATCAAATATACTAAAAGTGTTGCTCAGATTACACATATACAACAAGAAGAAATTAAAATTAGCAATATGGATAATATAAACTTAGAACAACAGTATAAAATACAAACACACACACACTTTTTATTTCTTATTTCTCACCTTTTTAATGTTGATAAATAGCTCAAGTGAGCTAACATACCTAATACTCCTTTTCCCTCATATTTTCCGTACAACAACCCTGTCAGATGTGTTGAACTGAGAGTCACTGACCCAACGCTGGCTTTCATGCCTAACATGTATATTTTCAAATAAAACAATAAAATTATCCAAAAGGATAAGAATTATAAACTTCTCTTACAGACTCCTGTCAAACCTGAGACAAATATAATACAGTATAAATGGCATAATAAAACTATTGCACACACACACACACACACACACACACACACACACACACACACACACCTTTCATTATGTCTACTAGGAAAGGATAATTGTGTACCTTGTTGTTGTTGTTAGTCACGAAGTCATGTCCAACCCATGGACAACGTTCCTCCAGGCCTTCCTGTCCACCCCGGAGTCCATTTAAGCTCACACCTACTGCTTCAGTGACTCCATCCAGCCACCTCATTCTCTGCCGTCCCCTTCTTCTTTTGCCCCTCAATCCTTCCCAGCATTAGGCTTTTCTCCAGTGAGTCTGTACCTACTTTTACTTAAATAAGACTTATTTTCTGTGATACCATATTGCTGGTGTTAAGCCTGGTTCTTCCTATGTCTAGAGGAATTCATTCTTTCCTATTGTGCCAGGCCATAAATCACCTGGCTGTTAGAAAGTTAAGTTTTCAAAGCAGTGTAGTACCCAGAAGGAAAAAAAAGTTCATGGAGGATATTCCAGAGAGGGATAAACAAAGGCTCATCACCTTTCCTTAAGGCATCAATCCTGTCTTAGCAATATTGGGAAGAAAGGCTGAAGCCAAAAGTTTTGTTCTAGGGCTGAATTTGCAGGACATTAGAATATGCTACCTCCCTTGTCCTCTTGATTCTTATGCTGACTGGAAACATAGATTGCCCAGTTTCAAAGAGGCCACTTTAAGTTGCGCAAAGTTACATTAAATCTGCTAATGTGTACTTTGGCCCTGAATGACAAAAACCTAGAATTGATCATAAAAGTTCTTCATAAGTAAAATAAAACAATTTACTTCTTGGGCAATACTTACGATTATTTGCTTAACGTAAACAGTTCTCAACTTCTCCAGGCCAGGCTATTTTTCCAATGTCATCATTCAGTGTTTTTCACTGATAGGGTAAGAAGCAATATGGGTTTCAGTTGGGAGAATCATGCAATACTCAGGGATGCTCTTGTTACATCAAGCCTATTTCAACAACAAGCAATGTCCTTTTAAGCAGCCAGATAAAATACTTTACTCCAATATGAAAATGATCACTTCAGTAATCAAGCCACCCAGAATTGCTTTGCAGAGTGAGATGAGTGGCATATACAAACAAACAAACAAACAAACAAACAAACAAACAAACAAACAAACAAACGACTCTTATCTTTTGGAAAATGACAGGATTTATAAAGATAGAGGGTGCAGCAAGCTGACTTTAAGGCAATGCAACATTCTAATCTTGAACCAAAGGGAAATATCCTTGGAAACAAAATATGGAGCCTCCGATTCTGCATAGTGGGACTACACATCTTCACAACAGCATCTCTGTCTTCTCTTCTTTGCAAGTGATATTGGGTTCTTTTTCCTTCCTTGCTAAGCCATAAGAGACTGTTTACCAATTTGTGGTTTAATTGCTGATATTTTGGAAAATTGCCTGTAACTTTATTGGTTCAGTTCTATACATTTCAGAAAAGATAAACTTCACCTAGCCTTTGAGATTCTCACCTCTATTATGTGTATATTTATCAGTTGCCTATATTTGCTAGTTCTTACATTCTGGGCTTTCTTCCAATGGATGGTATTAACATTTCTCTCTTTTTTTTCTTGGCAACAGTTTCTTTCTCAAGAACCTTTCCTTTTTCACTTATTTAGACTGTTTTCAACCCCTCCTTCTCTTCAAGTCTTATATTCTTTGTTGCGATGTGCACTGTATGTTTTCTTCCAAGTTTAACAAAGATACTAAGGTACAGAATGGCAACCGGTTGTTTATGCTTCCCAAGGAAACAAGAATGGTTTTGCATGGGCAAAAGAAGAGCCCATGTTCTGTTTCAAAGTATTGTCCGCAGAATTCACAAGCAAGATGGGAATGCAGTACTACCTTCCATTCCCTCTAGTTTTCTCCAACAGCTGATTTTTTTAAAAAAATCTCACCTTTTTAATATTTATATAACTCAAGCAAACATACCTATTATATTGTTTCCTCCTCATATTTTCCCCACAATGACAACCTGATGAGGAGAGTTGGGCAAAGAGACTGTGACTGGCCCAAAGTCACCTAGCCGGCTTTCATGGCTAAGGCAGGACTAGCCAACTTTGGCTATATCAGAAAGTAAGTAGGGTCAGTCCTCTTAAGTGGTTGCTAGCGGACAATTCTACCAAGAATTGTGGAATTCTTTCAATGTTGGTGAGGTAGAAAATTTAAAATAAAAACCAGAAGGCGGCAATGGAAAACCAATGCCGAGAAAATGAAAATAAGAGAAAGATAATGGATAAACATATAGATAAATCATTATTTATTTATTTATTTATTTATTTATTTATTTATTTATTTATTTATTTATTTATTTATTTATTTATTTATTTATTTATTTATGTCAAGTACCTGTTGGTAATATACATAGATATAACATTGTTTATATACATATGATGGTTACTGATAAGAGGGAACATTAGGACAGGGATGGTAGGCACGCTGGTGTACTTATGCATGCCCCTTACCGACCTCTTAGGAATCGGGTGAGGTCAACAGTGGACAGTCTAAAGGTAAAGTTTTGGGGGTTTGGTGACGAAACCACAGAGTCAGGTAGTGAGTTCCAGGCATTTACCAGTCTGTTGCTAAAGTTGTATTTTCTACAGTCAAGTTTGGAGCAGTTCACTTTGAGTTTGTATCTGTTGCGTGCTCGTGTATTGTTGTGGTTGAAGCTGAAGTAGTCATTGACAGGAAGGACGTTGTAGCAGATAATTTTATGAGCTATGCTTAGGTCATGCCGAAGGCGATGTAGTTCTAAGCTTTCTAAGCGCAGGATTTCAAGTCTGGTTGCGTAAGGTATTCTGTTGCGAGTAGAGGAGTGGAGGACTCTTCTTGTAAAGTATCTCTGGACACTTTCTAATGTATTTATGTCCAATATGCGGTGTAGGTTCCAGACAAATGAGCTGTATTCAAGGATTGGTCTGGCGAATGTTTTGTATGCTCTGGTTAGTAGTGTGATATTACCAGAGAAGAAGCTACGTAAGATTAGGTTAACAACTCTTGAAGCCTTTTTGGCAATGTTGTTGCAGTGGGCTTTGGCACTTAGGTCATTTGATATGAGTATTCCAAGGTCTTTGACAGATGATGAGAATTGATAAGTCATTTGCCCAGAGAGATGATGGGTGTGTTCAAACAGAGGCTCTAACAGTTTGTTAGAGTCACTGAACATGGATTCCTGCACTGAGCAGAAGGTTGGATTCATGGTGTAATATAGTTCTATTCAACTCTATGATTTTCTGAAAAATGAGTGATATTAAAACAAGAGGCTTAACTATTCTCTCTGCAATGAACCTGAACAGACTCAGAAATCTAAAGTTTTATGCAAACAAGGAATTGGTTTAATTAAGCTGACTATTTTGATTTTACTTGGAATTATTTGAGCACAATTATTATGCTCCTTTCCCTAAGATCGTTCTTTTTCCAATTAACTCCTTTTTACATGTAGAGATTTGGTTTCATTGGTTTAAAAATGGAACCAAGTCTTTTCACATAGGAAAACTTTATGATTGTGGGTGTATCTTTTGTAGTTCAAGGTTGGCACAAGATTACTTGAATTCGTTATTTCTGGGCTTTGGAATGGTCCATCCAAAGAAATTTTCTTCTATTTATAGGCAAACTTTGATCCACTCTAAAGAGGTTCCACCTGACTAGCAATAGCAATCATAATTAACTCTTACCCTTAAGAGAGATCTATCATGATATTTAAAATATATCTTTTCTAGTTTGTAGCATTTACCATTGGTCATACTGAAGCACTGGGAACTGAGTTCAGCAATTAATTAAATTAAATTAAATTCTAACCCCTCACTTCATGGAACTGAAAATCTAGCTCAATAACACTATACCGTATTTCTTTGTAAATGTACAGCAACTGTACAATATCATGGGGACAGTAACAATGGTTATGATAAGAGACAACCTTTCCTAACTTGGCAAATTCCAGACAAACTAGATTATAGCCCTTGTGATTCTCAAGTAGTGTTTCACTGACTCAAAATTATAGATTCCCCCCCCCCCCACCCACCCAGTATATCTGAAGAGCATTATGTTGGAGAGGGCTGTTTTATCGTAAGAGTTTTAGCTATATTTTCTCATAGAATCTTTGAAGGCTTACTTTATTTTAAAAAAAATCAGTCCCAGAAGAGGAGCCATACAACTTGGGAAGTTTAAGTGATTTGTTTGCTACCATCTGACAAATTTCTTCAGTAGCTTTTAGAGTTTGACAAGCAATTTCCTTAAGAAATATAGGCCACAAATGTAATAATGTCCCAGTAGAAGAGTTTTCTATTATTCTACTACTTGGCTGCTTTAGGATTTTTTGTATGATAACATCCAGGCAATATGTCAGAAATTATTATTTTTTTCTTTGCATAATAATGGCAGAGAACTGGAAATATCTGAAGGGAATGTGGGAAAAAATGCCTGACAGTTTCATATAATCTTTTTTGGTTTCTCTTAAACACGTTCCCTTTTAAAAATAATTTATTTTAAATCCTTTTTTTATCCAAACAAGTATTCACTCGCAAACAATTGTAGTACATTAGCCAGGACACCAACTTGGGAATTTGATTTGCAATTAATTTCTGAAAGTCTAACCCTCCCCTGGTTTCCTATAGACCTTTGTCAAGAACCTTTCACACCTGGGTTCTTAGACCTGGCCTGGCTGTAAGTATTCTGCCACAGATGTCAGCCCTTTTGTTGATGTCCTATTAGTAGCCAGTGAATGGATGGGAACCAAACACAGCTTTGCCTTACCGCTTATCAATAGACAGCAAACATTCTTCTTTTCGATGGGCAAAGGGTCAAACTGTTTCACTTGGCTATACAGCTCTGCCAGATAATTGCTGGTGATTAGCAATTTTAATTACCAGATGCTAAGGTTTCTGGTCGTAGAAGATTTTTTTCTTGTTGTAATTGGGCAGGTTGCAAGTAGGTACTTCTTATGTGGACTTGGTTTTTTAAGAAATAAAATTAATTGCAATTGCATACATGTTTTAAACAAACATACAAAGTAAGAAAAATAAATTACGAAGATATGAGTTGGTAAGAAGATCAGCTAAAAGTGGCTATGTTTTTCATTTTTTTAAGCAAAACAATATTTGAGAAAATTAGCTGATCCTGTTGTAAATATTTATATGTGCTGTTGTTACATAAGAGAGGGAACAATTTTGAAATCTTTTCCATCACTGCAATTATAAATTATAATCTAGTCTTTTTACTTAAGCCCTTAGTAAAGGAGTTCAGAATAAAACAGTAAACACAAAAGACTGGAATCTCCCTTAACAGAGAATATAGCTATATTACTTAAAGAATTTTATTTTAAATATTATCTCAAATATTTAAAATATAAGAAGCATATCCAACTTTTGCATTTTGTATTGTACTTTTCAAGGAGTCTGTGACATAAAATAATGTAGTTGAGCTTCGGATGGTAGTAAAATAGCTAACTCTAGTGCTTTTTTAAAAAAATGACTGCTCTGTTTGAAGCAAAAATTGGAATATATTTTATTTTGGTTGATTATAAGAGTGTCTATATTATCAAGGTTATGGTCTCAGTACCTGGTGATTACAATCATGTGCTAGAAATAATATGAGAGGGTCATATATTACCCTAAATCACATTATAATGCATTTGGCTTAAATTTAACATGCTTCAGATCCAGCCATCTTAGTTTATCAACCAGGATTGATCTAGCCATCACTGATTCAGAAAACCATGGTTAATAAACTATGATTTAGCATGGTAAGTGAAATAAGTCAATGTCTATTTGAAATGGAAATATCAGGGATATATGCCAAATTTAAATATTGTCCCACCCAAATATGTCCTCGGTATATATTTACTCATCATGGAAGGAGTAAAATAATTTGTGACCAATAAGAGTTCAAACAATCTCTCTCTCTCTCTCTCTCTCTCTCTCTCTCTCTCTCTCTCTCTCTCTCTCTCTCTCTCTCTCTCTCTCTCTCTCTCTCTCCCTCTCCCCTCTCCCTCTCCCTCCCTCCTCCCCCCTCTCTCTCGTGTGTATGTATGCAGAACATATGATTTTATGATATAATCCAGACTTAGATGTAAAATCTGAACAGCAAATAAGTAGTGGCTAAAGCAGAAGAGCCAGCAGCAGGCTGTGGAGAAAAGGTTGCTAGAGAAATGAAAGGAATAATGGAAAATGTTGACCAGTGGAAGAATCTAGTTATAGTAGTACAAATAGCAGCAAGTTTCAGAGTTCTAAACATCTGGCAGATTGTGCAACCAACCACAATAGTAATATATGCTACCCGATGCTCAAGATCTCTGGGCAGCTCACAACAAACAAATAAATTTTAATAAGATGAATAAAACATAAAAGATAGCAAGTCCAATCAAAGAAGGGTCTCATTTTCCTTAACCAAAGAGCTGGGTGGGGGCAGTCAGATCTGAGGAAGAATCTCATTCTATCTAGAGGGTAGATGTTGCAAGAGAGACTCTGAACAGAGGACATTGTTTAATCAAAGAAATCTGGAAGGTGCCAGTTCTGCAATATCAAATCAGCCAGGCAATTGTTAAGGGAGACAGGCAGTTCCTCAAGTAATCAGGACTTATTCCATGTAGAACTTTATAGATAGCACCTTCAATTAGAAACAAATTGGCAACTAATGCAGTTTATGAAGTAGAAGTGGCATATCCATTATTGGAAAGGGCACAATTGATTCATGAAACTGACTTAGGCAAAAGCCTTCCTGGCCACTGCTCTCAATTGTTCTTCAAACCGCTATTGTAGAAATACCTGCGGTCCAGTGGTGGTTTCAAATTTTTTTTACTACCAGTTCTGTGGGCGTGGGTGGGTGGGCATGGCGTGGCTTGGTGGGCGTGGCAGGGGAAGGATACTGTAAAATCTCCATTCCCATCCCACTCCAGGGGAAGGATACTGCAAAATCTCCATTCCCTCCCCACTCCAGGGGAAGGATACTGCAAAATCTCCATTCCCTCCCGATCAGCTGGGACTTGGGAGGCAGAGAATAGATGGGGGCGGGGCCAGTCAGAGGTGGTATTTACTGTTTCTCTAAACTACTCAAAATTTCAGCTACCAGTTCTCCAGAACTGGTCAGAACCTGCTGAAACCCACCTCTGCTGCAGTCACATACCAACCTTGAATGGGGAAGTGATACCCCATTCAAGGTCAAAAATGAAATGTCTCCAGATCTGGGTGTCTTGGTAGGATTAAGCCAGAGATGGTATTAGAGGCTGATTATATTATTAGGGCAAAACAATAGAGGAGATTAAAATTTTGAGCAGGGCAGAGAAGAGAATCATAGTGGAGCAAATGGGAAAGAGGGATTCTAAGTCTGGAAAGGAAGGGGCAATGGTTGCTCATTTATGGCCTGATTGGACTCATAAGCCAATTTTCCTGAAATTGTTCTGGAGAAATCAACCATTGGTCGGGAGGCTAGTTGAAATTTGGATCACTCAGCAAAAGATTTCAGGAATGTATTCTCAGCCCTAAAAGCATCTGTGGCAAGACATTTTTTTTACTGCAACAAACTTCCTTAAAACGTTTAACGTGGGATTTCAGTCTGAGGTAAACTCAAATATTTTATATTTAGCTTCAGTTATAAGGCAGAAACCAGTCAACTAAAATTTATAATTAGAGATTAAGAGCTGGATTTTGCACCTGCATAAGTAGTGTTTCTCCAGCACAGGCTTTTAATAAGTGGGGAAAAAGACCTATTAATAAATCTTTTTCTTCTAGATCGGAAGCTGAAATAAAACAAAGTGTGAGGTTAATGGTACAGTTTCAAATGTAGGGTTATGATTTTGTTTTCTGGTAATAAGATAGTAATTAGATAAGTATCTGAATAAATCTGATAGACATGGCAAACTACTTTGAATGAAAAACAGCAAAATATGTTTGCCATGTTGGTTACATTAGAGCACGTCTCTGTATGCACAGCCTTGATAAAGAGTTTGTATCATTTATAATATAGAAAATAAACCCAACAGAGTGGGTTAAGGATACAAACTTAGACCTCACTTTTTAAATTCTTTGCTTTTGTTGCTCAAGGTTAGACCCATGCTATGTTATTTGCACATAGGTTTTTTCTTTATACTTTGTTGATATTAGTTACCTGCTGTGACACACAGTACATGGCAGTTTCATTGTTGTGTTCTGGAAAAAGCAGGTATTGTACATCTGAATTAAAATCTTGCTGTGATAATACGCTTCTATTGAGTCAACAAAATGAGTTGTCTATTTTGTCTTCACACATACATCTCTGCAAAAGCAAGATTGACAATCAGAACCATAAATATTTTGGACTTCATATTTTTCAGCCTGATGAAAAGCAAAGCTGTGCAATAATTTCAAAATAAAAACTCACAAACAAGGCGCTTCCATTTGTTCTGCTGAGGTGAACTTTCTGCAAAAGGGGTTAATTCGGTAGAGGTGTTTAAATGCTATTGACCAGTAATCATCTAAAAGTATATGTGAAAAATGTTCTATTAATGTTCTGCTTTCTGATGTATGCATGGAAATGTGCATTAAAAGACAACAAGTTGTGTTTATGCTCATAAAATATCTCCTCTTTGCAAATTAAACAAATGCTGATATTAGAATTGGCCATTTTTCTTTGAGGATGAAAAAGGATATTTATTCAAGCCTTGATAAATGACATATTTTCCAAAGGGTATCTCATCCTCCAGAATATGTACATTCAAAATATGTATGTTTTTAAATGGTTTAACATTTGGTAACTTTGGTTAATTTAGTTAAGTATATGTTTGATTCTGCAGCAGTGTCTTTATTTTCTTCTGCCTAATCATAGTCTCTTCCCATAGTAGGATTGCTCTGCAAGTCAATATTCCATTTCAGAATACCCAACATTGTAAAATGAGTCAAAGGTTAGTTTCACTTAATAAGAGCAATTCTTCATTTTCTCAAAGTGATCACATAGAATATATGATATACAGTATAATTCTAAAAGCCTTTTAACAAGGACAAGCTCACCTATGTGTGAATTCTGGGCAAAGTTAGTTTTTCCTCTCTGTTTATTTCCTTGAGCCCATTTCCCTAGAAATTTCTTCCTGAAAGTCCAAAGGTATTCAGAGTCATCTATTTTAAATTAAAGATGTAACCTAGTTTGAACAGCTACTCTTGGAGAAAGGAATCTCACCAGTTAGAATAAAGTAAGCTTCTAATTGGTAAAATATTATTTTTCTAAAAGAAAAATAACAATTAAATTCTAGCAAAACTTAATGCCATTTATTTATTTTACATGGAAAATGCAAAACACCATGCAAAACAATGTTCTATTTAGGAACGTATAAAAATAAAAGCACCTTTCAATAAAGTAATAACAAAAATAGCAATTACATCTCCAGGTAATGAGATTGATCAACCTTTGATCAACCTTTAACAACAATGTTCAATCTAGTATAATTACACTAATTATAATAACAACATACAATCTATTCCTACAGTTAATCATAGTCTCAGTACATTATTGCACCTGGCTGTCTTTGGCTGGGCTCAGTATCTAAGCAGTGTCAGGCTTAGTTAATACTTGGTAAGGAATATTGCCAGAGAGTTAGGAGGGCTGCAGGCTAGACTGAGAAGTCAAAGATCATAGTGGGAAACTTCTGTATTGTTACCAGGAAAGCTATATGGATACATTTTTGCAGTGCATTTTTGCAGATAAAGGGGAGGGGGCTCACAGACAATACTACTCAACCATGCCCTTATTTTATGGAATAACTTTCCTCTAGAATTAGGGCACCACTTCATCTTCCAGGAGCTATTGATTTGAATATAGAACATAGAATAACAGACTTGGAAGGGACCTTGGAGGTCTTCTAGCCCAACCCCATCACGTGATGGTGTAACACCATGACGGCGTTAGTTTGACACTCCTATCCTTGCAGAATTCCTTCTAAAGCCCAGCTGTGTAAGGGAGAGAATTGCTATGTCATCAACACACAGCAGCATTGGCAAATATCTGCCCATGGGTGGATGGGGGATGAAATTCCTTTTTGGTAAGAGCAGCAAACCACTGAGTTTGTATAAACATTAAACACTAGGGTTGCATCTCTGTTTCACTCCTTGTCTGATTGGAATATCTGTATTAGGATAGCCAGATTTGTTATGCCTAACTTGGGTGACTGTGTTTGCATGTAGTATCCTGTTTAGTGAAAATAGCCATCTGTTAAACAAGCTTTCATTCTTGGGATGGAACTGAAGGCTGATTTCAGATGGAGAAAAGCACTGTATAAAGGGAATTGCTCATTCCATGGGTATTTTTCTATTAAGAATTGCTAGATGGCACACTGATCTATTATAGATTTGCTGTCTCTGAATCCCACTTGTTGTTCTGCCAAGAATCTCACCTGCTCCAGGCAATCCAGCAGTTTCTAGTATAGAAAGTGGGTAAATAGCTTGCAGGTACTTTCTATAGACTAAGTTGATGGTAAATTCAGTTGGAGAATCTGTATGTTTACCTGCTGTAGGGATAGGAATAGGTATAGACCAGTCCACATGGTCCATATGGTTTATGGCATGTGGTGGTGTTATTGTGGGTGAAAAAGGATGCCAGAGCAGGAGCCGACCAGACAGCATTTCCCTTCTGCAAGTCATGTGGTTTTTGGTCAATGCCAAGGTCTCTCTAGTTTTTCAATTGATTTATTTCTTTTTGAATACCTGAGTGGGGGCCATAGAGGTATGTTCTGGGGAGAGAGACCTATAATGTGCACTGTAGAACTCTTCTCATCCAGCAGCTGGTATCTTAGCCTCCAATTGCTGGTCAAACAGGTAATAACTTCTAAAACAGAAAATATAGCTTGGAAAATTTGCTTCCAATTTGCCTGGGCAAAAGCATGAGTTTTTTTTTTCACTTTAATTAGATTTTCGTAATGACTTTTCTAGTTAATTAACTGGCTTTTAGCGTGTGGGCAGTTGTTCAATCTATGAGCCTTGAAGGCTCTTGTTAGTTCTGCCCTGGCAGAAATGCACTTCGAGATAAAAATGATTTCTGAGAGATACCAGGGTTTTTAGTGTGCGTGCATGTGTGTGTGTCTTCATGTGGAGGTTTAAGTAGTGACTTGATAGTACTTACAGTATAAGATCATGATATGTGACTATACTATAAGTAACAGTCTAGACTCTAGGGTTTCCTGGAAGCAGATTTTTCAAGAAGGGGGAACTATAGAACAAATAATGTTACTTGTGAAGGTATATGGAGTTTCTCAGTCATCCAGGTCATGGTTGCTTTTTTAAGAGGCAACTGGACTTTCTTGTTTTTCTTTGAAGACGTTTCATTTCTCACTCAAGAAGCAGAACTGAAGAAGCTTCTTGGGTGAGAAGCGAAATGTCTTCAAAGAAAAACAAGAAAGTCCAGTTGCCTCTTGAAAAAGCACCTTTGGGCTACCTGACTGAATAGCAAGGCATGATATCACTTCTTTAATCTGACCTAGTTCCCTATTGTATTTCACCATGAGTGATTGCAGATTTTGAAAAATAAAGTTCTCAATATTTTGAGTTTTCTCTCATTTCCTCCTGTCCTTCATACCATACACCTTACAGAGAATGTGAGGAACATGGTGTTAACCACAGTACAATTATGGATAATTTAAAACTATCATTTGTGTATTTAAATTGAGAAAGGTAACATCACAATGGAAAATTGATCTTACCAAGGTATATTTATGCCATAGAAGCAAGTGGGGAATGGTCCATAGACAAGTCAGTCTTTATAATATACAGGCATTTGAATCTTCTAGAAGTCAAAAACTTTCAGTTGAATATGAGGAATACATGTTTGATTATGGTGGTTGGAAATATCATCCTTTGGTAGTAGTATTAATTCAAACTGTTCTGGTCTATTGATAGGCTATCTCTTTTTTTGGAAATTTCTGTGAGTATGCAAACTATACTTTTCTAGCATCTTTCACTCCTTCTAGTCATGTCTCTGAAAACAGATTTAAATGCCTGACATTGTTCCTGTATAGTTGCTAGATTTGATCATCTTTCCAATCATCTAATTTAATTCATTCCATATACAACTTTAACAAAGTATGTGCCCCATAGTGGTTTTCAAAGAATAGAATAGAATAGAATAGAATAGAATAGAATAGAATAGAATAGAATAGAATAGAATAGAATAGAATAGAATTCTTTATTGGCCAAGTGTGATTGGACAATGTTTATGTCCAATCACACTTGGCCAAAGTGAAATGTTTATGCTGCATCTTGAATGTGCAAATTTGGACAAGGCTAGTGAAAGTATCAGTTTATTTCTAAGTTTCTTTCTTACACATTTGATGATATATACAGTAATTTCATCAGAATGGATGGCATTGATTTATGAGGGAGGGGTTAGCCCTCTTTTGTTGTGAGGAGAAACTAAGAATGGAAATTGAGTGGGGGAAAAAATCTAAGGGAGCAAACCACTCCTATCTAGAGCACATAAAAAGAATCCAGTTTGTACACAACTAGTGCATGGTTATCTGAAATTATGCATGTATTTAATGCATTTAAATGGCATTCTTCTGTTAGCATTTTCAGGTGGTTTGCAGTTAAAGGAAGACAAAAATTACATGATAATAATAAAAGTATATCTCTAGTTCAAAAAAAAATGAAGATGGGGGAAATAAAAATGTCTTTTCCTGACAGTAAAAAAAAAAAGCCATCTCTGTCAGCATCAGTTAAACCTCATGTAAGTGGTGCTCAAAATGTGAGAAAGCTCTTCTCAATCATAATTTTATCTCCGATAAGGCAGACTCTCAGGGAAGTCCTCCAGAAATGATCTTGGTGCCTGGGCCGATTGATAGGGGAGTCAGATCTCTTCATGTTTGAGCAGTGCCATAACGAGGTCAACTGTTTATTCATTCCAGCCCTCTTCAATGACAGCTATGTCTTTCTTCTGGTGGCAGGTTTGTGTAACCCCTGAAAGTCATCCCAGAGGCCCAAAAATGGCCTGTCATAATTGCTGGTTTTAAATTATGGTGACCCCCCCCCCCCATAATATCCTTCAAGACATACGCTGACTTTTACAATTTTTGCAAATTCCCAAATAATCTTGTCGCTCTTCTCGCTATTGACTTAGTGATACATCTCATAATTCATTCCAAATTGTATGCAATTCAAGAGCAGTAGAAGACGAAGGAAATTCAGAAAGGAAAAAAAGATGTGCCCTGTGCCAAAAAGGAAAATGTAGTATTT
Source organism: Diadophis punctatus similis (assembly GCA_023053685.1). NCBI lineage: Eukaryota > Metazoa > Chordata > Lepidosauria > Squamata > Dipsadidae > Diadophis > Diadophis punctatus. Next base: position 12,069,150 of record JALIGW010000013.1, on the reverse strand, counting down.
ATCATTTTTAAAGAGAACAAAAAGATCTGTATGTTATGTGGGTTTCAGTGACAGTAATTATCCTGCTATTCAAGAATGAGTAATTACATTATTCTGTATGCTAAACTGCATAGTTACTGTTACACACACACACACACACACACACACACACACACACACACACACACACACACACACACACACACACATGATGATTGCACCACAAATATTGGAAACAGAGCTGCAAATGAAACAGATGCTTACTCATATAAATGAGAGTTGTGGTTTTTATATTTGGATTATATTTACCTGATACAAAAACAAATATTTAGGTCACCAAATTTTCAAGATGATACACTATAGTATAATTATTCTTCTGACTTTTCTTTTTAAATATGCACCCTAAATGTATAATTAATTATTCCTTAAATTAGTTCTGAAAACTATTCAGAAAGTTTAACCTGTGAAGATACAACCCCAAAGAAGTGCTACTTCCAAGACATATTTTCAAATACCTGTTCAGCGAAAAGGAGTTTATTTTTCAGGGATCCTACAGATTAGTTTTTCATTTAATAAAATTAGTACAAGTCATAATAACTACAACCTAGATGTCTTGCCCAATGTGTGGGTAGGGTTCCTTCCCCCGTTCCCAATTTTGACTTAGCAGAGAGGTAAACCAAACTTTGCCCTATATGAGTCCTCTGTTGCAAAGGCCTTCTCAGTTCACCCTTCTCTTTCTGATATATGATATCATTGATTATGGAAGCAACCAGGACTGCTGCAAGCAGGTGTGAACTTGTGCACTGCACAAAGGTGCTATGACACAATGGGAACAGTAGGCAAAGTAGCCCTTCCAGTTACCACTCATCTGTGCATGTTGAAGAAAAGGGAGAACAAAGCACTGAGAAGCTGCAATTGCCATGTGATGTAATTTGATGCTCTGGTTGCAAAATACATTTTGTACAAAGGAGCATTACAGGTTAGCAGTGGTCTTGTGAATAGCTACAGATGTTTGGAGCAATGACTGAAAAACTGTGGAGCTGTTGGTGGTCTCTGAGCTTGGTTGTTTGCATGCCGATCTTTCATTACCCAACTAGGTAACATCATCAGTGTGATCACGTTGATCACACCAAAAACATCAATCTATAAGGAAGAAGCGGAACACCATGTGGAAGGCAGGAAAGCATGTCAGGGCGGAGGGGAAGGAAGGTAGCAGCCTACTCCCTTCCCTGCAGCCTTGGCATGCTTTCCTGCCTTCCACGCAGCCTTCCCGGTTTCCCTGTAGCTAGCTTGCGAAGGCAGGCAAGCGGAACGCCATGTGGAAGGCAAGAAAGCATGTCGGGGTGGCGTGTCTCCCATGCCGGCTCCACTAGGCTTGGGGATCTGAATCAGCCCACTGGCTTCCCACCCGGCCACCTGCCTGCTCTCTTTGATTGCCAGCACCACTCCAGGAACTCGGCTTGCAGAGTCCGGTGCTCTGGGAGAAGAAGGCTCAGCCGCGGCACCGCTTACAGCCAGCAAAGAAGCAAAGTGAGAGGGGCAGAAGCTGCTGGCGGCTGGCGGGGCAGCAGCCCCCCCGCATGGGGAGAGGGTCAGGGAAGGCCTGGCTGCACCACCGCGGAGCTTTCCCTTCAGCCTGGGCGGCAGCGCTTACCCAGGTATGCGGGTAGCCCTTCATCTTTGCCATGTCGCCCCACTTGTAGTTGCGCAGCCGGCCGGAGTGGGATATGGCATGAGCAGAGTGGCCAATGCAGCAACCGCTGAGGCCACCCTGGCCGAGCGATCGCTGCGCCTCCCCAGCAACAAGCGCGTCAGGGCCACCTTACCTGCCTTCATCACCTCTGTGCACTGCACATGGAAGGGGCTGCTGCCGTCACTCTCGCCACCCTCCCTACCCGCCTGGCTGCAGATGTCCGCCTGCCCGAAGTAACCCCACCACTGTTTGCTTTCATTTCGCGGCGGGAGAAGGAAGAAAGCTGAGGGAGAAGTTAGGTAAGGAGGAGGAGGAGGGTCCTGCGGTCGCTGGCACAGCAGCCACCACTGAGAAGTGGGGAAGTGGCCTTATAGTGGTCCGACCTGGCTTTCAGGCCGGCGGGCCATGGGAAGTCAAAGCTCCAAGGGAAAGGGGGATTGCAAGGGGGAGCCGCCCTCTCCGCACCAAATACCATTCAGGGTAGTCCTATGAATTGGGTGAGCCGAGCCGCAGCTTCTTGCCTTCTTAGCTCAGAGATTGGCCGTTTTCTGCAGAAGGATGACTGCAGCTCCCCCCCTTTTCCCTTTTAAATTAAAAATTGTTTTGACGCTGTCTAATGTTTTGAGCTGGCACGGGAGGCACAGGTGGAAGGCTGCCTTTTCTACAGCATCTCCCTCCCCTCTTTGGATCACCCTGCAAGGGGGGGTCTGCCTTTGCAGAAATGGGGTGGGCGGTTTGTAAGGTGGATTTGCGGGGTGGATGCACGGCCCTCCGGGATGGAGAGCAGGGCAAGAGAAGGCGCCGAGGTTTACTTGGGCAGTCAATCCAGACAGCGGAGGGAAACTCAAAGCTTTGGGGGCTTCAGAAGGGCAGAATGTGCTTCAGAATGTGCAGCTCCTGGATCTAACAGTGAGTGACATGAGTGACATCAAGTTGGCCACGCCCACCTGGTCACATGACCCACCCCCACCAAGCCACACCCACAGAGCCGGTAGGGAAAAATTTCACATTTCACCCCTGAATATTAGGAGGAAAAAAGAGGGCATTAGTTTAGGATCATTGAAATACAGATTGAGCTACAGTTATTCCCTGCTTTGCAAATCATTGAAATAGCTAGTCATAGTGAAAGGCAGGAAACTAGATAGATTATAAGATACAATTTTTATCTAGAAGCCTTGCCAAAGGACATGATGGTTAGAAATGTGCTTTAAAATTAAAAAGTCAAGGTTCTCTAGAAGGCAGAATAACAAAATAATGAGTGTTAGAAGGGACTATCTTCTATAGGCCGTGCCAAAAAGTATTAGAAGGCTTAGTGGTCTTTTTCCCTTTTCTAAGATGAACGCACAATATTGATCATGTGGCAAAGGTTGTTTAAAACAAGAAATAAAGATTACATTCTTCAATTCTCACATACGCTACAGAATGTATGATGCATGGAAATGCTTGGATACCATCTAATCCAAGCCAATTGTTTTCCAGTTCTGTTGGGCTGGGTTCAGAACTGGTGTGCCTGAGATGAATTGCTAAAATCAAATTAATTTGGGGCAAATTAATAATTTTAATAACAAATGGAACCTTTTCATTTTCAAAAGGAATCGTAAGTCATGTCTCATTAAACAAACTGTATATCTTTAAGCAGAAATAGCCACACAGGGGGTTAATTCAGTAGTATCTACCTGTGTTTAACTGTTGCTGAAGCATGTCCTTTATATTTAAGAGGATTTCTGTTACAACATTTTCTTCTCAGTGGCAGAACTTAAATGCTTGGCCCCTGATTAAATGAGAAGGAGAGGGCAGAGTAAAACAGGGTCAACCTTGTGCATTGTTGTTTGACTTTACTCCCATGTTGTTTTAAAGAAAGGTTAATAAAGACTGTTTCTATCAGAGCAAAGAGCCTTGCTTTCTGTGATCATTTCCTGATAATATCATTTGTTTTTGTCTAGCATTGAGGCAGTAGAGAAATCCCTGTGGATCATCTTGACTTTGTATTCTTCTACTTGGCAATAAATATCTTGGCTCCCTCTGTTGTCACTTGATCAGGCATGAAAAGAGATCTGCACTTTCCTAACTAATACAAAAAAAAGGGCTTAAGGGGATTCTTTTCTTTTCTTTTTTTCCTCCCCTGTCTTTGTGTATACAGCATATGAATTAAATGGATCTGTATCTACCTTTTGACTTTGAATTAAAATATTAGATCCAATTCAGTACTTCTAAATCAAAATTATTATAGATTGGCCAAGCAGCCATCATCATTTCATGAGTATGTGGGAGCAATGAAGATGTTCTCTGATAGGAATAACAAAGTTCTTGCAAATACCTGAAAAGGATAAAACAGTTGAAGCATTCTGGATATTCAAAGTAAACAACCTGTTAATTTAAGCAAAACAGAATTACATTCCTGAGCAATTAAATGACATTGGGAATGAGAATTCAAGTTGTACAAGTGAAGCAGCTTAAAAGCACTTGAAAATAAACAAACAAATCCCATTGTTGGATGAAATTACATCTACTTGAAGACTCAGGATCACAGCTTGAGTGTTGCACCTGGGTGCCTTAGTTTCTACGATTCTCATCCCGTACATGTTGGAGGCATGTATAGGTTGAAATTCCAAGGATTAAAAGTATGTTTGTTCCTATTCCTATTCTTAAGGTGATCATAACTTATTTTATAGGCCATGTGCAATATTGTAACCTACTCTATTCTACAAGGACTGCTTTTGAAAAGTGTTTGTAGATTGTGTTTGGTGCAGAATGTTGCAGCCAGAAGATTGATCAGTCTGTTTCCAGATCCCTGTTATGACCTACAAACTCTATGCAATGTGAGATCAAGCTTTTTTGGATACCACATTCTCCCAAGTTTGTTTGCACAAAGTTTGTTCTCCTTGGGAGTACCTGCCCCTTGGTCTCCTTGGAAGATGCAATAGAGAACATTCTTGATGTTGCTCCTTCAAGCCCTGGAATTCTGTCCTACAGGGGCCAAGCTACTGTATTTTTCGGAGTATAAGCCGCACCGGAGTATAAGATGCAGCTTAGTTTATGGGCAGGAAAATAGGGGGGGGAAATCTACCTACCAGGTATTCATCTGGCTAGCGTCCTTAGTCTGGTCAGCTTCAGCACATTATTTTATCCCCTGGTTAGGGCTGAAAAAAAAACCTTTTTGGGAGCAAGTAGCAATGAAAACAAGCCTGCAAAGACTTAGGGCTGGAAAAAAACTTCTTCGGAGGGAGTAGCAATGAAAAAATCCTGCAAGCTGGGAAGATTGTTAGCAGCTCGTTAGGGCTGAAAAAACCTTTTTCAGAGGGAGTAGTAATGAAAACAAGCTGGGAAGAGCCGGGAAGATCATTAGTACCTCGTTAGGGCTGGAAAAAAAAGCTTTGAAAAAGCTACATTTGGAGTATAAGATGCACCCAAATTTTCAGCCTCTTTTAGGGGGGGAAATGTACGTCTTATACTCCAAAAAATACAGGTAATTCCCTCTCAGTTGACATTTTGCCAAAATACAAATTGTGTGTATTTAGACAGACTTGGGGGATTAAATATATTTGTTTATTGAGGTATCTTTTAATTGGCTTCATACTATTAATTTCTAGGTTGTGAACAGTCACTTGTATTTTTGTCATTTCTTGGTTGAAGTACTGCAAAGGTAATTTACTTTTCATGGGGTATCCTTGAAATATCCAATTACTTTGAAGGCTATTCACACATTTCTGCTGCTACAAAATGAGGAGGTCTGTTGGCTTAGTTGTGCTATTACCATATTGCAATACCAACATGGGAGCTGATTTGGTTGCTGGCATGGGTCTGTTTCCAATTCATGTGAGTTGGGAAAGTCCCAATGCTGAGCATGTTGTATGGTGGGTTCTTTGTGTTTAATTATTATTGTTGTTATTGCTTGTATTTAACTTATTAATATCTACTTTCTGCCTAGAATCTGCTAAGGTTGAAGCAATAAATAAATTAAATCAATAGGTTTTCATTACTTTCGTTTTTATGTTTTAATTTTAGTCCTGTTTTTATGTATATATTATTAATGTTGCCTTCCTTAAGAGCTTTGGTGGAAAAATGAAATGTAAATAAGTTTTATATAATAATTGTGTCCTTCCCAGTGTAAAAGATATCTATCTGCACATGTGGCTTGTCTTCAAATCTCTGAGTGCATGACCACAGAGAGCCAGTTTAGTGTAGCACTTAAGGTGTTGGGCCAAAAAAGGGGAGACTGTGAGTTCTAGTCTTCTCTTAGGAATCAAAGCCAGCTGGTGATCTAACCTACCTCACAGGATTGTCATCAGGAAAATAGGCAGAAACATTAGGTATGTTGCCTTGAGTTTTACAAAATAATGATGATATATACCCGTGATGGCGAACCTATGGCACGGGTGCCACAAGTAGCACGCAGAGCCATATCAGTGGGCACGCGAGCTCAGGTCCGGCGCGCATGTGCGCACCGGCCGGCTGATTTTCGGGCCTTCTGGGCCCACTGGGAGTCAGGAAACAGGCTGTTTCCAGCCTCCAGAGGGGGTGGGGAAGGCCGTTTTCGCCCTCCCCAGGCTCCTAGAAGCCTGGAGAGAGCAAAAAATGGGCGTGCCATTGCATGCTGGGAGTGGGGGGAGTCATACACGCATGCGCGGGGGTGCATGGAATTATGGGTGTGGGCACGCACACACGTGATCCCACGCATCCCCCCTTTTTTGGCACGCGAACCAAAAAAGGTTCGCCATCACTGATATATACTATTATTACTACTATTACTACTATTACTACTATTACTGCTGCTACTACTACTACTACTAATACTACTACTAATACTACTACTACTAATACTACTACTAATACTACTACTACTACTACTACTACTACTAATAATAATAATAATAATAATAATAATAATAATAATAATAAACATCTGACTTACTCAGTCTAAATATATGACTGACTGAAAATATTACCAAATGAAAATATCTTAGTGCCCAGTTCTGTGCCTTGTGTGCTCATGCCGTGTATCTTGGCCTGTTCGACTCCTGGACAGCTTCCCTGGACTTTGTTTGTGCCCATTGGACTCTGTTACCCAGTGACTCTGGCTGTACTGAGCTAGAAATCCGGACCTGCAAAACAGGGGTGCTTTCCAAGGACCTGTTTCAGGGGTTTGAATAAACACCTGTAGAACTCTTGCCATACGTGCGTGTGTGTATGGGAAGTGGGGCAGCACAAAAAGAAGGAAGACCAACTTGAATGTGTAATGGGTTGATTAAAGAAGTTGTTTGACACCCTGCTACATGATTGGATAATCAAGTGCCTAGAAATAATAGGAGTCAGAAGAAACATCAGAAGCTTTATGCAGATATTGATGGCACAATGGAAGACATTGTAGGTCAATTGTGATAATTGGGAGAGGTTTATGTCAAGAGAAGGATATTTCAAGGAGACTCATTTTCACTATTTTTCATTGCACTGATTCCTTTGTCAACAATACTGAATAACTCAGGTCATGGCTAACAAAAACATCTGCCAGACTACCCCACCTCCTTTACAGGAAGCTGTGCAGAAAAACAGGATCTGAAATAGAATTGCTGCTCAATACTGTCATATATACAGCTAAGATATTGCAATCAAATTTAAACTGGACAAATGTGCTTACCATCAAATGAGGAAAAGTAGTGAAAACTGAAGGAATCAAGGTGCCCTATGGCAATAACATCAGGAGTCTGGATGAAGATGTTCACTACAAATACCTGGGCATCCTTCAAGCTGACAACATTAAGCACCCTGAAGTCAAGAAAAAGGTTAGATGCAGGGGTGAAATCCAGCAGGTTCTGACAGGTTCTGGTGAACTGGTAGCGGACATTTTGAGTAGTTCAGAGAACCGGTAGCGGAAATTTTGAGTAGTTTGGAGAACCAGCAAATACCATCTCTGGCTGGCCCCAGAGTGGGGTGGCAATGGAGATTTTGCAATATCCTTCCCCCAGGAGTGGGGAGGGAATGGGGATTTTGCAGTATCCTTCCCCTGGAGTGGGGTGGGAATGGAGATTTTGCGGTATCCTTCCCCTGCCATGTCCACCAAGCCATGCCCACCAAGCCACACCACATCCACCAAGCCATGCCCACAGAACCGGTAGTAATTTTTTTTATTTCACCACTGGTTAGAAGTGAAAACATCAAGAGAGTGAAGAAGATCTTAAAGTCCAAAGTCAGTGGAGGAAATACCATCAAGGCAATCAACACTTGGGCAATTCCAATCATTAGATACACAGCTGGAATAGTGGACTCAACTCAAGCAGAACTAAAAGTCCTGGATAGGAGGACTAGAAAATAATGACAATGAATCATGCCCTTCATCCTCAGAGTGACATTGACAGATTCTACTTACCAAAGAAAATGGGTGGGCATGGAATGTTGCAAGTACATCAGATAGTTGAAGAAGAAAAAGGGCATTGGAAGAATATCTGAAGAACAATGAAGAAGATGCACTGAAACTAGTATAAAGGAAGGCCAACTGAGTATTGTAGAGACCAAACTGGCCTACAAGAAAGACCACATGAAGAACAGAAAAGAGGCATGGGAAGACAAGCAGAAGAAACAGATAATAACAAGAAATGGCAATGGCTAAGAGCAGGAAAATTGAAGAATATAAGGCAGAGAGGCTAATCCTGGCTGCACAAGACTAAGCCTTAGGAACAAATGCATACAAAGTAATATTTGAGAAGACAAGTGCCAACTCTGCAAGGAAACTGAAGAAACAGTGGATCACAAAAGATCACACAGACTGACTACAAACAATGGCATGACAAGTAGCAACAATGGTGTATTGGAGGATCTGCAAGAAATACCTTTTGCCTGCAAATAGGAACTGGTGGGACCTTCACAATTGTCAATAAGAAAGATAAAAGAAGTATTTCTTATAGTGGACATGGCAGTACCTGGAGACAGCAAAATAGAAGAGAAAGAACTGGAGAAGATAACAAAATACAAAAACCTGCCAATAGAAATATGATGACTGTGGTAAAAGAAAGCAAAGGTAGTACCAATAGTAATAGACCCAATACTAATTGGGTCTAATCCCAAAACAACTGAAGCATCACTTGAACACCATCAGTATTGACAAAATCACCATCAGTCAATCGCAAAAGGCAGCTTTACTCAGAACAGATTACATCCTGTAATTATATCTTTAGCACCATCAGACATCCACATTTGCCTATCCCACGTCCTTGGGAAGAACTTGATAGATTGGCAAAAATGCCAAATCTAGTCTAAACATCTAGCTGACTGTGCAAGGAACCATAATATATGCCTCTATATGAGAACTCTCATTCAGTGAATATGTGAGCGGTGGGAGGGTTTTCTGTAGGAATAAACATAAAATCCCCACCCTGTATGAAAGGCTTCTGTTACTTTTTTTTTAATGCCTTGAATGTCTTTGTTTGTTTGTTTTGAACAATCATTTTTCTATAATTTATCACCAGGGTAATGGAATATCTTTAATTTGATGGAAGCACCTAGATAAAACTAGGACTAGCAAACTGACATTTGATCGTTGACGATAAAATCAGTGCTTGTTTTAAGTTGTGTAATTGACTGGCCTGGAAAGGTAGGGGAGGAAAAAGGAACTCTCCTGTAACCAAGAGATTCAGTTCTCTATGTCCAGCCAGAACATAATATGCTGTGTTGGCTTGTGAGGCCTGTGGGGTTTAAATAGTGTCTGCAATCTGGAGCCATACTGATTTACTAATCCTTGATCTTAGCTGAACATGATCACAGCCCCTGCTTCTGTTCATAAGGGATAGGCTTACTGTTAATTGACAGGCTTTGGCATCTTACCAAAAGAAAAAAGAAAAAAAAGTGGCAGTGTGAGAAGAATGGGCTAATACAGCCCCAGAGGATGTTCCTGACAAGTTAATTTGGGAATGGGGTATTGCAGGAAGGGGGAGAAGGGCAGGGGGGAAAAAAGGTTGCTTCAAACTCCATGCAAATGGGAAAACATTTTTAATTTGTTGTGTTAAGAAGCACTTTAATGAATTCAAGGCATTTTAAAAATAGTTTAAAGTATTAGTAATAAAAGCAGCAATACAGGAAGATTACAGGAGGAATGGCATCCTAGTTTTCCCAAGCTTTTTTTGGGTGTGGGGGACACGACTCCAATTCAGTGTTGACTCTTGGTGATGGTTTAGACCAGGGATCAGCAACCTTAAACACTCAAAGAGCCATTTGGACCCATTTCCCACAGAAAAGAAAACACCAGGAGCCACAAAACCCTTTCCGTGCCTGACTATTTCCTGAGCGGCCACAGAACTAGCATATATAGTTGAATTAAATGTTCTTCTTTTCTTCTGAAACTTTTCTTTTCTTGGATTTATCCATGGTTGGCCTAACGGGGGTTGAAAAGCTCAATAAATCACGTGCTGGCAGGTATTACACATTGGCGGTTGTGATGCATATTTTGAGCAACAGGGAGCCGCAGCAGAGGGATGAAGGAGCCACATGCGGCTCCAGAGCTGCAGGTTGCTGACCCCTGGTTTAGACCAATCCCTGCAATTTTCTTTGGATTTTTGGAAGTGGTTTGCCTTCCCTTCTTTCTAGAGCTGAGAGAGAATAACTGGCCCAAAGTCACCCGGCTGGGTTTGTGCCTAAGGTAGGACTAAAACTCACTATCTCTCAGTTCCTACTTTTTGGTGCTTTAAATACTACCCCAAACTGTCTTCTAAGTTCTTAGCTTCCCATTTGTTTTATGTGTTTTCATTTGTTACTTGACTCCCGATGGCTTCCAATATACCAGATTTTCAATACCTTAAAATGTCCATTGTGTAGTATTATTAAAATAAAGGTGAAATTTGAAAAAAAAACATACTACAAAATATGTGAAAAACAGCTACAAAAATCATTTAAAATCTCCAGTAAATAAGTAGATAACAATAATCACAATTCAAAAGCTCTTCTAACTAATTCTGTTTTGAACATATTAATCATATTTTAATAAAGTGAGAGCTGATAGCGTTATTGGGGAGAATATGTCAAATCAAGTACACAGCTTTAAGGGAGAGGCTCTTTATAGGTAGTGAGTATTTTAGTTTTCTGTTCTTCCTAAATTTGCCTTTGCTAAGAAGCACCTGAGAGACTCTATTCCCTTCATTCCCTTGGCCTTGCAAAAGTGGAGAACCATCTAAAGGTTCTCCAGAAATACATTGGTATGGGGTAGTCGTCAGGATTATTTAGAGAAGGTTGATCTGGAGATACCTAAGATCCAAGACAGTGTGGCTTCAAAGGATAAAATGAGGACTTTGAATTGTATACAAAAGCTAATAGAACACCAGTGCAAGAAATGAAACATAGATGTAATGTGCTCGTGTTGGCATATACCGTATATAAAACAACGTTTGGAGCAGAGGTGGGTTCCTCCCGATTTGTACCGGTTCTATAGAACCGGTAGTAAACCAGTGGTGACATCATGGAGCTGGTTCTGTCAGTGCCGGTCCATGGACGCCGCCATCTTTTTTTTGGATTTTTTTTTGAAAAAAAAATGGGGGGGATTTTTCGCTGGTTTTTGCTTCTGCGCATGTGCAGAAGCTGAGTTTTTGGCACTGAGCATGCATCACCATCTTGTTTTTAGCTTTTTGGTTTTTTTTGCTTGTTTTGGCACTGCGCATGCGCACACGTGCAAAGTGTGCATGTGCACGCTCGGCGTGGCCATGTGGTGCACAATGTGCGAGCAACCACGTGGCATGGGAGGAAGCGAACCAGCGGCGAGGTAAGTTAGAACCCACCCCTGGTTTGGAGTGTTGCATTCTGGGTAGTTTTCAAGGGCAACCCCATGTAGAAAGCATGACAGTAATCCAGGTGAATGGTGATCAGAGCATGAGTCACTGTTATAAGGTCCTCACATTCCATGTAAGGCTGCAATTGGTACATAATCAAAGCTGAGCTAAGGCTTTCCTGGTCACGACCTTCATTATCTGAGGTTAGCAATGTTTCCCTTCTTGTTGTTTTGGTAATGGATCGCTCCTCTCTCCATCAAGGTCATCCTCTTTATTCTCTACATTGGTTTGTTCACCCTACAGAAGTCCCGGGTGGCAGCCAGATTCTTCTGGACCAGGAAACCTCTTCCAGCAAGTTCAAGAGCTAAAAGAAGCCTCAGAAAAAACAGAGAAGAAAGCAATGTCTGATTTCTAGTGGACTGCTTCACTCAAAACATTGTTGAAGTGAATACCATTTGAAGCTTTGCACATCCATTAAATATACTAAATGCAGTAAATAAATAAGATTTTAACTCAACAGGCCCTTTGGTTTTTGACTAGACATGATGTACATAGATGTTTTTTTCTTCTAATCCCATAATTTTCAATAATGGAAGTTTAAAAAAAGCTCCGAGTCCTTATGCCAGGCACATAAGATTAATTTTGTGTTTCACTTTGGAGACAGGGAAAGCCTCTTTATTGCTGCTGACATTTATAATTGTGAAAGGGACTAAGTGCTGATTCTGAGAGGGTCTCAGACTATACAGATTCAAAAACATTGCAATTAAATATATTAGAAGACACTTACAGATATGCAGCCAATCAGCTTGCTCAATTAGTAAATATTCTAAGCCCTATAATTTTACATAAAGAGTGACCCATGCTGTGAGGAATGTTTACTAGATTGATTTGTTGGATAATTAGACTCAGGAGAGATAAATGTTCCATAAGTGTTTGTATTGTGATATGCCCTCACACTGATACATAAGTAGAGGGTTGGTACTGGTTTCTTCAAGTTCTTAAGTCCATTTCTAGCTGCTTCTTCCACCATTCCTTTTACTCACCTGCATTTTGAAAGTCCATGCAAGATGGAATTCAGAAAAAAAAATTGAGTTTCGATTATTAGAATAGAATAGGAGGAAGTCCTTATTTTAGCTCTAATTTTAGCCAAATCATGCCTCCTATAAACTCTTAAAACATTAACTAAGGATACATTTTAAAGGATATAAAGGTAGTTCTGTGTTTTGCTCCCATCCTCTCTAACTGATGGACTGAATCTATAAACCAGTCTTGCCCAGGCATGTGACTTCTGAATGTATTGGGATTCTAATTTCATACATCTGGGGGTGGGCATGTTAGCGGAGAAATCACTCCGGAGGTCGATGGATCGTCGCTTCCCTTTTGAAAACATACTTACTTAGAAAATAAAACCCGAGATTCAAATCTAATTAACAAAATATTTATTTCAGTAGAAAAGTAATAAAAAATCCTTATTAGACTACATCTTATCGGCTAATGAAATAAATCAGTTCTACCTTGGTAGAAATGGCGGAGAGAAGGAAAGGAGTTGACCTCTGGAATGCAGACATGCGTAATAGAATATATCATACGTCTGCTTGACCATAAATACAAGAAACAGAAAAACATAGAGATGCACAACTGGCAATAATTCACATCGTGACAGGGCATATGGCTGGGGAAGGCTGATATAAGCAGTGCAGTGCAGAGTGGACCTTCTGTACAATCATTTTTGTTACAGAGAGGCATAGTAAAGAACTTAGCAATTACATTGTTTTGCTTAATGACCAAAGGGAAGTAAGTTTGTAAACCTGGTCGCAGTCAATAATGTCTCACTTAGCAACCATGTTGCACAGCAACCAAGTTGCTGGTCCCAATTGCGTTTACTAAAGTGAGGACTCTCTGTAGTGCTCAGATTTGAATCTCTCTGCTATGCAATGCTCGTAGTACGCAGAGAACTCGGAACCCTAGAAATGGGGTATAATATAAAGGTCAACATTTTACAATAAGACTATCATTTTTTAATGTATTTCAAAATGTTTGTAGTATTGGGAACATTCCATTATCTGTATCACATATAACAAACAAGTAGCATCTTTCGCATCACTGAACCTCTCAACTTTCTTCCCCTTCCCTTTAGGCATGTTCCTAGTTCAACAGTATGGCTGCTGGGCCTATATTTAACAAAATATGTATGTATGTATGTATGTATGTATGTATGTATGTATGTATGTATGTATGTATGTATGTATGTATTTTTCCTATTTCTTAATTGCCCATCTTCCTCAGAGTGAGGCTTTGGGTGGTATACAATATAATCAATATATAGGCAATGTATAAAATTAACATGAAAATCAGAATTAATTTAAGATTTAAACAATTTAAAATTATAAAAATAACACACAATTTCAAAAGGTGAAGAATTCCAAGATGGGGAGGGGATAGCAGTTATTATTATGGGTGGGGATGTTTTCTCATGGGGCCAGTAAACCCCACGGTTGTCTGGGCCCCTGTGTCCCTCATGCCAGGCTACAACCAAATTTTGATCTTTTTGCAGAAGGCCAAGAAATTGGGGGCTTTCCTCACCTCTAAGAGAAAGCTATTCCACAGTGCAAGGGCACCAGCAGAGAAGGCCAACTTCCTAGACCCCGCCAGTCAAAATTATTTAACTGACCAGGTCTGTAGCGGATGTGATGGGGCAAAGCCTGTTCCATAGGTAGCCTTGCCCTATGCCATGTAGGGCTTTATAGGTGATGGCCAATACCTTGAATAGAACACGGAAGCAAACTGGCATCCAGTGAAGTTCACGGAGTAAAGATGTTATATGTGCCCTTCTTTGGGCACTCAGTATGGCTTGCACGGCTGCATTCTCCACCAGCTGAAGCTTCTGGATACTTTTCAAGGATAGCCCTGTGTAGAGTGCATTGCAATAGTCCAATTGGGAGATGACCAGGGCATGCGTGACTGAACAGAAGGCCTTCCTGTCCAGGAAGGAGTGTAATAGGCGCACACTGTGGAGTTAAGAAAAGGCCTTTCTGGCTACAGCTTCCACCTGCACTCAAGCCAGAGCCGTGAGTCCAAGAGGACCGCCAAGTTACAGCCCAGGTCTGCCTGGCATAGTGCAACTGCATCCAGAATCAAAGATGATAAACTCCTGGATGTAGAGCCATTCCATCTTATGGGGATTCAGTTGAAGTCTGTTGTTCCCCATCCAGACCCCCACAGCCTCCACATCTACTACCTGAGTCCTTCGGGAGTTGGGCAGCATATAAGAACACCATAATAAATAAATAATAAATAAATAAATAAATAATACTTCATCCCTCACTTTACTCAGGATGCAGATATATAGCTGGGTATAATCAGAATATGGGTGATACCTCATCCTGTGATGATGAATGATTTCTCCCAGTGGTTTCATGTAGATCAGGGGTATCAAATTCGATTTACCGTAATTGAGGGCCACATCAAGGTTATGTTTGACCTCGGGGGGATGGGTATGGGTATGGGTGGGGTGGGCGTGGCCAGCTTGATGTCAGTCATGTTGGGAGCACCTGTGGTGGCCTGAGTGCTCTGCCAGCAAAAACGGGCTCCCAAACTCCATATTCAGCTGGACGGGCTCCTGCAACCCTCTGCCAGCGAAAATGGAGCTTGGGAGCCCTCCTGAGCTCCATTTTCGCTGGCAGAGGCACCGCGGGCTGGTCCTTCGCTGTTTCCAGGGCAGCCCTATGGGCCAGATCTAAACATCCCACGGGCCGGATCTGGGCCCCAGGCCTTGAGTTTGACACCCCTGATGTAGATGTTATAAAGGAGCAGAACGAGCCCTCAGCCCTGTGGCACCCTACAAAGTAGGGGCCATGAGCTGGACCTCTTGCTCCCTATTCACACCAATTTGAACCAGTCTCGGAGGAAGGAAGGAATGAGCACAAAACTCTGCTGCCCACCCTCAACTCCCTAAATCGCCCCCAAAAGATATCATGGTTGATGGTATTGAAAGCCATTGAGAGATCAAGAAGACCAACGATGGATGCACCACCTCCACTCTGTTCCTGCCAGAGATTGTCCATGAGTGCAACCAATGCAGATTTTGTCCCATATCTGGGTCTGAAATCGGACTGAAAAGGATCCAGATAATGTTTCCTCCAGGGCTTATGCTGTATTCTCAGCTTCTTACTTGTAAATGCTCCAGAGCTGCTAGATTAACAGATTAACAGAATAACAGAGTTGGATGGGATTTTGGAGGTTTTCTAGTCCAACCCCCTGCCCAAGGCAGGAATCCTTATTACAGATTAATGCAAATGCAATGAATATACATAGATGACTAGCAGGATCCAACAAATCATTTGGAGCACAAAAGGAGAAAAATCAATTATTTTTTAAAGATGTTCTTAACAAAAGAGGGGACTAAGAAAAAAGATCTTCAATTTCCTCATTATGCCTGGAAATATTTAAATCAAAATGATTCCAATAAGAAGGAATATATTTGACAATCTAAAGAAGGTCATACAATCCAGGAAATACTGGCATGGCCACATTCAGAAAGCTGAAGGAGAAAGAAGTACATGAACATTGGCAGAAAAAGTTCATGTTGCTGTTCAAGGAGAATTTTGAAATTGCAGAGAAAAGTCTTCACATCTACATTTACTACAGAAATGTAGCATCACAGTGGGAAATATTCAGGAGAGTGGCATTGTTTTTCTTTTAGGTACACCTTCATAGAGCATCTTTTCTGCAGAAGTAGAAATCAGCCAAAGAGCTGATTTGATTTTTTATTGTTCCCTTTTGATTTTTCAGAACATAAGGATTCTACATCTATCGAGCCATTACTTTTGCTACCTGTTTGCCTCTAACTTTACCATGTACCTAGATTCAAGCTCTATTCAAAGGAGATTTTACCTTTATCTTTTTTCAAGAAGGTGTACTGGAGAAGTCCACTTTTTCTTTGTACACATTAAGAGGGATACGGTACACCTTTGCTTAGAACTGACTTCAGAACAAATTAAAATAGTATTTAATTACTCTTGATTTTGAGCATTTTATCTACTGTATATTATCTACGGTAACTGGTAACAACTACTTAGCAAGCTTTCCAACTTGTATGTAATGATTCTTTCATTTGTGCTTTATATCTCAATTGCCACTTGTAACAAGGACATGAATTCCACGTCCAAGATCTGCAGAAGAGAGTTTTTAGAAACAGTGTCTCTCTCTTAAAATAGTTTTGGCATTAGTTCAACTGTCCAAATTATGGTCAAGATACTTATAACAAGTGCCACCAAGCTGTCCATGGGTGTTGTATATTTAAACTCCCTCTCTTTTGAAACAATATTAAAAGGTGGTGGTAAAAAGCAAGGCATTTTGAACCTTGGCATAGAGCTGAGGACCAGGGAAGGTGCTATTCAGCAGCCAGGCAGATACATCTGCTGTCATTTCATGGGTTCCTGATAAACTGAAGGGATGCAGTCTGGTACATTTATTTACTTATATAAATAATTTATATGGCCGGCCGTCTCAGAACAGATATTCTGGGTGGCACATAAAGATTAAAACCCAACAATTAAAACAATAATCACTTTTCCTCTGTAAATTCTTAGTTTCTTATTTAATTTCTTAATTAAACTTTTTTGACATTCACTCTGGTTTGAGCCATTGTCTTTGAATCTCAGAACGTGGTTGGACATCAATCCCAACCCAAGATATAGGATAGATACTTGAGTATTGATTTTCTCAGGGAGGGAATTGTACCATTAAGCCAAACTGTGGTATCAAAACAAAATATTCTGGGATGTTGTAATGATGATAGGCAAGAGTATATAGCAGTGATGGCGAACCTTTTTTTCCTGGGGTGCCGAAATAGTGCACATGCACGCTATTGCACGTGCGTGCGTGCCCACACCCATAATTTAAAGCCCCTCACTTGCCCCACCCCTGCACATGCATGTGTGACCCCCCCACACTCCCCTGTTTCCCGACTTCCAGTGGGCCCGGTGGGCCCATTTTTCGCCCTCCCCAGGCTCCTCCCACCACCCTAGAGGCCCTCCGGAGGCCGAAATCGCCCTCCCAGAGCCTCCGCGCGAGCCAAAAATCAGCAGGCGGGCACGCACATGTGCACTGGAGCTGAGCTAGGGCAACGGCTCGCATGCCGGCAGATAAGGCTCCGCGTGCCACCTGTGGCACCCGTGCCATAGGTTCGCCATCACTGGTATATAGAATCATATGGTTGCTTCTTGCTGCTTGCAGGTCTATTCAAAGTCTGCCCACAGCAGGAATCTTGATTCCACTTAAGATGAATCGCTACCTAAACCGTGTCTGAAAACCTCCAGTTATGGAGCACCCATAACTCCCAAAGGCAGTCTGTTCCATTGCTTTACAGCGTTGTAGTCAGGAAATTACTCTTTATTTCAAGTTTCAATCTTCCTGACTTCTAGTATTGGAAGATTGCTATCATGTCTCCCCTTACCCTTCTCTTCTATAGGCTAAATGAACCCAGTTTTCTTTACCCATTCTTCATAGAATTTAGTTTTCATGCCCTTAGCATCTTTCTCATTTTCCTTGTACTCTTTCCAGTTTCTCAGTATCCTTCTTGCATTGGATGCATTATTTCAGGAAGTTTCTAAGTCAACCCCACCCCCACCCCCCAGGTAAAGAATTGAAATTGATTGTGCAGCTTCAGTGTGGAGATTATTTGCTGGTTCTTCAAGTTATATGGTGTCAGCCGTCCTTCTCTCATGCTTCCATTTTACTTGGAAAAATTAGTCTTCCTATAAATCAGTCCCTGTGCCAGAGGAGTAGAAGATAGCTGACGTTACCTTTAAAAAAAAAGGTATAAAGAGAAGATCCAGGAAATTATAAACCAGACAGTTTAATCTCTGTTACAGGCAAAGTGATAGAATAATATCATTAAATAAAAAAGTAAGCTTGCAAAAGAACAAACGTAGCTTGAAAAATCAGTATGGATTCTGCAAAAGTAAATTCTGCCTCATCGGTCTTCTAGAACTCGAAGAGGTTATTGGCTACTCTGGAAGATGCTGATTGTCAGCATTGAAACTTGGATTTTCAACAGTTGACAGCATTCCTCGCTGAAGCCTTTTGAATTTAACAGTCATAGGATAAAAGGACCCATTATTGAATCCATTACTTAATGGAGTACTATCCAGTTAAAAGCAGAAAGTAAAGTATAAGCAGAAATGGACAGAGTTTGCAATGAAGGGAATAAGAAGTGGAGTCCTTCAAGGATTTGTACAGTTCACACATTTTAATTTGTTCACAAATGACCTGACCCAATTGAGCAGGTCTATTTTTATTTGATATAATATAATTTTTATAATTTGAAGGGGAAAAAAATGATGAAACCTTTAAATAGAGCTTGAATCTAGACTTATTTATGTGGTAAGAAAACAGATTTATATCTCCCATTGAAAGGAATTGTGGAAGCCACAACTCACCAGCAGAAAGCAAGCTGTGAAATGGAGGCAGAGAGCCTATGCGAGTATCCTCCAGGTGTGTTGCTGCATTCATGCGTCAAAGAATTGTGCTTGATATTTATAGCAGGAAATATAGCATGAGACAGTCAATCAATACCTTAACAAACAATGTCTTTTGTTAACAATCTTGCCTGAATAATTCAACAAAGGCAGCAAAGGTTGTTAGTATTAGCGTACTTTATCAAAAAGCCTAGTTGGCAAAATATTCCTTAAATAATGAATGGGAAAAAGGGTAACATTTTAGAAATGACACTAATAAGTGATATCTATATGTATATGCAGCTTTTGTCTCTCTCTCTCTCTCTCTCTCTCTCTGTGTGTGTGTGTGTGTGTGTGTGTGTGTACAGAGGGGCAAAGAGAATACATTTCTGAAGCTCAAAAGGACATGGTCTGTGGAGCTATCGATAGGCAATATATCCTCTTTTCAAGCCTTATCTTCAGGGGGCCAGGACTCAAATGTGCCAGTTAGTTCCAACGTTCAACATAGATTTCATCTGTGCAATTTTCTCTGAGATTTATGTGGCTTCCAGTCTTTTTGTCCCATTATATTTAACAGATTTGTTAGGCTGATTCCTTACATGCTTCTTTTTTTCTTCTTTTTTGGGAGAAACCTTATCACACACCAGTGCAAAAAAAAAAAAATCACTCATCAACAAAAGGAGGCTAGCTGAATGTTCTTCTGTCATCTTCTTGATACACAACTTTAATGTGAATTGCTTACAACTGTTGCCACTTGAAACACTAAAGAGCTTCATGTTTGCATTTATTTTCTAGATCAAGGGGGAAAAACTTAAAAAATTAAGTTGTACAAAATAATTCTAGGCTCCCTTAATAAGATAGGTGGAAACACTTATAAACAACCTTGCAATTTGATTTTTAACAATGTATTTTGAATTATCTTTGCAGAAAGGAATGAAATGTTAGTAATAAAAACACTAGGAAACTGGGAACCTCTGCAGAAATCACTGGTTAGAACAAAATACGTTTTGTATAGCGGTAATCCTTGACTTACAACAACTCCTTTAGTGACCATTCAAAGTTATAATGGCACTGAAAAATGTGACTTATGACCATTTTTCAGTTGCGACCTTTGTCACATCTCCATGATCATGTGATCAAAATTCAGATGTTTGACAACTGGTTCATATTTATGACCCTTGCTGTGTCCCAGGGTCATGTGATCATCTTTTATGATCTTCTGACAAGCAAAGTCAAAGAGGAAGCCATATTCACTTAACAGCCAGGTTACTAACTTATCAACTGCAGTGATTCACTTAACAACTGTGGCAAGAAAGGTCGTAAAATAGGGCAAAACTCACTAACAAATGTCTCACTGAACAATATAAAGTTTGGGCTCAATTTTGGTCGTAAATGGGGGACTACTTGCAGTTTGTGCACTCTGATCCCCTGCTGCTATTATTGTTACACTAACTTTGTGTTGTTGATGGAATGGCTCCTTTGTCTATCAAGATCAGTGGTTCTCAACCTTCCTAATGCCTAATAATAATGCTTAATATAGTTCCTCATGTTGTGATGACCACGAACCATAAAATAATAAAATTATTAGGAAACTCAGGGGTGGGTTCTAACTTACCTCGCTGCCGCTTCACTTCCTCCTGCGCTGCGTGGCCGCACCTCATGGGCGTGCATGCGCTTTACGCGTGCATGCATGCGCAGTGCCAATTTTTTTTAATTGCAAAAAAAAAGCCAAAAACAAGATGGCGATGCATGCACAGTGCCGGAAATTCGGCTTCTGTGTATGCTCAGAAGTTCCCTTGGACAGATTTTTTTTTTGCAGTAGTCTATTTGCATGTGGGTGGACTTGCCTGGAGATGGATAGAGGAGCGGTGTCTCGGTTCCTAAGACCATTGGAAATATGTGTTTTCCGATGGTCTTAGGTGACCCCTGTGAAAGGGTTGTTCGACCCCCAAAGGGGTTGCGACCCACAGGTTGAGAACCGCTGATCAAGATGGACCACTTATGCAATGAGTCATAAATCATTGCTTTGTGGTTTTCTTCATTTTGCCAAAGCAAACCTATTAATTTATCAATTATACAAGTTCAATTAAAGAAAAACAAAGAATGAATAAAACATATAAAAAGGAGAGAGAGAAAAGAAATGTGTAAGTATTATTAACTTAACAGAAGAGCTTTCAAGTGAGGTTAATAAAATTTGTATATTAGCATGTTTTATATCAATTTTGAAGTTTTAGCTCAATACCAATATAAATTTAAATTTAAATCAGATTATGGTGCAATAATTTACTACTATAATCAATTTAACTCAAAGTTTTAAAGCAAGGTAAAGAATTTGCAAGAATTTCTGCTTAATCTTGGAAGTTTGGCAAATTTAACAGATTGCCTTTAAAAATGAATATTATAATCTTAGGTTAAGGGATAGCCAAACATTCAGTATAGTATGAACCTATTTATAAGATGATTATTTAAAACTATTTCATTGGTTTTGGTTTATGTCTGAACCAGACCATTCTGGCAAAGATGTTAACATTAGCCAATAAATAAACTTACCGTATTTTTCGGAGTATAAGACGCACCGGAGCATAAGACGCACCTAGATTTTAGAGGAGGAAAACAAGGAAAAAAGTATTCTGAACCAAATGGTGCAGTAATATATTATTTAATAAAATACCAGTGTAGCAGAATACTTTTTACAATCATGTATACTTTTTACAACCATGTACACTTTTTACAACCATGCATACTTTTTACAAACTTCAAACTTGACAGCTTTAAGACTAGTGGACTTCAACTCCCAGAATTCCTCCTCCAGTCATGCTACATGGGTAATTAGAAGGCAAAAACGCCCCAATTTTTGCAAAAAATGGCCCATTGTTCGCTGTTTTTTTTTGCAAAAACAGGGCATGCAAAGGATCTGGGAAGCCTGCAGAGCACTCCTAGGGGGTGGGAGAAGGCAACCCCCCCCATTTTTTCAAAAAACCGGCCCATTTTTTGCAAAAATTGGATGCGGGGGCGGGGCTTCGGGAGGCTAAAAATGGCTGTATTCGGTGTATAAGACGCACCGACATTTCCACCCTCTTTTTGGGGGCAAAAAGGTGCATCTTATACTCCAAAAAATATGGTAATTACATGCTCTTCTTTAGGGCTAGTGGTTGAATTTTTGGCTACTATTTTTTCTATATTCATATTGATTATGTTTTTTATATAACTCATTCTGAATTCATTTGATGTAGTGTAGGCAAAATTGAAAATTAGGCTTAGGTTCTTAAGAATAGAAAGGCATAAAATGCTCCATTTCTCCTCTCATATATATTCAGGAGAATATAGCTACCTATATTCTCCTGAAAAAAAGAATCCCAACAGCTGGAGGATGTGTCGGTACATCCTGAATAAAGTAAAATAGGAGATGTAGGAAGAGAGAGGAATTTCCAAAATTGATTTATGGCAGTCAAAGCAATCCTCCATTCTTTCAGAAGCCTCTGCAGCTTTACACCATAATCCAGGGGGATTTGGATGTGGAAAGGTCAAGTGGATACACAAGGGTTTTTGAAGCTTTTTGGCTTAAGATATCTGTGGATCCAAGCCCGAGGAAGCCAAAAAATTCATGAACCAATGCAGTGGAATGTTTACAGTATTCAGTTGAGGTTTGGGAAACTCAAGTTCAAGTCTTATCTTAGTCATCAAAGCTGCAGGGCCAGTCATCATCGCTCAGCCAGCCAGGGCGGTAGTTGTGAAGAAAAGTTGGAGGTAGGAATGCTATTGTATGTACATCTCCTTGAATTTAGGGCAGAAAGAGAGACATATTTATTTATTTATTTATTTATTTTGTGAGATTTATATACCGCCTCACAGTGCAAGCACTCTCTAAGCGGTTTACACCAGTAAGTGATGTATATTTATATTGCCCCCAACAATCTGGGTCCTCATTTTACCTACCTCAGAAGGATGGAAGGCTGAGTCAACCTTGAGCCGGTGAGATTTGAACCGCTGACCTGCGGAACACAGTCAGCTAAAGTGGCCTGCAGTACTGCCTCTAACCGCTGCGCCACCCCGGCTCATATCAAAATATCAAGTTTTATTTACTGTTTTTTAAAAAATATTGAAGATATTGTAAACCCCTTTGAACATTTTGGAAGAAAAAGTACACAAGACATAATCCAGTAAATAAAAGTACCTGATAAAATATTATTTTAACAGATATTGACAAGAAAAAAGTAATTTAATCAAGAGATGAATTACTATCTTTTTTATCTAAATAATTTCGTCTTTTGAACTGAACAGGACTGAACTGAACAGGATTGAACTGAAGTAAGCTTACTTCAAACTATGACTTGGATGTTATATTCATAATTAATGAGCATGCATTAAATATAACACACACACACACACACACACACACACATATATATATTGGCTTCAGCTCTGCTTATAGTCATGTTTTCTTCATATCATGCACATGAAGAAAAATGGACTGAAATAATGAGCTCAGTTAAGAAAGTGAAGTGACCAAAACAAAAAAGTCTCAATTATGCTGTAAAGTGAGGGTTGTTCAAGAATTCAGTATTTGTTCTCAGAAGGGGGTGCTGTTACCTCATTTAATTTTCTGTATGTGGTATGTTAAATTATTTGGAAATCCACTCTTATCATTTTTTTCTTTATTAGCTTTTATGCTCTGGTGTTTAACTTGAATCACTAGAACCCAATGCAATTCAGATTTACTGAGAAAAAGATCCCATTGAATTCACTGATACCTGATTCTAAGTAAGTTTGCCTAAGATTGTGACAACTGTTCTTTTGTTTTTAGACTGGAGTGTATCTTTTCCTTCGGTAATCCCACCATTTAGCTGAAATCTATTGATGAAAAAATATAGTGAACTCAGAATATTTTCTAAGCAATGAGAGTCATTGAAATATAATAATAATAATAATATTTATATATTGTATTCTATTATAACTATTGCATGATTACAAACTTATTAAAGCTAATTCTGTTACGATAGGAATATGCATACTGCACACATTTAAAAAAATCTTTACTGTTAGAACAAATTCATATTCAGTTGTAGGATTACATTTTAATATAAATACATTTGTGTTTCTACAAATCCTTTGATAATCAGTTCATTCTATTAATTTGCTAGGGGTTGCTACCCTAAATCTACTTGGTAAGTCTTTATAGCCTGTTATGGAACTTGTTTCCAAATATGCATATCAGTGGTGGGTTCCTACCAGTGCTGTCCGGTTCTCTGTTCCAGTAGTGGGCCGCCAATTGCGTAATGTCAGTGCGACGGCTCCGGTGCTTTCTTTGCCGGTCCGTGTTCGCCGCCATTTTTTGGGGAAAATTTTCGCGGTTTTTGGCTCTCTGCGCATGCACGGAAGTAAAATTGTCCTTCTGCGCATGCGCACAGAGAGCCGAAATCGCGTGAGAGGACATGCACGCGCGCACAACATCGCAATGCGCACTGGTAGGAGAAGGTAAGATAAGGTGACCAGACGTCCCGCTTTTGGCGGGACAGTCCCGCTTTTGAATAATTTGTCCCGTGTCCCGCGGCGTTTCAAAAAAGTCCCGCTTTTTAAATTTGAATTTGCCCTGCACAGAAATCCTGTCGGTTCTGCTGGGCCAGTCGTTCAGCGTAGAGCCGATGGAACTGGCAGTGGTCGCGGCGCGGGGCTTCTCCCGCCTGCTTCCCCCGCCCGGCTGGACGCCGCCATTCGGGTTATTTTGCCCTCTGTGCATGTGCAGAACGCTTTGCGCATGCGCAAAGGACAAAATAACCTGAATGGCGGCGTCCAGCCGGGCGGGGGAAGCGGGCGGGAGAAGCCCCGTGCCATGACCGCCGCCAGTTCCATCGGCTCTATGCCGAACGACTGGCCCGGCCGAACCGGCAGGATTTCACCCCTGCTCGACAAACAGGTAAGCCTGCGCCAGTAGGAACCCACCCCTGACTGCGATGAAGGGGGGGTGTTTGGGGGGTGGTGCACAAAGCTGCAGGATAAGAGAGACGGACCCCTCCCATCTTGCTCCCCTAGAAACCCCCCCCCCCGTCAATGGTGTCCCGCTTTACAAAAAATAAAATCTGGTCACCTTAAGGTAAGAGGAACCCATCCCTGATGTATATGACTGATTTGTAAAACTCAAATACAGTAGACCCTTCATTGTTAGTGTTTTGTCAAATTTTGTTTGCCACAGTTTAAGCATTATACAAAAATACAGGTAGAAGACTCAGTAAGGAGCAGTAGATGTTATTAAAAATTGGGAACAAGGGAAATACAGAAGAAACTGGAGATTTTCTGCTAAGAAAGATTGCTAGAAAACAATAAGAAGAGAACAACAGATTTTTCAGGGCAATTTGAAAATACATCACGTTATTTCTATAAAGGGTATCTTTCAGAAATGGTATAAAAAGATTTGTAGAAAGTAGTATTGAAAACTGTTTATAGTATTAAATAGCCCTTTCTGGTATCTACAGACCTTTCTCCTCTACAGGTACTTACCGCATTTTATTTGTTTGTTGTATTAATTTTTTATGCCACCCATCTACCCTATAAAGTGACTCTGGATGGTTTACAGATTATAAAAAAATAGATAAAAAAGTAATTAACATATTAAAACTATGTAAATTAAATAATTTAAAACTATACAAAACAGTAGGCCAGCTAAGTAGAGAGCACTTGCTTTCATAGAATGACATTCAGAAACGTTGCTGATGATAAAACTGTTCCTGTCAGCAAAACTGGGACTATCAAAATCTACCCTACAGAACCTCATAATTGCACAGAGTAGATTTTAGAGATATGCAAGAAGCTGTTGGAACCAGGGGAGGAGAGCAAATCTACTCCACTTATCCCTGGAAGCGTCAAATGTGCACAGTGTGTCTTGCAATTTCAGACTGGATTATAGTACTGACTAATTAGCATCTTCCTTTTTTGTATTCTCTGGGAAATGTGCAGTAACGTGGCTTTGTTTTCTCTCGCAGACCATCTTTTCTGAAACTATGCACATCAGTCAAACAGCTGATTTGATTTTTTTTTTTAATTTTCCCTTTTGATTTTTCAAAACATAAGGAAACTGTCTATCAAGACATTGGTTTGGCTATTTATGTGACTTTTTATTTCAATATTATTTCTCTCCCCCTGCTCAGTTTTCCTTTCTTGCACAAGCTAGGTACTTAATGTAGTAATGGGACTCTAATCGCTGACAGATATCTTTATAACAAATTGTTATCTGCTGTTATTACAATATTGATTTGATTTATTTAAGTCTGATTATGCAACTCCCTAAAATACTGGCACCATGGAGTACTTCAAATTCATTTCTATCAAGGTGCTTCAGGCCATACAAGTATATAGCAATTGTCTGCAACTCTTTAAAGCAGCTGCATCATTTCCTGGGACTATTCTGTTGGGGGGAAAGTGTGGCTGCTTTAAATCTTACAATCTGATGTAACTTTCATGAGTCTGAAACATCTTTTTCGAATCAAAAAGTTCTGCCCAGCCATACAAAATATCCTGTGAAACATAACCTGAACGGACTTTCAAAAACTTTTAACCTGGTACTGGAGTATAAATAATCACAAATGAAAATCTTAAACCGCAGACAATTTTACTTCTTGGATTTAGAAGTAACATTTTAGAATTATTCACTTCCAATGATTATGCAGCCTGGATAATTAAAGTTAAGCAACTTGGGAAAAAATACGTTTAGAGAAAAATATTATCTGTCTTTTATCCTTTGGATACCTAAAGGTAAAGGTTTCCCCTGTCTATTCATGTCCAACTCTAGGAAGTGATGCTTATCTCTTAGCCCAAGGGGGTCAGCGTTGTCTAAAGACACTTCTGTGGTCATGTAGCCAGTATGACCGTATGCTAAAGTGCCTGAAACACTATTATTTCCCACCAAAGTAGTACCTATTTATCTATTGGCATTCGCATGTTTTCAAACTGCTAGGTTGGCAGGAGCTGGGGCAAGTAATGAGAGCTCATCCCATTGCACAGCACTGGGGTCTCAAACCCAAGCTGTCAGCTTTCTGGATGACAAGCTCAGGGTCTTTACCACTGAGCCATCGCACCCCTATCAAACTGCAGGCAATGTTTTTAGAATAGTTTATGTGAAAATGATACCTCTATGATGGTAGTTTAAAACAATAATAATTTGACTACTACTTTGCATAGTGTGTTATTAGATCATATAATGAAATACAGATGAATGTTTATAAAGTAGTCTTTTGCCATTAATTGCAAAAAAATGCATTTCAAAACAGAATAAAACCAGTAGAAGGGCAAAAAAGTTAAAATATGCCTGCACTTAAAATTAGTCTCCGGTCCATCAGATAGACTTATCTGTAGACATTTTATGCAGACATTTATGGATATGTAATGAAACAGAAGGTGAATTTATTTTTCTAATGTCATTTATTGCTGCTTCCAAGACTTATTCTTTCTTATATCTCCATTATCAATAACAACAAAAAAAATTAGGTAGAAGAAAACGAACTCTGGCTTTTTAAAGTGTGAAAGACGACAGGTCAGAAAAGCATTTCAGAATAATTTTACACCTTTTAACCTTAAAAAAAAAATACTTTGCTGACAATTGAGAAAAGGCCTTAAAAGAAGTGCTGATCGGCATTCTCACAGCAGGGTTGCCATGTCCCATCATATAGCAGAGAGTTTCTGCATAATGTATCCTGTAATAAGAAGTGCGCTGCTGTAAATCGCAAGACTTGAGAAGCAGCTTTGAGAAAGTAGTCCTTGGCATGAACGGTGATTATGGATGACACTGAAAGTTTGTCTTTTAAACCTCCTTTGTGCTCTATTTACAGCTGGCTTCAGCCTTGGGAGAAAATTTTCTCTATAATCACCATTTACCTGCATATACACCTAATATTATTTCTCAGTTTTTCTCTGCTTGGTTTTGATGCATGAATAGTCTTTGTCAATGAACAAAGCTCAATCTAATTAAATGAATATTTTCTCTTCCTTCCCATTACTTAAAGTGTTTGTTGTTTGGCAAATATCTTAACCGTATTCCACATTAAGAACCCGGATCTCAGCCTTCTTAAAAGAGCTACTAGTATTTAAATCACTTTCATGATAAAATCATCCTGAAATATATAAACCGATATGAGATCATAGAGACTGCCTTTATCAATAAAAGCCATGATTCAACTCTCTCAAGCTAGTTGTTTTTCTATGTTGGGAAACACATTTCCACTACCAGCCTGTCTTTGTCATTGCTACCATCAGGAATGGAGGAGAATCCAGAGGTTGGATCCCTGTATGGGTTTTGCATACGCAGCAGTGGTGGGATTCAATATTTTTTACTACTGGTTCTGTGGGCATGGCTTGGTGGGCGTGGCAGGGGAAGGATACGGCAAAATCTCCATTCCCTCCCCACTCCAGGGGAAGGTTACTGCAAAATCTCCATTCCCTCCCCACTCCAGGGGAAGGTTACTGCAAAATCTCCATTCCCTCCCCACTCCAGGGGAAGGTTACTGCAAAATCTCCATTCCCTCCCCACTCCAGGGGAAGGTTACTGCAAAATCTCCATTCCCTCCCCACTCCAGGGGAAGGTTACTGCAAAATCCCCATTTCCTCCCGATCAGCTGGGACTCGGGAGACAGAGAATAAATGGGGGTGGGGCCAGTCAGAGGTGGTATTTACCGGTTTTCCGAACTACTCAAAATTTCCGCTACCGATTCTCCAAACTACTCAAAATGTACGCTACCTGTTCTCCAGAACTGGTCAGAACCTGCTGAAACCCACCTCAACTCTGACTACTGAAGGAGGTGTGGACTTCAATTCCCAGAATTTCTTAGCCAGCTTAGGGAATGGAAAGAATTCCCTTTGCTCATGCAGATAGATGTCTGGTGCTGGCCTTATAAGATGTACCAAGATATACTTTGGATGTTCTGTTAATCGGGCAATATCAGGTTTCAACTAACAGCTTCTCTTCCCCTGCCTTCTCTTGTTTGCAGTAGAACTACCTAAATTACACATAAGCAAACACACATTAAACAAAGTCATTCTCTCTCTCTCTCTCTCTCTCTCTCTCTCTCTCTCTCTCTCTCTCTCTCTCTCTCTCTCTCTCTCTCTCCCCCCCCCCCCCCTCCAGCTTCAAGCACAGAAGGCTGGTTAGAATTCTTCTCCCACCTGTCCATTTCATACTTAACTATAGGAGGACTAAAATCTCTTTGGCAACTAAAAAAAATGCGAGGGTGAGTCAAAACATAATGCCATTTTTTATTTCAGGTAAAGTTTTTGATAAAAATACCTGAAATTTTTCCCAGTTATAAATGATTATATCATTTATGTTGTTTCTTACTTTTCAGGTTTTTAGACTCGCAAGGAAAATTCAAAATGGCTGCCCCCTTAGAGTTGCATCAGAAAAAAGAGCAGTGATTGAACTCCTTGTTGCTGAGGGGGAAACCCCTGTGAACATTCACAGACAATTACAAAATGTGTTTGAGGACAATACTTTAGATTATAGCAATGTATACAGAGGGTTTGAGAGGCAAACATTATTCCAGTGACGAGGAAGTGAAAACTGCAGTGAAGAAGTGGCTCAAAGAACAGTCAACAAAATTTTACGAGGCAGGGATACATGCTCTCATTCGAAGGTGGAACATTGCTATTGAGAGAAACGGTGACTATGTTGAGAAGTAGGGATGTGATCCACAGAGGACCAGCTTCATTTTGATGTATGCTACATGTTCCTGTGTTGGTAATTATACCTGTCCTAAAGAAAATGGCATTACTTTTTGACTCTCCCTCGTATCAGTTACTGCAAGCTGCATAATATGCTGGCCTCCTATCACAAAGTGTCCTCTTGCAAAAATTAGAAGAGGTGCAGGGTTGCAACACTTGATTCGCCTAGGGTGTGTGCCCACTGCCCAGGCTTAGTGTCAGTATCCAGTGTGATGGCCCTCTTCGGACTTTTGGGAAGAATAGGGAAAAAAATTGACCAAGTTGGCTAGCTAACACTCCTACTGTAGTTATATCTATTTTAAACAATTCGTGTTAATGCTGCCAAATGGTAAGTTATCTGGAACCTGAATTGCCTTGAGAGTTCCACTTAAGGAAGTTATCACATTGCGTGGTCTTTAATCACCAAGCCAGTTTGCCTTCCAAAATGTAGAATTTTCTGCATTTCTGGAGACCACTTGTAGGAGAAGTCCAGGCAAGTTCCTGGAGGGAACCTGCAGTGCTGGATCAGCAGCAGAGCTCACAGCTTCACATTGTGATTCTCGTCCAGAACTTTATCTTGGATATTTTTTTGCCAGGCCTTGCAACTGATGGGAAGAATATTTATTTGTAGGTTCCTGGAATCGAAGTCCCTCATTTTGAAAACTCTACAAAATATGTCTTCTATGTATCTGTATCAGGGGCAGGTTCCTAATTCTTTTACTACCACTCTGTGGGTGTGGCTTATTTTGTGGGTGTGGCTTGCCAGCCATGTGACCGCTCGTTCGTGGCTTCTCGGACTGCTGAAGGGAGGGGAATGGAGATAGCTCCTGCCGCCCGTTCTTTCAGCATCTCACGCGCTCCCTCAGCCATCCTCCCCTGCTTGGACTCACTGTGGGGTAGGAAGGCAGTGCATGCGTAGTGCAGGAAGCTTGGCTTCTGGGCATGCACAGAAGAAATTTAAAAAAAAAAATTTAAATTTTTTTTAAAAAAATGGCGGCGCCCAGGTACCGGCAACCGACCGCACCGGTACTATGACATCACCAGCAGGCCACTACTGGTGATATAGAGTGGACTGCACTGGTAGGAACCCACCACTGATCTGTATGTGTGTTATATACAGATATAGGTGATCACCATTACCATAATTATTACCAAATAGGTAATAGACAATTGTCTCATGTCAAACATGGAAACTATGAAAAACCAAGTTGCTGATGGCATAACCAGACCTTTCTTGGATTATCTGTATGCAACCTTCCTTAACATTGTACATTACTATGAACAGTATATAACTTCTCAAGCACAATAGAAAGAAGCTTTGCTTTAAACTGAGATAAGCAGTGAAGATAGAATGAGCAGTGAGCAAGTTCACTAACAACACTCTTATTGGTAAATTTAGGGCCTCGGGTCACTAATGGCCTTACTATACTTCGAAATGTGCACAATATAACTGGTATATAACCTTTTTACATTATTTGTCTGCCTAGCAGAAGCCTATAGTGCAGCTAAGGTAGATAAACTGTTAAGGTCAGTTAAAGAGTAATTGGTTAAAGTTATAGAGTTCCTAACCTAAGTAAGCAGTATTAAGAATGGAGAGAAACATGACATTTAACTAACACATACTAAAGGAGTAACAAATTTGAAAACATCATTCCTCAATGTTATCAGACAGACACTATAATGCAGTTTTTCACACCCTGAGCATATTTGCTTGATCTAATACAAGGGCCAAAACAGATTTTTTTAAAAAATTAAATAATGCAAGTTTTCAACAATTAACATCCAGTTCTTGGAAGACTCAGGTTTTGGATAACCGCTTGAGAGATTTTAGTGTTCTTGTGTCATGTCTCAGAGTTCTTGCTTGAGAATCCTGAAATCTTGAAATAAACTATCATTCAAAAAATATTTTTATCTTAATTTATGTTTGAAAGCTATAGGCTTCATTACATGGTGCGCGGTAACCCCTTTGCTAATGCCTGTGTTTCTGCTCTTGGTAAGTGAGATTAAAAACTTATTACCTGCATCAATTAATTTAATCTGAAACGGTGGTCTGAGGGGAATGGCTCAAAAATCCCTTCCCAAAAACATATGATTTTTTAAAAAAATTGATATTGATTTTTTAAAAACTTAATTAATTTTAGAGATTGCCCAACTCTACGCAGGGACTTACTTTATAGGTAATAGCCAGCAATATCTACTGAAACAGTTAATTTTTCTTTGATTCTTGACTTTTCTTGGTTTAACATAAAAGTGGCCCAAATAACAAGTGGCTTGCTTTCTTCTGAAGACTTTTTTCTTTTCTACTTGAGCTTACAATCCTGGAAATTCCCAATGCCTACCACCTGGCCTTGGCTAAGATCATATTTTTCCTTTATTCCACATTGTTTGTTAGTTTAAGGGTTGTTAGTTTAAGTGTAGTTTCAAATGTACTGTGGTTATAAATGTATATTTACAACTTTATTCTCTGCTTTCAATACTTGGTCCTGCTGGAATTGCTTGGTGGAGCTGAATTGCTAATTAAACACAAGATGACCTCAATGCTTGAATTATTTGGTAGAGAAGGTTAATAAGGTCTTCATGAAAACCATTGTAACCATTGTAACCAGTTTGCCAACCACTTCACATGCCCATTTCTCTAGCCTACTAGAAACATGCAATAAAAGGGCATTAATGAACGAATACAGTAGTATCTGACTAGGAAACATCCTTGAAATAAAGTCTATTTATTTATTTTTATTTATTTATTTATTTTGTCAAACATGTACAGGATAGTAGTTGTTTGTATAAACATAACATAAGTAAAAAGTACCGATAAAAGAGGACAATAGGATAATAGGACAGGAACGGTAGCAGGGGTGAAATCCAGCAGGTTAGCAATAGCAATAGCAATAGCACTTAGACTTATATACCGCTTCATAGTGCTTTACAGCCCTCTCTAAGCGGTTTACAGAGTTCAGCATATTGCCCCCAACAATCTGGGTCCTCATTTTACCGACCTCGGAAGGGTGGAAGGCTGAGTCAACCTTGAGCCGGTGAGATTTGAACAGCTGAACTGCTGAACTAGCAGTAGCCTGCAGTGCTGCATTTAACCACTGCACCATCTCGGCTCGGTTCTCGACCAGGTTCTGACAGGTTCCGGAGAACCGGTAGCGGAAATTTTGAGTACTTTGGAGAACCGGCAAATACCACCTCTGGCTGGCCCCAGGAGTCAGGTGGGAATGGGGATTTTGCAGTATCCTTCCCCTGCCACACCCACAGAACTGGTAGGAAAAATTTTTGAATTTCACCCCTGGACGGTAGGCACAGTGGTGCGCTTATGACCTTACAGACCTCTTAGAAATGGGGAGAGGTCAACTGTAGACAGTCTAAGGTTAAAGTTTTGGGGGTTTGGGGAAGAAACCACAGAGTCAGGTAGTGCATTCCAGGCATTGATCACTCTGTTTCTGAAGTCATATTTTCTGCAGTCGAGTTTGGAGCGGTTTACATTAGGTTTGTATCTAGTATGTGCTCGTAATACACTTGATAACTGGTTGCTCTGTTTTTCTGACCTTCTCTTTCATTCTTCTTCTTTCCTGTTTTTTTAATTTTTAATGTCAATTTTTTTTCATCCTCTACTGTTTACAGATAACATAAATCATCAGAATCATAAGCATTTCTATGTTGTAGTAATGTTTAAGCTTTATGTCATAGCTTTTGTCCGCCTAGTATCATCTGCTTTGGAAATTATAATCTAATGCAGAGATTAGATTTTAGATACAGAATTACATAGTGGTACCTTAAAATATGTACAGTTTCTGGGTCTAAGTTGATATGATAGGAAATACCAATAAATTTTGTATGTGTAAATTATGCAAATCTGGTCCAAGGATCCTAAATAAACAATGATAGTAGGCCATTGTTATAAGCCTGTTAAAGTGTAACTGAGCAGGAAAGAATTATAATGAAATATTAAAATGAAAATTCAGAAGTGTCCAGTCTTGTGATAGGTTCTTCTTATAGATATTCTTCATATATCATGTTGCTAAGCGACACTTGGCAATGTGATTCTTTTTCCTCCTGCTATTCAGGTACATCTTCAATGTACTTTCCTTTTGTCTTCACAATGTGGCATTATCATTTGAAGCTTTAAAGGTGTCAGACCTGGCTGGAGGGAAATAATGGGAAATAAGTCCTGCAGCATATAAATTGCAGGCACTGGTCAAAAAACCTTTTATGTCAAGGTTAAATTGGGGTGGGGAATGAGGACAAGAATCTGTACTACCTATTGTCATGTCTGAGTCTCTTGATTTACATGGTTTGTAATCATGACAATGCTAGTTTTAGTCTTGATGTTTTTATAAACAGGTGGTGGGAATAGCTTAAAATATGGATAGTATTTGTTATGAAATAGCAAAATACTATTTTTACTTTTAAGAAGATGCCATCCCACATGGTTTCATCTCACACTGTAACAATTGTTGCTGGGGTAAAAGCACTATATATACAGAAGGTAACCCCTTCATGTATAACCAAACACAATTTAAACTCTTATTGTTCTGTATGGAGCAAACATTTGTTATTCTTCTGTATAGAGAGTAATGGAAAAAAAACCTGAGCATTTTAGAATGATTGACTCAAAGAATTGGGCAGCACAACCTAAATTTAAAGGTTCAGTCTCTTAATGGATCATGGCTAGTCAGATTTTAATACTGTAATATTTACAAGTGGGTGGTGACAAAGTCATGAGTTAGCTACCTAGAAAGAGAAAGCTGTTGAGATAATGGTAAGGGATCAGCTATTAAGCACCCCAGAGGAAACAGATTTTTAAAATCTTTGCCAGTCAGGATTGACAACTAGTCATCAAAGAGAGACATTGATCACAGTAACATAGTCCTCTCACCCAGATAGGACCACAACTGATAGACCAGCTAATGTGATAAATCCAGGAGGACTCCAAGTTGTGGAACTGCTCTTTCGAGAGAGTTCTTTTTCATCAAGAGACACCATAGAAGCATACAGAGAACCTTGATGGACAAAAATAATTCTTGTCTTGCTAGGATTCAATCTAAAGCTGTCTAACATTAGAATACTGATGGTACCAAGCCTCAAACTGTTAGATAAGTTCTCCAACTAATTCCAAGCAGTAGTGGGTTCCTACCGGTGCGCTCTCCGCCTTTCTTCGCCGCCGAACTGAAGACGCTGGCGGCGTTTGCGGCGCGGGGCTTCCCTGCCCGCTTCCCCGGGACGCCGGGATGCCGCCATTTGCGTTCTTCTGCACTCTGCGCAAGCGCTGCTTGCGCAGAGTGCAGAAGAACGCAAATGGCGGCATCCCGGCATCCCGGGAAAGCGGGCGGGGGAAGCCCCGCGCCGCCAACGCCGCCAGCTTCTTCGGCTCGGCGGCGAAGAAAGGCGGAGAGCGCACCGGTAGGAACCCACTACTGATTCCAAGTAGATATTAAGCATTAGGGAGGAGAAAACTGACTCCTATGATACCCCACAAGGAAGCATCCATTGAGTTGACTTTTCCTTTTGTCTCCTCCCAATTGGAACCATCTAATGCAGCGGTTCCCAACCTTCCTAATGCCGTGACCCACGCTCCGCCCACGCGCCCCCACCGCGCCCCACCACGCCGCCACCATTTGGGTTCTTTTACCCTCTGCGCATGCACAAAGCGTTCTGCGCATGCGCAGATGGTAAAAAACCCCAAATGGTGGCGGCGGTGTGGGTCGCAGGGCGCGGGTTGTGGGGCGCGATATGGCCAGGCTTGTGGCAGTGGGGGGGGGAGCTGAGGATGCTGGGGCGACCCCTGGGAAATGGTCATTTGACCCCCAAAGGGGTTGCGACCCTCAAGTTGAGAACCGCTGATCTAATGGGAAAGGAGTTTAACCATTGCCTGAAATACTCAATCCATGAAGATTGTCCCAAATTATACCATGGTTGATGATACTGAAAACCACTGAGAAGTCTAAATGAATCATAACAGGCTCTCTATTAGGACCCTTTACGAAACAGTGTCTCCCTTCAGTGCCCAACTATGAATCCTGACTGGCAAGGGCTTGGATAATCTGTTTCCTCTGGGGTGCTTAGGAGTTGATCAATTTCCACTATCACAATAATCTTCTCCTTCTAGAACAGGGGTCGGGAACCTATGGCTCGCGAGCCAGATGTGGCTCTTTTGATGATTGCATATGGCTCGCAGCAGGGGTGAAATCCTCCCGGTTCTTCGATACTCCGCATTGCCTGAAAACCCTGTAACTAAACGCCCAGACAGAGAGAAGTTAGCAACGTGGAAAGAAGAGCGACATTGACAACTACCGCTGCTTGAGCGGTGGGCCAATAAGAGAGCCCGCTGATGGGGCCACGTGAGGGAAGTTTGTGTGGAAAGACGGTTGGGAAACCAAGGAAACGGTTAGCGGGAGTGAAGCGGTGAGAGGGCGGGGCCGGGGCCGAGCACGCGCGGCAGGTGAGGGGCTTTGTGTGAGAGTGTAGACTTGGCTTTCTTGCTTCCCTTCGCGCGTCGTCCCGCCGCTCTGTTAATTGTCAGGCCGTATCAACCTCCCCCTTTTTCTGTGGTGCCTAATGGTGGGATAGTTTGAATAATGACACCCGCTGATGACACCCAGCTGTACATTACCACCCCGTCTAAATTCAGGGAGGCGGTTGATGTGATGTGCCAGTGCCTGGACGACGTTAGGATCTGGATGGGGAGGAACAGACTTAGACTCAACCCCGACAAGACTGAGTGGCTCTGGATATTGCCTCCTAAGGACCATGACAACTGTCCCTCCTTGGTTCTCGAGGGAGAAAAATTAACTCCCTCAGAACGGGTTCGCAATTTGGGAGTCCTCCTAGATCCACAGCTAAAATTAGATCAACACCTTACAGCTGTGGCTAGGGGGGCTTTTGCACAGGTTCGCCTGGTGCACCAATTGCGACCATACTTGGAGAAGGAGGCTCTACTCACGGTCACTCACGCCCTTGTCACCTCTAGATTGGACTACTGCAATGCGCTCTACATGGGGCTGCCCCTGAAGAGTATTCGGAGACTTCAACTGGTGCAAAATGCAGCTGCGCGTGCTGTGGTGGGTGTTTCAAGGTACACCCACGTAACACCCATACTCCGCCAGCTGCATTGGCTGCCCATTGGTCTCCGGATACAATTCAAGGTGCTGATCATCATCTTTAAAGCCCTACATGGCTTAGGACCAGGTTATCTCCGGGACCGCATTCTGCCGCATTCCTCCCTTCGACCGGTTAGGTCCCACAGAGTGGGTCTCCTCCAGGTCCCGTCAGCCAAACAGTGCCGACTGGCGGGGCCTAGGGGGAGGGCCTTCTCTGTGGGGGCCCCTGCTCTCTGGAACCAACTTCCCCCAGAGATCCGAACCATCCCCACCTTGCTGGCCTTCCGAAAAGCCATTAAGACATGGCTCTTCCTGCAGGCAGGGGTGAGTTGAGACGATTTATTCCTGATGTCTCCCCCATGTATGTATGATGTGTGTATATTTATATTTTTAATTGTTTTTAAGTGCTTTTAATAATTTTGTTTGGAGTTTTTGTATAAAATGTTGTACGCCGCCCTGAGTCCTGCGGGAGTAGGGCGGCATAGAAAAGCTACCAAATAAATAAATAAATAAATAAATAAATAAGCCAAGCGGCCGAAGGAGCCTTGGAGCTCCGATGCTGCCCTGCTCTAGTCGCCTGCTGGGAAGGCTGCAGCAGCCACCATCAGCTGGCGGCATAAGGCAAGAGGCAGGCGGGAGACGCGGGCAGGAGCTGGCTGTCGAGGGAGCGCGCGGCTGAGAGGCATCTCGCGCGGGGAGGAAACTTTGTCTGGCTTGGCTTCGAGAGCGAGCAAGCAAGCGAGAGCAGCGCAGCCACAGCGGGAAGGGAAGCAAGCAGCCTGCTCTGCCACTCAAGCCAACGGCTGCCGGAAGCAACAAGGGCGTTAGGAAAAGAGAAGGAGGAGCGCCGCCACCGCCGCTAGCACTCTTTCCTTCAGTTCTATCTTTTCCTTCTCTTTTCCTAACGCCCTTGTTGCTTCCGGCGGCCGCTGGCTTGAGTGGCAGAGCAGGCTGCTTGCTTCCCTTCCCGCTGTGGCTGCGCTGCTCTCGCTTGCTTGCTCGCTCTCGAAGCCAAGCCAGACAAAGTTTCCTCCCCGCGCGAGATGCCTCTCAGCCGCGCGCTCCCTCAGCACTCCCTCCTTCCTTCCTTCCTTCCTTCCTTTCATCTCTGGTCTTCCTTCCTTCCCTTTTCTCTTCTTCCCTCTTTCCTAGCCCTCAGCACCACAAGATCCTTTTTCCCAAATGAAGAAAAGAGTGCTGGTGGCGGCTGCGGTCGTGCCGAGGGAGCGCGCGGCTGAGAGGCATCTCGCGCGGGGAGGAAACTTTGTCTGGCTTGGCTTCGAGAGCGAGCAAGCAAGCGAGAGCAGCGCAGCCACAGCGGGAAGGGAAGCAAGCAGCCTGCTCTGCCACTCAAGCCAGCGGCCGCCGGAAGCAACAAGGGCGTTAGGAAAAGAGAAGGAAAAGATAGAACTGAAGGAAAGAGTGCTAGCGGCGGTGGCGGCGTTCCTCCTTCTCTTTTCCTAACGCCCTTGTTGCTTCCGGCAGCCGCTGGCTTGAGTGGCAGAGCAGGCTGCTTGCTTCCCTTCCCGCTGTGGCTGCGCTGCTCTCGCTTGCTTGCTCGCTCTCGAAGCCAAGCCAGACAAAGTTTCCTCCCCGCGCGAGATGCCTCTCAGCCGCGCGCTCCCTCGGCACGACCGCAGCCGCCACCAGCACTCTTTTCTTCATTTGGGAAAAAGGATCTTGTGGTGCTGAGGGCTAGGAAAGAGGGAAGAAGAGAAAAGGGAAGGAAGGAAGACCAGAGATGAAAGAAAGGAAGGAAGGAAGGAAGGAAGGAAGACCAGAGATGAAAGGAAGGAAGGAAGGAAGGAAGGAAGGAAGGAAGGAAGGAAGGAAGGAAGGAAGGAAGGAAGGAAGGAAGGAAGGAAGACCAGAGATGAAAGGAAGGAAGGAAGGAAGGAAGGAAGGAAGGAAGGAAGGAAGGAAGGAAGGAAAGAAGGAAGGAAGGAAGACCAGAGATGAAAGGAAGGAAGGAAGGAAGGAAGGAAGACCAGAGATGAAAGGAAGGAAGGAAGGAAGGAAGGAAGGAAGGAAGGAAGGAAGGAAGGAAGGAAGGAAGGAAGGAAGGAAGACCAGAGATGGAAGGAAGGAAGGAAGGAAGAGGAAGAAGAAGAGGAAGGGTGGGAGGAAGAGAAAAAAGTGAGAGGGAAAGAAAGAAAGAAAGATTTTAGGAAGGAAGAAAGACAGAAAGAAAAAGAAAGATGGTAGGAGGGGTAGTCTTATACGAAGAGTATATCCCAAACTCTATATTTTCATTGGAAAAGTTGGGGGTCGTCTTATATGCCCAGTCGTGTTATACGCCGGAATATACGGTATATGGCTCTCACTGAAATAAATTTCCAAATTTTTTGCTTTCATGGCTCTCTTAGTCAAAAAGGTTCCCGACCCCTGTTCTAGAATGTTAACCAACAATTCTGGATCCATGTGACACCACTTTAAAAGTAGATGCACTGTGATCTGTTTGAGCTTCTCTTGCACTGAAGCATTAACAATCTCCCCATATTCAGAAAACTACTCTCACCTCTGGCTACCCAAAAGGGAGAGGCAAAGATCCAGTCCCAAGATGATAGAGGACATCCTGTAGAAGACTCTTACCACTCCATAAGATGTCATGGGCTGAAATGAACCCCAGAGTTGCAAATGACACCCCAGTGGTTCCTCTAGGCCCAGCCAGTATGGAGCCAAGACACAAGCGCATCTGAGCAATTTCAAATGTTATGCTTAATGGTCAAAGTCTTTTCAATGCAAGTTCCACTCATATTGTACATATATATTATGTTACACAGTTTGTACAATGAAGCGGAGCTTGCACTGCAAGGTGCAAGGTTGTTTTCATAATTTCTTCCTCTCCCTTTCCTGGCTTTTCCTGCAAATGCTTCTGTCTAGACCAGGGGTCAGCAACCCGTTGCTCTGGAGCCGCATGTGGCTCTTTCATCCCTCTGCTGCGGCTCCCTGTCGCCGGTTGGCTCCACAATTGATAAGAGCGTTCAGTTAGG
This sequence comes from Diadophis punctatus similis, assembly GCA_023053685.1. NCBI lineage: Eukaryota > Metazoa > Chordata > Lepidosauria > Squamata > Dipsadidae > Diadophis > Diadophis punctatus. Next base: position 12,029,496 of record JALIGW010000013.1, on the reverse strand, counting down.
ACAGGTAGAGGAAAAAGGACGCTGCGCTAGGAGGAGACTCTATGGTGGGGGGAACTGGACTTCCGGTCGGCTCCAGAATTGAACGGGGGGAGGGGCTTCCGGTTAGACCTTTATGGCTCTTTGAGTGTTTAAGGTTGCCGACCCCTGGTCTAGACCTTGAAAAAGGACTAAACCAGTGTTTCTCAATCGTGGCAAGTCTATGTTAGTTGGACTTCAACTCCAAAAATTTCCTAGCTAGCTAAGCTAGATTGAACCCAATTTAACATGCCAAGGTTAAGAAATGCTGGATTAAATACACAAACGTCACAAATTCTGCTACACCATCATGTGTTTTACTTGCTTTGGGCCAACAATTTGCCATCTTTAATCACCTTTTAGCATAGTCCTCAGTTTGGTCATTTCTGTTCAGCTTTTGATCTCCATTGAAATATGTTCCTAAACTAAGTCTTAACTGCTGCATATAACTCAGTATAAAAGATTTGGTATTGCCTAAAAAATTATCATACAGTACTTTGATCAACCTCTGGAGAGAGAGACAGTTTCAGAGTAAAGGAGCTACTTATATGGCATCTCTTTTTCTTCTGTTGATGTTTGATATCAGAGAAGGAATATTATTAGATTGTGAGGGTGTACATAATAGGCATTTTATTTTGGCAGATTCAACAGTTTATCAGCATATTAGTGATCATTATTGCACATAGGACTCCTCAGGACAGAGGGAGGGTGATCTGTACATCGTCTTAGCATTATTTATTAAATTTATATGCCATCAGAGTGCCAGTGATTCTGGATGGTGTACTCTTCCAGGTGTATATAGAACGTTTGGTCCTCCAAGTTTGTTGAACTTCGCCTTTCATTATCTTTCACAATTGATGATATGGCAGGCTTGTTAGCTATTGTACTTTTCATTTATGGCAGAACATACCAGACTTTTAGCAGACACACCAAAATATGGTGTTTTTTAACCAGGACTTTTTCATGTGGATCATATTTCTGCCTTGTTTAGGTTTCTTTTCCCAAGAAGAGTTAAGTATTCAAGCCAAATGTGTGTCAGATAAAATATATTCAAAGAAAACAAATTAGTTAATGTTAGGCTGTTTGAAAAGCAGATGAGTTGACAAAACGTGCAGTTCCTTACTAGTAAAAACAAAATCTGTAGAGCTGAAAATGTGTAAGTTCTGCTGAAAATAGCAAGTTGGGTGAAAGATTTCCCTGTTCTCCTTTTACATTTCTGCCATGCCCTAAGATCTATTGTTTTTCCCTTGCCAAGCATAAAAGAGCCAGCGAATGGACTGTTGAGGAGGTATGAGTGGGATGATGTCAGACTATTTCCAGCCAAAGAATGTCAACTCCTCTCTGACCAGTAACAGGAGCTGCCACTTAAATGCTTTTTAACTCCGCCCCAACATTCTTCTTGTCCAGTTCCCACAGACATGGAGTGGCATTAGAGGTCAGAGTGGACGAATACAAAAGACACCCCCTGCTGCCAGACCATCGTGCTGGGCTGTCACTTTGACTAATTCATGACTTCACCTTTAATCTTGCAGATCCATTATGGGTTAAAAAGAGACCCATTTTACAGCTGACAAGATTGAAGGGTGCACAGGCCAGGGACCAAAAAAAAAAAAGGAAAAAAGATGGGGGTTGGGAAGAGAAAATCTTCATCAAGTGTACATAATTGCAGCCACCTGTTAAAAATAAACTTTCTTCTCTTCGGTGGTGGTTTTTCTTTGGGTGGGGGCTTGGTGCTAGAACCAATATATATATAACCAATATATAATTAAAACTAAGGAGAAGAAAGTTTTCTGGTTCCAAATCTAATGGATATTTTGGTAAAGCAAAACATTGACAGAATAAAGAAATGTGGGGAGGATATCAAAAAGAACTATAAATTATTCACTATTTGTAGTCTTCACCCACATAATCATCGGGAGATAATATTAAGATTAGTTTTAAGTTTAAAACACATGTATCAAGTCAAGTGTTCGCTAATTGAATCTATATGATAAAAGCAGGACAATAAAACACTTTTATACCCAATTTCTCTCTGTGTGTGTGTGTGTGTGTGCAAGAGAATAAATGTAGCAATATGGCTATTTATTTTTAAAAACATTCATAATGTCAGATCTTTTCTATTCCTTTTTAAAATTCCTAATTATGCTTAATTTTTTTGTCTGCCTCAGAAATACTGAATATGTTCTAAGAAATAATTAGGCATTCTTTGTGGTGGTTGATGGACGGTGTCTTCAAATATAATTCTACCTTACAATTATTTTTTGTTAATAGGGCAATCATTTCAAATATGTATTTACTAAAGGTTTTTGTAAAACTGCTTTAAGTGAACCAAAAGATACTTTATGGTGTTAAACAGTAGAAGAAATGATATTTGTAGAAGAAAAAGCAAATAATTCAGTGCAGCTGATTCTTCACACACTGTACCTATTCATCTCAGGAGCTGAGCATACATTGATTCTCTCTCTCTCTCTCTGTGTGTGTGTGTGTGTATATGTATATGTATATGTATATGTATGTGTGTGTGTGTGTATATATATATATATATATATATATATATATATATATATATATATATATATATATATATATATATATATATATATATATATATATATATATATATATATATATATATATATATATATATATGTAATGTAATATTCAATTACATTACAGGTTCAATTCCCACTACGGGTATGGCTATCTGACGAGAGCAAAATAGCTCGAAATAGATCTATAATAGTCTCCCTTTATTTTCATTTATCAGCAAAAAATGTTACACACACACACACACACACACACACACACACACACACACACACACACACACACACACACACACACACACACACACATATATATATATATATATATATATATATATATATATATATATATATATACACACAAATATATGCCATACTTTATACATAACTGTGCTCATTTACCTATTATTTACATGTCTATTCTTTACATATCATTACATTAAAGTTTAAGAATATTTCATATATAATATTTACACCTTTTTTCATTCAAATCCATATATTCCATATTTTTCGAATATACATTTTACTTCCTCTTATATTTTACCTCTTTTTTTCTCGTTTTCTATATTCAATCCATTTGTACCATTTCTTCCATATTGCGTAATATTCCGAATTCATTTGTCCTTTCAGTTCAATTGTTAGTTTGTCCATTTCAGCACAATCATATTTTTTTTAATTATCAAACTTTCCGAGGTTGTGTTCTTTTGTCTCCAACATTGTGCAAATGCTATTCTTGCTATTATAATATGTAAAATAATGTATGTGATAGTTTTATTATAGTCCCTCTTGGTAATCCCCAATAAAAATAATTCTGGTGTATATTCTACTTGAAGGCCTGTTATTTCCTGGACCCATTTATGAATTTTTACCCAGTATTTCTTTGCTTCTGTACATTTTAATTTAATTTAATTAAATGGATTTGTATGCCGCCCAACTCCCTAGGGACTCTGGGTGGCTCACAACATATTCAGATCCATTACAGCAATATAAAATACAATAAAATACAATAATTAAAAACATACAAAAGTTAAAAGAGTATCGTCTCGCTTTCACCCCGCCTGCCGGAAGAGCCAGGTTTTTATTGCTTTCCGGAAGGCCAGCAGGGTGGGGATAGTCCTTATCTCCGGGGGAAGATGGTTCCACAGGGAGGGAGCTCCCACAGAGAAGGCCCTCCCCTTCGGCCCCGCCAACCGACATTGTTTGGTCGATGGGACCTGGAGGAGGCCGACTCTGTGGGCCCTGACCGGTCGTAGGGAGGTATGCGGCAGGATGCGGTCCCGAAGGTAACCTGGCCCTGAGCCATGTAGGGCTTTAAAGGTAACGACCAACACCTTAAATTGGATCCGGAGACTAATGGGCAACCAATGCAGCTGGTGGAGGATCGGTGTTACGTGGGTGCATCTGGGTGCACCCACCACAGCTCGCGCAGCTGCATTTTGCACCAATTGCAGTCACCGGACACTCTTCAAGGGTAGCCCCATGTAGAGCACATTGCAGTAATCCAGCCGTGAGGTGATGAGGGCATGAGTGACTGTGAGAAGTGCCCCCCTCTCCAAGTAGGGTCGCAATTGGTGCACAAGATGTACTTGTGCAAAGGTCATGACCACCATATATGGTAAAAAGTGCCTTGTCTTTGGCCACATTTCCAACAATTTGGTTCCAGGTTTGGATAGATTTTTGCCAATCTTGTTGGTGCCATATACCATCTATAAAACATTTTATATTGAATCTCTTTATATTTTGCAGAGTTGTTATTTTATAATTTTTATTCCATATTTTCCCCCAGTCTTCTAATTCTATGTTATGTCCAATATTTTTTGCCCATGCTACCATAACTCCTTTTACTATATCTTCTGCTCTATCAAATTCTAGTAGATAGCTATAAATTTGTTATTTGTTTTTCATCTGGGCCAGTTAATATTTTGTCTAATTGATGTGGAATTGTCTCAAATCCACATTCTTCTTTATCTTTTTTATATCGTGATTGGATTTGCATATACAGTATGGCCACCAATCTATCGTTATTCCCTGGTCTTCCAATTGTTGTCTATTTTTAAGATTCCCTTGGCTGTCTAAAAGTTGTTGATAGTTAACCATTATATTTGTATCTAAGGTATTTGGGTAGATTATTGCTTCCATTGAGGATACCCACCTAGGGATTTTCATGTAATGTTTTCTTTTAATCTCTTGCCATACTTGCATCAAGGCTTCTCTTATTTTGTGTCTCCTAAAATATGTATGCTGTTTATTTCCTTTATCCCATAGGTAGGCATGCCATCCTTTTGATAGATCATGTCCCTCTAATGTTAGTAACCGTTTGTTTCTTAGATTGATCCACTCTTTGACCCATACTAAAGTTGCTGCTTTATAGTACAGTCTCCAATCAGGGAGCCCCATTCCACCTCTGCTTCTCTCATCCTGAAGGTCTATTAATTTTATTCTTGCCTTTTTCCATGCCCAAATGCAGATTCATGGTCCACCTTCTATGTTTCTTTTTTTGGCCTTTCCATGTTATCTTCAGGGGATTATGGTCTGCCCATATGTTTGGATTGATCTCTACTTTATCTACCATTTTACTTAGTTCTTTATTTGCCCATATCATATCTATTCTCAAAAAGGATTTATGGGGGTTCAAATAAAAAGTATATTTTTTTCATTGGGATTTAATGCCCTCCACACATCCATTAAATTCAGTTCTTCAACCATGTCAAAAAAAAATCGGTAGTACATTTCTTTTCTTTTGCTTTTTTTTATCACTCGTATAATCTTTTTTGATATTTACTATCCCATTGTAGACTCCTACAATACATATATTCTTACAATTTAGTTCAATAATTTTTTCATGGATTTTTTTATAAAACTCTTTTTTGGGGGGGGGGGCGTATATATTAACCAATAAGATTTTCATTTCCCCTATTGTTAATTCCAGCATTAGTACCCTTCCTTTCAAATCTGTATGAATTAAATTCGCTTTTATTCCATTTTTCACATATGTCACTACTCTCTTTTTCTTTTCGGCCAATACCACAAACATTTCTCCTAATTTCTTATGTTCCAAATATTTTTGATCTTGTTTTTTTTATGTGAACCTCCTGGAGACATATAATATCCACATTTTGTTTAATCAATTTTGTATATATATTTTTCTTTTTACAAAGTCATTCAACCCATTTACATTTATAGAAAATAGTTGTATCTCCTTTTCCATTATTTCTGATTATCTGCAGTTTTTAAACTTTCCTTGCTCTGGTAACTCTTTGTCCTTACTCTACCTCTCTGTTCTTGTTGTTTCTCTGTTGTTACTTTACCTCTTCCTTCTTCTTCTTCAACTCCCTCTTCTTGACTCTGATTTCCAATCTCTCTCTACTAGTTGATTCCTCCTCCGTCCCCACTAATTGTTCATATATTTCCTTTGCATTTTCTAAACTATCTATTTTGATTCTTTTTCCTTGTGAAATATTTCTGGAATCTCTCGATTGTATTAATGTCCGATATGCAGTGCGGGTTCCAGACAGGTGAGCTGTATTCCAGAATTGGTCTAGCAAATGTTTTGTATGCTCTGGTTAGCAATGTAATGTTGCCAGAGAAGAAGCTACGCAAGATTAGATTAACAACTCTTGGTGCCTTTTTGGCCATGTTGTTTCAGTGGGCTCTTTCTCTTTTTCTCTTTTTTTTTCTTTTTCTCTTTTTTTTCTCTTGCTGCAGCATGAGTTTAGCTTTCCTCTTAATCCTTTTTGGTTTCTCCTTGTCTTCTTTCACCCTTGGGCTATCACTTTCACTTTCGCTTTGAGTTTTTTAGCATTTACTTTCTTGGCAAAGTTATTTTAAGTATTGCCGACTCATCTCTTTCAATCGCCACTCAGTCTCTTGCCAGAGCTTCACTCCCTTTGCCCAAAATCTTTGGGATTTGCTCAATTTATTAATTCCAAATCACTGCCCATATGGAAGTCCACAGTAATGGGAATGAGCACAGTCTGTTACTCACTTTTATGCTTCCCAAAGCTGGAGTTGTTGTCGCGGCCTCGGATCTGCCATGTCAGAATGACATGACAGATTTTATTTATTTATTTATTTATTTATTTATTTATTTTGGTTTTCTTATATGCCGCCCAACTCCCAAGGGACTCAGGGCGGCGTACAGCAAAGAGAAAATACAAGAACAACCAATAATAAATGTTACATTAAAATCAAATATAAAAATTAAAAATTTAATATTAAAAACCATCCAACAATCAGACATACCCGGGGGAGAGCTCAGATGGATTAGGCTCTACCCCCAGCCTGCAGGAAAAGCCATGTCTTAACGGCTTTTCGGAAGGCCAGCAGGGTGGGGATGGTTCGGGTCTCTGGAGGAAGTTGGTTCCAGAGCGCGGGGCCCGCCACAGAGAAGGCCCTCCCCCTAGGGGCCGCCAGCCGGCATTGCTTGGCCGACGGGACCCGGAGGAGGCCAACTCTGTGGGCCCTAACCGGTCGGAGGGAAGTATGAGGCAGAATGCGGTCCCGGAGATAGCCTGGTCCTAAGCCATGAAGGGCTTTAAAGATGATGATCAACACCTTGAATTGGACCCAGAGACCGATGGGCAACCAATGCAGCTGGCGGAGTATAGGTGTCATGTGGGTGTACCTTGGTACACCCACCACAGCACGCGCAGCCGCATTTTGTACCAGTTGGAGTCTCCGGATACTCTTCAAGGGTAGCCCCATGTAGAGCGCGTTGCAGTAGTCCAAGCGGGAGGTGACAAGGGCATGAGTGACCGTGAGTAGAGCCTCCTTCTCCAAGTATGGCCGCAACTGGTGCACCAGGCGAACCTTGCATTCGTGCTGGGTTAAGGAGGGTTTCCCTTGTTCCAGTGGGCAGTTGCTTTCCACAGCAAGGCATGCTTAGAATGAATCCAATGAAATCAATAGGAATAAATTGTCATAATTGTTCCATTAGTTTCAGTTTAACTCTCTTAATCACAAATGAATTTTGAGCCAATCTATAAAAAAATGTAAATTTTAGAGAAGTATATAAAATTGCCTATGAATAAACTTTTTCATTAGAAAAAAGGAAGTGTGTGTTTTAGCCCAACCCAATTGTTCTTTTTAAATATGAAAAAAAACAACAACAATTGAACCACAACCAGAATAAGTTGATAGCATAGAGAGCTTCAAGTATAATCCCGCATCCCCCACAAATTGACATGCACAATCGTACAAGAGTTTTAATGAAACACAATGCATGTGCATCAAAAAGTAAGTTATAAATTGTTGAATTCCAGAAAAGTGTGCAAAGGTTTGCACACATAATTACTTGGGTCAGTGAATAGATCCATTGTTCTGGAGATGTGCATTTCTATGACATGTTTGTCCTCTGGATAAGTTTGCTTCTTATGTAATATTTCATCTCCTTTAGAGTGTTCCTCACAGAACACACATCTGCCACTCTGTCAAGTAGGAATTTCCAACCCAGCGTTTGGCAACAAGACATCTTCTAAAAGCAGTTGTTATCTTGGAGACCTGCTGCCAGCCTTTGTTTGTAGTTGAGTTGATGATGAGCCTTTGGTGACTTAGCGAAATGATTCCCTTTGACTGCATTTACCCTTAGGTTCCAAAGTAGGAGAGATTTGAGGGAGTGTTCTTAAAATAAGGGACACGGTATCTCTTTTAACTCTGAGATTTCTCTATGTACTATAAACTCTTTTCAGAGAAATAACAGAGATTTCCTAATGCTCATAGACTGTGGGCTTTGTGTTCTGTGGAAGCATCCAGGATAGTTGTGCAGGGGCACCTCCAGATTTCATTTGCTTCAATAATTATGTGTATATTTTTTAATTGGTCTGTTAATTTGTATTGAGTTATCTACTAAAATACTTTTTTATACCTCCAGACACTCTTCAATGGTCAACATAATATATCCTTGTACCTTTTTAAAAAAAGAAAATGTTCATGAATATAAGCTACTTCTGGGTAAAAAAGATCATAGTGCCTGGAGGTATTGTAAATCACCAGATTGGTCCTTGAATATTCCTCTCTCTCTCTCTCTCTCTCTCTCTCTCTCTCTCTCTCTCTCTCTCTCTCTCTCTCTCTCTCTCTCTGTGTGTGTGTGTGTGTGTGTGTGTGTAGAGTGTACTGTATAACATTAAAGACCCACACAGGCAAATATATCATATTCAGGATTGAATCAATTACTTTATTTGTTCTAATGCTTTGTGTAATAAAAATAAAAATGCAACTAACATTGTGAGGTTTCATAAAGGTGAAAGTGCCTGAAAAGTTTTCACAAGCTTTTCTTTCTTCCCTGAAGAGGAAATCTAGAACATACCATTCATTAACGTTTACATCTCAGAAGTCTGTTAGCCAAACCAATACAGAGTATTTCAAACTAGAAAAAGTCCTCAGTTTTTCCCCCCCAGGAAAACAGGAGAAGTGTTTTAGTTATTCCTATTGCAGTGCAAACGTATGCTTGAAGGATTTCAATATTAGAAAGTTTTATTTGTAGGAAGTTGTGCACAGCCTGAAGGGGGAGGGGGAAAAACCATTGGTGGGAAGAAAAGAAGCTCTGAATAGGAGCGATTAGGCATAAAGTAGTAAAGATGAGGGCCTAGTAGGGAGGGAAGGATAAGAGGGAGGGAGGAGACAAAAGAGAGGAGCAAAATTTCTCTTAAAGAAAGGAGAAACTCTGTCAATCAGTGCAATTCCCGAAATAGAGAATTTTTTTTAAAGAAATAATGAGTCTCCTCACTCCCCCAAAATCAATCTTTGCTTCCCAAATTGCTATTGGCTGATAGTAACGCCTGTTCGAAAATATGTGTCCGCCTCTGCATGTTTGTTCCAAATGTTTTTTTTTTTTCCCCTTCACGTTAACCAATTCTCGCTGTGACACAAAATGGAAGAAAATGTGCAGCAGATTCTTAAGGTTAAATTCATCAAGTCTGAAAGTTGTCAGCAATCTTTAAAATAATTATTTTATTTGCCTATTCTTTATCATGATGTTTACTTTTTGACTTTACCATAATAGAGCATGCTATCTTCAAGCCCTTAAACAGGAAGCAGCCGTCTTCTAATCCTATTATCAAAACAAGGGTCTATGGGAGGAGTGAAAGAAGATGCTTCATTATGGCACATAATAGACCTGGCTAAATAAGTCAAAATCAGGTATACACACAGTATAATGAAGTCCTGTGAATAACTGTTTTGTGAAAGGCCACAAAATACTCAAATACATTCTTGAACAAGCATATAAAAAATCCTTTTTATAAAACTTGTAGCAACAATGCAGGGATCACAACTAAAATACAATATGTGGGTCTCTTAAACCAGATGCAGGAAATAAAGAGTGGTTCTTGCCTTCTTTCAGGGTATTGGCCAGAGAAGTTACTGTTAAGGAGGTTCTACGTACATGTTAGAGATTGGTAGGGCTCCTGCATCTATTTATTAGGTATAAGATCTGCACTAAAATATTTACAAAACAGATTTCTGACTCACATACCGGTAAGTGCTATTGTAAAACTTTGAAGCCAAAGTACATATGTTTTTGGTGTTAGGATTAGCTGTCCAAGTCTTAGCAATTTAATGTAATTAAACTTTTGCAGTACTAATGCAATTCTTATTGGTTTCATGTTGCAATAAAATAGTTTCTCAGCATATGAACATGGATGAAATATATTCATAATAATAATATTCATACAGAGTTTATGAGAAAAATAGCTCAAATGACAACTGTAGAGTGAAACAACATCACTGAATGTAAATGTTAAGATATTTTAAATTGCTAGGAAAAAAAGGTCAAAATGCATTGATATATACTAAAGGACATGTTACCATACCCTATTTGTGGATTTCTGGCTGGAATTTGCTTTGATTCATCATAACAAATATCAGCTTACATTATCAGCTTCCTAACTTCATATGCTATCTCTGTGGAGTCAATGCAACATATTATTGTACGTGTTGGAAAATCAATATTGGTATAAGAATGAGTACCTGCCATTCCACTGATAGCAAATAGCTTGGGTACCTGCTATAATACCATGAATTAAGGCACAGCAGTAACCTAGCTAATTGTAGTTGAATAGTAATATATATTTTCCTGATGGGTATTCTGTTTCTCCTCCTCCCCTATCTTCCCTGTAGGTCAGATGTGTCAAACATGCAGCCTGCAGGCCGGATGCGGCCTGCTATATGCCCAGAGTTGTCCCACGGGGCCATCCCAGCAAGGAACTGGCCCGTGCACCCCGGCCCCGGTCCACTCTGGCCACGCCCATCCAGTCAGCCATGATGATCAGGCCACACCCACCCCAGTCCCCCAAGGGCAAACAAAACCCTGATATGGCCCACAATGGGATCACATTTGACACCCCTGCTGTAGGTAAAGTAGCAAAAAGGCAACATTTTTTAATAACTAGCTATCTGTCCTTAGTGGACTGCATTTGGCTTGACTAATCATGACTTGTTCAGGTTTATCAACCCTTGCTTTATACCATGTTCAGCAAAATTTGGGTCAGAGCTACTTCTTAAATCAAGCTGCAGCCAGCTGTCATCAATCAGAAGAAAATCACAAGATTTACTGCCTTTTTTTGGTGAGAAGTCTAATAGAGAACAACTTGCTCTGCTCTTCACTCTTCTTATTGGGTGTGGGGGCTGGGAGGCCTGATGTGGCCAAAATCGACTGACTGCTCTCGTTGCTCCTGTGTTTGATCAGTCTGAGATGATTCTTGGCTTTGTGTCTCCTGAGTCTGACATTCCACAGGTTCCTCTTTCTCAATGTCTGAGTCATCTGAATCCTGGGCTACTGTAGATCCTGGTAAGTAATAGAAGTCATCTGAGAGACATGAGTGATGAGACTTTGATTTGCAGCTGTGACAGCTGCATTGAGATCACTGTGGTGCATGTGCATAAGAATGTATGTGTGCTTATGTAGGTTTCACTTGTGACTTTGTCTTCCCCACTGATCATGTTCTTATGAATGGACATACGAAGAGGAGGAGAGAGAAAAGTATGGATGGTGGATGTTGCAGTACCTGGAGACAGCAGAAGAGAAGAGAAAGAACTGGAGAAAAATCATAAAATACAAATACCTGTAAATAGAATTAGAAAGACTCTGGTACTACCTTGTAAGCAAAGATAATACCTATAGTAACAGGTGTCTTGGCTATAATCCCAAAGCATCTGGAGCACCACTTGAGCACCATCAGCATTGACAAAAATCATCAGTCAATTGCAAAAGACAGATGTACTTGGAACAGCTTACATGCTGCAAGGATACTTTTAACACCATGAAACAACAACATCTGCTTATCTCAGGAAGACTCAATAGGTGGATAAAAATGCCAAATACAGTCTTAACATCTGGCTGACTGTGCAACTAACCACAATAATAATGGCATAAACTGAGAGTGGTGGCCCCGATGGTTATTAGCACACTGGTTGCCATAACAAAAAATCTTAGATGGCACTTAGAAAATATGCACATTGACAAAATTTCCATCGGTCAATTACAAAAAACCACATTCTTGGATCCACACATATATTATATTGATACAGTATGATATCCTAGGTTTTTCAGAAGTTAACTTGATGCATATATAGGTGAACACATGCTAATGAACTGGCACCTGTGACTTGACAATTTTGTGCATATAATAACAATTTATTAAACATGTATGCTGCCTGATTCTCAATGACTCTGGGAAGCTCACAACAATCAAAAACATTACAATGAAATTAAACATAATAAATGAAGATAAAAGATGACAAGTGGAATGAAATAAGGGTTGACACAATAATAGTTTACAATGGATTACAATGTAATACATATAAAATATACTAAAAACTGAATAATTACAACCAGTTACAATTCAAATGCATAAAAAGTAGAATCTGATAAAACTATTCAATCATCAATAAATACAATTTAATATTTGAACATAGTTAGGAAAATGAGCACTTAAAACCAACTATATAAAAACTCAGGGAAAGGTAGTTGAAATAAATATTTTTAAAGACTTTTTAATGTCAGGATTAAGAATGTTTTACTATAAAGGGAGTTCTGTAATCTGAGGATTATTACAGAAAGATCTTATCTCTAGGATAGGGGTGTCAAACTCGTGGCCCACGGGCCGGATGCGTCACATGCTGGCCATGCCCATCCCCGGTTTAGCAAAGTGAGAAAAAGTCACAATACATCATATGATGACAATGACAACAAGTTTGACACCCCTGCTCTAGGATCTATTAATCAAATTAATTTTCAGTGGGATATCACATTGTAGAGTAGTTTAATTTTTCTATAAGAGTAAATGCAGACATATAGTGCAGGAGCTTATATGTGGAAAAACCAAGCAGTAGGTTCAGTGAATCTCAATTTTTCACAGTAATTCCTCAGTATTTATACAATATATTGTCTTTTATACCTTTCCTAAATCCTTTGAAAGCACATGTAGAACAGAACTGAAAACTGTTCACATTTTTGAATATACACAGCAAGTAGATTAATTACACTAAAGGATCATTTAACATATTTTCTAATTTAGGCTTCTCATCCAATTGCTGTTTATCCCACTGCTGTACAATCTTTTCTCCTTAACTGTCTTTAAATATGCTTGGAATTTTAACCAAACCCCCTTTTTAATTGGCCGTGTTGCACTATACAGTCAAACTCAGGGTTCCATTGTAAAGAAAATCTCTTAAAAAGGCAAAACAGACTTTTTTTTTTGAAGTCTTGCATAATGTTCACAGGAGCAAGGGTTCATAGGATTAGGAGCAATAACACTCAAGATGAATAAAACATCAGGCTCATTATACCTTTTGATGTTTTCACAGTTCTTTCTTAAAAGAGTATAGTAGCTGTCCTTTGCTCACCTGAGCTAAAATTAAATTTTTAGCTACAATGGCAAAACGGGTGCATTTATACTGGAGCCCCTACCGCAGATAAATGATCTACTTTATCATCTTGATTCCTGAGTGTAATAGAAACAGCACAAACAGAACAAGAAACAGTAAATCACTAGATGTATACAGATGGCTATAACATATTTGATGCACTTGTGGGCAATTTCATGTGTTATGTTTTCATATAAGCAGTTTTGGATGTTTAGGCATCTTGTGCTGGAATTATCCAAAAGGTTCCTAGAAAATGAAAGTATTAAGTGAAGGGAGGTAATGAGACAAGACTGGATAACCTTTTTACATATGTGGCCTTGGACATGCACGGTCATGTTATGAATACAGGGATCCCTCGCTATATCACGGTTCACCTTTTACGGTCTCGCTGCTTCATGGATTTGCATCGTGCATTGTGTTCTGCATTCTGATTGGCTGATTGGTAAAACAGCTTGCCAAGAGCAGTGAAATACACGTGAGGGCCTGAGTCAGCTGTTGAAGACGTGGGTGGCCAGGCAGTCAGCGGCAAAGCGCGCGGCTCCGGGACTCGCAAACCTCTCCGATGAGTTCTGCGCCTGCGTGGTGGTCTCCTGCTTCAGTCTGGCAGCGGCAGGCGAGTAAAGCGGTCCGATGAGCTCTGCACGTGCGCAGAAGGACTGCCGCTCATCAGCTGTAGGGCGGGCCGCGCTGTCAGCTTTCCCTGAGGGAAAATGGCCGTTCGGGCCAAATCGACGAGGGAACGGCCTACAAGCTCTCTCAGGAGATCAGTGCCAAGCAGCCACAGCAGATGTCAAGAGAGGGAGAGGTTGGAGGATTTTTCAGGCTTTTTTTGGGCGCCGAAAACGCAGAAGCCGGGTAGGAGGGGTTAAAAAAAATAAAGGTTACTACTTCACGGATTTCGCCTATCACGGGTTCTTTTTGGAACGTAACCCCCGCGAAAAACGAGGGATCACTGTATACTGAAACATACACCTTTCATCTTTTCCTGCCCCAATAAGTTTTAACAGAGGCACTTGTGGAAACAAAGATAAATCCATCTCCATCCAACAATCCTTGCAAACCATCAATTTCCTACTGAAAAATTGCAAGCAAGTTTACTGGAAGGAGGAAAGTATACTTCATTTCAGAGCAAGGAAGCTTTCTCTTTCCTTCCCTTCCCTTCATGTTGAACCAATTCAAAATTTCAGAAGTATCACTCAATATTGGTAGTTTCTCACTGTCATTAGGATTTGGGAACCTCTTAGTTGCTCCCACTGGCCATCTGATAACAGTGATCAGCTGGCAGCTGCTGCCCATGGATCCCAGGACCAAATCTCTAACTGCCATTGGCTAGGTAAGACCCCAAGGCTTAACTGTTACATTAACTGTGGCTCATTCAATCATATTTGTGAATAGTTTAAAGCAAGTGCCTTTGAATTCAGTTTGAGTATATAAATATAATAGAACCCTGTCTTTACCTTTTAATATGGATATAGATGAATTTGCCAAACTTATTCAGCTTGTGTAAGTGTCAATTTCTTTCCAGTGACCATTTCACCCCCACACTACATACCACTCACACAAACAAACCATTTCCGCTTACAAGAAATAAGACCTGCAGGGATTAGGAATCAGTGAGAAGGGTTGTGATAAATAATTCACACGTGAAGAAAAGATGAAGAACTTCACTCACCTTTTACTCACTCAGTTTTCTTCTATAAATGCTTTCTGTTGATGCACAAATCTTTAAATGGCAAATGTTTTGCTAAGACAATATATAGTCCCATCTGAGAGGAAGGAAGAATATAAATGGCAGTCTGTAATAGGCTGTAATAGGCTGAATACTCAGAGAGATGAGGAGAGATTTAATTGTGCAGCTCAGCAAAGTAGGTTTCAGGCTTGTAGGGTAATCATGGTATAATTTCTGTAATTGGGCAGTGTATAGATTGCCACAATATACTTTGCTTTCATGTACACTTAATTGCCAGTCATGTGTAGAAGATGACTGTGTTTTAATGTATATTCAGGTGCTTTAATTATATAGAAAAATCACAAAATAAATCACAATTTCTAAGTGACATCATTTTGTCCTTGGATTGGCCATTTAACTGTACAGAAATGTGTAAATTTAATTTTACTACACCTTGTAATTTTGGTCACTGATATATAATTACTTCAAAAACGATCATTGGTAAAATGGATATTTAATGCCCATGTTACAAATATGATAAGTTAACAGTTAACAGATTAACGGTTTCATATTTTCTTCTTAGTCTGTAGATCACTTTACTGAAATAAAACTATGAGAAATATTGGTGAGAGTTGTAAACTTTAGGTTCATAAACTGGACTATTGGTCACTCCCCAATGGAGTGGTGGAGGACTATTGATAGTATAAAGTGGCAGGATTTGATCCTCTAGTGGCGTGTTTCTCAAATAGTGGGGTGGGCCCCCCTGGGGGGTGCGGACCTATGCCAGGGGGGTGCATGTGACCCCAGGGAACATGCATGGTCCCTCTCGATCAATTCCCCTGGACGGGGAGTGTTTTCCCAGTTGTATGCTGCTCCGAGCCCGGAAGAGTAGGAAGCCAGGCGGGGCGGGGCGGGGCAGGGCGGCTGCGTGGGTTCTTGTTGTTCTCAGCGGGCGCCTCGGTAGCCATGAACGGCATGGCGAACCTGCTGCTGGACAAGGAGGAGCATCCTCTGCAGCTGGGCGAAAGCTTTGAACGGCACCCTAAAGCCTCCTTCCATACCATTTGCTGTGAGTGCCCGGCAGAGGCAGTGCTTATGGGCCAGGCCGGCGACCCCAAAACATTGGCTTGATTAAGCTGGCCTGGCCCGGAGTCAAAAGAGGGCCCTAACCACGGTAGCCTATGCCTGCCTAACCGAAAACAGACTCCACTGAGTTCAGTGTGACTTACTCCCAGGTAAGTGGGTAGAGCAGCCTTCCCCAGCCAATAGTTTGCTTGCAGCTTATAATAAGTAAAACAATAAATATTAACACTAAAATTCCATTGGGGCCCAGATCGGAGAGTTGGGTGGGCCCGAAATGTTTACTTCTTCCTGGGGGGGGGGGCGTAACAGAAAATAACTGAGAAGCACTGCTCTAGCCTAAGTTGTTAATACCTATTTAGTGCAAAGTAAAACAAGCTTATTGATTTCAAGAGGAATTTCTCTTGTGAAATCCTTAATATCATGAATTTTTGATTCACTGCTAACCTGAGGGAAGAACTGCCTCTCTTATTCTTGTTACTTTTTTGTCACTCTTTTGAGGACAATGCAGAAGAATTTGCAAGCTAGAAATTAGTTGGTAGACTTCCTCAATAGGGGACAACAAGGTAAACTGCAGAGCTTCAGTCCTCAGTCTTGCCTTTCAAACTGAATCAGTGATTATTTGCTCCTTTGAGTACATCTAATTCACTAACAGTTAACTTAATTCTCTGATTATCTATTCTTAGGTAGTCAAAATAGCACTGTCTGTATGCAAGAGAATAATGTCAACAGGCTTGGCAAACCTGCAAATATAAAATACCTGTTATGAATCTTACATGTTTCATCTGGTAGTGATGGCAACAGTGATTCAAGAAGAGGATAGATAGATGACAGAGAGATGATAGATAGATAGATAGATAGATAGATAGATAGATAGATAGATAGATAGATAGATAGATAGATAGATAGATACAGAGAAAACCTAATGAATTGTTAAATCTGCCATATTGTGCAGACATGTGTTATGTTTGGATTTAGATAAATATCAATTACAATTTCTAAATATTGTTATATTGTTTTATGTTAACTATAGGAATCGCTTCTCATCATGTTTTCCATCATGATATTCTGAAATAGAGCTGGAATAATCCTTCCAAATAGCTAAGTAAACTGGGCCTATCATACCCAATGAATGTTATCCTGACTAACCTTGAATGAACCTTTGAGCTGAAGAAACAGCAGTAATAAAGAAAGAAAACAATTTGAGGCTTTTATAAGAACTTACATAAC
Organism: Diadophis punctatus similis; assembly: GCA_023053685.1. Taxonomy (NCBI): domain Eukaryota; kingdom Metazoa; phylum Chordata; class Lepidosauria; order Squamata; family Dipsadidae; genus Diadophis; species Diadophis punctatus. The sequence goes on along the minus strand of JALIGW010000013.1, from coordinate 12,012,093 downwards.
TAGCTTTGCTATATTGGGAACATGTTGCTGGTTTTAATTATACATATATGGGTGTATTTCTTAAGCACCGTACCACCTTCTTGCCCCCTTCCCTTCTCTTCTCAATGCGCTGATACAGTGAACAACTGCTAGGTGTGCCATTTTCATTCATTCCTCATTTTGACCCAGTTGCAAGCAGGAGATTTATTTGTTGCTTTTTGATTCACTAATTGTCACCGACATGTCTGATGTTAAGGGACTTTGTGTTGAAGAGAGACCAGACTGTCAGATGTACAGTAGCTGTCAAGAATTTAGTTTTTATAGTCTGGCATTGCGAAAATCTTCAATAAACAATGCAATGACCAATATATCATATTATTAATTATATATACTTTCTCCAAAGTGAAAGAATATTAGATCTCTGTTTGTAAAGGTGATCTGTAAAAGAAGCAAATCATTATTTTCAAGTCCATCTAAAATATTGTAAAAGAAAGTCAAGGGGGTTGTTGCTATGAGACCTGAGTAGGTGGTCAAGTTAAATTTAGACTTCTGCCTACACCATACACAATACTGAAGAACAGTTCATGATTTGTATTCTTCAAGAGTAGATGTATTTCAGTTGTATTTATTTTAAATTTGTTTATGATTTCTTTCTTAAGATTTCTGAGTATGTTTTTACTCAACAATCATTAAAAATGTGTTTCCCACTAGTTTCCCACAATCCATTTGTGGCTTGCCCAGATAGTATGTATGCACATGGTATTTATCTCTATATTACATTTGCCCTTGTTACTGAAAAAAAGTGTTTTAAGACAGCTGACAACAAAATGTAAATCAAATGCATTACACTCTGAACATTGAGATGCAATTTTTTCTCCTGGTCATTTGTAAGTTTCTTGTTCTTAATTAGATAACTCTGTTAAAGAGTCTGTGTTTCTTAGTTATGACTATATTTGTACAGATATCATGGATTCAGAATGTCCCCATTGTAATACCAACACATAGTACAACTCAAGTGTTCCCTATTTTCCATTGTTGAACTACAGATATAAGAATTCTTGGCCAACATACCCAAATTCTAGCAAATAGCATTTGTAGTATACATTCTGCCACAATCAACTAGAAACCTGCAACCTTTAGCACTGCAGTGTTTGTAATTGAAAGTGTTAGCTGAAACTCAGGGTCTCCATATAACATTGTAATAAAGCCACCTTCCCAGCAACACTACTCAGTATTTTGGAGATTGAGGGAATGCATGTAAGACTTGAGCATATGTATGCAGATGTGCCTTTGAATGATGAAATGTGTAATTCCCTTATCTCTAGATCTAATAACTGATATTTTGAATGTTTCCTCCCTGGAAAGAACTTTCATTCTAAAGTTTCATTGCATTGTACACTTTCATTCTAAACAAGTTGTAACCTTCCTGATATTTTAAAACTGGAACTCTCAACAGTTCCTGCCAGCAAGGACAACAAAGAATGACATTGTTTGTGCACCTAAAGCTCTATTCTTGTTATCTATCTCTAGCCCAGTGCACCTGATATGTCACATGCTTACAAAAATCAACAAAAGCAACCTTAACAATGGAATGAAGAATTAGACATGTTTGAGAATTGTGAATCACTAATGTAATGGTACAGGCAGATTCAGAAAGAAATGCAAATGGGTTTGATAGTGAAAGTAATAGGTAATAGGTAATATCCAACCATGGCTTGGAAAAATGATGTCAAATTTCTTTTCTGTTAGACTGAGACGATCAATCAGCATCCCAAAGTAGTTGTGGATTGAATACATGTCATAGTGCACAATGTTAATCAAGTGGTGTCATTTGGTGCCAGAAAAATAAAAGTCAATAAAGAAGAAATATGCCTATTATTGATTACTGAAAGTTATAGACGAAAGTACATAGAAAAGTATCAATGGTACCGGAGGTGCTGAACAGTTAGGTGTGTAAAAGCATTGGCAACTGTAATAAATGCAGTGACTCTTTGAAAGAAATCTGATCATTTTTCACCTAAGAGGCGACTACTCTTCTTTGAAACATCATGAGAAAAGGCTAAGAAAGATATGATTAGGTTGCCTCACCATGTCTTATAGAAGAACACTTCTATGTCTTCCTGCAGGCAGGGGTACAAACTCTCTTGTTGAAGGAGGTTATTGAATCTTCCTTCTAGCAATGAAGATTGCCAATACCTACAGCGGTGGAACTGAGGGTAAAATGTTTGCTAGATATTCTGCATGGGAGAACCTTATCTGACTGAAAATGAGATGGCATGAAAAACAGTTAGTACAAAAACTAATTAAACTAAAGGCATCCCATTCAGAGGGGGGTTCTAATTTTTTTTACTATCACTCTGTGGGTGTGGCTTAATTTTGTGGGTGTGGCTTAATTTTGTGGGAGTGGCTTGATGGCCATGTGACCGGGTGGGAGTGGCTTGATGGTCATGTGATGGTGAGCATGGCTTCATGGTCATGTGACTGGGCGGGCATGGCTTCATGGTCATGTGACTGGGCGGGCATGGCTTCATGGTCATGTGACTGGGTGGGTGTGGCTAAGTGGTCATGATCCTAGTTCCCCCTATGAGGATTCCTGCATCTTGACCTTTTACAATCCCCCAAAGGATTAAAGGAAACCAGATTCCATACAGCTGTGAACCCTTAAGGCAAACCAAATACAAGTGGTCCTCGTTTACTGGCCAATTGCTTAGCAAGTGTTCAAATTTATGACTGACCTCCTCAGAGCTACTTGACCTATTTTTGGAGTTTTGACAGCCATATGCACGCACACATGTGCACACGCGTGCACACACACACACACACACACACATTTATGACCAGTTACAACATCCCACACAGTCATGTGACTGAGGTTTTCTGTTTTTTGCCAGTTCCCAACAATTTCTTCTGGTTTCCGGTTAAAAATGCCCATAGTGGAAAATGGACTCATTTAACAACCAGTGTTCGCTTAATGACCACAAGGTTCACTTAACGACCATGGTGTTTGCCTAACCCAGGGGTCTGCAGCCTTAAACACTCAAAGAGCCACTTTTCTATTTTCTTTTAAACAGGTATCTCTCTCTGTGTCTTTCTCTTTCTTTCTCCCTATCTCTCTCTTCTCTTCTCTCTCTCTCTCATCTCCTCTCTCTCATCTCTTTCATCTCTCTCTTTTTCTTTCTCCCCCTCTCTCTTTCTCATCTCTTTCTCCCTTTCTCTCTCTCATTCTCTCCCTCCATCATTTTCTCATTTCTTTCTCTTTTCCTCCTCTTTCCTCTCCCTCATCTCTTTCACACATGCAAGCATACACACAAGCAGATATCCTCCTGCACAGGGATCACAGAGGGGGGGGAGGAGACAGAGGGGACTCCCCTCTTTTCCTCCTCTTTCCTCTCTCCCATCTCTTTCAAGCAGGCAAGCATACACACAAGCAGATAACCTCCTGCACTGGGATAACGGAGGGGGGGACAGAGGGGACTCCCCTCTTTTCCTCCTCTTTCCTCTCTCCCATCTCGTTCAAGCAGGCAAGCATACACACAAGCAGATATCCTCCTGCACTGGGATAACGGAGGGGGGGACAGACGGGACTCCCTTCTTTTGCTCCTTTCCTCTCTCCCATCTCGTTCACGCACACAAGCATACACAAAGCAGATATCCTCCTGCACTGGGATAACGGAGGGGGGGGACAGAGGGGACTCCCCTCTTTTCCTCCTCTTTCCTCTCTCCCATCTCGTTCAAGCAGGCAAGCATACACACAAGCAGATATCCTCCTGCACTGGGATCACGGTGGATGGGACAGAAGGATGCATGTGTGAGACTGCCGAAGAAGAGGGAAGGGGGAGGGAGGGCTTTGACTTCCTCAGCCCCTGTCCCCTCCTCCTTTAACCTCCAAGCTTCCCCGCTCAAGCAGCATCCGCCTCCTCCCTTTCCTTCCCTCTCTCCCTCCGTGGGAGCAGTGCTTTCCAAAAGGCACCGGGAGGAAAGGAAAGGGCGAGCGACTTCAGCGGCCGCATGCCCGGCCGTTCGGGAATTAACAAAAATAGAAAGGCGGCCCGGCTGCCAAAAGGACGGCGAGCAACACAACCGCTTGGCGTGGGCTTTGCCAGACGAGGTCCCAAGAAGTTTAGGGGCCACGCGGAGAGTGCAAGAAAGAGAGGGGGGAAATAAGAAGAGTTGTTGTTGCTTCGCTTGGGTTTCCTTCGCCTGACCTCTTCTGCACGACCATGTGATGGGCTGGGCAGACCATGCCACTTCTCCGGAGCCCCGCCAACCTTTTGGGGCATGTTTCCTCCCCCTCTTCTCCCACCTGGAGGTAGCGGAGCTGACCGAGCCCCACCCGAACTTCGCCCCCAAGTCACTGCAACCATCCAGCACGGAGGAGACTTGGGGGCTGAAGGAAACCCGGGTGCGAAATGTGACACATTGAAACACGTGCAAAATAATAATAATACACCCTCTCCTTTCTCCCCACCCACGCCCCCCAGCCACCCCGTCGCCCCGCATTGCCCCTACCTTTTGGATTTGGTGAACTTCCAAAAAGCCTGCCTGAGATCGTGGAAAGAGGGATAGGTCTGCGTTTAGGCGGAGATGCCTTGAGCTCTCTCTCTCACACACCAGCAGCGTGTGTTGCTCCCAGCCTTCCGCCGCACCTACACAGTGTTTTTGGGCACCTAGCTTACCGGGCTTCCCCCCCATCCTTGTCGCAGCTCCAACGGGGGAGGCGGCTTAAGGAGACGCCATCAGTGTCGGCTGCAATGCCGGCAGTTTCGGGGGCTCCTTCCCTCAGTTGTTTATTTTCTTACCTCTAGGTGGCTGCCTCCCGAAAACACTTTGCTTCCCTTCTCCAAACGACCCAGGCAGAGGACGGAGGCTTCTGCTCCTGGCCCGGAAGAAGTTTTTGCACAGTGCAAAACCCCCCGAAAAAATTCAAAAAAACCCCCCGCCCAAATCAAAATGGAAACACATGCGCAGTGCCAGAAACCCGGCTTCTGCGCATGCTCAGAAGAAGAAGAAAATAAAGAAATCCCCCAAAAATTCAAAAAAAAATCAAAAAAATTCAGGAAAAAAATGGCGGCGCCTAGGGACCGGGACCGACCGCATGACGTCACCAGCAGGTCGCTACCGGTGCGCCACACCGGACCGCACCGGTAGGAACCCACTACTGATCCCATTCTAACTGATTCCTTTCTAGTACTGGCTACAGAGATTCAGGGGCTGCTTCAAAACATTTAACTGCCTAAGTCAGGGGTCTGCAACCCACGGCTCTGGAGCCGCATGTGGCTCTTTCATCCCTCTGCTGCGGCTCCCTGTCGCTCAAAATGTACGTCACAACCGCCGATGTGCGACACCCACCGGCACGTGATGTATTGAGTTTTCAACCTGTCTTTTTTTTTTCTGGAGTTCAAAATGTTTTTGTTGCATGCAAAAATAAAAAAATGTTTTCTCTGTAGCAGTTCATTGATTTCATAAATGCAACACACTATAGTTTTTTTATACATAGCATAAAGGTAAAAAACGATATATGTAGTGTTATCTTCATTTTAGATGTCAAAAGGGTTTTGTGGCTCCCGGTGTTTTCTTTTCTGTGGGAAACGGGTCCAAATGGTTCTTTGAGTGTTTAAGGTTGCTGACCCCTGTCCTAAGTGAACATATAATACTGATCTGTTTTCCATCATAAGCTGCTCTAAGCTCTTCCAACTGGTGATCATCAGGATTTTTTCCCAATCTAGTGACACCCCCAGCTATAATAGGCTACAATGCTTGCCATTGTAGTGGCCAATCTCTGCCCTGTAGAGCCATATTATCCTGAACTGCAAAGCTGCTCGGTCCTCCACTGGTTGGTAGCTGTCCTTTAAAAAAAAAGTTGATCCAGGAATGGCCTATTAAATCAATGAATTTTCCTAAGCTTATTGCTTCATGCAACCTCTACAACTTTCAGTGGGCATGTTTCAGATTTTGTCCAGGCTGGATGAAGCCTGCTCATCTTGTTTTTCCACTTGCAAAGCTTCTTTCTTCTTATTCTTCCCTAAAAACTTTAAATTGCACAATAGGTACATAGCATCAAGGCTACAAATGGATGCTGCTTTGCTTCTATGAAGCGGAACTATCGTTCTTCCTTACTACAAAGTTTATATGGCCTTCAGCACAGTATAGGAATAAAATAACACCCTATACCAGATGCTTTGAGTAGTGTAGCATTACATCAACAGTGGAAAGAACAAAAGAAAGGTTATGTGTTAGTACCAAAAGATAAAACTTGGAAACAGAGTGGGAAGGCAAACGTAGAAAAGGAAAAGAAAAAAAGTCAGGGACTAGTCAGAAGGTAACGAATTCTGAAATGAAAATGTGGGCTTTGGTAGAGTGGCCCACAAAAGGAAGATTTTCAAGACTTGGCTTCCTGGCATGGAGGGGAAGGATAAGAACCAGGGAGATGATCAATACAGACAAAGCACCTACCCAGCTCCACTGCCATATAGACTGGCATTTTCAAAGTTGGCTTTGGGAACAGCTAGGAAACACACGAGAGATCAGCAGTTTGGTTGCCAGGTGGAATTGCCCTAAGTGGTCTCCTTTCTGTGCTGCTTCAGTCACCGTGTTGAAAGTCATGCTAAATTCTCAGACATCCTTTTCTGCCTCAACTAGACTCCTAAATTCTGCTGCTTGTGACATCAGGCGGTTCTTCTGTAGATTCATATTGATACCATTGCCTATGAGAGCAGTCTTCGGGTGACAGATGGGTAAATTCTCTGAGAGGCTGGCCCCATGCCTGTTTTGCTCAAGACCACATTTGTGGCTTGCAAATAAGCTTGGCTCAATGGAACTATGTGGCCTTCAGTAATGACAAGAGCTGCCGGCAATACAATTGTGATTGGCATTAGGTTGCGGGACTAGAGCAATGGCAGAGATTGATATCAAGGTTTTGCTGCAACTAGTAGAGCTGTGATATGATTATACAAACTACACTTCACATGGTTCCTGCATGTGGAATTGAACCACTCTGTCTCTTTTTATCATGCTTGAGGTATTAACTTTTTACAATCTATAGCCTAGCTGTCTGTTAAAAGACACATCTATGTAAAGAAATGATGTACTGCCCCATCTGACTATCCATCCTCTTAGATTTCTTTTTCCTATAAAACTGTTTTTTGTTCTGTCATACAGACTAGTGCTTTTTCCAGAGTAGAAACAAATAACACAAGAGAAGCATTTGCCTGAACATTTTTACAAAATGTTACTGATAGGTGTGCCATTTAAAAAATCCAGTATTTGGAATTTAAATTTTATAAAAGAATATTGCAAAATGGTCCATGATTATATATGCAAAATGCTTTGAATGGGTGGAATGTTTAACTTATACTATATCAATTGGGGCATCTAGGCTGGGCTCTCCACACAGCAATGGGGGAAACAACAGGGAATAATATAGAGGGTTGATTCGTATCCTGAGTAGCTAATCAGTTTACTTGCATTTCTTAAAAAGTATTTATAAATGACAAACTTCAAAATTTTGCTTTATATTATGATTACCTTTAAAGATAAATAATAAAAGCAATGCTTATCTCCAAGGTCCTCTGATGATCCCTGTTTTTCTGCCACAAACTCAAAATTGCTGCCACACATTACACTGCAACTATTTTCTCGATAAAGGTGAAGTGTATGTTGACTCAGTATAAAATTTTCAAATTTTGAAACATTTGATTATTACTATAATGACTATTGCCATTCTTTTTTTAAAAAAAAAACACTCGGGTTTCAAAATGTATAGGTTGGTTCATGGAAAAAAAGCAACCCCTAGAACCCCCTTTTTTAAAACACACACACACACAAAACAAAGGTCAAAACTTTTAAAATGTCACTTCTTCTGCAGTTTTGCATAGAAAATACACCAAGTCAGTGGGAGGGCTCCTTGTCCATAGAAACAGGCTGTAAGAAAAGAATGTTATCCTGCTGTTGTAGTTTCCACTTTCACTGGCAGCTGCGGTCTGAGCAGAAAAGCACTGTGGGAGCCTATTGTTACCCCAGCTGGGTAATAGTTTTCTTATTTTACAGTCAGGAACCAAGGGGGGTTGGGGTGCCTCAGTAAAGTGCCTGAAAATATAACTCCTGGAAGCAGATCGCTTTCCTTCTTCCCTATGAGAAACAAGCATCCATAAATCTTTCATTTTGGTCCTCCCAGCAAGGAAATGAAATTCTTCAGACAAAAAGAGGATCCATCTCATTATTACTTATCCTTTGAAACAAAACAAACGCTACACAAAAATGCATACACTCCCCTCCCTTTCCATCCCATCTGTGTAATTACCATGCTGAGAGACTTGCAGAAGGACATTCCTTACTATAAGTCTGAGCAATGCAAATCAATGTTTACTCTTATTTAAAAAAAATAAAATCAGAGCCAAACTACCTATCGTGTAGGGCTTGGCAACCAACTCTTGCTTTAAGAAAGTACTGCCTGCTTGGTGTCCTATATATGTGGGTATAAAATGGATTGTGTTGACAATTCAGAAGATTAATTAGCTGTAGGACAACAGCTTATATTTGTCACTAGTTTATCCAGTTAATGAGGCTGATTTTAGCTGCCATGGCAACCTAAGTTTTAAAGGTGAAAGGTCGCTGACCCAGCCATAGAGCCCTACAATCTTTTTGGAAGCACTTCATAACCTAGCCTTGGGAAGCCAGCGAAGATCCATAGGAAATTTCAGGAGATACAGGTTGGCTACTGAATGTCACAAGTCATGTTCAGAATGATATCTCTCTCTGACGGACCTTATTTTATTGGGAGAAAATTGGACAAGTTCCATCAAACAAAGAGGAAAAGAAGCAGTGGTCTTCTTTAGCTGACCAAAAATAAAATTATATTTTTGACACAATTAAAAGAATATTAAAAGAAAAGCTATTAGGCTCCTCAAATCAGTGAAATACTGAACATCTGATATCATTTTCCATGTGATAAAAGAGCCAGTTTGACTTAGTGGTTAAGGTGCTGGCCTAGAAACCAGAAGACCAGGAGTTCTAATTCTACTTTAGGCATGAAAGCCAGCTGGGAGATTTTGGGCCACTCAGTCCAATCCACTTCATAGAGTTGTTGTTGTGGTGAAAATAGGAGGAGGAAAGAGTATTATGTATGTTCACTGCCTTGAGTTATTATAAAGTAATACGTTGTAACAGATAATTTTATGAGCTATGCTTAGGTCGTGCCAAAGTTCTAAGTTCTTAGTTCTAAGAACTAAGTTTTTAGTTCTAAGCTTTCTAAGCCCAGGATTTCAAATCTGGTTGCGTATGGTATTCTGTTGCGAGTAGAGGAGTGGAGGGCTCTTCTCGTAAAGTATCTCTGGACACTTTCTAATGTATTTATGTCCGATATGCGGTGTGGGTTCCAGACAGATGAGCTGTATTCAAGGATTGGTCTGGCGAATGTTTTGTATGCTCTGGTTAGTAGTGTGATATTACCGGAGAAGAAGCTACATAAGATTAGGTTAACAACTCTTGAAGCCTTTTTGGCGATGTTGTTGCAGTGGGCTTTGGCACTTAGGTCATTTTATATGAGTATTCCAAGGTCTTTGACAGAGTGAGGGTCGTCTGCAAGATCTTGTCTATTCAGCTTGTATTTGATGTTCTGATTCTTTTTGCCAATGTGTAGGACAGAGCATTTGTTGGTTGAGATTTGGAGTTGCCAGATGTTTGACCATTCTGACACAAAGTCAAGGTCTTTTTGGAGGGTAGCAGTGTTGTCGGTGGAATAATAATAATAATAATAATAATAATAATAATAATAATAATAATAATAATAATAATAACAACAACAACAACAACAACAACAACAACAACAACAATGGTGTTATTGAAACAACCCATCTTCTACAGATTTCTGCACTAGCTTGGGAAAAGCTGTCCACTGTTGACCTCACCCGATTCCTAAGAGGTCAGTAAGGGGCGTGCATAAGTGCACCAGCGTGCCTACCGTCCCTGTCCTAATGTTCCCTCTTATCAGTACTCATTTTATGTATATAAACAATGTTATATCTATGTATATTACCAACACGTACTTGACAAAAATAAATAAATAAGAATAAAAAATAAAAAGTGCAGCTGTTTTAAGAGTTGCTTTTGTAAGTCAAAGTTTTTTGAAAGTTACATGGAAGTATGAAAATGGATGGGTTACTTCAATGAATGGAACAAAGGTTCAAGGTTAGTTATACTAATGTTTCCTCTACCAATACAATTATAAACCTTTGACTCGGTTAAGCAGAAAGAGCACTTACAGGATTATGTAGCAACACTGAAGAAGAGAAGCTATAAAATATGTTCGTCTTGTAACTTTTTAGGTATATATGCCAGACCTTGTCTTTTATCTTCTCCCTTCTATTTCTTTTTTCTTATGAATTAAATCTGAAGGCATTCCACAAGAGAAGGAATAAAAAAGGCAAGATGGCAATCACAGTCATGTGGAATCAAAGCTGCCATCTTGACTTTAGACATCCCCATACAGACTCCCCTGGTCAGTTCGTAAAACATCTTACCACTGGTTATTCGGAATATTTTGCTATTAATTTTACCTTTCCTTTAGGAACTATTTTGACTAAAGAGGTGATTCAAAAAATTAAATTAAAAAATTGAGTTATGCTCCTGGAAATTATGTACTTGCATCAGGCAGCAGGATATACATACCATAGTCATGCATGCTGTCATTTTAGTGTCATTCTGTGGCTATTACTGACTGTATTACTGACTATACTATATACTTCCTGCATAGTACATAAATGGGCTAAATTAAATAATTAAATAAAATAATTATTTTTCAATTTCTTCAAAGCACGTTGTCAAGCACGTTGCACATTGAATCCTCCTAAGATTCTACAAAGTATCATCAATGGAAAGCAATCATGCCCTGTTTTTATACCCCATCCAAAATAGCTTGGAAAAAAGATTTTCTGGGGCACACAGGAAGACAGAGGTGTAGTAAGCAGCTGGTGAAAGCCATATTTCCAAGCAAAAACTGATGTGACATAAAAGCAGGTATGTCTTTCCCTACTTGTAGGAGAAAAAGAAAAATTTAAAAGTTTAATTCAGGTGAGGAGTTTTTGATGTTTCTATACACACAGATGCTGCTTTGCAACTACTCCTGGGATTCCTGAGACAAGTGGGTGGGGCAATCATCAATTCTAAGTGCAGGACTTTCACTGCGTGTAACAGAGCTGTATACCCCCCTGGATAGATAGGGGGTTGGGATGAGTGGTGTCAACTATGTTATAGTATCATTGCACAACTGTTGTCAATTACAATATTCTTATCATTGAGTTGCATTGTCATAAAAAGACTACAATGTCATAGTGGCTTGTCCCAGAAGCCCATGTCTTGTTGGGTAGGAAGTGTGTGTTACATTTTCCCCTTTGCTGAAATTATTGAAATTATTACTGAAATTAGAGAAAAATAAAGCTGATTCTGTCATTAGGTATGTGAATAAAGAAAAACAAGGCTACATTTCTGCTTTTTGTCCAGCATTGCTCCTAGAGCAGAAGAGCAGTCCCAATTTTTGGCAAAATTTAAACAGACTGGAGATGTAAAGTCCAGCAGTTCATAGAATGCTGAGCAGTAGAAGGAAGATTTCCCAATCTAACTGCTTTGTGGGGCATTTTTCTTGGTTGCGATGGGAGTTATGAAAGTTCTCACTCATAACTGCCTGTGGCCCTGGACAGCTACTATTGCGGTCCTACAACCCAAGGCAATTCCACAATATGACCCAGGCAAGCCAAAAATTGGACAACAGATCTGGAATATTTTAGTCTGGGGATGGTTGATGAATATAAATTATTGTGCAGTGATACTATAGAAAATGTGAATTGTCTCATATTTCATGTCCTTGTTTCCATAGACAAAATAGTAATTTTGTCCTGATCCTGCTGTTGTTCACAACCTTACACCACTGTTTGAAGTTCTCTTGGGGTAGATTTTACACATCAATATCTTAGTCAAGTAAAGAAAGAAGCACAGTGTAGCTTCACAATTTATGTGCTAAACTCAAGGGATCACTTGCATCTCCTCTTATAGTCTGATTTATTGTGGTTCTCCAAATAAATGTCACAGGAGCCTGGATAAGAGCCAGCGTACTTTCTTATAAAATAATAAAATCATAAAAATTGATAGATGACATTTTAAAAGCCACATGTTGGAAAGCTTTCTAGATTACCAAATTTGAGAATGTGTTAGTTTTAATTACTTGTGCCATAGAATTTTTAATAGGGCATAAGGGAGCAGTCTTAAAATGCAGCTAGTAAAATTAATACAGTATGCCAAGACACTGGTCATAGTGTCATGGTTGAAGTTTCATGAATTTGAATGTTTTAGGCCCAAATTTCATGTGATTGCCAGGGTAAAATGCTTAAATTATGTGATTACCAATCTTGTAATTTCTTGCAATTTGAGCAACTGAACATGATTTTTATTTAAAAAAAATTGTAGCACTATCAAGCAAAATGATATGAAGATACTTGGCGTCAACCATATTATCCATTGTAATATATGTGCTTCACTAAGAGTATTTTAAAAGTAAGATTGCAAGTACAAATGTCTAGATTAGCAGAGATACAGATTTATGCATGTTTTCACAGTTGCTTATGACTGCTAACAAACTCATCATTTCTGTTTTGGACTGTATTATAAAATGTTTTCAGGAATTAGCATGTATTTGTATAGTATGACATTGTTTTTTCAGGGCAGTGTTGGTGGGGGTGGGGTGGCATTGGTGGGGGGTAGGTCAGCAGAGGTGGCAGCCCTCCACAACAGTTCCAGTTTCTCCCATGACCCCTTGGAAAAATTAATTGCCCATCCTTGGTTTAGTGCATTTATTCATTTATTTACAAATCAAGTTTATAAAGCTGTCCAATTTACAGCATTCAAAAGTTTGGTAAAAGTCTGTATTGTTATTTTATTTTTATCTGCTTTAATTACAGTAGCTACAATATCATTTTTGGTCTCCAAATACTTCTAAATGCATACAAAAAACACCCACATGTAATCTGTTACGCCCAAATACATCATCCCTATAGGATTACGGATGCTGTTTGCAGTTTAAAGTTGATTATATGACAGTTTTCATTTACAGAGGAAGAGGAAAACATGTCTCGCTCAAACTGCCATTACGCTAAGAATGGCAAGGTGTTTAAGATTTAATAATGTTTAAAGGTAATATCGGGTTACTATTTTTAAAAGGCATTTTAAGAAAACGTTTACTGTAAAATATTTTAGCACTTTAAAATCCTGGTTATCTGAGGGATGCTCTCTCTTCAATCAAGCTCAGAGAGCACCACAATGCTTGGTGCTGTCCAAACTTGGTTGTTTTCTTGCAGATATTTCACTACCCAAACTTGGTAACATCATCAGTGCTAGTAGGGAGTGGGGTTTACTTTCTATTTATATTCTGGTGGCTTGCCCTGTCAGTGTTGGTGAAAGTGATCTTGGTGGTTCTTTGGTTGGGCTGTTTATTGTTAACTTGTTTGGCAGTTCCTTGATTGGGGTATTGTTTATTTCTTGACTGTTGATCTGATGTTAATCCTGGTGTTAATCTCTGCCTCACCTGGGTGTTGATTGCTGGTGGGAAGGTGTTTTGGTCTTTTTGTTCCCTTTTTGGCTTATTGATTGTCTTTTTTGCATAGTATGTTGTTTATGTGTCTGTTGATGGCTGACTTGTCAGAGTGCCAGGCTTCCAGGAATTCTCTAGCATTTTTGGACTTGGCTTGGACTAGGATAGTCACAGTTTCTCAGTTGAAACTATGGTTAAGTCTGTCCATATATTGTGATTCACAAATTGGCCACCAGATATAAATTGAGAGCAAACCCAACTCTCTTACTAGCACTGATTATGTTACCGAGTTTGGGTAGTGAAATGTCTGCAAGAAAACAACCAAACTCAGAGAGTACCAAGGACACTTTATTTCAACCCTGAGCTACAAATATTCTCCTTGATGGTTATCTCTCAGTTTACACAACTGTGATACTAACTACTCAAGTTCTCATACCATGTGTCTCCTGCATATTTTCCCAATAGCTTACATGCTGAAGTTTTGGCTGGCTGGGAGTTGAGGCCCAGTGCATCTTCAGGTTAGGGGGCTGAGAAAGGCTGCATCATGTTGGGTTCTAGAATATCATGGTAAGCGCAATTTCTATCAGTTATGAAAAAGTCATCAATTTTCACATTTATTTCTCAAAAGTATTATCAGCAACTACGGCAGCCTCATTTATGTAAACGTTTAAAACAAATGTGCATTCTTCTAAAAGGAGAGATGAATAATGCACTGCTTCTTCATTAAAATATATGTGCACTGTACTATTGTGTATAAGCAATAGAAATGTACCTCTTTTAAAAACTTTATTCTTATCCTAGCAAGTTAAATGGGCTTCTCAAAGCCAGGCAATTTTTTAAGCTGCCTTTTCTTTACCAGAATTGTTTGCTATAATAATTTTGTTTAAAAATGGTGGTGGAATCCTTGAGAAGACAAGGAGCAGAGCTGATTCACAAGCTTCTTCTCTTTTGTGAAATTCACAATGACTGGGAAGTAAATGGCTTCTTAATAAGTTTTGTATTCTACAAGGGTATGGTTAAAGGGTTAATTTAACGCTTGACCCATTAAAACCACTGAGTGCAGTGAGAACCTTACAGGCTGATCAGATGATTATTTCTGGGAGATAAGTGGTTGAAAACTGAGCTTCACTAGTTCAGGTAATCAAGGGAAATCCGCATAAAAGAGAAGATGCGGCTGAGTAAAGGCAGAACAGCTACCTGAGATTCTATTACTTGTCGTCTTTCAAGCATAATAATGAGATTATAGTAACCCTAAACTGACTGAAAACAGAAATCTGGCTGTCTGTCAAGTTCATTGTGCTGAGTTTTACATCACTACAGATCTGGTTCCCCTCTGAACCTGCAATAATTATGGCAGGAAGGCACACTGAAAGAAACTTTTTTCAGATGTGAGTTATTGTCAGATTTTGGCTTATGACCAATGTACCATTGTTAATGATGTGGAAACCCTTGTTAATTCTTCTTATTTGTTCCACCAGCCCATGTTAAAAAATATCACTCTATAAGTATATCCTACCACACATATTTTTACATTGCTTCTGTCATAGGTAGGGAATGACTCTGCTATTGATCTAGGCATTTGGTCTTTTGCTTGTCCAAGCAAGAAGACTTACAACAGACAGATATATTTATGTCTATAATTGTAAATATATAGATATACATATGCACCCACCCAGAAACCTATATAACAACTCTAGTCGTGAAAGATATTTACTTGGAGATATAGAGATGGGAAAAAACAGTTCTCCTGAAAGTCTTTAGAATCAGACAAAAGATGCAATGACAAAGCATTTTTAAACCAAACATTAGTATTGTCATTAGCCTCTGAAAAGTCATTTTAAAAATTTAAGTGCTTCTATGGTAAGACAGCATAAAAGTATTAAGAAAGTGCTGTTAAGTGAAGGTATTATAACCAATTCATATCCTATAGTTAACACAGTATGTAGCTGAAAATTGTAACCTTTTGAATATTATTGTTCATTACTAAACCATGATTTTAGAAACATCTATCATTTGGAACTTGGGCTGACATAGGGAGACCTTAAGGAACAAATGGTTGTGGTTGCAGAGAGGGCAAACATCAGTAAGAGACCGGCACAAGAGTGTTCCTTGAAAGGAAGAAAAGAGGGGGTATCATGAGCTTTTGCAGTGAATGATCAAAAGAGGCCAAATGATATCACAAGTTTCGTGACATCGTTATGCAAATAACACAGATTATGTAATCTATTTCATTTGCAAAATGGACAGATCCCCCCCCCTGCTGTTTGCACAGGATTTCATCATAGGTTCTAATTGATACCTATCATTGAGGAACACTGAAGCATAGCATCTGTGTGTGGAAAGTCACCAATGGCCTGTGATAGGTAATACCAGCAGTATTGTTATGTATATATCTTGCACCATGGAGCTTCAATATACATTGTTATGTATATATCTTGCACCATGGAGCATTTTCAGTAGTCAAGTAATACTTCTGGATAAGGAATAAAACTTCTTAATGGCAAATTGGAGATATTCAGTTCTGTTCCCTCTTGATAATTCTTCTCTTCCATATTCTTATAATCCTCACCTTTATCATTCTGTCATTATTTATACCCTATCTTTTAGGCTATAAATCCAACTGAGCTAGCTTATAAGCAGCATTAAGTAAGAACAGAGTAAATCCTATGTTTTTTAAAATATTTAATTGCCCACAAGTAGGCTGTTTGCAATGGCCCTAGGAGCCAAGGAAAATGCAGTGGAACAGTTCTGAGATGATCTGTGCTTAGTCCCATCATGTAATTCTCTCTGTAATATGTTACATGCGTAGAGAGGACAACATCCAGTATGGTCACCTGTCCCATCCTTCTTCTTTGATGGAAAGGGAAGATTTACATTGTATATATGTTTATCGTCTTACTGTTGGTCTGCTTATTTAGCACCTTCCCTAAAAGTGTATATTAACTGGCCCAGGTTCTTCAATGCCATATGTACTTACAGCTACTTATTCAAATCAAGAAAGGAGCCGTCTCCGGGCCTCTTTTATGAGTAGAAACTCTAAGTATGCTCTGAAATTTGATTTTGGATATTTTTTTTTATCAATGTGTCACTCGAAATATGGATGTGTTGAAGGATTATATATACTGTATATATAAATATATATATATGTGTATTCTAATAGCGAACAAATGATTGTATTCCCGTACCAATGATTTCAAAGGTAAACTGTAAAATTATGCTGCAAAATTTATTAAACTTTTAAGTGTTCCATTTTGACATACTCTGATCTTTACTTAACAATGACAGGACGCTACACAAAAATACTGCATTTCATCTGGTTTAGGTCTTTATCTTATCTTGACAGATTATTGCTGGTTAAATTGTAGAGCTGACTTAACGGCAGGACTCTTCAAGGGAGTCAGAAATTAAGGCTTCACCAAATGGTAATAAAGCTATTAAAAATGCAAACAGCAAACAGCTACACTGTACAGGTTAGACAGCTAATCCAAACTAGCAGTTAAAAAAAAAGCAGAGCAATTACACTTTTATTTAAATGCAAGGAATATGAGCAAGAATAGAATGAAGAGCCTTGTTTAAATGCATTCTTCTGAATATTTATTAGAAATAATACATGTAGTTAAGCCACTTATCTGATTTCAGTGAATAACTAAAATGCAAAAGATCAATTTTCATAATTATACCAAAGAAGTCTGTCTTTCATAAAAATCTCATTAATAACACCATTATTACTGAAAAATATCTCAGTATTATTATTGTTATTATAATTATCACAAAATGCTACTGATAATGTTGTCATAAAATTCCTTTTTAGTATCCTATTAAGGAAGAGAAACTAAATAGTGGTATAAGTTAAATCTACATCCAAAGTGGCATTATTAAAACCTTCTTTGTGTACTTGGTGGAAATACATTACATGCATAATTACATAAATTGCTTCAGGTTTGGCCAATAGGTCTTTATTAATGTTAGATCTATCAACCATGTAAAAGACACAGTCATTTGTGCTTAGTATAACGCTGGTGCCCAAGGGAACAGGTCACTCAGATTCTGCTCTGAGATTTGTACCTGGCACAGAGGAGAAATCAAGCAAATGATCTCATTTGTTCACAACTTTGTTTTAATGAATGGCAGAAAGCATTTTTCCACATTTTAGTAGAAAAATAACATTATTTGAATTGTATTAAAGTTCTCAGTTAAGAATTCGTTTTCTAAATTTCATCTAAATCTCCCATCACAAACATGTTGCAGGTGTTTAACAGCACCAGTATTCATTCCATTAAAATAAAAGCATTTGTTTTATATTGTGTGAGACCCACTTCCTTATTAACTGCTGTTACATGTTCCAAAATTGAAATACGCTTTGGAAATGCTCTGTTAAAAAAATGGATTTTCCTATGACCGGGGTGGGGGGGTGGGCAAGGAACCCACCCTAGATAGCTTTTCCAGGATTATTGTAGGTTACTCTCAGAATGTTTTCTGAATATTCTTTTGCTATCTTTTCTATATTATTTTCTTTTGTCTGCTCCTCATCTCTTCCTCTGTTGTTCTTGGAAAAGGGGCCTGATTCTGACTGGAACTTAACTGTTACCATTACTGAACTGGAATTGGCTAAATAGTGAGGATTTTTTAAGAGTAAGTGAACTGCGGTCCCATCGTTTTAGAAATAACATGTAACTCAGATGATAATCAACACAACAAAAGCTATGTATTGTTACACACAGCTACGTCATGGGGCACCGTCCCTAAAAATTCATTTAATTCATTTAAATGTATGCGTTTAAAAAAGAACAAGAAAAATAGTGTCGTATCTTGAACATTATTGCTTTCATGTACCTAAGAGGCAAGGGTAAATTAACCAAACTCGTTAGAAGAAGTAATAGGAGTTTCATAGAAGTAAGTACATAATGTTCACCCTACATTATCTTTGACTGACACAAAAGAAGTTATACTTACCTTTGCTACATCCCTGGTGGCATTTACTGCAATGCATGAATGCAAAAGCAAACAGAAACAGCTTTTATCACAGCAGCAAGTCATGATCTGCACTTTGGGCTCATTCTTGTCATCCATATGTGGTCATAGATTGATGTATACTATAGAGCACGGCTGTGTCTCTCCTCTACTTGGAGAAGGTGTTCTAAAAATATCTTAAGTACTTGGGAGTTGCGGAAATTCTTTTTCTTTCCTGATTTAATCTGGAAGGGATGGTGGCTGGAGGAGAGGTGAGCTTGTTTGTCTTGTCTTGCTTTTCATTATAGAAAACTGTCCAGCTCCTCTGAAGAAAAGGAATCATCTTGGGGTGTCCTGTGTTCGCATGTAGAAGACAGATGTATTGCTAAAACATAATAAATACTATTACAATTTAAACAATAGGAAATAGGAATTCATCGTACCATATAAATTCACAAGTTATTCACATAGCCAAGACCATTGGTTGACTGCTTAATTATGAATAATGCTTTATTAAAGTTGCTTCTCTATTTGTGCCATTTAGTTGCTTGCATCACTTTTATTCAGGTCTGCTGGGTTTTTAATATATATTTTAATGAATTAATTGTTTTAGGAAATACATACAGGATTGATACTATGTACACAGTTATGATTTTTTTCATTATGATATCCGGTGAAATGATCTAGTATATCTAGCAGTTTTTTTTTCTAGCCACATTTTCATCTTACAAATAGATCCCTCAATCACTTTATCTTCTCGGTATTGCCTTTAAACACAACAAAAAAGACAGTTATCAATTCACACAGTCACTCTTTTAAATTAATTGTTTGAAATTTCATGATTCATTTTCCTATATTAATCTGCACGGAACAATTAAGGGATAAACCTAATAAATCTGTTTTCTGAAGCATTGCGTGGCCACTCGATGCCTTGAAATACAACTCTCACATAAACCGGGCCTTTTTGGAGTTGTAGTTTGAGTCTTCAGGATTAAGGTTGCAAACTCCATGCTGAATATCTAAATTATTCTGTTTTGCTGGATATTTTAATTGGTAATTATTTTAATATAAAGATATTTATTTATTTATTTATTTATTTATTTATTTATTTATTTATTTATTTATTTATTTATTTATTTATTTATTTATTTATTTATTTATTTATTTATTTATTTATTTATTTTGTGAGATTTATATACCGCCTCACAGTGCAAGCACTCTCTAAGCAGTTTACACCAGTAAGCAATGTATATTTATATTGCCCCCAACAATCTGGGTCCTCATTTTACCTACCTCGGAAGGATGGAAGGCTGAGTCAACCTTGAGCCGGTAAGATTTGAACCGCTGACCTGCGGATCAGTGTCAGCTAAAGTGGCCTGCAGTACCTGCCTCTAACCGCTGCGCCACCTCGGCTCATGCAATCTTTTTATTTCTTTTTAGATAATCATACTTAATCTCATAGCAGTTTTCATTGTAAATTCTACTAACAAATACTATCAAGAACTGAGCACATCTCCAAACCATTTAACATGAATTCATATAGCCTTGGTGTAAACTAGATGCCCTCACTCTGTCTGATGGGCTGTGTGCCATGCTACAGGAGAAAACATGTAGAGTGGACTTTGATTCTACTTTAGAGGGGTCATCCACCCTTTTTGAAAATATTTGGGGCCCACAGGATCTGCATTCTGCGGGGGGGGAGAGGGAAGAGACTTAGTTCCATCAGCAGTTTTGATTCCACTAGCAGACCAGCAATATTGATTCAACCTGGTGAGTCTAAGTAAAAGGGCTAAGCATGGCATTTGAAAGAGGCTTTGCCAAATGCATTAGATTGAACGAAGCACCTATTCTCAAAGGATAAAAGGAGCTGTGCCCTTTGTGAGACTTTTAAGGCTGCTTCAAAACCCAAACAGGACTTTTTCCATGTGTGTTTGCTGCGCAACTACTTCACTTTCCTGGCAGGCTTAGGAGAAGTGTGGGCTGGGCATGCACACGAAGACAGCTGCAAACAGACTTCAAAGCACCCGCACGAGCCTAGCAAAGGACACTTAGAAGGGAGGCGCTTTGTTCACTCCTGTGCATTTGTGAAGCACCTCTTTCAATTACTTTGCGCAGCCCTAATAAATAAACTTCAATCAGATTTTATATTGCTGTATAATTATTTTCCCAAGTTTATTTTTCTATGCAAATTTATAAAGAAGGTTAATTCAAGTGAAATTAATAGAACTCACCAGAAAAATATTGGCAGTTCTGGTCATCTGTTTCTGTATGTCAGGTGCTGGCAGATGCCTCTGGAAATCTATTAGAATAAAGTTTTTCTGTTTTTATCTCCAAAGTTTCTGAAATATCTGCCCTATAGAGATACCGTATTCTAAAACTAGACAGTAAGTAGTGAAATCTTCTCTGGGGTTAGGTTCATCTTCACCTGACTCTGACTTCAAATAGCTCAATTGAAAAGAGGCCAAATAGATTTTGCCCACTCGGTTGCATACTTCAGAGCAGATAAGCCCGTGCTGCTAGAACACAAAGTTAAAAATTACTGCCCTGTATTTTAATAATGATTATGGAAGGACAAATTAAGAGATTTGAACAATATATCAAGCCTTTGCATTGAATGTCTTTTGTCCTATGTACATATTTATCATACATATTTGGAGTATTTATTTTATATATATATATATATATATATATATATATATATATATATATATATATATATATATATATATATATATATATATATATATATATATATATATATATATATATATATATATATATTACTCCAAATATGTATGATTTCCCCCATCCTTCATTGGTTACATTATTTTAGTTTTATTAGATTTATTTTGTTATTTTTAAATATTTATATTGAGAGTCTAAATAATACAAAAGAACACCTAAGAACCAAACTCAGTATTCATATAAAATGAAAAAAAATATTTTTCATTTTACCCTAGTTTAAAAAATATATACACCTTAAAAAAACAAAGCAATACTATCTAAAAAGAAAAATAAATAAATAAAAAGAAAACAAAGGAAGCAAACAATGCTGTTTGAGCTTGCCCTAAAGTGATCAAAGCCAGTTGAAAAGCTGAGTGTTTAAAAATACATTTTGTTAGGAATTATATTACTGTCTTCCTATATATTGCCTAGTAATATACTAGCTCACTTCTGTAAATTTCAAATTAACTGTTGCTTACAATGTCTGAATATTCTAGATTACTGTGTCTGGTATTCTAGATTACTGTGGAGAAATGAGGGATTACTATGGCTGTGTGTGTGTGTGTGTGTGAGCTACCATTATAATTACCTATTATATTGGTTTGGCACATCAGGGGCATTATAGATAAATCATATGGGTGCCACAGATATAGCTACAGAAACCTTTACTTCTGCCACCAAGTTCTTCATTTTGATAGCCCAAATCTCAACAGCTTTGGAGCTATTTGAAGCGTCAATACTGATGTGGTGGTATTTCTTTTTATTTTTTTAAACTATTTATAACCTGTTTGTGTGCAAAGGTAATATTTTATATTAGTGAATATAAGAATATTAACCTAGCTGAATAAAATAATGAAATAAAATTACAATAAATAGACTAGAACAGCAAAGGATTCAGCTTGCATTTTAATACTGTATAAAAACTCAATACTTTGTTCCTGGCTAAATGTTCTGAATAATTATGTCATGATAATTCTCAAAGGTTAGCTCTGGAACTGTGAAATAGAAATAAAACTTTATGTAAAGTGCTGTGATTTGAATATCTTTCAGCAATAATAATATTACCTTATTTTTATGCAGGGAGAAATCTCTGTCCTACTGTTTTCCTGACTGCACAATCCAAAGCAGCTCACGAAGTAAAACCATAGGTTTCATTTTTTTAAAAAGCAAAACAAACCCTTCAAAGGCAAGCTTCTGCCAGATACAAACGACTTCTCCTATTGTCAAAAGGTTAAAAATATCTTCTCTCAAAACCTGAGCAGATAGCGGAATAAAATGGAAATTTTATTCTTATTAAACTGTATGTCTCTGGATTTGGGTTTTCCAAGATTGTGCAAGGCTAAAGTTATACACCAGTGGTTCCCAACCTGGGGGTCGGGACCCCTTTGGGGGTCGAATGACCATTTCCCAAGGGTCGCCCTGGCATCCTCAGCTTCCCCCCCCCACTGCCACAAGCCTGGCCATATTGACTCAACTCGCCCGAGCCCTCCGATTGGTTGGGAGAGGTGCCATTCGGTGAGAGGCGTTTGTGACGCCTGGCGGCCGAGCTTTGACAGCATCAGCTAAGGGGCCAGCTTTGCTTTGAATTCTGGGAGTTGAAGTCCAGGCACCTTAAAAGTTGCTGAGATTGAGAAATATTGCTGTACACTTGTTGGTTATCAAGTTTAAATACAGAAATAGACTTGTTGTGGAAGATGACATTCCTTGTGCTCTTGCAAAGACTGGCCCGAGAATTTCTGATCTGGCATAATTACATATTGTTTTTGTGATTAATTGCTATGCTTTAATTATGTTCAATTTGTAACAATGAAAATACACCCTGCATATTAGATATTTACATTACGATTCATAACAGTAGCAAAATTACAGTTATGAAGTAGCAACGAAAATAATTTTATGGTTGGGGGTCACCACAACATGAGGAACTATATTAAGGGGTCGCGGCATTAGAAAGGTTGGGAACCACTGTTATACACCAATGTGCTTGGCAGAGTTCAATACTGAACAGAATTTGACTCATCTCTAGGTGCAAATTATACGATGTACCGTAAAGGTGTTTATTAGATTATTTGATGAAGTCTCCTAAGCGGTCTTGACACTTGCACTATAAATTTTAACAGCACATATCCTTTTTGATGAGGGAGATAGTCCCAAAGGAACGCTCATTCAGCAAAGAAGTTATCAGCAATTACTCCCCTTCCTTTAATACCTGTGAGTCAGGTTCCGCTTCTGCTGATTTTATGAATAAATGTTATATGTACTATGCTGACCTTTGTCTATCAATACGTTTATTATTTTTCTAAGGATATTTTTCTAGTCCATTGATTCATATCACCTACCCCGAGTATGTGAATTTTGGTATGCTGTTCATTGTCTCAAAAGAGTAGACAACCTTTATCAGACCAGGACTGATGATTAATTTCTCTTACAGTCCATGCTGCTTTTAGTAACCATCTCCAAATCCATAATTTAAGGACATACAGTTTTCTCTTATTTTTTTCTTCTTAATATTCATCTTTCATAGCTGGAAAAACCATCACTTTCACTAGTTTGTTATTTGTTATGAGTGACATTTTCTTATTTTTCATTGTGTGATCTTAATTTCTTATTGCCACTTTCCATAGGATTTTTACTTTTTTCAGTACATTGATCATCTCTGTCTTCCATGAGCTGAAGAAAAAAAGTCACCACTTTTGCTTCTCTGCCATCAACAGTAAATTCGCTAAATATTTTAAGATTATTAGTAATCTAATTTATTTATTTCACATTTTTGAACTGCCCTTCTTCTTCAGAAAGGGTCTCTGGGCAGTGTACAATAAAATGTTAAAATATAAAAAACTGTTAGATTCGGGTAACAAAAGGAATCGGAGTCACCGTAACCGTTCAGCACTTTATTGAATCTCAGCTGAAGCGAATGCAGAATGACAGCCGGCTCCAGGCAAGCTGCTTTTTAAGGACTTGGATGGAGGCGGCCGGCTACTGACAGCCATTCATATCTGCCACTCGCGCCTTGGCCAATCAGCGAGCAGTATGCAAATTTGGAACGTACCTCCGGTACGTAACAAAAACGGTATATA
This sequence comes from Diadophis punctatus similis, assembly GCA_023053685.1. Lineage (NCBI taxonomy): Eukaryota > Metazoa > Chordata > Lepidosauria > Squamata > Dipsadidae > Diadophis > Diadophis punctatus. Next base: position 11,987,787 of record JALIGW010000013.1, on the reverse strand, counting down.
AAAATTAAAAGTTTACAAGGAGGCAAGGATGATTAAACTGCTTAAACTAGTTAAAAGGTGAAGGGAGGACTCTCAGAGCATCAACCAGCCAGCCCCATGGCTGCGTGTTCCTCTGGGCTCCCCATGCAGGGCCACAGAGCCACATTTTAATTCCTTTTCAGAAGGTCAGAAGAGTAGGGACCTTCCTCACCTCTGGGGGGGGGGACAATGTTCCACAGGGCGGGTGCAACGGCAGAGCAGGCTCTCTTGCTAGACCTTGCCAATTGGAGTTCTTTTATATATATAGAGAGAGAAGAGAGAATGACAGATGGAATGAGACAGAGAGAGAAGGAGAGAGGGAGGGAGGGAGGGGAGGGAGAGAGAGAGGGAGAGAGAGAGGGAGGGAGGGAGGGAGGGGGAGAGAGAGAGGGAGGGAGGGGGAGAGAGAGAGGGAGGGAGGGGGAGAGGGGGGGCAAATTCTGAAGAAGAAGCAACTTCTTGAGAGCCATAACTTCAGATTTGCTTATTCACTGAAGCAGATGAATACGGGTAGTTCTCAAGTTACAGCCACAGCTGAGCTCAAAATTTCCATTGCTAAGCAAGACAGTTGTTAAGTGAGTTTTGTCCCATTTTATGACCTTTCTTGCCACAATTGTTAAGTGAATCACTGCAGTTGATAAGTTAGAAACACGGTTGTTAAGTGAATCTCGCTTCCCCACTGACTTCGCTTGTCAGAAGGTAGCAAAAGATGATCACATGACCCTGGGACATTGCAACCATCATAAATATATGCCAGTGGCCAAACATCTAAACTTTGATCACATGACCATGGGGATGCTGCGATGGTCGTAACTGTGAAAAATGGTCATAAGTCACTTTTTTCCGTGCCATTGTAATTTCAAATGGTCATTAAACAAATGGTTGTAAGTTGAGGACTACTTATACTCCCTTGAAAAAACCAACAGCAGGATAAGGCTGTGATAACATCTTATACTGATATCAGGTAGTAATATATTATAATTTGGTGTCACATTTATTCAGCATGCAATTGAATGAACTGGATATTTACTCAGATCAAGTAGGTGGATTTTCAAATGTGAAAACATTTTTCTCTGTATTTTTCTCTGGTGTCAATAAATGGAAATCCCCAACATCACCCTTTTTAAAGAGGTGTTTCTTGAATCAGAATAGATACTTTTTCACTTTGTAGTTCAAATCACTTACTTCCTGATAAATGTATGCAAATAACAAAGGATTTTTTTTGTGTTTCTGATAGCAACCTTAGAAATAACTGGCTTAATAATGCCAAGATACTGATATTAAAAGGTGAAAAAAGTCTGAGTATTCATGTTAATCATTTAAATGCTACAATGCTGCATGAATGAGAACCACAGAGATAATTCAATTTAGGGTTTTATAATACAGGTAATAAATCAATCAATCAGTACTAATTTTCAGCTTGAATAATACTAGGAAAGTATTTACAAACTTGAATCCTTGTTCAGAAGGGAAAAAAAGGACCAAGGACTCAAAGTGACTTGGGAAATGTTAAGACCTCCACAGCATTTCACATTTGTACTACTGGGAAGAGAAGGGGGGGAGGAGGCACAGACATGCCTTGAAACAAAGCACAGCAAGGTTAAAAATCTCTTAACCTAAAACATTTGCTAAAAAAAAGAAGGTATCAAGATTAATGATTATCCATTGATGATCTACTTTGCCTGGAAATCTGTTTAATGTGCTTTCGGTTGGCATGTTAAACCAGCCATCAATAAGCCATTGATGAATCAAAATATGCCATTTCAGACAGGAAGGTTTTCTCTGCTCATTAGGAGATTTCTCCTCTAACTTCATGGGCAATCTTGTGAAGGGCAGCATCAGAAGGAGCCCACTGATTGGAACTCCATAGGCTCAGCGGGGTTCCAGAAGCTCAGCGGAGGGAAAGTGTCGAGTTAAAAATACGCCTTGGTGTTTTCGGGGCTGGGAAAGAATGCCTGGCTGTGCTAATTGGAAGGAATTGAAAGATCTGGGTGGTAGCCAAACCATCCTGAATGTGGGAAAGGTGGGACTTTTGCACGGAGCATGTTGCAGCGCTGACTCTAATCTCCTGTCTGCCTTCCAATTCTATGTATGTATGTGCATGGCAAATGCAATTAGATGAGAACCATTGGGGAGGGGTGCCAGCCTCCTGTCTGTAAAAGAAGCCCAGATAAATTACACCAGCTCTACTCTAAGGGGATTATAAGGAAATTGCAGCAACGATGCTGCTCCTAAAAATATCGGGTTGATATTTGTTCCTCGTGAGGCTGTTGCTTACAAGAATCATAGCAAAATTTGCATAGGGATTATACAACAGTAGAAAAGGAACATTGCTTTAAGCTGGAAAACTGACTAATTATTAGATTGTATGATTTTCAGCTATTACCATTCAGACTTTATCTCAGCTATCATAAAAGTTTCCTACAATCTGCTTGATGCTTATACAGCCAGAGCAGAGCTGGACCTTTTCCTCGTGTTGTTGAACTACAATCACAACATCCAGACCTTGCAGGACCAATAATGAGTGAAGTTGAGAAGCTCAGCAGAATCTGGGGGGGGGGGGGTGTCACAGGTTTCATGCCCTGCTAAGGATCCCCACAAGGGACTTGTAACCTTCCAGATGCTGCTGGACCTCTGCTGGCATTTCCTCTACCCTATCCTATTCTGCCAGGAATAAAGAGTGCTGGCTGTATTCTTTCTTTGCTGCAAAGATTTTGCAGCCTCAACATTAACATAGTTGGGGTTGATTATTTATTTATTTTATTTATTTATTTTGTCAAGTACGTGCTGGTAATACACATAGATATAACATTGTTTATATACATAAGATGGGTACTGATAAGCGAGAACATTAGGACAGGGATGGTAGGCACGCTGGTGCACTTATGCACACCCCTTACTGACCTCTTAGGAATCGGGTGAGGTCAACTTATTAATTAATTAATAAGTTTAATTAATTAATTGATTGGTTGGTTTAAACAACAACAACAACAACAACACAAAATTTCCTTCTAGTCCCAGGCTGCTTTTTCTATTGTTGTAGTGGAAGATCTGGAGTTCTCAAAAACTCGCCCACAATTTTGCTTGGATTATTAAATTAAGACAAAATCACAATCAAATGAACATAAAGGTGAATAAATTTGGAGTTCATTTTCACCACTGAAAAGAGGGTTATACAGTTAAGTTCCCACATATGTGAGTTGTGGGATCATTTGCTCATTAGAGAAGCAACGGATTCAGTAGTCAGGAAGGCCTAGTGAAAATAAATCTTCTATTACTGGCTGCTCTGGTGAATCTCAGCCTCCCTCCCACCACGCCATTCTTTGTGTTCCATTCAGTTCCCTCCTTTGAAGCCAACCCTCGGAGGGGTTTGGACATTGTGGCGAATTTTATCAGCGCTCACAACAGTTTGGGCAAATATAGAAAACAACAGAAATAGCAGAAAATAAAGAATAAATATAAAAATCGTGAAACTGGGTCTCACACTTACTCATCAATACATTTCAACAGCATGCTTTGTCTTTTGATAAACTGAACAACCATTTTATAAAAACAAGCAAACTTTATGATTAATATAAAGTCACATATTCTGATAGAGACTTTGCTATAGCAAGAAGGAGCCCAAAGAAGTGAAATAGGATTTTTTTTTTTTTGGCTATAAAAGCATTTTGGTTGTCATTTGAAACTTTGGGGGGGGGGAAAGTCCCAAAGACTTCAAACTTTGCACTAAGTTTGTTTCCTCTAAGAATACAAGAATAATGTTTGGGGTCAAACTAAAACCTCAGCTATTCCAGTGATCAACCCTCCTTTCCTAGCTCAGGGATACACAACTGGAGGTCTCCTATGCCATTTCCTCAAATATTTCCTCAAATACCGGGGAACTGCCAGAGGACCGGAAAAGAGCTGATGTAGTTCCCATCTTCAAAAAAGGGGGGAAAAAACAGATCCAGGAAACTACAGACTTATCAGCCTGACCTCAATACCAGGGAAGATTTTAGAAAAGATAATCAAGCAACAAATCAATGAACACCTAGAATCAAACATAGTAATAACCAAAAGCCAACATGGGTTTGTCAAAAACAGATCATGCCAGACTAATCTTATTGCATTCTTTGACAAAGTGACAAAATTAGTGGACCAGAGGAATGATGTCGATGTGGTTTACTTGGACATCAGTAAGGCATTTGATAAAGTAGACCATAACCTACTACTAGATAAAGTAGAAAAATGTGGGATGGACAGCAACACCACCAGATGGATTCGTAACTGGCTAACCAACTGCACTCAACATGTAGTGCTCAATGGAACTGCATCTACATCGAGGGAAGTATGCAGTGGAGTACCCCAAGGCTCTGTTTTAGGCCCAGTACTCTTCAACATCTTCATCAATGACTTGGATGAGGGGATAGATGGGGAACTCATCAAATTTGCAGATGACACCAAACTGGCAGGAATAGCCAACTCTCCAGAAGATAGGCTCAAGATACAGAAGGATCTTGACAGACTTGAACATTGGGTGCTATCAAACAAAATGAAATTCAATGGTGAAAAAAGTAAGGTTCTACATTTAGGCAAGAAAAACAAAATGCACAGGTACAGTATATGTGGTACCTTGCTCAACAGTAGTAACTGTGAGAGGGATCTTGGAGTCCTAATGGACAACCATTCAAATATGAGCCAGCAGTGTGCAGCAGCTGCCAAAAAAGCCAACACAGTTCTAGGCTGCATTAACAGAGAGATAGAATCAAGATCACGCGAAGTGTTAATACCACTTTATAATGCCTTGGTAAGGCCCCACTTGGAATACTGCATCCAGTTTTGGTCGCTATGATGTAAAATGGATGTTGAGACTCTAGAAAGAGTGCAGAGAAGAGCAACAAAGATGATTAGGGGACTGGATGCTAAAACATATGAAGAACGGTTGCAGGAACTGGGTATGTCTAGTTTAATGAAAAGAAGGCTCAGGGGAGACATGAAAGCAGTGTTCCAAAATCTCAGGGGCTGCCACAAAGAAGAGGGAATCAAACTATTCTCCAAAGCACCTGAAGGTAGAATAAGAAGTAATGGGTGGAAACTAAACAAGGAGAGACGTAACTTAGAACTAAGGAGAAATTTCCTGACAGTTAGAACAATTAATCCGTGGAACAGCTTGCCTCCAGAAGTTGTGAATGCTCCAACACTGGAAGTTTTTAAGAAGATGTTGGATAACCATTTGTCTGAAGTAGTGTAGGGTTTCCTGCCTAGGCAGGGGGTTGGACTAGAAGATCTCCAAGGTCCCTTCCAACTCTATTATTTATGATGATGATGATGATGATGATGATGATGATGATGATGATGATGATGATGATGATGTAGGTGTAGCTCCTAGAAGGAGTGGGCCAGTATGGCTCCAAGAACCAGACTGGTATACTGGTTATGGTATTAGAGAACGGCCATTAATCCCTGGGTTCAAATCTGCCCGGAGACATTAAATCTAGCTGGGCGACTTTGGGCCAGTCATTCTCTCTCAACCCTACCTACCTCACAGGGCTGTTGTTCTGAGGCTACAATAAAGGAAGATCCCCATGTAAGCTGCCTTGAGATTATTCTAATTAATAAATTGAAATTTTAAAAGTAACCTAATGAAGAGAACAAGTTTGCTGTAATGGTTAAAGGCACCAGGCTAGAAGCCAGAAGACTCAAGTTCTAATCTCACTGACACTGAGTGACTTTGGACCAGTCACTTTCTCTTAGCCTGAAGAAGCAGGCAATGGTAAGCCATTTCCAAAAACATTGCCAAGAAAACTGCATGGATTCCTCCAGGTAGTCACCAGAAGTCAAAACTGACTCTAAGCCAGGGGTGGGTTTCACTTACCTTCGCCACTGGTTCGCGTCGTGGTGTCCCCTCGCGTAATTTCACTTCTGCGCATGCTCAAAAGGTGGATTCAGCCCGAAACACAGCTGAGGAGCTCATCAGCTGTGCTTCAAGCAAAGAAATAAAAGTTAGTATTAACCCGGGGACGGGTGGCAGGGCTTTTTTCAAAGCACAGAACACTGTGAAGCCATCCAAACACAGAAAAATCGGCCGAAAATTCAGAAAAAAAATGGCGGCAAGCACGGACCGGCACAAACAGAACCGGATCCGTGATGCCAAAATTATGTTACCAGCGGGTCGCTAACGGTTTGGGCGATCTGGTCCGAACTGGGAGGAACCCACCCCTGCCCTAAGCCCACCCCCCAAACACAAAGTGATGATTAAAAATATGCCCAGAATATAATCACGTTAACTGCATTTTTTTATTTATTTAAAAATGAAAGTAAACCTACTCAATGCTTTCTTATCATCTCTAAATTTATGCAACTCCCCAGATTAGAAAAAAACTGCACATGTCTATCCTAGTAGGAATGAAGAGTTTCTGTCAAGAAACCACCCAACTCTTCTTCCAGGGTCTTTTCAGTGGATAGAAACAGAAGCATACCATTTCAGTGTTTTCCAGATTTCTACTTTAAGTCCAAAAGATACTCCAAATTCTATGTCATTGAGCATACAAAAGCCTTTGTGGGGTGGGGAGACTTTTAGGGAAAGGGTATCCTGGCTTCCTGAAGAGTGATCAGGTAATGCCTGAGTGTTGGAATAAAACTATACTGGAAAACAGGCAGGATGTAGGAATGGTCAGTAGAATGCCAGCGAGGAAGCAGTAGAAAAGAGCGCAGTCCAACTTTTTATTTCTATAACCTGCTTATTATTTATTTATTTATTAGTGAGATTTATATACTGCCTCAAAGTGCAAGCACTCTCTAAGTGGTTTACACCAGTAAGCAATGTATATTTATATTGCCCCCAACAATCTGGGTCCTCATTTTACCTACCTCGGAAGGATGGAAGGCTGAGTCAACCTTGAGCCGGTGAGATTTGAACCGCTGACCTGCGGATCACAGTCAGCTAAAGTGGCCTGCAGTACTGCATTCTAATCGCTGTGCCATCTCGGCTCATTATTGCAGATCAAAGTTGTTTTTTGATAGCAAATAAATATGTTATTGTTCCAATCTACAGTTTTTCTTTTCAGAATATTATTGATTTTGCACTACACCTACAGAGAAATGCAAGCAAGAACACCATGCAACTATAGTCAGTCCTTCATATTCTGCAGAGGGCAGGGAGTATATAAAACTATTTAGCAATAGAAATACTGTATGTGGCTTTCGGAAATGCATGCTTGCCATTACTCAATAAGCCATGGTGGAATTCATCATGATCCCACGATGATAAAAGTTGCTTCAGCTCAGTTAAAATCTTTTTCTGTCTGATGTATCTGTTTAGGGCTTGAGAGAGAAAATGAGGGTTTATGCTGTAGGACACAGCATTGTTGTCATAGAATTCAGTATCTTCCATGGTTACATATGTAGTAGTCGCACACAGTTTTGTACTGGATATCCACTCACTCTAATGAGATGATTCTGTCATTTATTCAATTATAGTTGGGCGCATACTTAGTGAAATTCTTTTTGAATATCATTGCCATACAATTATTTTGTATGATCTTATGCCCTGAAGATGGTTTCTTGCAATCATCTGATTTAGAGTATCTATCTATCCAATTGAATATGCTTCATTTCACTTTGAAAATTTCATATTTTCCTTGGTTCATGCTTCTTACAGTCTAAATCTCAGTTGCATATGTCCTTGTGAATCAAAGAACTTCTATTTCAATACAGGCACCATCAGTGACCAGATTTCTTTATTACTTTGACTTGATCATGTCATAATTTCCAATCTATTTCTGAAAGTTCAGTCAGGAACCCTTTTGTGACCTTGGATACTCCTACTTGTCTAAATGTTTCAGCCATTTCATCCCAAACCTTTGTCCACAATATGGAAGTGGTTTGTCCTTATATCTTCCAAGTTTGATTCTATAATTCTTTCTTCATAATAAGTTGGATGTCCGCAACCTGAAGAGCCCCACTTTCCCTCAATCATATATAGGTTACCTTCAACTTCATCCCTCCCATTTCAATTCATGGCAAGGTCAACCCTACCACTGGTATCATTCTCAGGGCCATTGAAGCTACTAAGCACTTCCAAATGTTAGGTGTTCATCCCCTTGAAGGGATAGAATTATACTTTGCCTTAACTCAGGATCTCAAAGATCCAGTAGGAGCACCCACACAACAGATAGAGAAGAAGAAAACAACAAATGGAGCAATGCTGTCATTCCATGCTTTGCAGGAATATTGGCAAAGCACAGGAGGAATGGATCCAGGAAACTGCAGATCAATCAGCCTGACATCAATACTGAGAAGATCATGGAAAAGATAATCAACCAACAGATTTTCAAACACCTAGAAGCAAGGAGAGTTGTTACTAGACACCAACATGGCTTTGTCAAAAACAGATCATTCCAAACAAATCTTATTGCGTTTTTTGAGAAAATGACTAAATTATTGGACCAGTGAGATGCTGTGGACATTGTATATTTCGATTTCAGTAAGGCATTTGACATAGTAGTCTATATTACCTACTTCTTGGTAAGACAGAAAAATGTGGGAAAGAGAGCATCACCACCAGATGGATAATGTAATGTGCAGTCCTCAATGGAACTACATCTACATAGAGGGACGTATGCAGTGGATACTTTCTGTCTTAGGCCCAGTATTCTTCAACATCTTCATAAATGATTAATTAGATGAGGGGATAAAATGGGAACTCATCAAATTTACAGATGACATCAAGCTAGGAGGAGTAGCCAGCCCTTTAGAAGATAGGCTCAGGGTCTAAGATTCCTAGTGGACAACCATTTAAGCCAGCAGTGTGCTGCAGCTGCCCAAAAGCCAATGTAGTCCTAGGCAGCATCAGCAGAGGAATAGTATCAAGATCATGTGAAGTATTAGTACCACTATATACTGCCTTGGTAAGACTACACTTGGAATATTGCATCCAGTTCTGGTCACCATGATATAAAAAAAGATGGTGAGACTCTACAAAGAGTGCAGAGAAGAGCAACAAAGAGGATTAGGGGGGCTGGAAGCTAAAACATATGATGACCAATTGCAGGAACTGGGTATGTCTAGTCAAGCAAATTTGAGAGGCTGTCACAAAGAACAGTAGGACGGCCTATTCTGCAAAGCACCTAAGGGCAGGACAAGAAGCGACAGAAGGAAACATATCAAAGAGTGATCCAACCTAGAACTAAGGAGAAATTCTCTGACAGTCAGAACAAATAATCAGTGGAATGGCTTGCCCTCAGAAGTTGTGGGTGCTCAACACTTGAGATTTTTAAAGAGATTGGACAGTCATTTATCCAGCATGGTATAGGGCAGAGGTCTTCAAACTTGGCAACTTTAAGACTTGTGGACTTCAACTCCCAGAATTCTGAGAGTTGAAGTCCACAAGTCTTAAAGTTGCCAAGTTTGGGGACCCCTGGTATAGGGTCTCCTGCCTGGGGAAGGGGTTGGACTAGAAGATCTCCAAGGCCTCTTCCAACTCTGCTTTTCTGTATTCTGTATTCTTTTTGTGCTGTAACAGCAGTATGCATGGTAACATAAAGCTTCAGTACATAAAACATCCTACTTACAATGTGTCATGAATGTACTTTATTCTTTCACACCAGTGGTACTTTCAGAATGCAAGTGCCTTGATAGCCTTAACTTGGTTTACCTTCACAATAGCTTTGCGAGGTATGTAACCTCATGACACAACAGTGAAAACAAAACAAAACCAAAAAACACACCACACACATGAATGCACACACACACACACACATACACACACGCACACACACCAAAAACAGCTGGGTCTTTGAAAGAAAAGGCAACTGTGCCGGGGGAGTTATTGGCGTATGAGCCAGATGCAGCTCACATTGTTTTAGGATCTTGTTCCTCCCCACCACCACCAGACAAACACACTTTCCCCCTCCTTTCTCATGCTCACTGTAGTGCGGCAATTAAGTTTACAGAAGAAGAAAAAATGCTCTAATTCATGTGAATAGGACCTCTATCAAAGCTTTCCTCACATGTAGCAAGTTCCTACTAAAATCACCCTTTATGTGCGACAAACATTGTGATTAGCAAAGTAGTTTAGTTTGAGCTGGATGGCCTGGCAATTAAGTGGCTGTATAGCTAGCTTGAACATTGGAGAAAAGAGCCTTCATCAGGGGTTCCTCATCAAATTAGAGGGAAGTATCAAGTGGGTGCTATAAGGCTCAGTCCTGGGCCCTGTACTCAACATTTTGATTAATATCTTACATGGTGAAGTGGACAGAATGCTTAATTAAATTTGCCAATGACACAAAATGGTGTGGGATAACTAATACTCAAGAGATCAAATTTAAAATAGTCTGATACATTAAGATAAAAAGTTTGAAAATAACAGAATGAAACTTAGTAAGGACAAATGCAAAGTTTCCCCCTTTGAGTAAAAGCAGTCAAATGGACAGGTATAGAATGAGGGCACTTGCTTGGCTGTGGTTTTTCTTCTTCTTCTTGAGTCCAGAGTAGTTCTGGGACCTGGCAACCAGAGCAAAAGAACAGGGTAAGTTTCCTGGAGGCTTGGCATGGGGAGTTGGCCAAGAAAATCAAGACCTGTCAATCTGAGATCTGTACTGGCATGGCCTTCTTCATACATAGCAGCACTTGCAGTCATGCCACCATTAACCAGAAGTAGGGGGGTTTTTTTTGCAAACAAATCATGCCAGGCTACTTTTACTGACCTTCTTTACCAACAGAGTTCCTTGCCTAAAAGATCAGGCAAATGTGTGACCTATCAAAGCCTTCAGGGTGACTCATTATATTCAACTTCAAAAAAGATAAATTTATAGTTAGCTGAACTATGACATCCCAAAAAAGAAGGGAAGATTTAAAAAAAACGAAGACAGGTTTTAGCAATGGGCAGAAAAGGACATAACTGTGAGAAATGTCAAGTTCTACATCTAAATAGGAAAAATGTAAGGATCAGGTACATGATGGGAGAGAACTAGCTTGGCAGTAGCACCTATAAAAGGGAGCTTGTGTGTCCTTGTTATCCACAAGTTAAATATGAGACAGCAATATGCAGCAGCTGCTAAAAAGGCTAATGCAATTTGGGATGCCTTGAGAGGAGCATAGAGTCCAGACCATGGGATACAGTTTTCCCATACTGAAAAAGAAAATAGTATGAAAAATTAGTGATGAAATACAGTATAGGTTTGTGTGGAAGTCTGTGAATGAATGGCTGGACAAATGAGATCATATGTACAAGTAAAAAAATGTGTAATCTTTGATTCCACTATGACTGGCATGCATTCTTCAATGGGCATAAGCAATATTTTTGCAATATTTTATTATTGTTATTGTTGATGATGTTATTATTAGAATCATCATCATCTCTGGGCAAACTGCAGACAGATTGGCATTTTTCATGGAAATAGGCACAAAAGTATGTCGACTCGAGCCTCCACTAGATTTCAAGCAATTATTTTTCACTACCAACTCCATCCCTCCTTCTCCAATGAAAAAAAAACAAAATGAGCTTTGCTGACAACACTGGATCCCTGTCATGATTCATGCATCTTTTGGAATGGAAATCAGTCAATCAATCAATATTATTTATTGCTCACTCCTGACATAGTATTAAAAACCCATAAGGTATCAGATGAAATCTTGCCGAAACTGGCAACTTGAATGTCACTCTTGTTGAAATTCAGCCTGAACTGATTGCTCTTCATCCACCCCCTTTCTGCATCCAGGCAACTGCCTGGCACCTGCACAATGTCTCCTGATTCAGTTGGAATGAAGCGGCTGCACTGAATATGATCAAGGCACTGATGACTCAGATGATGACACTGACAGCTCTCATCCAGATCGCTTGGTGTAGCTTGACCCATCAGATTCAGCAAGAGTCTCTGAGAGCTCAGTCTTACCTGGAGCCGATTTGGCTATACCAGAGTGAACAGGGACAGACCTTAAGAAACGGTCCCCTGTTCATCTGTGGCAACAAGAATTGGGGACACTGCTGTGGCTCATAAATTTATTGTAACCTAATTCTGCTGGCTAGAATCTATTTCATCAGCTGCATGAAATGAGATCCTTGGATGGCAGATAAAGTGGATGCATGCTTTGTAAGAGAGGCAGAAAAATAAACAGTGAAGAAATTAAATGCAAATAGTAGAAACTTTAACATGACATGTGTACAAAAGAAGCATAACAGTAACTGAAGGTCAACATCCTGTCTAAATTAATTAACACCTGGAGAGAGATGTATGTGTCCATGTACAGGTAAGAATATAGGAACTTGGTTTTATTTAACTAAGAAGAAGTCCCTTCTGGCTATAGATAGGAATGTTGAAAGATGCCAAGATGTTGCAGGGAGATCCAATGCACACCCTACCTGTGTGCAACCTCTCATGTGCTCCCTGGATGTCTGATAACATGTGTCCTGAGAGACGAGTTCACTAACAGCCCTTAACTCCACCGCAACCCTTTCGTTTGTCATACACATCTTGGTCCCCTTGGAGATGCCTATGTCATCATGCAGACATGAATGTGAGACCCCCAAATACTTTTATATGGGTCTGCAAACTACTTTATACTCTTTAGTTACAATAAAGAGTCAGAAAATTGTTTCTGTATGGTTTTGCTATTTATTAATCCAATTAAAAAGGAGTGCTTTTAGAGGCACTATGTTTGGCAGGAAATTTGATCCTAAACATACCTACTTTTCTGCTAATATTTGTGATAAGAACAATCTGCCTCTAGATACAATGCTGTAGTTAATGAACGGGGTTGTGGCTGAAGCTTAAATTTCGAATCTGACAGATAAATCCACACATTTTAAACTGGGATTATCCCCAAACACAAAGAAAACATGGACGCATGATATTAAGAACAAAATCAGTTCTTGAGGTAAATTGGTGTTTCTCAACCTTTGCCTCTTTAAGATGAGTGGGTTTCAACTGCCAGAATTCCATACATCTTAAAGTGGTGAAGACTGAGAAACACTAATGTAGAGGAACAAGACTTTTCCCACAGTCTCTTTCCACTTAACTTCCTGTATTTAATTAGCTGTAATTAACTTTGGTGTAATGGTTAAGGCATCAGGCTACAAACCTGGAGACTCTGTGTTCTAGTCCCAACTTATGCACAAAGCCAGCTGGGTGACCTTGAGCCTTTCACTTTCTCTCAGCCCCAGGAAGGATGCATTGGGAAACCATGTCTGAAAAACTTTGCCAAGAATACAGCAGGGACTTGTCTAAGCAATTGTTGAGAATCAGACACAACTGAACAGAAGAAAGAAAAATGTAAAAGAAGGACAAAGATAAGTGATAAAGATTCCATATTTGGTATTCATTTGCTTGTTGTCATAGCACTCCTGTATGTTTTATACAAAAAGTCAAGATTTAAACAACAATCTACCACCCACAGCAGTAGCAGTGCAAATCTCAATTTTTTTGTTCAAAATATTTATCAACTAAATATGAGAAACTTTTGCTATACTGTTTTTGCCACCTTCATAGTTCTCTTCTTCCAAATGAAAAGAAATATTCCTTCCTTTATTCCTGTTTCCTTAACTTTTTCTGCAGCAATAATTTGATGCTAGAACCATTTGAATTATCCACTTAGGCCAGAGATGTGCAATTTTTAGGGTCTCTACATTCAGTTTTGGGTGCTCTGCTAGGAGCACACTCCCAAATTAGGCAAAGCTAGGCCAGAAGTCAGTTGGGCTAGGACAAAAATGAAATTCTACTCATACATGATTTTAAGATTGCTCACGTTTTTAACGCTTTACAGCATTTTTAGGTAATCTAGGGTCCACACCCATGTTTTTGGGGTATTCTGCATATGTCAGATTTCAGCCAAAAAGTGCTTTATATTTTCTGCATCATTCTGATCCTTTAGAATTGTGTTCCTCTTCATGTTTCAGAGAGAGAAACAAAGCCTTAATGAGATGTGAATAGAAAACCTAAAGGTTTGCTTTGCCACTGTGTAGACATTACACAATAACTTGTAGTAATTTAAATTTCATCATTATCTTGCATTTGTAGGGTACTTCAAAAGTTTAGTTGATAGTTAATTTAAGCTTGCAGACTTCGATCACAATACAGTAATTAGACAGAATTAAGGTAAAAATAGAAAGAAAATGAATCACAGAATACAATGCATAGTATTTTTCCTACACAGTCCTTTGTGGCGGTGTTACAGTGTTTGTATTCTCATGAAAGAACGACATTTTGATTATAAATACTTCTGTTCGGAAAGTACTTTTGGAATACGTTGGTTAGCTTTGGCTTCCAGCTTACTGCACTCGTTGCAATGTGTTTCACTGCCTTTATTGTACAAGAAGCAGTACAGTAAATCTTCCAGAGTCTTTAAGAAAATTATATTCTGGCCTTGCCTACCAGCTACTGTGCTAAGTTCCAGGTCAGAATGTTTATTTCAAATCCCTGCTTTTTACTGCATGGTTTTTTTTCCTCCCAACTATCTCAGCCTCAATTTTCCCAGTAAGCAGTGAGAATAATGACAGCCTATTTCATAACAACAAAATAAGGAAGAACTAGTTATAGGGCTGGAATAACTTTTTACCATGACTGGATAAATACATTGAGTGGAATGATGATGTGGTAAAGGGATAAGGACAGTTTTTGAATGCTATGTGGGGGAAAAAAGCAAAACAAAATGAAACAAAATAAAAATCTGTTCCCTTCAGTTGTTGAGACCAAGCAGGCTTATTCTTCTTCATTTACACTGTCTTTAGCGTGTGCTCAGTTCTATCTACACACATTAAAAGTTATTCTCCAATTCCTAAAAGAAACTGTTTAAAAATGGAGCAGGAAGGAACCTTATAGCAAAAAAAGGGGGGGGAGAGAGAGAGAGAGAGAGAGAGAGAGAGAGAGAGAGAGAGAGAGAGAGAGAGAGAGAGAGAGAGAGAGAGAGAGAGAGAGAGAGAGAGAGAAGGGGGGGGTATAACTAGAAATACACTTTTACTTTCAAAACCATTTGTAATTACAGGAGTTATCACTATTGGGATTTTCCATCAAAACACCCAGGAACCATTTATAAACTCTTATGGAACCAAGAGAAGAAAACTACAGGAAGCAATGCACATTCCATTCACTAAACTATGGTTTTGTCTCCCTTTTCCTGTGAGTATGCATGAGATGGCAATGTACAGATAATAAAGATGATAAATATAGGCAGTGCATGAGCAGAGATAGTTGGGAGTGAAAAACATATTCTTGCTGGAGATGGCAAAGATTGTAACAGGGAATGAAAATTAGCTTCCATTTTCCAGGATTCAAGTTTAGGTTCTTTCCCCAATTGCAGAGAAATGGTGATCAAATTAGTATGGGGATATCTGCAGAGTTAGTTATTTCTAGATATTCTAGCAAAGGGTATAAGTATGGGTATGAGTACTATAAAGTGATATTGATTTGGTTTTTTCTTATTTATGTGCAGGTTTAGCCAGAAACAAATCCCACTGAATTTTGTAAGATTTTGTTTTCCTCATTTGATGGCGCATGAAATTGCAACCCCGGCTATTTGTCAAATGGTGAGCATTTTAATAATTCTTTGCTGCTGTGGGTTTGTTTTTAGTATGCACAATAGATTATTGTAGCACATTAGTCCTGTCATTCCTCTTTCACACACGGCACACCAAGGGTGAAATAAAGTATCTGCCCAAAGGACATACATAGAATGAGTTGTTGGGAAGAAGTGGCGACATTTCTGATTTTATCAGTCTTGGAAAGTAATATTTAGATACTTGCCATATGGAATCCAGGTTAGTTCCAGCAGACTGATCTTATCTGCCAGAAATGGAAAAAGATAAGTAAATGGCTTGGTTGTGGTGGTGGTGGTGGTGGGTAGATCATGGGGAAGGGTTGCATAGATTCATTATGCAATTAGTAGAAATAGAAGGGGAGAGGCCATTTGGTGTAGTAGTTAAGGCACTAAGCTAGAAACCTTGAAGCCTTAGGCACAAAGCCAGCTGGGTGCTCTTAGGCCAGATCCTCTCTCTCAGCTCTAGAAAGGAGCAGGCAATGGCAAGCCACTTCTGAAAATCCTTGCCAAAAAAATTGCAGGAACTAGTCCTGGCAGTTGCCTGGAATTAAATTAAATCTGATTTGAAGACACACACACACACACACACACACACACACACACACACACACACACACACACACACAAGGAGCAAATCAATAGCATCCCTGCAAAGTTTGTTTGTTTGCTTGTTTGTTAAATTTTTATACCATCCAACTCCCAGAAACTCTGGGCAGTTCACAATTAAAA
The DNA here is from genome assembly GCA_023053685.1 of Diadophis punctatus similis. Classification (NCBI taxonomy): domain Eukaryota; kingdom Metazoa; phylum Chordata; class Lepidosauria; order Squamata; family Dipsadidae; genus Diadophis; species Diadophis punctatus. The sequence goes on along the minus strand of JALIGW010000013.1, from coordinate 11,971,530 downwards.
ACACAAAGAGAGCAGTTAAACAATGCAGTAACAAAAACATAATAAGTATATGAGTGATCAACACCAATTCTTACTGGGAATCTATAATCTTGATAGCATTTGGGAGCATACATTTTTGAAATTTGGAACGTGGCTCACTAACTGAGTGCAAACTTGGAATATTCAAGTTTGCAAATGACACTTTGGAAGGATTTTAGTGGCAGATTTAAATGCTGATCACAGACATCCTGCATGTTACAAAGAATTATAGTCTTTTGATGATCTTGATTAGTAATAAGTAGAATTGTTTATACAGAAAAGAGGGCAAGTAAATCATGGGAATTTTAAACAACATTTTGAGAAAAAAATGCCATAGACAAATCAGTAATAATTCTACCCAAAACTATTTATGCAGTTGCTTAAACCTATCCTGCAAAAGACATTATTTTTGTAAATTTGTTAACATAACTCATATCTTGAGGTAATACCATTCCATCCTAACTTTAGATGTATTTGGTAATAGGAGGCTAAACATGAATTGAAAATATTCTGTTGTATTATTTTTAAAATATAAGAAAGAAATCAGAGGAACGATTTTGTATTTTAGAGTAAACCTTTATATTTGGTTGAAATCTTTATGTTAGAAAATAGTTAAAAAGTGGAAGGGAATAGATTTATTTAGAGGGTTTGATTTGAGTAGTATAAGCAATTTGATCAATTGGGTAACACTTGTGGACCATAGAACAGCCTCTCTTTCTATGAATGAATTAATCAGATATATTTTTGTTCAAGTACAGTATGTGAAATTTTGATTCTGTACTAGTTAGTTTCTTTTTCTTTCTAGATGCATATATGCACACATTTTAGCATTACACATATTATAAAGCTTCTGGATAAATTACCAATCTAATTTCAGTGTAATTATCAGCGAACAGTAAACTGTAGCTCAATTAAACAATCATTTGAGCATTTCAACTCATATCCTGTAACCCTTTATATTTATTCATGATGTATTAGAGCTGGCTGATGAACACTAGAGTGCATAAGGTAGGTAGACATCTTGCTTAAACACAGAGATTGGCAATCTGATGCATATCTTCCATAAGACTTGGACAAAATGAACCATGATCAGGGTTTGTGGAAGATGTACTCCAAAGTGTTGATAAGGGGCCTGGTTGCTTTTCCCTATTTTCTTGGGCAATCTTGTAACCCAAATGAATGACAAAAACCACAAGCCTAATAAGGCAAATAAATTGAAAGAAAATAGTTGGACAATTGTCTGTAATTGTTAGCCTTAATAAACCTTTCATCTCAGTTTTAAAGAAAATGAATGAATATTTTAAGGGAATGCCCTTAACCTGTTCTCAGCTTCTTTTGGTTGATTTTTATCTTTTTTCCCCCCAAGCTCCTTCTTAGTTTGTATGGCCAGGCAAAGAGATAAAACCCTTGAATATGTCTTATATTTAGTATTTATTCTTTCAACAAGGAAGCGTGGGCCAAAAGCAATAAATAGATACTTCTGTCTGACTATTTTCCCATTTATTTTTTGGCAACAGAGACAATTGATTTCTGCTTATATTTGCACACCCACAGTTCAAATCAGTTAAACCTGAAAATGATACATGATAGATGCCAGCCTCCCACTTTACTCTGTCTTTAAAATAAGGATCTGAGGGGAGGGGATAACCTATAATTGCAACCCACAGTCAATTACATATTCTTAAGGCTAATTAGAATAAGGCTTATAAAGATTTATAACATGATATAGGATTGTAGCAACCTAAAAACCCTTTTAAGATAATTAAAGCTACAGATAGCCCATCCTTTTTTCAACCTCCTTCTGAAGAACCCACGCCTTTACACTTAGTTTGAGTGATTTAAAAGATTCAAAGAATTTCTATATAAAATGTATTTTCTGTTCAAATAGTAAACACACAGAGACACACACAATCAGCTTTTAAAAATCCAGAGAAGTTAGGGCCAAGGAAAAATAGAGCTAATTCTTTAAAAGCATCATTGCAGTCACCTTAGCATAGCCCTTTGCTAAGTATTTTTTTTATTATAGACACTCTTTATACAATAAGTTAAACCACATGTAAATTGAAAATAGGAGAAGATTTGTTCTTTTACTCTTTTTACTCATTATTAGGAGAAGAAAAAAGTTGCTCAGGAGAATACCAAAATCAAATGGTCTAATTTTTGTATCTCTCCACCCTATAGATGCACAAAATATGCAGTTCCAGAGTTTGGGTCAAAGTTCCACTGGAATCTTGAGAAGGGAACAATAATGAGATTGTGGAGAGAGTCTGATGATTATCTTCAGCTCAAAATTAGGTTGTGTGGGGGATTGAGCTGCATTGCAGCCCTGGAAAACATAGCAATATAACAGATGAGATGGGCTAGAGAGACTACCATCAGGCAGTTTTACATAATAACATATACAATATAACTAAGGTAAGAGATGATGGATGGAGGGGCCTAGAAACTCAGGCCAATCAATGCCTGTTCCATCTGTGTCAGATACCGTGCCTAATATTTGCCTAATATTTCCAGAGTTAAAATGGCTTTATTTTTGTGACTATCGTTTTTTGAATTTGTCTTAAGCATTGCTTTGTTGGAAAGCAAGTCTTTTATAGAGGAAAATTGGCTTAAAGGAATGTATTGGCTTAAAGAGGAGGAACACATAGGAACAGAGGCATTCAACAAAGCAGAAAATGTTAGTGATAAAGGTGTTTAAACATGTTTAAGGGCCAGGCGTGCTGGGTTAAAGGATCTCATCTTTAGATATAAAACATATTCTAAAATAAGGAACTTAAATATATACAACGGGGAGGAACCATCCAGATAGGAAAAGCAGGGTCATTCTGTCCAGTTTTTATACTTCACATTTCCTACAAGAACTTTTCACTATTGAAAAGTTGGCAGAATTATACCCATAACAATTACTTTGCTTTAAAAAGAATATGTTACTGTTTCTTAAGGGAATACTGTTTCTTAATATAAAAAGGCTATGTCCCATATTCTGAATGGGATTGTGCTTCCTTTGAAATATGAGGCACAGAGGTCAGTGTTCTGCAGGAATGACTTTTTGTTCCCTTTCAGATATCCCGGAATATGGCCAGTCAGTTGCTCTGATTTGTAAGAATAGATATACTACAATTTACTCTTCTTCTTTTATGGTCCTTTAATCAAGGCTCAAGTCTGACTATAATTTGAAACCAATTATAAAGTTTGGTTTCAAATTCTGGTTCACAGCAATTAGAAAAAGTAGCTGCTATTAGCTATGAAAGTTCTCCTCCCTGAAATTTGACTGGCCCTGGCCCTATTAGCCTTCAGGAAGGCCTTGATGATAAGGCTATTTCTTTAGGCATTGGGGTGAGATTTTAAAGAGGCTTATCCCTTGAGATGTGTTGGGTTGTTGTTAAATTGTTATTTATAAAATTCTGTTTATAATTCTTGGAGTGGCACTTTTGCTTGTTGGACAGCCATATAAATCATATGAATAAATAATGATGTAGCTTTAGGAATGCTTCAAATGTTGACTAATGTGCAGTCTCAAGAAGAAGGAAAAGATAGTATGATTCTGTGCAATATGTCAACACAGTTTTTACACTGGACCATCTTGGAAGAAATACAAAAGTAGTTTTATTGTTCAAGCTAGGGGTTAATTTCACAATTGGCCTTTGGATGAGTCTACGCTCCAAAAAATAGCCAGGCCAAAGCAAAGTAGTGCCTGGAGTCAGGATAAAAACTAAAATGGATGTGACTAAAATTAAATAATCACCATTTAATGAAGAATACAGTTCGCCATTTGAAGATCTCTAGGGTCAACACTAAATCAAAGCTATTGGTTGTGTAATCCTACATATTAAGTATTACTCTATAACCAAAATAAAAAGGCCTTAAGGGACCATTTTCTTAAAAATCTTTTGATGTGGCCAAATCTCTACCTCTATTGAAATGTGAAGTGATGATGGGTAGTTGCATTCCTATTTTTGCAGTCCCACATTCCAGGGATGGGGAAATCTGGAGTCAGTGCTGGACAGATGAACCCTTTCATCCCCTCCTTCCATTACCCTGAAAATCCAATTTGCACAGCAATTAAGGTTAAGAAGAAGAAAAAAAGGCTCATTTATATTAATAGGACCTTTAGAAAAATCACTAATTGCCACATTGGGTGGTACTAAGGAAGGGAAGTTGCTGGTTGAGACAAGGTTCTATAGGCTGCTTTTCCTTGATGAAAGCATTGTTTCCTTATTATTGTGTACACTCAACAGAGATCTGGGGTTAAATGATGTGGTATACGAATCTCAATGTGTGGGTCAAGGCATTTTACTGTACATTCTAGAACCGGAAGCTTGGATATGGCATGCCGTCTTATTTGTATGTAAATAAGTTGATATGTTTTGCTTTTTACAGGTTTTAACTTCTTCTTTTCCCCCCTCTTACATGTGCAGTTGCCTTGTGCTGGGGAAAAAATCATGAAATAAAATTTTACCAACCTAAGTAATTTTAATAAGATTTTTAAATACTATATGATACTAGTCTCAGATTGTAACCAGTATTAAGGCAAGGTTATTTTTTTTTATCTTAAAAAAAAACCCCTGTGATTAATTTGAGAATAGCAGGAAAAAGTTTTCCTGGAATGCTGAGAAAATATAGACCAGTGATGGCGAACCTTTTTTTTCTCGGGTGCCGAAATAGTACATGTGCGCGCTATCGCATGCATGTGCGTGCCCACACCCATAATTCAAAGCCCCCCACTCGCCCCACCCCCCTGCACATGCGTGCGCGACCCTCCCACTCCCCCATTTCCCAATTTCCAGTGGGCCTGGTAGGCCCATTTTTCGCCCTCCCCAAACTCCAGAGCCTTTCTTGGAGCTTGGGGAGGGCGAAAACGCTCTTCCTGCCACCCCGGAGGCCCTCTGGAGGCTGAAATCACCCTCCCAGAGCCTCTTCGCGAGCCAAAAATCAGCTGGCGGGCACGCACAAACACGCTGGAGCTGAGCTAGGGCAACGGCTCGCGTGCCGGCAGATATGGCTCCGCGTGCCACCTGTGGCACCCGTGCCATAGGTTCGCCATCACTGATATAGACTAAATGCTTACAGAAGCAAATAGTTATTGAGAGGGAGGAAACAGTATTAGGTGCTGCTCTATCTAATGGATTTTGTGACAAGAGATTTACTAAGTACTCAGTTCAGTAGCTGCCTTAGTAAATCTATCTATCTAGTGCGTTACTAGTTCCATTCTTACAAAGTCTCAGCCAGATGCCTATTTTTGAAGTCCTTTGTAGTCCTGACTTCAGTTAATGAGACTTGTCCTGGAAAAGAAGAGCCATTTCTATCTGCAAGGCCTAGTGTTGAGAACCAAAACAGGAAGGAAGATCTCAAGAGCTGCCTAAAAGAAGGGAAAGAAAGATAAGCAAACTTGAGCTGTTTTCGTATTTCAGTTTAGCAGTGCAATCTTGGGCATGGAATGAATTCATTCCAAAGTATTTATAGGAATGTAATTTAAAGGATGTATAAACTATCAAGCGAAGTATTCCTCATACCCCAGAACTCCAATTTAACATGTTTTACAATAACTTTTGTAATGCTGCGCCTTCTGTCTTTTATTTCCTATCACACCTCCCCTCTGTCTTTCTCCTAGTCTCTGCAAGGAAGGGTACCTTGATGATTCTGATGCAAAAAACCTTAGCCTTTGAAAGGTGGAATGCTTTGTTTTGTGTGTGCCTTTGAGTCACTCTTGACTTTTGGCATCAACAATGTTTTTTTATTGGCCCCTTAAAGATATTTACAATAGAATGGACTATAATCCATTTCATCAGAGCATTTAGTCCAAGAACATATCTTACTCCTCTCTCACTGAATGATTTCCCAGTCATCCAATGACCTATTGGACCCACACAAAAAATTATGATAATTGGCTACACCAATGCAAAATTCCTGGTTGCTTTCACAAGGGATGGATTAGTAATTAGTAAGGAGCTGTTACTAAGCACTTTGTTGGTTTCATTTTACTTCAGAACTTACTAGGGAGGTTTCATATTGCTTAGAACTGGGTTTCAGAGTTGAGAATCCCAGGTTTAGTGGTATAAAGCTATTTCCCAAATTTCCCTGGATATTTTCAAGGATACATTTGCAGTACATGACTCTGCAAGGTAGATGTGCCATCAGGAGATACCAGCTAATGAGAATGTCAATCTAGATCTGAGAAGGCAAGATTAAGAGTGCATTTGGGGAGGGGGGAGAGAAAGAGAAGTAAATTTTGAAGATTACTTGTGAGAGATTTAAAGATGCTTCCTATAGCAGCTTTGACTGATGGTGTGCAGGTGATTGGCCTGCTTGTTTCCGTTGCTCATTATGATCCAGAGGGCTACTACCGCGCCCCAGGCTCACCTCACTAGTCATTGTAGCTGCTGGACTGCTTGGATTGCTGACCATAGAGTAGCAACTGGTGGTCTGTGCCTGCAGCACTGTGCTGCAGTTGCCTTGGCTTTGCACTGTGCAAGACAATGGGGACCACTGTTCTCCCCTTCTTTGCCATTCCATCCTATTTGCATAGGCTGTTCTGCCTGATTGAGCAGCTTGGGCCGTCCAAGGGAAACACCCCCCCATTGTTCCCAGATCATTTGGAGATGGCAGAAATGACAAGATTCAGGTGAGAGAGGATGTGGGTGATTTGCTCATACATCCAGCCCAAGCCAGACACTCTCAGGAGCAGAGCTGAAAAACGGGGAGCATGGCCAGGGAAATGAAAGACAGGAAAACTGTTCTGTCCTAGATTTTTAAATGGGAATTACTCCCGGATCCAAGGTTCTGTGTTCTCTGTCCCAAAATCAGAGTAAAATAAATGTTTAACTCCATCTAGATCAGTGTTTCCCAACCTTGGCAACTTGAAGATATCTGGACTTCAACTCCCAGAATTCCCCAGCCAGCATTCGCTGGCTGGGGAATTCTGGGAGTTGAAGTCCAGATATCTTCAAGTTGCCAAGGTTGGGAAACACTGATCTAGATGATGGTAGAGAGCAGTACAAATATTTTTAATTCATAATTTCTCATCAAACTTACAACAGACCGAGAAGATATGGATGACTCGAAGAGTAGATGGGATCTTATGAAATCGTGACTGGCTATGTTCCCTTAGAGAAGAGCGTCTATTATTCAGATAATATTCAGATAATAACCCTCACCCCAAAAGCCTTTCATCATCTTGAGTCCAAGAAAGTAAGGAATTTGATCAATTCCTTAGAAAGACTGGAGACAGACTCTTTCTCCTGCTTGATTCTTAGGAGACTAAACTTTGAAAGATTAAATTTAGGTGTTTTAAACACTGGAACAGATTGAATTGGTGACCAAGGAAAAAAGTGAGAATTTGGAGGGTTTTTTTTTAAATCACTGATGTCTGACTATCTCTCAGAAGTTTGCAATGTAGAGGTTGCCCTACATTATTTTGTTAAATATTGATACTTTTTTATTTTAAAAAATTAAAAAGAAAACAAGAAGGGAGTCATTTATCCCCAGAGGAATCCTCCACTGTCTTCCAGTCTCCAGGGAAATTTTCGCGATTCCCAGTGGCTCTTCCGAGCTGGCTCATTAGAAGAGGCAGAGGCTGGCTTGGCTCAACTTGGCACACCCAAGATGGAGTTGGATTGGCACTTTCGCTTTGACTTCAAAAAACAAAGACCAAGTGTTGGAGATCTGAGATTATTGTATTTTTTTCCCCTGTCTGCCCCTTCCCTCCCTCCACCCGGGTCTTGGGTACTTTTTGCACTTCTTTAAATCCTGTACATACATACAGACATTTCTCGAAAGGAATTGGCCTAAGCAATCGGGATTATTCCGAGGCAGTTCTGGATTTCTGACATTCGCGTCTTCTTACAATGCAAAGATCTCCTCCACCCGCCGCCTCCCCCCCAGTCCCCCCCCCAATCATCTGCTTAGCCCGGAGGAAATAAATGTGTGGCAGGACTCCAGCGATGCTCAGACCCAAATGCAAGTGCCTTCATCCCACTGCCGTCCACAATCAGCGGAAGGAAGGGAAAAGGGAAGGAAGGAGGGAGGAAGTGTCACAAGTATTTATTTACAATTAAAGGCTAAATTCTGCCCACTGCTGAATCTCGGCTTCAAGGCAGAATGGCCGGAGCCATCAGTTTGGCTTCCGAAGGTCTCCTGCCGGCATTTACTGGAGATTGCCAAGGGACAGCTCAGCTGTGGGATGAACCTGTTGAGCTCGCGAAAAAGCAGCATTTAGATCACCGCCAGACTGTGGCTTCCTAGACCGCACTCCGCGTTCCTTCGGAAGTGGGGCTCGTTCTCTCCAGAGGAGCAACGCGGAGATCTATAGGATCGCCTTTTGAGAGATGGGTCTGGATTGCGCAGTTCCGCAAAACAGGGCCCTCCCTACTTTGGGGGATGAGGGACGCTGAAAAGAAAAATGGGTACTCTGGCCCTGAAGTTGCCTGGGGCTGGCATTCTGGACCAAAGGTCCTCAAACTTGGCAACTTTAAGACTTGTGGACTTCAACTCCCAGAATTCTCCAGCCAGCATAGAGAATTCTGGGAGAATTCTGGAGAATTCTGGGAGTTGAAGTCCACAAGTCTTAAAGTTGCCAAGTTTGAAGACCTCTGTATCTGGACGATCACATAGCTGCTTCCGTTGAGACTACCCCCCCCCCGCAAGGGTCGCCTCCAGACAGCCTGGTCCTGGTTGCGATAGGCAGCTTTGGAAAGGCTCGGAATCCAACTGGTAGCATCTGCCTGGGACGGGGGCTAACCCGGCTGTCCCTTCCCAGGCTGCCGTTGGTTTAGACGCCTCCCTCACCCGTTCCTTGCCCTCCTGGGTCTTTGTTGCTCCCTACTCCGGGGTGAAGAATACGGAGAGAACCGAACAGGCTCTAGAAACGGGTTTAATTTCCTTTCCAGTGTTTGCTGCTCGTTCGAGAGGCGCTTATGTCGATGAATATATAACGATTAATGCAACCGCAGGTTTCCAGATAAGTGATTGTGATGGAGATCGTCGGCGAGAAAATAGACAATTATCCGCTGTTAGCTTTATATAAAGATCGCATTAACTTGAATTAGTTATCAGACAAAAGGACATCCGAAAGCTGCACCTTGCCTTCCAGGCAAGCCTTCTTGGGGGACAGATCCTGGCCAGACGTTTCTGAGCCAGCAAGGGCGGCTGACCGACCGTGAGGGATGCTGGGGTGGGTGGGGGGGAAGAAGCCCTCCAAGCTTTCCCTCGGGCAAAAGGCAAAGAGGGGCGGCCCAAGGGGTCCAAGGCCGCGGGGATGTTGTTCAGGGAAGGAAGGGGGGACTTTTCGATGACTCCCCACTCCCCAGGCGGCCCTGTAGAGCTGAGTTGCTTCCACTGCGCTGATCCTGGAGGAAAAGAACCAGCCTTCCCCCACCCCCATGCTGTTAGGAGGGGAGGCAGTGGTTATTAAACAGGAGAGAAAGTGTCCTGTTGGGGAGGAGATGGGAAGGACCCGCGCTCGACCCCGAGGAATTCTTAGGACTTCCACTCCCCCCGCCGAGAAAGAGAGGGAGGAAAAGCCCAGTTGGGGAGCGGCCCCCATTGTGTCGCCAAACAATTGTCCGGCCTTTCTTCCTCCGCGGAGGTGAGCCGAAGTCTTGGAAGCTGGTGGGGCTTCCAGGGAGCGCGGGAAGAGATGGGGGTACACAAGCGCTGGCGGTTCTCTCCGCGTCAAGCAATTCTCTGCCCCCCCCAACCCTCCTCCTGTTTTAAACTGCTTGCCGTGGAAGTTCAAAACAGAAGGGGGAGAAAAAAAATCGAACCGCTCCAGTGCCGGGGGAGGAAAAGTGCTTTGGCGGGCGTTGGTGCTGGAGATGCGAATTGGCTGCCGCCCAGGAGCTGGCGAGAGTCAGACGCTGGGCCTTGGGCTCCTTCCCAAGAGAGGGCCTATCCGGTGCGGGAGGGGGGGCTCTCCTTCCAGCTTGCCAAGAGAGCTTTACCCCCCCCCCGCAAACCTCTTGCTGGGCTCTCTCCCAGGGCCCCTCCGTGCGCTGCTGCGCTTTCTGGATCCCCGCTGAAAGGAGCGGCTAATGACCCCCCGTTCCCAAGGCAGGCAGGCCGGCCTCGGCTCTGTGTGGTCCAGGCCTTCTTTTCCCAGCTCGCCCCTCTCGGCGGTCGGGCGAAGGGGGCTCCCTCGGCTCGTTTGCACCTGCGTCGCTTCTGGCTCCTTCAGGAATGCGCTGAAGCTTGTAATCAGCTTTGTTGAAGCCATTGAGCGCCCGGCCGAGGGAAACTTCCAAGGCTCGCGGAGGACCGGCCGGTTGAATGAGAGTCAGCATGGGGCGCCTCTCCAAGGCCCGGCGCTGCCAAATTCCAACAGAGCCCCGCACAATCGCTCCACACAAGCGGGGACGCGTCCCCCGCCCTGAGAAAAGAAAAGCGAAAATGCCAGGCGCAGAGGTTGGCCATTTGTTCCCAGATTAGGGGCGAAACTCGGGAGGCTGCTCGGCCGGATTAACCATCCAGCTATCTATTTCTCATCTGCCCATCCAGCAAGCAGCGGAGGCTCCTCTTTGAGTACCGGCTGGGCAGAGGATTTGTGTGTGTGTGTGTGGGGGTGTGTGTGTGTGTGTGAGCGTGCCTGTTGTGCTTGATTAAGAAAGGTAGCCTCAATATTATAAGCAACTCTGAATAAAAATAGCTTGCTCCCTTTAAAACGCAAAACTATGACTTGCCACCAATTTATTTCTGCAGAGTATCTGATTAGGATCGATGGTACTACAATATTTAAAAACAAACTCTTTGGAAATTGCAGCGGAAAGGAGGGGAAAAAACCGTGTGTGTGTGTGTGTGTGTGTGTGTGTGTGTGTGTGTGTGTGTGTGTGTGTGTGTAGCGGAGAGCAACACCTGTTAAAACCCCAACCTTGGATAAAACTTGGTCAGATTTGCAACCCAACACCATTTTTCCTTTTATCCCAACTGGGCTCGGTGCGAGCGAGATGCCCCCGAGCTCAGTGAGAATTGGGAGGGGGGGGTCCAAGTCCCTCTTTTGTTAGAGCCGAGTTGCATGAGAAAGGCGGCCACCGAAGAGGACAAAGACTTGGGAAAGATGTAACTGTGGCACAGGAGGCAACGGTTCGGTCAGGGGGTGCTTCGTCTCTTTTTTCACCACCAGACCCTAGAAATGCCTGGTGAAGTGTTAACACCAGCGCCCCGCGGAAATCCGAGGGTTTTTTTTTTGTTTCGGTTTGCATTTGGTTTGCAGGACGCCGGAGTGAAAGGTGTTCTGTGATTTACTAACTCGCCGGTTCCACAGAAAACGAGGCGGGACCGTGGCTCATTTCGAGACGGCTTGACTTACTGGCGTCCTGATGGATTCCTTTACACTCCGTTTTTATGTCCAAGAGTTCTTAGGTTCGACACCGTCAGGCCTCTGGGAAATAATTAATTTATCTTCGAGGGAATGACACGACTAGGTCAACGAAGTTTAAGGCTGTAACACCAACCTGCCTTTCAGCCCGAATCCCTTATTCACGTGGAAAACTTAACTCGTTCTAGAAACTTTAGGGCAGTGTTTCCCAACCTTAGCAACTTGAAGATATCTGGACTTCAACTCCCAGAATTCCCCAGCCAGCATTCGCTGGCTGGGGAATTCTGGGAGTTGAAGTCCAGATATCTTCAAGTTGCCAAGGTTGGGAAACACTGCTTTAGGGCATTAAAAAGGGCCCGCACGGTCACTCCTTTGGGGCGAAGTATTGCATGTACCGGGCAGCCTTTGCAGGCAAGCCGGGTTGCTGGAGAGCCAGATCTGAGACCGGATATTTAAGTGGGGCTGATTTGGGGTCCGATGGGGAGGGGGGTGGCGCGTGCAGCTGAGTTGAAGCCTTAGGGTGCACCAAGGACAGGGCAGCATCGACCCAGGGGAGTTGAGGGCCAGCGGCCTCCCTTGGCTGGGATAAAGAGTGAGCGCCGGCGCTTTGGCCCGGCCTTTTTTCAAACGTCCCCTTTGCCCATCGCTTTCCCCGCGCCCTCCTTTAGACGTGCCGGGACTACACCTTTCAAAATTCCCAGCCCTTCAACATAGGGATTCGAGGAGCTGTAATCCCAAGCAAGTAGAAGAGTTCTGGTTCTGGGCCTCGTGCAGAAGGCGCCTTCCCCTTCTGCGACACTTGGTGAGTTTGGTCTCTAGACTAGAGACTAGTGAGGAGGCCCAGTCCGGTTTCCCGGGCTTGTGCCCCGTGCTGAAGGGGTGTTCTAGTCCGCCTCTTCGATCGTGCAGGGCGGAGCCCGCTTCCTTTATAGCGCGTCTCTGATTTACCGCTATTCCCTATCCTAAGCTCTTTATTGCGTGGAAGAAAAAAAAATCTACTTTCGCAACGTTCAAAGGAGCTCAGAATGATCTCCCCGTAATTAAAACAAAACCCCGATAAAAATAAAACCCCGCGTTATCTTTTCATCCTCAAAACGGTGGTTAGTCGCACCAGCCAGTTGTCCCACTTAGCGCTTGGTCGTCTAAATCTGGTCCCTGGGGCCGAACTTTTCCCAGCCAGGGAAGCCCTCGCCAGTAGCCAGAGCCACTCAGCCGCTCGGCAAAGTTTCCTTTGTTCCAGGTTCTTAATGAGGCGGCGAGCGAAGGCGTCTTCCGCACCTGCCTCAGCCTCCATCCTCCGGCCGCACCTGCCTCTTCCCCGGCAGAAGCCCCCTTGGTTCCCACTGCGCTTGGCTTCCGACCGCTGACGGGACTGAAAGACTCGTCCCACAGACAGCTCTGCATCTCCCCCCCCCCCCCCATACCCGTTCAAGTTGTTAAAAGCTGGAAGAAACTACCCCCGAGTTAAGCCTTCCCGTCCAGACACGTTCTGTTTAATGGCTGGCGAACGAAAGGCCCGCGCTCCAAGTTTGGCTTGTGAAGGGCGACGCTTTTACACTTTTAATGCTGATTCCACGCGAGGGGAAAAATCCCGCTGTGAGATTTAACGAGTTGGTAGATGTAATCCAAAAGCAGCGAAGGAAATGTTGCGTTGAAGTTTGGATGTAAAGGGATAAGCTTTACTTTGATGCTAAGGAGCATTCCAACTACCTTGCCACCTGAAACTCTAGTAGCCAAATCTTGCCCTCCCACCCATTCCAACCTACAAAGGAACTATTTCATTTTCTCTCACCCCCCTCTAAGCAAATAAAGTTTACCCTCCTACTTCCACCACCGTCTCCCCACCACCACAAACCATCTTGCCTCCCTTGGAACTTGGGTGCTCTATTTTCTGTTGGTTTGCTTCTTCCAACTATTCTCAGTGACAAGGCAGGAGGATATGCAGTAATTCAGAAATTAGTGAAATTTTATTCTTGGTGGGCGCATTGGATTAAGAGGCTGGGAGAGTGTGAAACAAGTCAACGTGTAATTGTATGATAAGGCTCTCACGAGGAATTTATTGGCCAAGTTGCTATTTCTATTCCTTCCTAATCTCGTTTAGCACATTCATTCTCTGCAATCTGTCTCCATAATCTTCTGTGACAGCATGGCAGCCAATAGAAGCATGCATGTTTGGAGAGAAGAGAAAATATGCAGAGGCGTGATAAACTGATGCTAATTATCCATATTTAGGACACCGAGTGCAGAAGATCAAGGTTTACAAATAACAGACTAGAGCCAATGATGATGACTTCCTCGTGTGGAATATATTGTAGGGGACAAGATAAGGCCTTCACATGCAAAAGAGATTTATTGGTCAAAGGGTTCACCTTCCACTTTTCCACTTTTATATAGCAGTAAATTAGTTAGGCTAAATTCACCAGAACATTACTCTTTTATTTGGCAATGTGCCATGACTTGCTCTTTCTTTGTGTCCTTTCAATGCAAATCCTTGTAGTGTAACATCAGTTGATAAGAAACAAATAATTGAAGTAATGGGGAATTCCCTTTAAATTGTGCATTTAAGATAGTACAGCAATCGTAATCTAATTGGAGGGAGGGGTTGAGTCTGAAGGATAGAACAGAGAGAGAGCTGAGGATGGATAAAATAGCCAAACTTGGCTATTCAGCCAAATTGGTGCCAGCAATATCTAAGAAGAAAAAGATGTGGCTTTCGTGTGACTTTTCAGTTTTTAAAACTTAAGTCGTTTTTCACATCTAAATATATACATTTAAATTTGGAAGTTAGTGCCATTCCCACCCCCCTCTTCTCTTTTCACAAATCAGCTGCCTCCAAGAAATATGGAGATTCACTTTTTCAACATTTCTATTGTATGGTTGCGGGCTTATGAGGAGTAGTGATCTTAGTACTTTGCAATAATTGTGTCATACTTTTTTCTGCCAAATGCTTTGGCAACTAGAGAAGAGGGCTGGTTCGGAATGATTTATGGGATTGAGTAGGGAAAAGTTACTTCTTCCCCAAACGGTAACATTTCCCCACATATTTATGTGGCATTTATTTTATTTTTCCCCCTTTCTTTTTTTCCAAATACTTCCATTTATATAGCTTTTGATTTTCACACCACTGCTTGTATTTGAAATTTCTGTTCAGATCTTGTAATTTATTACATATAAGCAATATGCCCTTGGCCACTGACTCAATGATAAAAGCCTACAAATAGATTCAACTCATACGCAGGAAATTTATATCAGTTAATTTGGAAGACAGAGAGCAGCAAGGGAGTTAAGAGGTTGGCATCCTCTCCAAACCATTTTGGAGCCTGCAGTTAAACAGGCTCTTTTGGCTCTCCAAAAGATTTTCTTGAGCTTAGACTGCAACCTCAGTGTTGATACGATTTAATAACATGAGCTATTTGTGTATCTTTACCCAAGGCAATTTTTTGAAAGATGAGTGGAGCATTATGTATCAGGAATACCTGCCCCAATAAACACACACACACACACACACACACACACACACACACACACACACACACACACACACACACACACACACACACACACACACAACCAGCCCATAGTTTTGTGGAGAAAGGGCACAATCTCTGTTTAAAATCTGCTCCAAACTGGGGGATTTGGAAAGTCTTCTTGAGATACATTTCAATTTAGGAAATTAAGATCTTAAGAATTCTCAAGAAGAATTCTCACTGTTCAGGCTGCAATGCTGTTTAATTTTAAACAGTATGTGTTTATTTGTATTTCCATTGGTATGAAGGAAGTGGAAAATAAATATTTGTTTCAATCAGGCCTTTATGGTTTCTGGTCAGCCACTCTGTTTTCTCCTGTAAATCAGACTATTATCCTAAATTGACTATTTTTGGGGGGTTCTCAAATGCATCAAAGCAATATTGGAAATCTACGGTAATTGAGAAATCACAGAAAAACTCTCATATTTGCCCTAATGAAGAAAGAAATAATGCTGAGAACCAAAATCTTAACATTAAATTCTGGATGGTACTTGAGATCTAGTACTAGTTGTATAAATTTATGCGATCAATGACCAGAAAATTATTTGATATCTAAATTATAAGAATTAAAAGATATGATTATTAGGAAGTATTCTTCAAATGTTTTTCATTTCCTGGGGTTCTAGCCAAAATGAATGGAAGTTATGGCAGTTGAAGCCTCAAATTTCTGAAATTTAGAGAACAAAAGGCTCTACCAAAGATCTGTAAAATTCTCAAAGTTATTTTTAATGACAGTAGTTCCTGGTGAATGGCTTTACTTTAGACAGACACTCAAAATGGTTCTCCTGGAATCTTAGGAATAGAAAAAAATGATGATAGCATTTATTTAAAAAGTGGTGATAGCTTTTCTGCATGTGTGAGTGCAGAATACAATATAGTGGAAGCAGTGTTGACTTCTGATATTCTGGATTAAGCAGAAGAGCAAAGAAATACATTTTTTTAAAAAACTCAAAAACCAAAGGAGGATTTGGGGTAAATATCAAAGAATTTGCAGAAGTAAGGAGGAACTGGCATCAGAATGCCTAGAATTTTGATCTAGGAAAGAAGTCTTCAAACTTGGCAACCTTAAGACTTGTGGACTTCAACTCCCAGAATTCTCCAGTCAGCATAGCTATACTGGCTGGAGAATTCTGAGAGTTGAAGTCCACAAGTCTTAAAGTTGCCAAGTTTGGGGACCCCTGATCTAGGATATCAAGACCTTGAGAGAGCTGGGTTTTGTTACTTTTGTTGCATTCAGCTCCTTTCATCACATTGTGCAACATGATGCCCAAAGCCATACTTGTTTCATTCAGACAGCATTCTGCTCCACCTACTATGTGTGGCAACCTGTGCTCATCCTGACTACAGAAAACTATGTTCACCCTCTCTGGAATCATGAAGGAGATAATAGAAAGGGATGGTACTGACATTCCTTCATTTTAACAGATAGGAAATATCCAAGCATAATCAGAAAAGCAAAGTTCACTATCAGATTCTACTTCAGATTCTCTCACATTTCATTCATTACTGTGTTCTGGAAAATGTAGTTTCTTCTCATTTTCTGACACTTGCAGTTCAGCATTTCTGGTAGCAACAGGTTGGGGAAGGCTTCTCTGGATTTTGCCTGTTTTTGGGAGGGGAAGTTCTTTAAAAGTTTCCACAGGGCTGAAAACAGGACATCAAACATAATTGAAAATAAATGAATTGCTTTTGCTTGTTTGTTCAATCAGTCATTCAATTCTGCCCTTCCTAAAAGTTGCATGTGAGGGAGGTGATATGAATTACTTACATAGTTAGGAACTTTTAGTCTGAACAAATTAATTACAAATAAAAACCCACTAACTCTACATGTATTTCATCTCTGGTAACATCCTTGGGTGTGGAGATCACAACTTCTAGCATTCCTGGGCAGTGAGTTGAGAAAGTGGGGAGAATAATAATTTTAGCTCTGCAAATCACTTCATTATGATCCCTTTGTGTTAGAAAGGGAAAAAGTCTCCCAGAATTTCATGGCACACTCATTCTTGTTTGTGTGTGCAATCTGAAAATTGCTTAATTAAAAGTGGGATCATATACTCACTCACCTGAGAGTAAATGCAACACTGACTTTTAAGAAGATACCCATAAAATAGCATTACTAATCTCACTGATAATTGAATAAAAGATTTATGGAAAAGCTAAAAGCACCTGATCACTTCATGAAAAAGTCAATGTGGGGAAGCACAGAGTATTGGACTATTTTGTTTACAATCATGCTGACAGAGTCTGAAAATATTATAATTTATATGGCACATAAACCACACATCCACTGTTAGACCCCTTGTAATTTGCCTACCGAGCAAATAGATCAGCAAATGATGCTGTTAATATGGCACTGCACTACATCTTTCAACATTTTGAATCTTCAACGATTTATGCAAGGGTCCTTTTTGTAGACTTCAGCTCTGCATTCAATACCATCATTCCAGAAATTCTTCTCACTAAACTGACTCAGCTAGCTGTGCCTGACCACACTTGGAAAGTGGATTATAAACTTTCTAACAGATAGGAAGCAGCAGGTGAAGCTAGGCAAAATCACATTGGATACTTGTACAATTAGCACAGGTGCTCCCCAGGGCTGTGTGCTCTCTCCATTACTCTTTTCTCTCTCTACCAATGAGTGCACCTCAAAGGATCCCTCTGTTAAAATACTGAAGTTTGCAGATGAAAACAACAGTCATTGATTCATTCGAGATGATGATGAATCTGCATACAGACAGGAAGTTGAACAACTGTCCCTGTGGTGCGAGCGTAGCAATCTTGAACTGAACATACTCAAAACCCCAGACGATAGTAGATTTAAGGAGAGGACCTCCTATTCTACCAACTGTTACAATACTAGACAACACAATATCAACAGTAGAGACCTTCAAGATCCTGAGTTCTGTAATCTCCCAGGACCTGAAATGGACACCTAACATCAAAAACATCATTAAAAAAGCACAACAAAGAATGCTCTTCCTGCACCATCTCAGAAAGCTCAGACTGCCCAAGAAGTTGCTGATATAGATCTACAGAGGAATTATTGAGTCTGTCATTGTACTTCTATAGCTGCCTGGCTTGGCACAACAACCAAATAGGACAGACACAGATTTCAACCAGTAGTTAGGAGTCACTGCAGAAAAAACAATTGCAATCACCTTGCCTTCTATTGAGGACTTTTGGATATTACACGAGCCAGAAAGAGGGCTGTGAAAATATCTACAGACCACTCACATCTTGGACATAAAATGTTTCAACTTTCTCCCCATCAACTTCTTCCCTGCATGCCAAAACAACTAGACACAAAGTTTTTCCCCCATGCCATCATTCTGCTAAACAACTAATTCGCAAAACACTGTCTTATGCCTGTTTATTTTCCCCTTTGCTAAATGGGGTCTTATACACATACCTCATTTAGCAAAGGGGAAAAAAGAAAAGTTTGACACCCCTGCGCAAGGATATAAACCATGTAGTAGCGCTGTATTACTATTACTCTTCTCATCTTTCCTATTACTTATTCCTTTAGCATCTTATGATTATCACTTTGTTGTTTGTATCTTATGATTTATGTTAATTGCTTTTATTTATCACTAAGTGCTGTATCTTATGATTTATGATGATTGTATTATGATTATGAACATGTTTCATGATTGTTTTATGATTATGAACATGATTTATCACTTGTTGCTTGCATGTACACTGAGAGCTTATGCACCAGAGACAAATTCCAATCACACTTGGCCAATAAAAAAATATATTTTATTCTAATTTCAACATAATTTAATGTTTCCTGCAAATGATAGTCATAGTTAATTCTTGTTGACTTGCTAAAATGGATTTAAAAGAAATTCTGTGTGATAAAGAGATCCAATCAGATTCATCCCACAAGATCTTTCCAGAGCTTTTTCAAGAAAATTATTCATGCTTACTATAAGAATTTTATGCAATACTGATGACATTCCTTTATACATGCTGTTAATGGTTTTAATGGTTAAGTCCTAGATTTGATAAAAGGATAAATTTTATACTAAATCTTATGATTTGTTTAGATGATGTTATAGAAGAATAGGAGTTCTGAGTCACAGTTGTCATAATCACTACACTTTCTTGAAATGAAGAGCTATTGTCTTATTTAATAGACTTGTGTCTACTCTTTCAAAGTCAAGTTGGTTTTTCTCTATTTTATACTAACAACACTCCTATTAGCCAGATTAGATTTTAGATTAGATTAGATTAGATTAGATTAGATTAGTTTAGATTACATTAGATTAGATTAGATTAGATTAGATTAGATTAGATTAGATTAGATTAGATTAGATTAGATGAATTTCATCCTTAACTGTAGATTTGAAATTGGGGCTTTCATATGCTAGCTTTGTAACCTAATCACAAACTAGTATCTCAAATCAGCTTAAACTCAATTATGTCTATACTGAATACTACAGTTAAAATATTTATAGTTTTTTTAATCAAAGTATTCATATAGGCTTATGAATTGGCTCCAAAACAATTTAAAAAAAACTGATCTAAATCTATAGGACACATTCTTTTCTTTTCACCTGATGAAAAATTATATATATATCAAACTCACATTTCAATTCTGGCATTGGCAGATAGAATCAAATTATATTTTTATTTTAAACACAGAAGAACTACCCAAACTCTACAGTGCTCAGGGGATTAATGGTCTGAGTCAGCATGCGGCAGATTTCTGTTCTCTAATCAAGTATAACTGCATCTTCCCATTGAACTCAGATGTACTAAATTGTGCACTCCTATCTTGTAATAAAAGGGGGCAAGTTCACAATCATTTGAAAACTATATCAGGATGATAAACATTAAGCTATCACTGATTTAATAATGTAATAGATACAGTCTCCTCCCCAGCCATTGTTAAACCTTCAGGCAATTCGAGATATGAGGTGCTGAATAATCTGAATTTGTATTTTATCATACTTTAAAAGATTTCTCAATTCAAAGGGCTATCAAGCCTTGAAATCCCATTGAAATCAATAGGGTAATTAAAGCAACCTTTGAAAGGAACAATTTCAGGCTCACATCAGAAACATAATTTTTGATATTCATGCATTTAGTGCCAATCACAAAGAGCTACTTATATTCACCATATAACTTCCATCAAGTGTAAGCACTGTTTGGACTAAAAGCTGCTGTATAGTTTGTGTTGATATAACTAATGAAGTTAAAGTTCCTTTTAAAGTGATTAGAATGTTGAGGACTAATCGCACTTGCAAGTTATTTTTTGGTGCTTGAATTAAATGAGATACTGCTACAAACTCTGCAAATATGTAACAACCTTACATTCTCCTTCTACCATCTCAAGTTCTAATAATAAGGCTGACTTGTTAGGAGTTTCTTTGTACACTGTATTGTACAATAATAGGAAGAATGCACTAAATTTCTCCTAAAAATTCCTGAGGTCTGAAGTTGGATTATAGTTTGCTCTACAGTAGAATAGGGAGCAATAATTCTAAGGATAGTAGCCTTGTTAAACTATACCACTGTTTACTTTAATATTAAGACCAAATTTGGGAATACCAATTATTATAGAAAGGACTAGTATATGAGTTTTTGAGGTTAGCAACCACCAAATCTAATCACATAACTTTTTATACTAATTACTATCTGTAATACCGTAATTCAACCAGGGACTGATCTATGATATATCTATATATACATATTTTCTTTAAGCAGCAATTCTTGACTTAACTGATAGACTGAACATATTACTTTGTGAACAGGGAAGGTAATAAATTGATTTAATGAATAAATAAACATCAAAATGCCTCTGGGCATTAAGTGATTTTAGTAACAGCTTCCAAACTGTATTTAGTAATCCTTTATATTCCTGTTTTATTTAGCCAAGTTAATGAGATGTTTCTGGTACAAGACAATAATTACTCACCTGTGGCTTTGGCATTATACCAACCAATCTCTTCCTCTTCTCAAGGTCTTGGGAACAACTTTGGCTGTTCATTGTTGTGCTTTGTCCCCTTTCCCAATTTTTCTCAGAAAGGGATTTATCCTGAGGCTGTGAGAATTTGGATAAGGGAAGAAAAGAGACTTAATGATCCTGCCAGGCTGCTTTAAGAAAGATGTTTGTATATAATTAAAGGCAACACACCTTTCTTCCCAGGCTCCCCATCCCAACTATCACTGTCCTTCACAGTTCTGTATTTTAGTTTCAGACCTATATTGGTCAGCTTTCAATGGAACCATAGAATGTGTGATTATGGAAAATCAGAAATGCATTAGAGCTGCTTGTTCAATTTTTGTTCCTTTTCCTGGATTTATATATATTATATTATTCTTTCAATCACTTGATAAAAGTTTTTACATCAGTTTCCTTTACATATGTATAATGGGGTCTCTCCTAAGGAGTGAATTTCTATTTCTATTGGATAAAAAATTGCTGTGGAGGTCATATTTTGGCAGAAGGATTTTCACCTGTGAAGATACATTCACATTATATTTTAATTTTGCAAACTTCCAATATTAAATAAACATATAAGAAATAACTTCTAGTTATTTTAATGGATAATAATTGCCTTATTTGCCTCAGCAAGTGTCTCTTAATAAGAGACGAGAGAATTAAAGAATGAGAATTAAACAGGTAATGATTGACTTAACTAAATTCATCTCTACTTTAATTAAAAATTCATTTTCTGGTCCCATGTGATATGTCTACACTTCTATTTCCAGAAGTTCTTTAAAATGGGAAATTTTCATTTTTCCCTTAAATTTAATTACTCTAGTAAACAAGAACTTCAAAGTACTTGGAACAAGTACAATAGAGAGAGAGATTGTAATGAGCTGGCAGTTTTCCTAAGGTGGAAGAATAGACTGTGCCACTTTTATATTTCAGGTGGGTGTTCTGGTGTCACACTGTTGCTGTTGTTAAATACTTGGCTATGTGAAAAACAAAAGAAAGCAAAGCAAAGCAAAGCAAAGCAAAGCAAAACAAAACAAAAAAAGAACCCGATCTGTAAATAGCATAGGAGATTGCAAGGTTTCTCCTGGTGTCCCGAACTCCCCCACAGACATCTGAAGTAGTCTACTCCACTCCACTGTTACTTCTCAAGAGGCCACCATCTCATTTTGCTGCAGGAATAGGCTAGGTCTTCTTACAGTATAAGATTAGCATCTCTAATAATCTATTCCCATTTTTCTTCCATTACAATTGTCTTTTTCTTGCAATGAAACTCGAGAACATTATTTATATATGTAATATTTGAATAACCAACACCTTGAGTTGTGATTCCCTCTCTTGAGCACAGACCATGGATGGGAAAGGGGGGGAAAGTTCCTCAGCACCATATTTTTTTCCATAGGAAAAATTATGAAATACGATGTTTTGTAATTAATATTCATATCATTGGAATGTGGTCTATTTCTGATTTTTTAGTTCCACCATAAAAAAGCAGAAAGTTTTGAAAAGTATGGGGCACGTTCTGTATTTTCCCAAACAGTTTTGCTGTGGTGAAATGGTGGCTTAAAAAAAATAAGCAACTAGTGTTGCGTAAGCTTGGAAAGGGGTCACAAGAACAGCTGCCAACACCAGCCCCTATCCAGCAGGGCCTACAATTGAGAGCCGACATAGCATATCCTACATGGCGGCAAGAACAATGATGGTGTTTGCTTGGCTTGAAAAGGGGGAAAGTGCCCAAGAGGCCTCCTTTGCACATCCTTCGGCAAAGACTTAATTGCCTCAGCAAGTCTCCACAGACTGTGCTTTTGCTGCAGATGGTGATGGTGATGGCCTTTGGTACCATGTAAAAAGTTACCATGGTTGGAGTTTCATTTGTCTAATATGTTTACTTCTCCAATGAAATTATCTGCATTAACATGATCTGTGAGTTTCTTCAGCCTAATTTCAGTTGTGGTATTTATTTTTCATGTGGTGGTTATTAAATCCAGAGAGCTGGATGTTTCCTTTTTTTTTTAAGTTTTGATTTTTCCCAGACAAGAAAGCAATGCTAGTTTCCCACATATATTCCCTTTTGTTAGTGCGTCAATTACTTTTCCACAGATCTATGGAGCTACTTGTGGTAATCTCCCCTTTTTAAAATTAGCTATTTTAGATAAGGAGTAGGGAGAACTTCCAGAAAGCAGGGTCGAAAAGTTTGAGTATAAGTAACTGGCCTGCAAAATGCTATCCCTCAATTATATCAGCACCAATCATCTTAAGGTAATCATTCCCAACTTGGCACTCTGAACTACAAATGTACTGAACTACAAAGCCCACCATGACCCAGGCAGTGTGAATTAGAACAAAAGGGAGTTGTAATTAAATGTCTCTGGAGGCTGCCAGGTTGCGGAAGGTTTTTCCGTAGGTGTTGCTTGTTTTGTTCCCATTTGCCAGATGCAACTTCCTATGGTAGGAAGAAAGAATTGCAACTCCAGCCCCCAACTTTTACTTACTTTTGGTGACACTGGTTGAGAATGAAGAGAGTTAAGAATTCACCAGCATCTTGAGGCCACAAGTTACCCAACCCTGCCCATATTCCTGGAAACATCATATGGCAGAATTTCATAAGGGATTATTTATCTCTGGATGGTTTGTCAGACAAAACAGCTTCTTATATGCAAGCTTTCAGAGAGATCTGAAGAGGGATTTAGGTGCAGAGGCATGGACAGGGGATACAAGAAGCTCTCATCCAAATCCCTGCCAGTTTCTTCATTTTTACCATAGTCTTTTGGTTCTCAAAGTTGGAAGAAGATACTGTATTTTTTAAAAAAAGTCTCTCAGAAAGTGTGAGATTTTTTAAATGGCTCTGGTGGTGTGGTTAAAGATACAAGTGCAAGACTGTGAAGGACTAAGTTCTCACTAGGCATGGAAGCTACTGAGGTGATCTGGGCCAGTCATTCTTTCTCAGTTCTAGGAAGAAGATGAAAACCTGCCAGAAAAACTTCAGGGGCTTGTCTATGCAATCACGCAACTCAAGACTGCTCACGCGCACGCGCACACGTTCGGAAAGGCCGGGAGGCCTAAAGTTTATCTGACATCCCCAATACACCCATCCTTCCTTCTCACTTTGAAATCAATAGCCCAGTGAATGGTAGTCTATAAAGATATCCAACTACTGGTTTCACTCTTAATTGTCCTGCCAAGGATGTCAATAGCGAACAATATTCGAGAAGAAGCCCTGTCCCTTAAGGGAGGAATTGTTTTGCCAAGAGTATTGGCAGTACTGGGCCGGCTCTGCCCGAGGAAACCAGAATTATCCCGCCGCCTAAAGATTGGGCCGGCCCCTGCGCCGCAACCGCCAACGATTTCCCTCCCAAAATGGCCACCCTAGCCGTTCAGCTGCTTCTTCCCGCCAGAGCCGGCATTTTTCAGGCCCGCGCCTGAGCGCCGCGACCAAACGCCTGGCCCAGATTCCGTCCCCCTGCGCGCGCAGCAGGGGGCTCCGGTTTCACTTCATGCCCGGCAAGCCGCTTACAGCAGTGGGAGCCATCAGCGATTTTGGCGGCCTGGTGATCGTAAATAGGTTTGACTAGCCGCTGATCCCGGGGTCAGATCTCTCCAGTTTGCTTAATCCCACGCTCTGCAAACACTCTCATCCCCCCCTCTCCCTCCACTTTTTCGCACCGCCGCCCTGTGCTGTCCTGCCCTGCCTCCAGCCCTTGCGCTCCCGCCTCCCAGGCCTCAGGCGCTCAAAAGAAGGAGTGCCGCTATCCATCCGCCGAGAGCTGAGAGGCCCTCGCCACTTACCTCTGGGGAGGGCCGGTTCAGTGAAAGGAGAAGGGCTTCCGCAAAGCCGCGGAGGAGCGTCCCAAGAGAGGAACGGAGGGGTGCGGGGGGCCCCGGAGGAAAGTGAGCGCAGCCAGACTGCGGGGGATGGCCAGCGAAGGCAGGCCCAGACTGAGTTACGGGAGGGGTGACGGAGGAAAACCAGGAGTGCGTGGCAGGTCGAGACTCAGCTGCGACGGCACTGGGAATGATTCTTTTCCATGGGATTACCCGGCCCAGCCGTTCGGTAGGCTGAGGCGACGGGAGGGTTCGGTAGCAAGAAACCGCCTCAAGACTTATTTGCTGTGGTGAGGTGTTTGTTTCACTCCCAGGGAAGTCGAGGCCTGCCTGGGAGGCTTCTGCCTGATTTCCCCCCGGGGTTCTCCTTGGCTCTGATTACTCTGCGGATTAGGGAGGGGGATGGTCAACAGCAACACCCCCGGGGCTCTCCCTAGTTACTCTCTCGGTTGGTGTGGCAGGAGGACTCCGGAATTTGGGCAAGGGTACTAAAAAAGTTCTAGGAAATGGATTGCAAGTCAGGAGAATCTTAAAAATGAGTGGACAACGAGGGCTGCTCTGGTGGAGAAGACACGGGTCGGAGGGGGGGGGGAAGAAGTTGGAAACGCGGCCCTAAGAACTGGCGAAGGTATCGATCAACCCTGATCGTAGGCAGTCCTAAGGGCGACTCTCTGTTTCCCTGGCCGTCGACCCCCTCCAGGCAAAGCTTCTCCGCGGCACTAGCCTCTTCCCACCAGGCGCTTCTGGGAAAGGCTTAATAACGGGGGGCAGGGCAGCGATGATTTGGAGTGGAAGTGGCGTTCTCGGAGATAAGGAACAGTAGAAGAAAGGCGAAAGCTGAAGTTGGGGCGATCGCAGAAGGAGGGATGCGAGGGTCAGAAAACGAAGGACTCCCAAGTGAACGCCGAGAAAGAGAATCTGGAAGGATTAAACAGATCAGGCCCACCGAGGGAAGAGGAAAAAGATTCAGGAGAGTTAGTCAAGTTGCAAAGGGGATAGTGGCTTGGGGCGTTAATTCAACCCACACAAGTTCTACTGTACAGGAAAATTTTTGATGTTAGAATAAATCGAACAACTTTCAGACGCAGAACTTTGCCACGAGAAGGGCCAGAGAGGATTACCTAACTGCTAATTATGGAATACACATCGACGTTTTACTGCGCGCCGAATTCTGTTCTTTTCTTCTTGGCGGTCTGCTGCGGTCGGCAAGAAAGGCTGGGAAAGGGCAGATTGGTCGCCCCTCCCCTCCCCACTCCTCCCCTCCTGACCCTGCCCTCCCCCCCCCCTGTCCCAAGCGCTCCGGCTGAGGCTTCATTGTGCGTTTTTCACGGTTCTCTAAGCAGATCTCAGAGTGTTCCCACCTCCCACTTGGCTAAGAGAAGATCTGAACGGGCCAGAAAGAAGGCTGTCTGGTGGAGAGGGCAGGGGAAGGGGCTGCTTGAAATTCGACTTGAGGTTGTCCTTGGAGCAGCATTGCGAGTTCTTCTCATCAGTGCCCGGAAACGCCCTGCGTTCTCCAAAACAGCAAAGAGGCTCAAATCTACCTGGGGACGTTGGATTTCTTTACGGGCTAAGGTGCTGCGCTTTATCCTTGGGCTGAGGTTTTGACCTCCTCCTCCTCCCGAATGGAGCGCGAGAGAGAAGCCAGCCGGGATGGGGTGGGGTGGGGTATTGTTCTCGTTCCCCACTACAGTCCCGAAGCATGGGTATCCGAGCTTCTCAAAGCCACCGTCCCTCACGCTTTGTTGCCTCTAAGTTGATCTGGAACGACGTCTCGGTAGCACTAAAGAAGCAGCCTTCAGTAGAAAGAAACCCACACAGGTGGTTTTAATAGCTTTGCCAGTCAAACCGTAGGGTGAACAATTCTGCATTTCCAAAGGAGAAATATTTAAAATAAAACAATCGTTTACAATTTAGTTTAGTTGTCTCTATTCACTCAGTAACAGGCAATTTCTTAAAAAAAACACCTAACTGTATTATTATTAGGATTTATTCTATGAGCATTAGAAAGATTAAAAAAGGAAGAAACAGACACTAATTGTTCAGACACAAACTGAACAAGGGTAGTCTTTTTTCTCATACCATGGCCACTAGCAATACAGGGACACTGGGCAACCAAAACTAAGTATTTTCTAGTCCAATTGATTGTAGTTGGACAATCAACAAGCACACACTACATTATTTCCCAATGGATCTTTAACATACCATACTATGGCTCGAATTGTTTCTCTGTAATACCAGTAAAGTTAAATGTTTTAAGGGTTGGGGGTATATTTGAATTAGGAGGTTAATTGGAATATATTAATAGCACCACAGATGTTATTATGGTATAACACCCAGAGCTAATGCTCAGAACAAGAGATTTGAAATACCAAACCTGATGCCAGAATGTGGAGGTAGTACATTTGGTATTTAACCTTTCCCCATCCACTTCTTCCCTCACCCCACCTCTCCCAGTTCCTGGGGTGATTTGCATGCAAAGGGAAATGCAGATTACTTTCTCAAACGCTAAGAGGTTTATTACATTTCTCTACAAAATCAGATCTGGATCTGACAGCTGCCAATTTAACGAACTGTAGCTGAAGATCCTCACCGATTATTTGCACAGATTGCAAGCCTCTCTACTTTGTGAACAGGTGTTTGAAGTAAAGGTGCAATTTTGGAACGTTTCTGCCTTTCTCTGTCTTCCCAACCAACACAGTGAAATGTGACAGGGAGAGAGAAAGCGCAGATCAAGCACCAATTGGTTTAACCAGAAGAAACAGCCTTTCCTTGGCAGAATCTCGGTTGGGAAATGATACATAGATCCACTGATGTCACAAAGAGTACCACTTCAAAACATTCACCTCCAGTACTGGGGGGCATCAGAGAAAAGTGTGTGTGTGTGTGTGTACAGGGTAGAGGTAGAATTAATCAAAGATCAAAATTGTACTGAATAAAATAAGCAAGCAAAATGGAAATATATTTTATTTCCTTTTAAAAAAACAAACAAAAACCCCAATCTATAAAGAAAACTAATCAGTTAAATAAAGATGGCTATTGCTTAGACCGCAAAAACAATATAATGTAAACAGTTTCTAAAAGAAATCCAGTCAGTCAGCTCTTGCGGTTGTTAACCACATCACTTCAAAATAAATGTCGCTGAAACCAGAGGAGCTTACTTCTAGAAAATGTGTGTGGTTTCTCATCTGTCAAAGGTTTTACTCTGGAATAAACTGGCACCCACCCCAGGATTTCATAGAGATTCAGTAGTGGTTACTTCTGAGTAAGTGGTTTCAGGAACTGCAGGCAATTGACACAAGTAAAATATTTGCTTTATCCAATATTTTTCCTCTGGACTTCACTGCCATCCCTCCACCCAGGCTATTAACAGGCATGCTTTCCTTATAATGTTTTCTTTCTTTCTTTTTTTCCAAGCTGAAGCAATAATTATAATCTGCAACCTAACCTTTGGCTTTAGTATTCTGTCAAGTTTAATATCTAACTTCATTTTAACCACTGAGGAAATCACTTTTAAGGTAAAATTTGAAACATTAAACCACAGAAATTTCTGCAAACAAATATATTATTTGAATGTAACAGCATTTGCCCTCCCCAAAAGATCATTTTGCTGGGGCAATATAGAAACCATTTTTTTAAAAGTTAGCTATCCTTCATTGTGCCTAAACTTGATCAATATTCATACAAGAAATTGTTTTTCATCTAAATACCACAAACACAGTGTGGAGCTGGGGGAGAGAGAGAGGCATTGTCCAAACTTTTTAAAACTCTGGTGCTAACTAAAGAAACAGAAGTTAGACAAAAACTTATTTATGTTTACCAGTTACATAATTTAACAAAATAAATGAAATACAGTCTAGAAATAATTTACTGCATTGCCTTCTTTAGCCATACTGCACAGATATTAAAATAATATCCCAAACCTACACTGCTTAAAAACAAATAAAAAACCCCACATTCCTCCCTTTGCTTTAAAAAAAAACTTCTATCTTTAATATTTTTTAAAAATAACTTATGGTGGCAAACATATTTAATACTCCTTCCTCCTCCTATTTTCTCCACAACACAACAACAACCCTGTGAAGTAAGTTGGGCTGACAGAGAATGACTGGCCCAAAGTCATCCAATCGGCTTGGGACTAGAACTCAGTCTCCTTTTTTAAGCCTGGTGCCTTGAAATCACTAAATCTAACTGCTTTAAAATAAAATCCATAAAAGTCTACCCCATGATGTTAGATTTTTGTTGTCACCGATCTTTTCCAGTTATATTTATACCTACAAAGTGTCCAGTTTAAAGGCATGTGATGAATTAGTATATTTTGGATCACCTGGTTCCAATTTTATTTTGAAATTGATTTAACTCAGAATCAAACTTATCTTTAGATTTTTATTTGTTTTCTTCTTCAGCGAAAATGCTTTTTAGTAAACTATATACACATTTATGAATTCCCTTTTAATGCCTAAAATTAATTAAAATTATTCCACAATGCATTTACAAGAAAAAAATATAAAAAGTTACCAAAAGAAAAATGCAGACATAACATTTACAAAATTCAGAATATTGTTCTTGATCATGAAACAAAAACCCTTATAAATAAACAGAACCAAAAGAACCCTGCTTTATAAGAAGCACCCCCAAAAAGTTTGAAGATGGTTCTTGACTTTATTTTTTCTTTAATTAGGCTTTAAAACCTTCACATGAAGTTGCCCCAATGGCGACCAGTTAATGCTTCTATATGGCAAAGAAGTTGGCATCACCTAAAACCTTTGAATTATTAATAATAATTAGCATTTTCTTCTCTCGGTTTCTCTCCCGATCCCCCCGTACTGCTTAGTAAATAAAAAGGCTATGTGATTTGTGGGTGAATGATAAATACTGTACAAAAGGGGGGGAAAAACCTCAGTTAAAACACAGTTCGTCTAAAACAACAACAACAGAAGGAATAATAATAACAATAATAATAATAATAATAACCCCCACTGGTTTCAAAACCTAGTTCTTTGGGCTGAGGGAGACACGAGAAGGAGTTAGCATTACAGCAACCTGTTACCTTTTCTCTTCATTATCCTTTGTACTATGAATGTTTGTTATAATAATAATTATTATAAGGACTTCAAAGCATCGCCCTGGTTCTGTACAAAAGGGGCTGAGGGGAAGAATTGGGGGGGGGGAAAGGGATGGCGCAGAGGGAGCCAGACCGCTCCAAGGACCACATCGCCTTTGGCTGCAGCGGCGGCGGCGGCGTCCATCCTTCGGTCCGTCTCAGATGTGCGTCAAGGGCACGGTGCCGTTCACCCCTGCGCCGGTGCCCTGATAGTGCTGGGGTAAAGAGTGGAGCCGGCTTTGGGCAGCGGCCGCGGCTGCGGCGGCGGCTGCTGCTGCTGCTGGGTCCCCGCCTTCGCTGCCGGGCAAGTACATACTGATCATTTCGCGCAGGTCCCCGGGACAAGGGGCCCGCGAGTGCGCTGAGGTGACGGGCGGGCTCACGCTAGGCTCGGATTTGACCAAGGAGCCCAGGGCGCCCAGAGCTCCCGACGAGGCGGCCGCGGCAGCTGCGGCGGCCGCGGCGGCCGCAGCGGCCGAGTTCTGGTGTGGCTGGGCGCCGTAGGAGATGCCGCCGTAGGCCGACGGCGAGGCGCTCATGTAGCCCTGGGAGTTGGAGATGGGGCTGTACTGGAGGGCGCTCATATCGTAGCGGTGCATCGGCTGGGGGTTGTGCGGGTGCGGGTGATGAGCGTGGGCGTGCGGGTGGCCACCGCTGCCTGGGTGCTGGCTGTAAGCGAGCTGTGCCTCTTGCATCATCGCCGCCGCCGCCGCCGCCGCTGCCACCGAGCCCGGGTACGCGCCGTTCGCCCAGCCGTTCATGTGCGGGTAGCCACCGCCTGAGCCTCCGCCACCTCCGCCGGCGCTGCCGCCACCCCCGGGGCCACCTCCACCGGGACTCTCCAAGCGTTGGACGCCGGCGGGGCTCACCCCTACGCCCATAGGTACCGGAGGGCCGCCCCCGGGACCCCCGGCGCCTAGCAGCCCGCCGGCCAACGAATATTTGTCTTTCTTTAGCAAAGTCTTGGTCTTTCTCCTCGGCCGGTATTTATAATCCGGGTGCTCCTTCATGTGCAGCGCCCGCAGGCGCTTGGCCTCGTCGATGAAGGGTCTCTTCTCCGCTTCGGACATGACTTTCCACTCAGCGCCCAGGCGCTTGGAGATCTCGGAGTTGTGCATCTTGGGGTTCTCTTGGGCCATCTTCCGCCGCTGGCCCCGCGACCAAACCATGAAGGCGTTCATGGGCCTCTTGACTCGGTCTTGGTTGGCCTTGGGTCCCCCGCCGCCGCCTCCGCCGCCGCCTCCTCCTCCCGCACCGGTTTGGCCCGAAAGGTTGGTGGTGACCTGGGCTCCACCGGGCGAGTGCATGTCCGCCTCCATCATCATGCTATACATTCACGCAGTTTGCTAGGGGCCACCAGGCTCCACAATGTCAAAACATAGAGCAAAAGAGCCGGGCGTCTGCCGAGCGGAGGAGCGAAGCGAAAGACAGACGAAGGAGCCCGGGAGAGAAGACAAGGTGCTGAGGCGCAAGAAATGGTATAAGAGTGCACTGCGACGATCAAAGGTGAGGAGGAGGAGGAGGAGGAGGAGGAGGGAGCCCCCAAGAGTCTGCCTGTGGGGGCACTTCGGCTGGTCCCTGGGAGCTTGGAGAAAGAGCGGGAGCGCGCGCGCGGGAATCTCCTCAAGCGGCAGCAAAACTTTCTTCCTCCGAGGACCTCCTTGGCCCGAGGCAAACGGCGGCTGCGAAGGGGACTCGAACAGGTGCAAGGCGGAGAGCTGGCTAAAGAACAGCCAAAGTCCCGCAGCTCCACTGCGCCGAGGAGAACGGAGAAAATGGGAGCCCAACTCTCGACGCTTCTTTTCCTTCTCTCGCCTGGTTCGCGCGCGCTTCGCAGGCAGGACTCCCCTCCTTCTCGCCGCTGCCGAAGTGATCTAATGGCCCCCCCTTCTCTGCTAACTTCCACCGGCGGAGAGGCAGAGAGGAGGGAGGGAGGAGGGAGGGAGAGCGTGGAGGGAGGGAGGGAGCGTGTGTGACTCGCATCCGCCGGTCCCAAGTGAACGGAGGGGGAAGAGACAGGAAATCCCCCCTCCCCCTCTATCACCTCGGCTCCCCGCAAAATTAAAAAAGGGGAGAAAAGAGACGTAATTAAATGATAAGCACCGAGGGAAAGGAGGGGGGGGAAGAAAGAAAGAAAGAAAGAAAGAAAGAAAGAAAGAAAGAAAGAAAGAAAGAAAGAAGGAAAAGAAGGAAAGAAAGGAAAGGAAAGGAAAGAAGGAAGGAAAAGAAGTAAAGAAAGAAAGAGAGAATATAGGAAGAAGAGAAGGGGAGGAGAAAAGAAAGAGCCTCCAGCCAGGGAGCAGAACTTGCACAACAATTTGTTCTCGGTGGTTTCCCTCCTCGCGCTCGGAGGAACCAGGAAAGGAGGAGCAGCCGAAAGATTCGGCGAGAGACGAGCCCAGCAGCCATACAAGGCGCACCGAACTGGGATTAAATGAGTTTGCCTTGGCCAATGGGAGGGCGCCGGCGGGGGATGATTTGCATGGCGCAATTGAGGAGTGACGTCCGGAGGTGAGAAGTACAAACTCTTCTGGAGCTGGCAGGGAAGGGCGGGGGCGGAGAGGGTGTGAATCTCTGGGAGGGGGCACGGAAGGGGTCAGAGCCACCATTAAAACTCTACCCAAGCAGGAGCAGCGGCAACAACAACAGCAGCAACAACAACAACAACAGCAACAGCAACAACAACAACAACAACAACAACAACAACAACAGAACCTACTGTCCTATTGTCCTCTTTTATCGGTACTTTTTACTTTTTACTTATGTTATG
Organism: Diadophis punctatus similis; assembly: GCA_023053685.1. Taxonomy (NCBI): domain Eukaryota; kingdom Metazoa; phylum Chordata; class Lepidosauria; order Squamata; family Dipsadidae; genus Diadophis; species Diadophis punctatus. Next base: position 11,939,034 of record JALIGW010000013.1, on the reverse strand, counting down.
TTTATACAAACAACTACTATACTGTAACTGTACATGCTTGACAAATAAATAAAATAAATAAAAGAACCAACTGAAGTAAGCGGTAATGGCAATCAATTACTACAACAGCTGCGTCGATAACGGCATCAATTGCTGCAATAACCTTTTGGAGGTCATATGCAACAAAGACCAGCGATTCTCATTGGAATCAGGATTCAGGCAGCGTTTTACCCACCGTCAGATCGAGCTGTTCAAAATTTGAAATGCGCGCGCGACACATATAGTCACACACACACACACACACACACACACACACACACACACACACACACACACACACACACACACACACACACACAGACGGTGGTGCATGGGATTCAGCCGACACAGTGTGTATCTCAACGGGGAGAGGATGGAATTGATAGAAAATTTGCAACCTGCAAATATAATTTTGCTCCCAAACTGGAGTTTGTATCTAATCTCAGAAAGGTTCTTTTTCTCTTTTTACCCATTCCTTTCTTAAGGCAGTGGGGTGTTTGTGTGGGCGTGTGTGTGTGTGTGTGTGCATGCACGCGGGCCAGTCGTAAAAAAGGTGCTGAGAAAGATAAAGTAAACTTTTAGATTAACCCTGTGGGACAACTTTATGAGTGTGTGCAAGCACACTCATGTTGTATGGAAGAAGCATGGAATTCCTAAATTGAAGTCCTAAATAAACTATCTTTCTCTGATTTATGTCTTGATTGCAGTAATGGATTCCCCCACCCCCCATAACCATGTTAAACTTGTGTTGTTCTACTGCCTCTCTTTGGTTCCTGTTCATAAGGAACACTTGTTCAAGAAGAAGCATTTTTAATAATAGAAAACTAGCACTCATATCCTAACTCAATATTTAGAGATATACATCCCCAAGATAGCATGTGCCTTCTTGTAATATCTGTTATAGTTTACAGTCATTCCAATTTCTGCAGTTAATGAAATAGTTTATCAAAAATGTTATGGCTTTGAGAGACTCAGCTATAACCCTCGAGGCCTGCAATCTAAACAAAGTGTTCTAATGTAAGATGGCACTATTAGGATTTCACTTCAATAGGTATGAAAGTTGTATCTGTGTGTTTGCATCTCACTGGCCATTTGCTACCTGAAAATACTTTCAATTTTTTTCTTCAGTTATTGACTTTTGAGAACTTTTGGCACAGTCAGTCTAAATGAATACTAAGTAGTTGTGCAATAGCAAAATATAACTAGAGAGTGTCAGAGAATTCCTTTTGCATTCCATTACTGTTTTCAAAAAGTTGCTGTTATTAACTTTTTCACCCCATTAAATTGGTAAGTCATTTGTTAGTATTGTAGTTTACTTTACTGTAGTTAAAATACAACAGGAGATTGTTATGATTATGGTTGATGCAACAAGCTATAAGTATATTTTATGGTTTTCAAGTGAATTTATAATTGTAACAAAATCAATAGTACCAATATATTGCTTTATATACCTAAATACATGGTTCCATCTGTGAGCAATATATGCAGTGCTGGGAATTTTCATATCATGAAACATACATATCCCCCTAGCACAGTGTTTCTCAACCTTGGCAGTTTGAAGATGTGTGGACTTCAACTTTCAGAATTCCACAGCCAGCAACGCTGGCTGGGGAATTCTGGGAGTTGAAGTCCACACATCTTCAAACTGCCAAGGTTGAGAAACACTGCCCTAGCAGAAGATGGCTTTCAGAATCTGTAATTTTATAGCCTCCAGGGTTTCCCATCCAGTGCCCAATCCATCCATTTTCTTCTACAATATTTCTATGATGCTGTTCTTTTCTTAATGTACACAGCCTTAAATAATGTTGCCCATCTGTTCCATTATTTCCACTTTCGAAGGCTGAACACAAAGAGAAAATAACATATATTTCCTGGGCCAATTGTCTTTTGCACCAGACGAAAGACCTCTGAAGAACCACCAAGTTTCTCTATTTGCTGCTGTGGAAATTATCTCATTGGAAAAGAGCATTTTGTAGGGAGGCAGATCACCCTGATCTGATATCATCCAGATGTGTACAGCTTCCAGAAGTTCAAGATAACATGATCATAAAATATTTAGAATAGGAGGTAAAGACAGGTTGGAACAATCATGGCAGTTAGCAGTAAAGCCAAACTGCTCAGGAAATTTCTGGAAGGGTGTCTAGGTAGGTTTTTCTTTGGTTCAACTGTGGCACCCTCAGAGAAAGTTCTGCTGAGTATTTACTTGAGAGCCCGAAGGAAGAAATGTTCAAGAGTTTGGGGATCCAGATGGAAATAATATAAAGGAGTGCCCATACCATTTCATGGAACAAGATCTAAATGATCTCACCACACCTAATGTTTTTGCAAATTGTCAAATGTCAACCTGTATCATTCAGGTTGACTGTCAGCCAGGATGGACAGTCGCCATTTCAAAAGGACTAAGAACTAAGCTAAACATTCATTTATTCAGGATCCTCACTTGATGGGTGAAAGTGCTTACCACTCACTGTGGAATAATTATTCCAATTATTCAGTGTGGAATACTAAAACTGAAAAATATGGAATATAAGCTGTAAAAGACACTATTTATCTTATTCTGCAGATAGGGAGGGAGGGAGGGAGAGAGAAAGAAAGAAAGAAAGAAAGAAAGAAAGAAAGAAAGAAAGAAAGAAAGAAAGAAAGAAAGAAAGAAAGAAAGAAAGAAAGAAAGAAAGAAAGAAAGAAAGAGATAGGGGGAGAGAGAGGAGGAGAGGGGGAGGGAGGGAGGGCGGGGAGAGAGAGAGAGAGAGAGAGAGAGAGAGAGAGAGAGAGAGAGAGAGAGGGAGGGAGAGAGGGGGGGGGAGAGAGAAGTGAACTAAACGTCAAGATCTTAGACATATTACTTTGGAAATCCCAGTTTATTTACCACAAAGAGTTACTTTCATGCTCCGAGTCTTATTGGATTGGAGTGACTTATAAGCTCCAGTAAATAAGTAAATAAGAAAATAAATGAACAAACAATTGAATTTCTTTCCATTTTACAGAATGTGAAATTGCTACATGTTCTCAGTTGATCAGTTATTAAACAATCCTAGAGGACAATATAGAGGTTTATCCTGATCCATTTAAAGAGGCAATTTTGTGAGCACTTATTTTGAAAAACTGTATGTAACTATATAAGGTTTATTCTTGAGTGGATGTTTATTCTGAGCTGTGCTGCTTAGTTGTGCAATATGAAAATCCATTGCTATGTCGTTTTTTGTCTTGATTGAGGAATTTATTTAATACATCTCTGGTATGTATGGTTCAGTTTTAAATGAGAAAACTCAGTTCACTCTTTGAAATTATTATGAATGTGACTTTGTAATATTCTGAACTGATGGTGGGTTAGCACCCTTTAATGTAGTTTATGCTAAAGTGGGATTAAGCCTGTATAAACAATCTACACCTGCAGATATGTGTTGTTGCTAAGTGACAGGTGAATGACAGCTGTTCTTCTTGTTGATTCAATGATAAATATGGTGGTGCTTGGTGCCAAGATGCATTCACTGGACAAAGTGGGGAAAGACATATCTTGAGGCTAATGAATTATTCTCCAGTTTTTATCTCTAGCTAAGAAACAACACAACTGTTCTGGAGAGGGAAAAACCATATCTGTATAATGCTGGTGCTGAGTTGATCCTATGTGAATATGCCTCAAAGTGACATTAGGCCAGGAAGCTTAGGATCTGGCCAGGCCACAGATGTTGCTAAGTGGAAAGGTCTGCAAATCCTGTAAGTCCCTTTAGAGATTTTGATGCATACAAAAATTCAGGAGTTGCTTTTCTTCAGAGGAACTAACTTCTTATACTCCCCTAAAAAAAAAATTTAAATTAGAAAAATGGCAATTACAGGGCCTAAGTGAGTGTCCAAACAAGTTACTGGTGGGTTCATAAGCTTGTGTGTTTATTCTTCTAATTATTAAAGGGTGATAAGAAAAAAAACACCATAAATTGCAGTCCCTCAAGGTGCCTCAAATCCATGAAACCCGTTACTGTTGCAAAATAAATATTAAAAGTAATGTTTTCATTTGTGCCTACAATAGAAACAGTGAACAACTGGGAGAAAATGACTCTTTCCAAATAGGTGGAAGGAGGAGGGAGGATATCTATCTCAGGTCCCAAAGAGAAGCATAGGATTGGCCTCTGAGCACAGAGAGGGGGTTGGGAATAGGGAATGCCCTCCTGAATCATCAATTCAGCCAGGTCACCAACTTCGAGATTATTCTCCCAGGGTAACTGGATAGAGGCCTCTCTGGAACTGTTGATGAAGTAATGAGCTACACTACAGTTTGTCACCAGACTAGCTAGAAATTGTTTTGCTGTGAAGATCCAGGGGCTGGTATTATGTCTACAAAATGGGTTGGAAAAACCGGGACACCTTCCCTCTTGCCTTATCAGTGGGCCAAATAACTCCACATATTTCCCTGCAGAGAGTCAGACTCAGAAGGTTTTAGAAACTTCCACCTGCAGCCACACAAGAAGTGCTGTTCAAGGAGAATCTGCCACTGTACATAACAAGGGGCAGCAAAATCTCTTTGCCCAGAAAGAGAGGGCAAAGCGACTATAAGGGACAGGTAGTATTCAAGAAAGAGAACTTGGATATAAATCAAGAAAGTATACAGAATTATAATACTTCACTTTTTGTACAGGTTGAAAGAAAATAAGGAGATATCCATTTATGTAATACAAATGAAATAGTTGTTGAAAAAGAAAACAATGGGTGACTCAATGTAATGATGTTGGAATATATTATAATATAACAATAGAATAGAATAAGAATGAATTCACTATAAAGTGCAACCACACAAGAAAAATAGTACTAATAAGCTGTAAAAGGAAATTTTTAATGTCATATTTGTTTTTGATTTAGATGTGTGTTATGTTTATGTTGAATGTTGTAAGTCAAATGCATGTTTTATTTTTTCTGTATATATATATATATATATATATATATATATATATATATATATATATATGTATGTATGTATGTATGTATGTATGTATGTATGTATGTTTTTTTAAACGGAAAAAAATAATAAAGATTTTTTTTTAAAAAAAGAGAAAGAGAACTTGGACTCTATATTAAAACTTTTGTTCTCTGCAAACCAGAGAACAAAAGGAGTGGAATCCAGAAAGGAAGCTTCACAGCCATCCCAACAAAGTTGCTTTCAACTTCTTCATCAAATGGGACCGCAATCCCTTCCTTCCTTCTTTCCTTCCTCTGGAACGGGTGCTGCTCCCCTACTCTACCCAACTCTTCATTGAAAAACCAAGGCCCGCTTCTGCTCATTCTGAAAAATCCCCGCAAGTTTCCCACCTGGAAAAGGCGAGTAGAGGGCAAGGGAGCGGGAGACCCCCTCGGAACATCCGACCGACCCCAAGCTTCTGCAAGTGCGGTGCAGTCGAGGGTCTCCCCAGCGCAGAGGGCGATCGCCGTCTGGTGGCTGCTCTTCAGTTCGGGATTCCCGGAGCCGGGAATAGCCCGAGGACATGCAATTGGGAGACCTGCCCCCGCGTCCCCCATCCCGGTCCCTGCCTCCCCTCTCCTGTTCTGACTTCCTCGAACTTCTCGCGTTCTTTTCACTAGGGGATCGTCTCCCCCTGACCCGCCCTTTCCTTTTTGCGCGAAGGCATCCCGATGTGCTATCTGAAAGGGAAAGCGTTCCTCTAAAATATTTAGGAAAGGTCAGCGGATGCAGATGGCCATGGGAGACTCAGTCTGAAACCCAGCCAGCCTCACCGCTTCTTTCGTTCTCTGAAGAGGCGAGAGGGCGGGTTTGGCCGATTTGCTATTTGAGAATCTTTTTAGACGGCAAAGCCGTTTTTTTCCCCCTCCTCCACCAACCAAGCCCGATTCCTCCCGTAGTTCCTCCAGAGATCCTAACCTCTACTACTCCACCCCACGGCAATGTGAGTTGTGTGAGTGCGCGCGCGTGCACGCGTGTGTTGCGATTTTCAGCTCACTGGCTTGAAAAGCGTTTGGAGAATCTCTGGAGCTTCCGAGTGGGGGCTCACCCCTGTGAACAGTGCTCACACATATAATTCAAATTTCACAGCTGACCTGTTCTGAAAAACCTCAATCAGCTTCTAATTGAAGGGAAAACAAAATATTGCTTCCCTACAGCAGAGCTAACGATTTAATCATTATATCAGACATTATAGCTTTTAATTAGGCTAATGCTGATACTGTATGGAAAAGAGATAATTCAACACAGTTCTTGATGAATTCTGTAATTGGGTTAACGGAACGGCGGGAGCAGTTGAGGGAAGAGAGACGCCAATAATATTCAAGCCGCGTCTAGAGTTGCCACCAGGTTTATGAATGAAAGAAAGAGAGGGGCGGGGTAATGGGAAGACCCTCCAGAGAAAAGAACTAAAACTTCACTCACAAAAACGCTTTCGTTTTCAACTTCTCCACCCACCCACTCCACACCATCTTACGGGTTTCTCCGGGCCGCTCTTCTTGGGACTAAAGCGGTGCAGTGAAAGGAAGAAAAGTCTGATTTCGCTCTAACCAGTCTAAGCCACAACCGGTTCGCGGCTCCTAAGGTCCCCGAAAGCTAGACTGGTTTTCTCCTGTTGTCCTGGGAAATCCATCCAGGTTACCTGTCCAGCCCTGAAAACGTGTTTCCCACCGGCCTGTTTCCTTATCCCCCCCCCCAAAAAACAGTTGAGGGGTTTTGTCTCGCAACTGACTTGAGGGGCATTTTCCTAACCTGATCTTTTTCTCTCCACCAAAACAGGCATCAAGGAAAACGCTTCATTTTCTTTCGTTCCTTTTTAAAAAAAAACCACGGAAAGCAAAGTGAAAAGAAAACGGCTAAGACCAACACACACACACACACACACACACACACACACACACACACACACACACACACATCTATAGTGTATGGTGTGTGTGTGTGTGTGTGTTGTACATGTATACACACACATCTCGAAAGAAATAAGGGATGGAAAAAAGTGGGGACGGGTAAGGGAAAGAAAACGGATTAATGCTTATTATAACGCACTGTCCCTACTGTTATGTGCGGATCAGTTTTCTCTTCCTAGAGACCGCGTTCTTGACACTCATCTATTTTATCAGACAAAACCAGATAAGGGGAGTGCCCATGCTGACGGTAAACCAATTGTTAAAATTATAAAGACTTGGGCTGGACTGATGCAGAATTAATGAGAGAATAGTTGTAGAGGAGCCCGCTAATCGGCTGACAGTTTCCCAAGAAATAAATCCTGCTTACTCGTTGGAATACTTATTTCTCCACCGTAATGCTTTCTGCCCTATTATACATAACATCCCCAGATGTTCCAAGTGGGAGCCAAATATATGTAGGGCAGGCAAGCCTGCCGCACCTACCAGATAAAATTTATTTGCGGCTCCTTTTGGCCAGAGCCGCTCGCTCTCCTTGTATCCCCCTCCCCCTCCCCCCCTTTTCCCTTGGGAACACAGGCGCCCCACGGAAGCCCTGCTGAAGGTGCGCTTTGGATGGGCCCGGCCCACTTGGCCCCTATTCGACAGGCGCATTCCTGCGCGGAGTTAAGCGCACTCGCCCTGTCCCGCTGGTGAAGCCCCAAAGGGAAATGGGAGGGCTCAGGTGGGCTTTTCTCGCCGGAATTGGTCCCGGATTCGAATCTTCTCGTGGGCGTTGGGAAGTCGGCTCCCCTAGGAAGGCTGGAAGCTGCCCCGAGCCCTGCTTTGTCAGGAAGAGCGTTTTATAAACTGTTTGTTTGCATGATGCCTTTAACGAGGCTCCCTGCACAATATTGTTTTGTGAAAGGAATATTCTTTATTGTGATCCATCCTTGTCTTATTTTGTCGGTAATTATAGCAGAATCAAACGGCTAATTGATAAAGTTCCATTGACACAAACCCCTGTAATTAACAGTCTGAATGCACCTTTAAAAAGGCATTACTCAAGAGTTGTAATTTTTGCGTCTTTGTGTTGCTAAAGGAATACGCGTATAAGACAAAATCACCAGAAAGGCTTTTTAAAAAAACCCGAACCAAATCCACCACGGTTCCCCAAGGCGGCTTCTCATTTCCCCTTCCATATTGAGCGGGTGAGGGGTGGTGGGGTGGTGGGGTGGTGGGGGTTCCTCAGTTCTGACCGGGAAAATGCAACGCAACTTAAAAGGCATTTCGAGGAGAATAATACGCCCTGTAATCTCCTGGGTTTTCTCATTGTTGCGGTTATTTCAAGATGTGAGGTTGGAAAACACAAATGCTGAAGGGGTGAAATGCTGGGTTAGGTAGGTTTAGTGAGACTGAATGTAAGAATATATAAAGGTTCTTTGCTTTGATTAACGCCAACCGTTTACACTGTAATGAAACTGAATTAAGAGAGTCGCTTTGGAAGCCAAGGCCAGGGCAAGTCAGAGGAGTGGCGTGTGGTGTTGGAAGCAATCAAAAAGCTGTTCTCTAACCTCCCAAATAAAAAGTCGCCCCTCCGTCACTGCCAGAGATGAGCCAGGGGGGCAATTGATAAACGGAACGTCAACAGAAGGGAAGAAGTGAGCTAACCCCCGTTACTCTTTTTCTCCTCCAGCCCCCCCATCCCACCCCGCCCGCCCGCCGCGTTCCCGCTTCCAAGCTTTCCCTGTTATTGCAAATTAGATTAACCACCCAGGCTTCAATATAGGCATGACACGAGGTTCACTAGAGAGCGCAGGATCATCCACTCCAATCTCTCTTTTCATCGGAGCATCTCCCATAAATTACATCTTGTCTTTTCATACACTTTTCTATGAGATTAAAACATCACTTTGACACAATTTAGAGCTGGGCAGCCGCATCCTATAGTTGCTTGGGAAAAGAGGCAACGAGGCAAGGCATCTAAATAACCCTGCAGATGGAGTTTCTGCGCATTTAAGGCGCGATTAACAGGCGCGTTCTTCGCTCCATTTAATGCTTTATTAATCTCTTCCTCTACAGACGGGGTCCAGTTCCCCAAAATATCTTTAAAAAAAAAAGCTGGGTGTGAAATACAATGCTCAACTTCTTGGGCTAGGTTGGATATTAGGTAAGGTATTGCTGT